>CM040469.1:12717056-12829556 GCA_022758105.1 Pangasianodon gigas
CAAGGTATTTGAATTTTTTAGGGCTAATTTTAAAGGGAATTGAGCTTGAAGATAACAGACTGACCCCGTCACCAACAGGCATTAGTTCACTTTTCTGAATATTAACTTTATAGCCAGATATTTTGCCGAATTCTGTAAGTAGAGTCACCAATTTAGGGAAACTTGTCAGGGGTTGTGACAGGTATAATAACATGTCGTCCGCATAAAGCGAAACCTTATGTTCCAATCCTGCCCGCTGAATGCCTTTGATATCGGCTCTTTGTCTCAGAGCTAAAGCAAGTGGTTCCATTGCAACTGCAAATAGAAGTGGGGACAAAGGACATCCCTGCCTCGTGCCACGTTGAAGCTCAAACTAAGGAGATATATTATTATTAGTGCGCACAGCAGCCATCGGGGACGTATATAAAAGTTTAATCCATGATGTAAGCTGGACAAGATTTATCTTTGTTAATTTTTTGATATCACAAAAACCAGCAATTGTGGAGTAACAGAGGTGTGTAGACTTCTTATATCCACTAGACTTATTTGATTATTTGAACTGAATGAACTAGGGCTGTTTGGGGTGGACTGATGGATTGTACCTGGCAGTTGGCGAGGATAGCCCAAAATGGGTAGAGCAGTGATGAGTGCAGCGGCTCCTCCTGCCAGGAACCCAATCCACCATGCCCCCACCCACAGTGGGCTTTCTGGGGTCAGCAGAGTTCTGAAGAAACAGAAGGAATTCAAAGATCTTTTATATGTAGTTTAACTGATCAAACAGAAGGAGAAAAAAATATTTTTCAAAAGAGTTTTGACAACATTACACATGAATCAAAAATTCAAACTTGGGAAACAGACCTGCCCTGCTGCAGAAGCTGAAACATGCAATGATTGTATGAATGCTGACAATAATGTTAGTACAGATGAACTTCAAGTCTATTTAATTACTTTGCTGTAGCATGGTGGGCTTGTGCGATATAATGATTTAACTGTCTCTACACGATCTTACACTGCCACGATGTTGCATCTTTATTGTGTAGGAGCGCCATAATTTAACATCAGAGTATACTAATATGAGGTATCATGCAAAAAAAAAAAAAATAGTGTATGGTTCCCTATTTTTTTTCCTCCCCACTTTCCACCCACCAGCCAGCTCACCCGGTCATATGACAGATATGACACCCAGGAAGGGTGAGGGCTAACATGCACTTCCTCCATGTCGAGACACCTGCTACTCATGCTGTATCTCAGGGCAGCGCAACACACTCGGAAGACAGTACTATCTGCCCTCTTCTGCAAACACGAGTCAAGGTTTCCTGTGGCATCATCGGGATATTGAAATCACACTTTTCTGTTCTGTTTCATTAATATGAAATAAAATCTAGCACTATATGATCAACTTAGCTAATATTAGACAGGTATATAGTTAACATCTGTTGTACTGTTAAAGTTTTTTCTTGTTTTTTAAGGTTATCATGAATTTTTTAAATGATACATGCCAGCAGGGAAAAAAATCAATATCACATAAGCCTATATCACAGGCAAAAATGTAAAGGCAATAGTAAAGGCAAACTCAGTTATAGGCCAGTAGAAGTTGTTCAGTGGTGTGTGGCCACTTTTCCAGCCACCTAGTATTTTCCTTAAACACCTACTACTTCTACCTCTTTTGTTACTGCACGATAACCTTAAAGACCTCATGGCCCTATTCACCCCAGAGCCCCCGATGACCCTAGGCAGATATAAAAGACTCACATTTGGCCAATTTCCGTGTATATGTTGAGGAAGAAGCCACCCAGCAAATATCCAGCTGCCGGGCCTATAATAGCTGCTGTGTAGAAGATACCTAGGAAAAATAAGGTATGTTAGTTTAGTAGGCTAGCATATTAGTACTAGATCTTTAATGGCTCACCCCCTGAGTTTTAGAAAAAAATCCATTGTTCCATTTCACAGAATCCATGTTGGATTTTTGATCTCTACTAAGGCTGGACCATGTTTATAAATGGAAACGAGAGTCCAGAGATGCAATTGTCTGTGAATGCCTTTGAAATGCGGATGGTGGGGACTGGGAAGCAGCACAATTGTAGGACGCTTTATTGATGTTGAAAGTGGAGCTTGTCGATAAAGGTCAATAATTATGCTGCTGGCTACAGTGGTGTCGGACAGGAACAAAATTGAAAGGATCACTAAAAAAAAAATTGAATGCAAATTCATGTAGATGTGAGATTTATATGCAACATCCCAAATTAAATTACTCTCAGTTTTAACATTTTGGAGACTGACGTACTTGAGTGCTTTGAAAGCCTACTTCTAATATACATATATACACAAAAAATAAGCAGCCCTACATGATGACATGATGTCACACTGCTCCATGTTTGCAGTTCAATAAAATGACTGCATTTTTTTCTACTTGTTTTTCATGGCCTTTAAAACACCATTTACAGGAAATACACTTTTGGAGGACAGCATGAGTGCTTTTAGAGCCCAATTTTAATACACACATACACACAGCCCATATTTGCACTTCAATTAGACGATTGACTCTTTTTATAAACCTTCGTTTCATAACCTTTTTAAGGAATTTAAACTCCATTTACAAGAAATGCACTTCACATGTCACAACTGAGACCAGAAATTAAACAAGGAAGCCTTTTGTACAAGCTTCAACACACAAAGACACACATACACACACCATAAGACAGGTTACTTTTTTCTCCACATCAACCACGCTGACCTAAAAAAGCTAGCCTTTCAAATGAACAGATAACTGAGAGAGTCAGTGACTTCTATAAGCTCACTCTGATACTGAGGCCTGATACAGTGATTTGTGTTTCCAGTTATAGATTTATCTTTAATCTACAAGCTCTATCTTTGCAAGCTCTTCTTCTTTTGTTAAGCTCTATACAATATATATACAGACAATTTTCATTCAGCAACCTGCACTGTTTTTAGTAAGAGGGCTGATGGATGTCACAAGCCTCAGTTGACCTTTAATTTGCTCTTTTTGCTCAACAGTGTTGTAATGATTGTGGTTTGACCTACAACACTACAATACCTAATACATCTGTGGTGAATACATCCCATATTCAGCAAACATCCAGAAAATGATCTGAGTTCCTTACGGGGTCTATACAAACACAGTGATACCTGTTTCAAATACATTTCAAACAATAAATCTACTCATTGCTTTCAAGCTCACTGTATGTTTAGTTTAATTAATATTAGGTAGTATTCTAAGTTTAGGTTTAGAATTCTTATAATTAAAATAACTATATTACACGAGAATAAGCCTTTTGGTTTCTTCAGGGTTCACATCGTTATTCACTGCTTTGGTAATCAAATTATTTGAAAAAATATATTATGATAAGATTATTTTACCATATCACCCAGCCAAATAATCATTATATTGTATCTAAAAAGTTACTACATAGTAGTAATACTTCCCTAATAGTACAGCAACACACTTTACCAACAACCGGTCCTCATTTATCTGTTAGTAAGATGTGTGTAAATGTTTTTGGAGGCCAAACTAAAAATTCACACCAGATTTCCAAAAATTTCGCTAACGCTGATTTTCTTCATACTCATGTTAACGGATTCCAATCAGCCGTACATTCCCAAGCACATTCATGGTACAGCTGATTTGCATTTAGTGACGCCCACAAAAAAAAAAACATAAAAGGCAAAGCTCACAGGGAGACAAAATGATGACTTCTGTTCTATGTCTGCATTTCTTTTATCCTAACTGACTAGCTGGTCGTATTTGTCTTCATTTATATATTTCTATTGGATTGCTTTCTTTCAAGTTATTAATACAAAACCAAAGAGTTCCATAGAATTTTCATTAGACTTGTGTAAAATTGAAATAAATACGCAATTTAAACTTGCCAACATAATGTGTATATAAAATTACAGTAACTCATGTCTGTCATATGATTTGAAGCATATCAATCAAGATTGCTTATACTGTACATGAGTCTCCTTACACATAAATTTGCATAAAATCAGGTGCTAGAATCCAAATGGATTATCCTGGATTATCAGGAATGCCACATTTCTTGTATAAATGCTCCAGTTTATAATTTACAGATACTTTTGTTTATAGCCAGTTTGATCAATAAGGCCCACAGAATATCTCAACTTAGCCTAGAACCACCCACTGCAATCACCATTATGAACAAGCATTCACGCAATGTAATGTTTTTACACACCCTAGCTATGCGCTTACCTATGTAGACAGGTGCATAATTGGACTTGACATTCTCATCCAGGTAAGTGACGCCAAGTGTGTACAGCGGTGTAGCACCAACTCCATGCAGAAACTGGCCCAGCATGAAGATGTAGCGGTACAATGAGAGTCCACTTCCTTTGTCGTCCCCACACTCCTCGGTCTGATTGGCTGAGCACAGCCCCGTATGCTCCAGTACTCTGGGCTGGTAAGCTGGCGTGGTGAAGTGCGGCAGTGCAAACACGAGCGAGCCCAGAGCCATTATGAAAACTCCCCAGCCCAGCCAGCGGGGCTTGTGCCCTGTGCCACCAAAATAGCTCACGAACGTCAGGCACACGCAGGCAGCAATGTCATAGGAGCTAGCAATGAGCCCGGCCTGTAATGACAGTAATTACAAAAACAGTATATACCATTTACTTCTCAGCTGAGTCACTCAAACCTACTTTTATTTAGCCGTAATCTGTCCCTTAAGTATAAAATAAAAACACAGACCTGATAGCTGCGCAGGTCAAAGCGTCTCTCAATGGATGTGATGACGGTGTTAATGAAACCGTTGATTATCATGCCCTGGAGGAATGAGGCCACACATAAGAAGAAGAGCACCCAGCGGGCCGTGTTGAAGCTCTGGATGAAATTGGGGGTCAGAGCTCCCCATCCACATAGGTTCTCTGTATCTGAGGACAGAAAATTAACCCCCACTTTTGCCCCAGCGAGACTAACGCTGTTCTTGGTCGTCTTGATGGGGGCATCTATGGATGGACGGTAAGGGGTGGAGCCAGTAGGTGTGCTGACCTGTGACTCCAATGGGCTTGGCAAGTCCACACAGGGGCCCATGGGTCCATCCTGCAGGTCCAGCAGCTCTTGCCTGGAGCTGAAGGAACTGTCACTGTTGAGCAGGTGGGGCATGGCCCCTTCAGGAAAAACACTAAAAGTTTACTTTGGGGTAAAGTCAATGAATATCAAGTCCAGCTTCCTGGTTCTTGATTTTTTTATGTTGTCGTTTTCTACCTGAGCTTAGTTGAGACCTGCAGTTCAGATATCGGTGCTACACCAAACCATGAGGAGGCACAGAAGTGCTTTGGAGGTAGGAAGACATCATCCTGAAATGAAAAGATTCTGACTTACAAACATGAAAAAACAAGATTCATGGAGAAAAACATTCAAAAGATGTCTTACGATTACCCAGGGACCACCCACTAACAATATATCCACAAAAACTGATCCCAAAGATTGGATGTGACGCTCACATCCACAGTGAACACGTTTTTGAGTAGAACATGCAGAATATCGCAACACTGAAGCAGTACTACTGAAGCAGAACTTCGAAAGATCTCTTAAATTAGAGCTCTCAAATTCTTTTTAAACTTACATGAACAGAGTTTTAGATGAAATAAACAGCTATACAAATGTAAAATGAGAAGTTTTAGTGGAAAAAGGGAACAATTTAATAGAGAAAGACATAGTCTTGAGCAACAAAAATGGAGTGGAACAGGCAGAGAGTGACACTGAGACGCATTTAAACATACAATGGTACATTTCAAAAAAAGTGGTTACGAGATAAATACCTGTTGAAATAGGAAGCTGTGAAAGAAATGCGCTGCGACAGAACTCTTGCAAATACAGATTTATGTACAATCAGTATAGATTAAGTTTGGCTGAATGGACTTGAGAAATTAGCCTGGTGAGAAATTCATAAAGTTGTGTCATTAACTTATGTTTTTATGCAACAGACTGTGTTGAAACAAAGATGAAAAAGATGAATCACCTTATGATGAGTTAACAAGTTACATTTGTATGATCACGCAAAACAGTGAAAGACAGAAACAGAGAGAGCGAGAGAAAGAGAGAGGAATCAAGAGACACACGGTGGTATATTTCAGAAAAGGTTACAAGATCCATGTCTGATGAAATAGGAAGCTGTGAAAGAAATGTGCTGTGAAAAACAAACAAACAAAAAAAACCCCAAAACCTGTTGTGTATACAGACTTGTATGCAGTGATGTACTGAACTCATTTCAGTCCAATCAGTAGGGCTAAATGACAATGTGTAAAATACTAATCACAATTAGTTTTCGTCATACGAAATATCAATTCGTCTGACATGTCCGTGTCTGCAACTCACCACAACTCCTATGATCATCAGCTCACAAACTCATCACGTAACCTCCTATCAAGCTTCTATCTCCACTCACAGTGACCTGATTACTAAGGACACTCACCAGTTTGTAGTCACACTAACTTTGAATAATCCGGACTCTCAGTGTTACATGATCCAGCATTGTGTCTGTCGATTCCAAGCATTTGTTATCTACCTGTTTTGATTAGTGGTTTATTTATTTGCTCCATGCTTACTGTTTTAGCCTTGTCTATTTTATGCCTGGTTTCCGTTTGCCTGACCACTGGCCTTCCTCATGTTTCTGAGGCCCTTCTCTTTGTCTCCTATAGTGGTTAAACACACACACACACACACACACACACACAGAGAAAACCTGCACTCCTCTCTGTCTGTCTGCTTCATGACATGACAGCTTCAGTGAAATCTGCCAAGCCCACTCTGCTCAAGGCCATGTAGCTGGCGAATAGCAAGAGCAAATCTCTGCCAGCCAGCTACAAGAAGTGATGAATCCCAGTACCATCATGGCACTGCCCACTCCAAATAACTGGATTCTCATCACACCACCTAGCCAAGCTTTCCTGCTTCAGTGCTCCCTGTAATTCTCCTCCCAAGAGGTTAAGTTAATGGAGCGTGTTTTTAAATACTTTGGTCTACCAGAGGACACTGTTTCAGGCCACAGGTCACATTCGTGGAAGACATTTACGCAGAAACTAGAAATATCTGTTAGTGTAAATTCTTTCTATCATCCCCTAGCTAACAGACACGTTGAGTGAGCCAAACAAGAAAGTGGTTGATTCCTTTACACTTTATGATTATACAGAGCATGGCTGAATTGCATGCACATTGTGAGAAATCATGTTTAAACAACTACAGTGACAGGCTTTGGGAACAGGAAAGCGGTTTGGATATCTTAAACCTGATCGAGCAAGTCAAGACCAGAATGCAAAATATACCACTGTTCAGTGCTGAAGTCTGGAAACACTATTAATTTTTACACAGCGCACGGGTGAACAAATCACTGGTGTTACTGTCATGACCGTGTCCGTCCGAAGATACAGATTTATGATCTTCATCCTTCACCCACAATGTCATCACAAGACTCCTATCCCTGCACACAGTTACCTAAACACCAGTGACAATTACGTGTTTTCATAACCAGGGGTAGAAACTACTAGCGAAATACATGTACTCTCATTACAGTATTTGAGTACTTGGTTCACTGTAACTCTACTTTTTTGAGAATAATTAACTCTCAGTATTTTTACTTGAGTATTTAAATATAAAATATCCAATGTCGAAACATTTCTTTTCAATCACCATTTTAAAAAAAAAAAAAAAAAAAAAAGCTTTTAATCCCCAGAAGACTTTAAGACAATTAAAAGACAGTATGTGCAAACAAAATAAAGCAGTTTCCTGCCAAAAATCTACACTTCAAGTGCCAAATGCTTAGTCAGCAGCAGTTTGAGACAGTGGAGACAGATGAGCATCCCTGGCCCAATTTAACATGTTATCTTCGGTTTTAAAAGGAAACGGCATGATAATGATCTTCAAGTTATGCGAGCCAAAATCAGTGGAGATATCAGCGTTTCAAAACTCAACATCCAACCTGCTGAAACATGTACAAGTAAGCCATTAGCTAGCTGAGTGAGCTATATTAGCTAGCCAGATCTTTTAATTTTCTCTATAAGTATGCTTGTAGTAAACTTGGATAAACATAGTGTATTAGAATGGGCTTTTTTTGGTAAGGGGTAATTCAGGTTTCAGAATATTAATCAGGTGGCGTGACCGTCGCGTCAGAAGTGGTACTCTGAATTGCGGCACTGTGATTGGACACTTATCATTTGTTGCTCAGGAACTACGGGTCACAAAAGGAATAAATAAATTTTGTGGCTTTTTTTAGTTTTCAACCCCCTGTATCATTTGTTTTGTGTTCCATTCTTTTCTGGATTCAAAGTACAAACAGAGGGAAGCCGAACAGTGAGCGGTGTGTATGGATTTGAGAATAGCCTTAGTATTTGCTTTGGAGTCCTGGCTGTGCCTCTTTGAAGCATAGCTGGGTGCTAACAGGCCAAGGGCATAAACAACAGAGAGGAGGAAGCCAAGAAGGCCATACGCTTTCACTGACAACATCTAGGAAGGAAGTTCAGCAATAACAGCAGCTTTTTGCCTCGACTTGGGGAGAGGGTGCTGGAGGGTAAGTTAAGTGCTGTGAATCGCTTTGTGAATCAGATACAGTACCTTTTTTGCTGTCAGGGTTAATATACATAGGACTATACACTGTGCAAACAGGGCTACAAATGTAAAAGACAAGACCACTTGCAAAACTACAGTTAAAGTAAAACGACAAGTGTGACATAATACAATAATTACACATGACAGAGCAGGACACAGCACACATTAACTTTTATTTAAGCCATCATTAGGCTCAAATATCAAAACAAACCCATCAGAGAGATAGCAAAAGAATTAGCTGTGGCCAAATCAACTATTTGGCACATTCCTAAAAAGTAAGAATGCACTGGTGAGCTCAGGAACACCAAAAGGCCTGAAAGACCATGGAAAACAACTGAGGTGGATGACACAAGAAATCTTTCCCTGGTGAAGAAAAACCCCTTCAAAACTTTTGGCCAGTTCAAGAACACCCTTCAGGAGTTATGTGTATCAACGTTAACAATCAAGGGAAGACTTGATCGTACGATGTAAGATGTAAACCATTTGTAAGACTGTGAGAGGAAGTGATTGCTCAGGGGTTCAAATCCCAGCACCACCAAGCTGCCACTGCTGGGCCCTATTACTTCTGTAAGTCACTCTAGGTAAGGGTGTCAGCCAAATACCGTAAATGTAAACTACCTCAAGAAACAGGAAGACCAGATATGAGTTTGCCATCCAAAAAAATCCTGGAACAAAAGTACTGGAACAACATCCTATCGACAGGTGAGACTTCAAGGTGAACTTGTTCCAGAATGATCATCAGGACATGGGGATGTCAGACATTTCAAAGAAATCAGCTTATACACACTGTTTCTCCACCCATGTAATGGGGAACCTTTGTGCCTCAGCACTGTATGAATATAGGCAGAGAAGCACTAGAAAACCAATGCCTGCGAGACCCCAAGAATATCTTCAAAAGTCATCTTAATGAACCTGATGCCAAGATGTAAAGTGAGAATCAGGGTTGTTCATTTTGATCATCAGTGTGAATATGCTGCTGATCCGTAAGTGATAATACATACATTCACGGTCTGCAAACTGTGAATGTTTTATATTGTGGGCAATATAAGGGTCAGTTCCTAACTGCTTAATTATAGTACGGCTCTAATAACAGTCTTTCAGGCTGGTCAATATATGGATTTTTAATATATTTAAGTATTGGTCACTTAGAGATATACACTAACTGACCACTTTAAAAGGAACACCTGTGCTGCACCTGCTCATTCATGCAATTTCCCAAGCAAATCTCATGTAACTTGTGTACAACTGTCCGAATAGTGCATAAGTCTCTAGTTACTTCTGAGGTCTAAATAGCAATGTGTGCAATTTTAGTGTGAGCTCCTTGCTACATGCTCTTAACTCAACTACGAATGCAGTTTTAAGGACCCAAAATTGTGACATTTTGAAAAGATCAGTCCAATTAAAGCTCTCAATCCACTGGAACTTCTGAACAAGTGGACTAATGAATGGACGCATTACCTCCTTTTACCTTTTTTTATTTTGTGTGTGGCTTGACTGCTCACATTTTAAAAGCATTTAAAAATTGCAGGTCACCGGAAGCTCACAGGGAATTCACAACTGGACATTTTACAGGGCTTACCTATTCCATTACACACAGGCAAACTGTCACCGGAATGAAATCGTGACAGGTCATTTAAGGTTTATGTAATGTATATTCAGGCCTTTACTTACTCCACATTCACAAAACTAGCATGAAGCTGAATATTAATCTCAGTTATAGAAAGTAATAAAACATTAAAGGTCACTTAGACCAGCACTCTGTTCTTAAGGGACACGGAAATGACTTTCATTTCTAGCTATAACCTTCGCTTATCTATTAAAGCTAGTGTTCTGGTTATGGAAATATAAATATATCATTATGTCAACAGAGGTAGACAGACTGTCAGAAAGAGAGAGAGAGAGAGAGAGAGAGAGAGAGAGAGTGGGGCTGACAACTCAAGGAGCTACAGAGGGAGAGAGAGATAGGAAGTCTAACAAGCTTGCTAATGTAATTTATTCAGTTAATGTAACCAGTGGATGTTTTAAGTAGATTTCCAACAGGAGAACACTAATTTAATACACTGCAGAAAATAATGTTTTGCATCTCATTTCTGAAACGCCATCACTTCAGCATCTCTGTATCACTTCAAAGACCTTATTACTCTCCTCTTTTTCCTCCACACTGGAAAAGAGTAAAGTTATACATTTATTTATTTATTTTTTTACTGCAATTTTTTTTTTTTACTTTACAATGGTAATATTTTAAGGTTCCCTTAACTAATAATTTTTACATTATAAGTTAACATTGCTGACAATGTCAGCATTCCTTGTGTGTGTGAGCTCTTTCTGATTCTGATTCTTATTATTAGACATTAGGTAATGTTAGGTAACAAACCATAGATAAACAAAGTTAACACACATTAATAGATGTTTATTTAAATATTAACTAAATATATCTGCATTTTATTCAATACTAATTAGCACATATATGCTATATGGCCAAAAGTATGTGGATTTGTGCCCATTCAGCAACAAGAGCATTAGCGAGGTCAGGCACTGGTGCCAAGTGAAAAGACCTGGTGCAGTCAGCATTTCAATTCATCTCAAAGGTGTTGAGTGGGGTTGCTGCCAGGGCTCGACTCACTCAAGTTCTTTCATATCAACCTTGGCAAACCATGTCTGTATGGACCTTGCTGCGTGCACAGGGGCATTGCCATGATGAAAGAAGCTTGAGCCCTTTAGTTCCAGTGAAGAGAAATCTTAATACAAAAGCATACAAAGACATTCTAGACAACTGTGTGCTTCCAAACGTTTGGCAACAGATTGGGGAAGACCTACATATGGGTATGATTTTTAGGTGTTCATATACTTTTGGCCATATAGTGTATATTAGCAAAAAAAAATAATTACAGATTGTTACTAAATGTTGACAACTTATTGAATTCTGGTCTAAATATTGGAACTTGCTGTTCAGCCCCATTTCTGAATTATGCCAGTTAATAAACATCTTAATTAAAGTGTTGGACCATATTGTTTATTGTGGCTTTAATTTTATTCACTGATGCTATGACTATTGGTTAATGAAGTTGTTGATTATTTAACTTTTCTACTGTTTAAAAGAAAAAAAATCATTGCATTAGTTATTTAGTGTTAATTATTATTAACTGTTATGACTAATTATGACTTCCTGTCAGCTCAGACCAGTCTGGTCTTTCTCCTCTTATCTCTCTCATCAACAAGGTGTTTCAGCCTGCACACCTTCCGCTCGCAGGATGTTTTTTGAACCATTCTATGTAAATTCTAAAGACTGTTGTATGCGAAAAATCCCAGGAGATTAGCAGTTTCTGAATTACTTAAACCAGCCCATCCATGCCACAATCAAAGTCACAGAGATCACACTTTTTGTTCATTTCTTCATGATGTTTGATGTGAATATTAACTGAAGCGCTTGACCTGCATCTGCATGATATTTTGCATTGTGCATTTTTTGCAGCCACGTAATTGGCTGATTAGATTACGGCATAAATGTGCAAGTGTACAGGTGTTCCTAATAAAGTGGGCAGTGTGTGTATATCTATCTATCTATCTATCTATCTCTCTCTCTCTATATGTATATATATGTACATTTATATATATATATATTTCGCTCACCTTTTATTCTTTAATTAGTAACTGTGACATGACAATAAATCTGAATCTGTTCAGCAGCCACTGCCCCAGGCATACAGATTCTAGATTAAAGACAGACTACATTCATTTTACAGACTTTATTACAGTGATGACTGTTCTACCTCACACAAGGGGAGGACAAATCACTAGCCTGGGTGCCTGGGACAAACAGATTTTGTGTCTGGGTTGTTAGTTTTTTATTTGTAGTTGCCAGGCAGACAAGTAGGTATAACAGACAGAGAAAGAAAATAAAAGTTCTTCCCGCTGATGTTTGCAAAACAAAACTTTTCATTTAGTTTGTGTGTTTAAACAAAACGATCTTCAGGGTATAGTGACACACCTCGATGTTGTGACTGTAGCGCATGCTTCCGAATCCCACCGGCTGCTGCACTACACACATCAGCCAAGGTGCAGTCTAGCTGATGGCAGAACGCTTTTTACTAGGTGGACTAATTACCACATATGACAGAAACAGGAACACATATGTATGTGGAAACACTGACAAAACCATATACGCTAGCCAGCTTCATATATTATTTTTACTTGTGATTTGAGGAGAGAAAACCACAGCTCATAACTGAACTATTAACCAATGACTTGATTACTTTTTGTCGAGGTCAAATACACTATGTGCAACATCAAAAAATTTAGCAGGAGAGGATAACGCTTAGGGCTACACAGTCATCCCTTCCTCTGGACTTGTTTATTTCCTTTAGTCTGTATTAATGCACTTAACTAGCTGGCTATACATTATGTTGCCTTCCACCATTTATTCTATCAATTGAGTCAATTAGTTTTCTGGGAAACCAGAACATGGGACTGGGCAGCACGCTGGAGCTTCTATTATCTATTGGACATGCTAATAAATTTATCATGTGTCCACTCCTGTGTTATTGCAACAGCTGAACGCACGAGCGATCATTTTGCTCATTTAAAAACTGTCCAAACCTAAGTTCATTTATTCATTCTTTTATCTTCAGTAAACCTTTTATCTTGGCCAGGGTCGTGGTGGATCCAGAGGTAGGTCTATCCCAGGAACACTGGGGGTGAGGTGGGAATATACCCTGGGTAGGATGCCAGTCCATCACAGGGTACCATGCATACACACATTTCCACCTAGAGGTAATTTAGCACAGCCAATCCATCTACATGTTTTTGGGAGGTGGGAGGAAACCTGAGAACCCAGAGGAAACCCCCACAGACACGGAGATAAAATGAGAAACCCAAACTAGGATTTGAACTCAGGACCCTTAGGTGTGACGAGGCAACCATACTCTCTGCATCATCTTCTCACCCTGCATGTATGTTGGAAAATACAATACCACGAAATACCATAATACGTTCAATAATGTGAAAAATATTGCACTGTAACATTTTGGTAATATAACCCAGCTAAAGCCTTCTGCTACGTAAAACTTAACAAAAGAAAAGTTGTACAAAATAATTAACACACAGGCGCTGGAATTCACCATTCCCCTTTTCTGTAAAGGTTACACATGTTGTTAATGTTGTAAACACTTGAAATTCTTCATTGCAAGATAAAGATATACCAGCGGAGAGCCAAGCACATGTTAGTTTGTCTTTCCGTTTAATCAAACCTTTATGAAAGGTACTGAGATTAAGAATAGAGAATTAAACACACAACAATATATTGCTTAACAGGTGACGTGTTTTCCAGGGTCTGAGGCCTAAATGAATGCTGCAGAATTACACAGTAGAGTCTAAGAGGTTTAGAAAAATACTATTGCTTTGCAGTCCAGTTCAATTAGTTTCAAATGAACTTCTCCATCTATTACTTTATCCTGTGCTCTCCCTTTGTTATGCCTTTGTTCATTTTAATTCATCTGACATTTTGTTTATGTGTCTCAGGTTAAAAGCTTTCTAATGGATATGTGGGATGAATTATTTCCAATCCACAACATCTTTGCATAATCTTAATTTGCATTAATAGAATATACAGCGTTGTATACAGCAACTCACGTAAAACATGGCGACAAACAACAAACTGAACTGAGGGGTGCAATCCAAATGTCTGGGTCCAGGAAATTCCTTGGACTTTGACCGATGTCTGTAATATTATGCTTTGCTCTTTTGTTTGATTCCTATGAACACAGCTTGAATAATAAAAAAAAGGAAGAAAAATGTGTAACCTTTGGTTTGTCTTCGCTTTCAGAGCAAATGAATCACAGTGACATAGCAAATTTCTGTAATGCTAAGTAGTATTATCGATAGTATATTTATCAAGAAGTATTCCTCCAAAAACATTCTTTGTTGAGGAGGTTGTACATGAATAAGCCTTTTGTTTCATGATTTAACTATTACCTATTAAATTACACTGAAACCTAAGCGCATTGCGTACACAATTTCATTCTAAAAGCTCCAACATTTGGCCAGCAAAGATCACAATGGAATAAAAGTTACTGTGAATTACTGTTGAATTCTCAAATTTGACTGGTCAGAAGGTATTGACAAAAATACAACTCTGACAGTAGTGCTGGCTGAAATTTAAATGATCTTTTAAAAATTTTAAATGTACTTTAAATTAAAGGTTTATATTAATAACCCGCTTCAGGGTGGCAACAACATCACACCATCCCAATGTGGATTATTTTCCTATAACAGCATGCCACATTATGTTTTATTCCTTACCTTTTACACAATTAAATTTCTCTTTCACCCAGTACTACAGTCTCACCTAAAAATCTCATAGCCTATAAATAAATCTAGGATCAATATTTTACTTCGATATTTTTCACACTACAAATGTCATGTGTGTCCCAAACCACATCCGAATGTGGTTTGACTGATCGGATCACAATAAAATGTAATACTATTAGCAATCTCTCATTCTCTCTCTATCTCTCACACACGCACACACACATACACACACACAAACATGACACAAAGTATGAATCCAGGCTTAAGTAATATTAAGACAACTTTTTAATTACAAACGAGCCTTGCATGCTAATAAACACAATTATGACTCACTAACCAAGGCCAATGTTAATGATATTATTTTTCATGATGTTTGACATGGATTTGTAACTGTGGGCTAAACAAAATACTGTCATTGTCAACATCGCAACCTCTTAAAATATCCTGACTATTACAAACCATGATAAAAAAGGTAAGGCCTTACCAAACCTGGCATTAACCCAGTGGGAACCGAGGATTTCCCACATGCACACATACACACACACACACACACACACACAAATCCCAGTACCCTACTTCTCCAGGGAGCGTGTCGTGCCCTTCAGCCATTTGCTAGTGAATTTAACTGGAATGAATGACCCATAAACACAGACAAAGCAGCTACCCAGGTTTTCCCTACATCTGAGCCTGGAGATCATTACAACAAAATAACTTAGCCAAAAATTATGACCATTTGTGCCCTATGCATCAGAGCATTGTCATCCTGGAAGAGCCCACTCCTGAGAGGATATAAATGTTTTATCATAGGATAAAGGTGATCAGCATTGCTTAATTTGTAACACATGTGGTACTGGTACACCAAGGGAGATGTTATCCAGCAAGTAGCCAGGAAAGAAAAAGGTCCACTGCCACAGAAGTGCTCCAAACCCTTCAGGTAATACAGCAGTGTTGAATGCCACCACATAGGGCTAACGCTAGTATGATGACTGTAGTACATGTGAGTGTGAGACAACTTTTTCTCTGTGGCAGTTTTTGGTGTCCTTTAGAAATCCAAAAACACACTAACTGTGTGAGTGATCTCAAAATTAATAAAAACAAAAAATTAACAAGTTTCAGAAACGATGCCGCCTTGCTTTTTTAGCATCTTGTTCTGCCCATTTCTGAAAAGAAATGACAACAAATTCAGCTGCCATTTTTTCTGTCACATCAATGATGCATCATCACATGGGACGGATAATGTGAGTATGCTATGATTAAGTTACCAATTGGTCGTCACGGAAATGAGCCAATTGTAATTTTTGACAGCGAGGTGACAAGAATGATCATTAATTAAAATTATTTATTATTATTACTTTACTACATTTTATTTTCATTAAAAGAAAAAAAAGTTGATCTACAGATCCAAGTTCTAGAATGCAGGTTCTCTAAGAGGCGAATCCTACTGAGAGGCGCATGGACCCAAACCATGGCAGCAAAAATGCCTCCCACAGCATAATAGCACCACTGGTTTATCTACTTCAATATAGCCATTCAGACCTGACACAATACGATAGCACAAAATACCTCTATAAATGCATTCTAGAAGTAAAACTTGATTTATTTCAGGATACTTACTGTCTAATGTGAGGCAGCCAGAATCTTTCAGGGACTTGCATGGCCCAACCATTTTATTTATCAGATAACAGGGAAGCTGAGTCACCTCCAACACTTCAAGCAGCATGGAAGACACACACAAAAAAAACAGCCAGAGAAAGAGGAAAGAGGAAGAAGACGTGTAGACAGAATAGAGAGAGAGAGAGAGAGAGAGAGAGAGAGAGAGAGCTGGTCATCCCTACCTCCTTCCTCTTTTGGCATACAGTGGAAATAAAAAGTCTGCACACCCCATTATAATTGCAGGTTTTTGTCAGATCTTTTTCCACTTTTAATGTGCTATGGCAACCAACAATATTCAAAATAAAAATAATAAAAAAAAATCATAAGTGTGCACACCCCTTATCTAATACTTTCTTAAAGCACCTTTTGCTTGTAATACACTCAGCAATTTTATTTCACTCTTCCTTGCAAAAATACTCCAGATCTATCAAGTTGCGAGGGGATCTCTTGTGCACAGCCTTCTTCAAGTCATTTCACAGGTTTTCGATAGTATTTAGATCTGGTCTCTGACTTGGACATTCCAAAACATTGATCTTCTTCAGGAGGAGGACGATAGGAAGAGGATAGTAGGAGGAACTATCACCCACTGCACATCAGAAGTAACACTTAAAATCAGGGCCTTGCATTCCAAACAAATCTCATTTCTGGTCACATCATCTGCTAAGTTTCCCATAGTCCTAGGCCTCCCATGACTTCAAACATAACCCTCATACTGCATGGACCCAAGGTTAAATCATTCGATGGTCACCCTTCTGTCATGATTCATGCCTCTAACAACCTTGTCAAAATGGTGGCCTCTACCAACATAGAAATCCCAAAGCCCAATGTTGAGTTCAAGTTGGTGTTTATGCCAAGTTCAAGGAGGTGTACAGCAAAACCAAGGCCTCTGGTTTACCTCCACTTTGCCCATACAACTGCGCCATCCTACGTATGGAGGATTATATCACTGAGGAACTTAAACTGGGTTATATTTGTACAGACTTAGATCCCTGAATTACCCCGTCACCGCCACCTTGCACCCTGCTTCCATGTGTCCTGACTAAAGCCTAAAGACTAAAGAGAACCCCCACTTCTGAGCCCTCAGCTACTCTGGAAGAGGAGGGCCAACCTGCATATATTACTAAGCAGATCCTGGACTCACGACATAGAAATGGTAAGCTCCAATATCTCATTGACTGGGAGGGCTATGGCCCAGAAGAATGGCGTTAGCTCCCAGCCCAAGATGTCTTTGACCCATTACTCTGCCAGAAATTCCACACCAGACATCCTGATCATCCAGGCCCATGTCCCAGGGGGGAGACCAAAAAAGATTAGCTCCAAGAGAGGGAGTTCTGTCCCATCGGCACCAAGGTCACGTGTTTCATTATCGGACTTCTGTTTACACTCACCTGTTGCCCAACACACACACAAACACACTGCGAAGTCTCGCTCCTGGTATTACTAGTGATGATTCCAAGTCATATGCATTCTGTATTGTTGTTCTAGTTCTGACTTTGTTTGATACGATTTGCCTATTGCCTGTTCACTGAATGCCTGATTTCATGCCTGTCTGACCTTGATTTTTGGATTATGTTTTGGACTGTTTGCCTAATTTTTAAGGCTCTGCCACCCACTTGACAGGAAGCTGAAAGACACATGAATGGAAACCCTGTACTTCCCTGACAACCGCACTGCTGACAATCTTGCAAAGGGCCACCAATCCGCCTTTATTTATTTATTTATTTATTTATTTATTTTTAACATTTATTGTTTGTTTTTTATAGTAATTCCAAACTGACTGGAAGCAACTGATGTGATATTAAAACTATGTACGTGCATTTTAAAATTTAAATGTGTAAAATTGAATATTTTTTCCTAATTTTACATATTTTTTAACTTTTTACCATTAAATATTTTATTTATTTTTTTCTATATATAAAAATGCAACAGTACTTTATTGCTGGGAAATTGTTTGCAAACCTATACATTATTATACATATTGTGTATCATAGAAACGCCTCATATCGCCCACCCCTAAACACTTAGCTGTGATGAATGCCATGGCAAGTGAGAGAGATCGGACCCAACGAGTGTTTGATGTTTGCAGAAATCTTGTGAGCACCTTCTTGCAGAGCTGGTTTCAGAAAAGAGAAAAAGCACAGCAGGAAATAGATCTGCCAGAAATTGAACAGTGGATGGACCTGGGTAAAACAGGGTGGGCAAAAAACCCTCAAATCTAGCAGTTATTGAAAGGGACTTAAATGATTGCAGAAAGGCTATCACTCAGTAAGCGTACTTGTGGCCTAATTCACTTCAATTCACAACACATGGTACTGTCATCACAAATGCCAGTTGTTAACACACACACACACACACACACATTGCTACAACAAATAAACACGACTCATTTCAGGAACTGTGCCAATCTATAGGTTTAACATGAACACAACAAGGGTTGACACAGAATGCACTGAGTAGTGCCTAACACATGAACTAAATCCAGCAGCTGAACACATCACCCCTAAAAGAAAATCACAAAATGAAATAACCGGTAGCATAAAGTACACCAATAAAATCAGACATGTTTATAATGCTGTGTTTTACAAGTGCTTTTGACGTTTCAGTAAGCCAAGTAGAATTTAATTTCAGTGAAATTCTATGTGAAATTAAATCACGCATTTTGAGCAGCTTTCCCAATCAATACAAACACAACGTAAACAAAAAAAAGGGTTGTCTTGCCTTTCAACAACATTTTAACATTAGCCTACATAAACTAGTTGTGCAATTCAGGGCCAGATTGAGACAAAAAATTCAGGGATTCTCACACCCGCCCCGACCACCCTATGTAATGTAGACTCATTGACCACTTTATTAGGGACCCCTGTACATCTGCTAATTCATGCAAATGTCTATATTCATGCAAATATTCAAGAGGCCGCAGGGCAATGCATAAAATCACGTAGGCTTGAGTCAAGAACTTCGGTTAATATTAAGATCATACATCAGAATAGTGAAAAGGTTATCTAAGTGACTTTGACAGGGGCATGGTTTCTGCTTTTGAAAGAGTTTCATTTTTATAGCGAGGTTTGTTAGAGACAATCTTGACTTGGACAACGGACTGCAAACAAATATATGTTTAGCTGTGTCAGTTACTGCTGTAATTGATGTTACTTAAAAAATTGCAAAACTGCAGTTTGCAGCATCCTCTCGAAGGGCTTTTCTTTTTCGTATCCTTTCTCTCTCTGCTCCACCTGGCGGCTTCTTTTCCCTTCTTCTGCATCATTCTGTTTCATGTTGCTTTTATTTACAGATACCGCACGGAGATGATGCGAGTGGTGACCAATAGCGTTGCAAGACTAGCCGGTTCATGATTTATTAACCAATTCTGTTTGACTATACAAACCAAATAATTTCTAGGAACTGCAGGATTTGCCAGCCACTTGGCTGTGTCACAGGCAAAAAAAAAAAAAAAAAATGCACAGGCCAAAGCAGTCGCAAGGCAGACCAGGCCACTGGGAATTCTCCCGAATCGCCCGATGGCTAATCCTGGCCTGGTGCAATGCCAGAAGTAAAGCTGAACATAAGTGTAGATGAATTAATATTTCAGGTAAGAATTTTATCAAATAAGATCATTTCATTCACACACAAAACTACAGCAAAAGCCTTCAAATTTTGACTGATAAAAAGGAAACCAGGCCTACTCTAATTCCTATGATTAAAGATAATGTGTACAGTACAAATCCATAATTTTGTTTTTATTACACATAAAACTGGCTTTATTTTAGCATTGCAACATGCATTCCTCAAGGAACTACAGTTCTGTTTCGGTTGAGTCCGATCTCCACTCTTCCAGTGTTAACAGAAACTGAAATACTTTTCAAGTTATTTTATCGTTATTACAGAGTACGAGTGGCAGGAGGAAAAGGCACAGTGTGGCGTCCATTTCAGAGATGGCAAACTCTACTGAACTAGCCTGCTACATGGATACACATCATGCAGAAACGTTTACACCGGTTGCTGAGCAACGTCACTCAATGCAGCTTCTTAAAATAGTAGTTCCTAGCGAACGAGAACTGGGTTTTGTGAATAATGTTCACAAGACCTCGGTGTAACCCCTAGCTACAAGACTGCTTTTTTGGGTGGGCCAAGTGTCCAAATGGGTGGGCCCAGCCCCCCAACCACCCCCCCAACCACCCCCACCCCCAGCAGCTTCATCACTGCTGCCATAACATACTTTAACCTTGGTGAGTGAAATAAAGTAGACTATATGGCCAAAAGTTTGTGGACACCTGACCATCACACTCATATGTACTTTTTTAAACATTCCATTCCAGATTTAGTTCCCATTTGCTGTTATAATAACCTCCACTCTTCTGGGAAGGCTTTTCAATAGATTCTGGAATGTGGCTGTGGGGATTTGTGCTCATTCAGCCACAAGCGCATTAGTGAGTCATCCTAAAGGTGTTTAGTGCGGTTCTGGTCACAGCTCTGTGCAGGGCACTCAAGTTCTTCCACTCCAAACTTGGCAAACCATGTCTTCATGGAGCTCTCTTTGTGCACAAGGGCACTGCCATGCTGGAACAAGTTTGGGCCCCATGGTTCCAGTGAAGGGAAATTGTAATGCCATCCTATACAATAACGTACTTCAAAATTTCCGGCAACGGTTTAGGTAAGGCCCACATATGGGTGTGATTTTCAGGTATCCACAAACTTTTGTCCATATAGTGTAGCATATACTAATGACCCTAGTGCACCTTAATTTAGCCTAACATTTATTAGTTAAATAGTATGGCTATCCAAGCAGAAATGGATTGAATGGATCTTTAGATGAGTCCCCTGTGATTATTGACATCATCAGCATCTTATCCCAACATGGCAGTACATAGGCGTTTTGGAACTGATACATTCTGCACTAAAACCAGTGACTGAGTACATTGACGTGCTTTCAGGAAAAGATTATGTATCTCTTTCATCAGTTAAACCAGTCCTCAAATTGTTTAAAGACAATTTGGAACCGTGTGACAGTGAAGACAGTGACATGATAGAGATATCAAGTCCAAAACGCTGTCAGTGTTTTAGCTGAAGTACCAACTTGACATGACAGAGAAACTCAAAGTCAACTTTATTCAACACCCAGATATTCTGGAAATGGTGGTGAAGATCTTGCAGAACGAATCAGTTATAGAGAAGCTTATGAATCTCAACAGCACAGATAGGGATATGGGCACAGCAGCCATGATCTTGCAGGATCCACTCCACCCAAAAGAGGACACACTGTGAATTTTTTAAAAGTAAAAGGGCACCACTGAATCCTACTCCTCTGCCCTGTAGAGCTCACACTGACAGCAAGTTCATGGAATTTGCTCAAGAGGAGCTCCTAGACACAACCGAAGACTTACTTGGTGGAGAGAGAACAGGAGCAGATAGTAAAATGATACAAAAGTAGCTAGAATATACAATGACATTTGTACCACCAGTGCTCTTACTGAACACTGCTGGCAATGTTGCTACCCCAGCAAGATCATTGCTCAAGACAGATAAGGTGAACACGCTAATGTGCTTGGCAAGAACCTTGAGAAATAGACATCTTATTGACAAAATGTGCACAGTCATGAGCAGTTTTTTGCACTTCTTGTTTTTTGAGGTGTTTATTCAAAGCGGACTAAGAAAACTTTAGCATATGCCAGTAGAGATTTGCAAATTTGACTAAACGAGGCTATTTCAAAACTTAATTGTTATTACTGTTATATTTGCACTGCCTGTAATGCTATGTAATTTGTGATTATTTTTATTAGTATTCTGACATTTTATGTTTAAACATAAGGTTATGCAAGTTAAATGTAAAATGCATGTTTTTGTGTGGGTTTTTTTTCTTTCTTACTGCCACCTGTAAAGAGCACTATTATCATTATTATTAGTAGTAGTAGTAGTATCATTATTACTTAATTTATTTAAAATGTATTATTATTACTATGTGTGTAAACAAAATAAAGGTAAAGTGAAAAAAATAATAATGGCCTTCACCACTGTTCATCAGTGTCAACTCATTTGTTTTGTGTATTCTGTAATCTTCCCCATGTTGATGAATGACTAAGGGAATTTGGCTTCTGTGAAACATGATGTCATGGATGAGCTTTAAGAGTTTCATTTAAGACATTTAAGGGTTTAAGGGTTTCTACACACTCAGATAAACTGAACTCTTTTCAGCTTAAAAGAGGAAAATATAAATAAGAGTATTGTCAGGAAACAGACAGGCAGCTGAAAATGCAGGTTTTGTTAGACAGACAAACAAAAATGCTCAGCAATACTCCAAAACTTGAGTCAGGCAAACTGTCAGGTCTGGCAATTGGGATAAATTAGACAAAGCTAAAGTGGCAGTTGGTAAGCAGACTATGGTAGAAGTACTAATTAAAAGAATCAGTAGAGAAGAAACGCTTCAGATCATCTCAGACACAATACTGGCATAGAACTTCACATAGTGTTTGTCAGTTGGGTTATTTAAAGGGAGTAGTCTGATTACAACCTGGTGAGTGTCATTAATCATTAGGTGAGTGTGAATGGGGATGGGAGATTGAAGTTATGGGTGGAGAATCATGAGAGTTTAACCTGTAACTTAAGGAGTTAGGACGTGGCCAGTTACATTCTGGTGGAGTTAAACATCTAAAACTTTATAACTTTCTATATTTTGGTACCAAATATTAAGCATCTAAACCTGTCATCCATGTCACCATAATTACACATCCCCATTACAAAACTATTATTAATATTAATAGTAGCAGCAGCACCAACAGTAGTAGTAGCAGTAGTAGTAGTCTACTAAGTGGTATTAGGTGTGATTATTCATCAAAATACAGAAAATCCTGCACAGCAAACCTACTACTTTATAATGAACATAGACAGTATTTGAATAACCCTCTATAGTGTCCAAATTAGTTTCGCTGGGAACAAATATAAAATATTATACATAAGATACTTTGTGTACACATTTACACAAATCCGTCTGAGAGCTTAGAGCACCTTTAGGCATGAGGCTTAGGGGAACAGATGTCCACTGGTCTTCTTACAACTTAATCGCATTGTGTGTCACTAGCAAGCCTCAACACAATACACAAGACAAAACAGCACAATTTTTTTTACCCTCAAAGCTACTGGGTACACTGTAGAAAGACACACACACACTCACACACACTCGCCCATCTGTGATATGAATGGTAAGCAAATTGACACCTTATAATGTGCTATTTGTGTGTGTGTGTATGTTTCTACTCATTGTAAGCCTTTTTTATGTTTCTAAAAGTGCTACATAAATGCAATAATAATAATAATAATAATAATAATAATAATAATAATAATAATAATTACCCATGCAGAGGGTAGCGTTGACGTCTCACACCTTCAGCATCCCTGCTTTCATACTGAGCTTGGTTTACAATCTGGGTAGAGTTCTGCATGTCCCCCCATGTCCGTGTGTTTTCTCCAGTTTCTCTGATATCCTCCCACCTCCCAAAAACATGCCAGTAGTGGAACTGGCAACTCTAATTTGTCCCTATGTGTGAATGCGAGTGTGTGAATGCGAGTGTGTGTGTGCACCTTGTGCCTTGCACCCAGTGTCCACTGCAACCCAGACCAGAACTGCAGACGAATGAATGATTATTACTCATTATTATTATTATTATTATACAATAGTGTAAAATATAAATAAGCTGAATCTCAGATATCTGTGTCCTCCCTACATTCCTCCAGTGTGTTATATGTTAGTATTGTGTGCTGTAGTGTACCTACTGTAGTATGGGCAGGGCTCCAGTCTGATGCACTTCTCTGCTCACATTTCAGCCCTTACATATTTTTGATTTTGCATAAGGTCTTTTTTTTTTTTTTTTTTTTTTTTTGCATAAGTGTCGTCATGAATTCTTTCATTATTCGTCATCAGACAGGCGTTTGAAGTGGACCCTGGTGGACTGCTCCTGTCTTGCTCCCCTCCCCTCTCCTGCTGTACTTGCACAGAGCATGCATGCTGACTACAGCACGATTTAACGACTCTTTTGTTCCCTTTCATCCTGAAATAAATCTGAAATAACACAACCCAAATTTATCCTGACCAAATATCAGACAACCGGCTACCAGAGCTTGGTGTTTAGCAAGCACAATCTAAGCTAGCAAGCTAAGCATCCACACCTGTCAGCCATAGCTCTGGTCGGATTGAAGTGATGCTGATCTGGGCTTCTCTACACTGCCATCAGCATCGCTACTATTCACTGGTGTTAGCTTGGTTGGTTTGTTTGTTTGTTTGTTTTTTCGTCAATGCGACTAGAAAGAACGTTATCAGACACTCACATTTTCTCACCACGATGGCTTCAGTTGTCTCTGAGACGAGTTCTTCGGGCTGTCTCTGCACATCCACGCGTGTCGTGTGCGCCTCTCATCCTGTAGTGCGCTGATCCAAGGCGCTTAAGACGCCGCTCCAGCGAGAGCCCCGCCCCCCTGTGGCGCCACCGCGCCTTTCAGCCAACCGCGTGGCAGTACAGCTGCGCGCGCGCCTCACGCGCTTTAAAAACCTGTCATTGACTGCTACTAAACACGGCGTGCTGTTAGAGGAAAATAATCCACGACGCGGTAGTGTATCCGCTACAGAGTCGATTATTATCCAATAGCAGCATGTCCCCAAGTGCATTATTCCTCTTACACCACAGCATTTTGCCAACGATTAACATGTTTAATTTATTATAGAACGACATGTCATGCTTTTTAACCGCTTATTGTTACCTTTAGTCTTGTGGAACGTCAGTTCCTGTTATCACTTGTGCTACAGCAGCTATAAAATGTTGTTCAGCTTGTATATCAGCCTGTCTTTTTTCTCTCTTGATGTTAAACCGAAAAGCGCAAAGTCCTGGTGGAAATCTTACTGACTACTCCATCTCAGATTTTTCTTTTTTTTTTTTTTTTCACCATTTTCCACAACAAAAAACACCAACTCTTTTATAAAATGGTGGCCATTAAAAAATAAACTGATTTAGAGTCAAAATCTGATATCCACTACTGCACCTCTGTAGCCCTTTCTCTATGACTGTTATTAAGAATGACCAGAGAAAGACACTCATTGTTTTCAACTGAATAGGATGATGAAATGATCTAAGGCCCATCCGGTTTAAACTGAAAGACCTGACTGATGATGCAAGAGGGTCATTTCAAGTGCACTTGAAAGATGAAGATGATGCAGTCCCCAAGTTGCATCAGATCTAGACACCCGAGACTCCTTCCATAAATGTTAAATAAATGTCTGCTTACAGAAAGCTTCACCATATCAATGATTATACACTTTTCTTTGTTAGATGATGATACGTTTTCTTAATCTGTTTATTTTAAGATTTAGATTATGTGGAGTGGCCACTATATGCTCACTCCACATAATAAGTCCCTATGAATGAGCTGTTACTATAGAAACAATATGATGACCACATTAATGTAAACTTGTGATTTGCATTACAGCTGGAACTAATGTCAGAGTTGCTGTTATAGAAAACTAATCAAAACCTTCTTACTAATCATCTTACCAGTGATAGGGTGCACTTGCTTTCTGTCGAGGTACATGGAGAATGATTTGAATTCACAGAAAATGGTCAAAAGTGCAAAAAAAGGCCAAAAAGTTTCACTCAAAATATTTTTAAATAGATCTTACAACAAATTGTTAAATGTAATATATAATGGTAATAATGATATTAAATAATGTTAATGGTAATAATAATTGGACAGAGATAGATCTGCTGTATTATAAATCTCTTTTTTCATGTGGTTCAATTATATTTTATTTCATTAGCCAGTTAATAATAGGCAATAAAAACCCCGGGCAGATAGGATAACTTAAATTGTGTTGGACACATGTCCTCAAAAAAACTATTAAGTGGGCCTCATGGGGAAAATGGTTTGAACAGGTCTATATTAGAGCATGGATAAAGTATGGATACAGTAATATCTAATATATGTTATATATTATATCATAATGGGTATAACACTAGTTTAACCATGAAATAACCACTGTAGCAAAATTCTGTTGCATGTAATGCTACTGGCAAAGTGTGAACATTTGATGCATGGCCAGGCACATTTATACACATGTTTACGAATTGCGTGGTGGATCAGGATGGTTGAACTGGGCATTTATTGTTTATAAAAATACTTTAAAGTTTTAAAAAGTCATATCAAATAGTAATTGTGACATTATTATCCTACACAGGGCATATTTTAGAACTCACTTTAACAAGCTGTCTGAACATTACAACCAGCAGATCATATCTGTGGAATATAAGATGTTTAGTGTTATGATGATGATTATTATTATTATTACTATTATTATTATTACTATTATTATTATAGTTTTGCTTGTTTGTTTGTTTGTTTTTACATGGATGGATGATGATGGATGCTTTAGATTTTTCTTATTGAGTTGCTCTGGGAACTCTTTACTGGGAACCTGTTAGAAGAAAAAAATTGTGAGATCCTGCAGAACGAAATTGGCTGATATAAAGACAGATGGTATAAAGCCTCACACTTTATATTCAGCTTTTTTTTTTTTTTAAATAAATCTATCATACAATAAGGTGATCATATTGCCAAAGCAAACCTGAAAAGCAGGGGGGGGGAATCTGATCTAGTAGCTCGTGCTGTTCATTTATAGCTGTCCATGGCGATGTTTTATAATAGAGGAGACATTTTATTAAAGACACCAGCCTGAGAAACTAACAGCATAACTCAGTTTAAACCCATATTTTTAGAAAACATTTTTCATCAGTTTTTCATCAGTCACGCGCTGTTATGTATGAGATTTTTCACCTTCGAAAAGTGGTTAGGGAGCATGAGCATGCCACATGCCTGTTGAAGACATTATGTACTGGATATCATAAGGGATTTTTTTTTCATTTACACTTTATTGTTTATAAGTTTTATTGTTTGCACTTGAGACTGGAACAACATTACTCTGAATCTTTGATAAAACCCACAGAAATAAGCAAAAATTTCCCGGTTAGCAAGCAGACACACCTTCCCGCCAACCAAATCACCAAGGCCAGTGGACGCACAGCACTGAAGACAAGCTTTGACACACAGTAAGCTCATGCTGCACAAGAACATAAATGCATACAACACTTACCCATAAACCCCCTCTCTGCATCATGAGGCCAATACGGGTTAATGCCTGAGTACAAACTAGGCCTTACAGAGCATACAGTGGGTTTACTTTTATTTTATTGTGTTATAGATTTAGTTTAAAATGGATTAAATTGTAATTTTTTGCCATTACTCTACCCACAGCAATCCATAATGACAAAACCAAAGCATGTTTTTTGTCTAGAATTTTTTGCAAATTTATTAAAAATCAAAAAAACTAAAAACACCTTTGGGATGAATTGGAACCCTGACTGCGCGTCAAGTGCTATGTCTGGCAAAACCAGGTTCTGCCCATCAAATGGTAACACCATCCGTATGGTCAAGCAGAGTGGTTCCAGAGTCATGCTATGAGGGAACTTCTCAGCTGCAGGGATGGGGAGACTGGTCACAATTGAGGGACGGATGAATGCTTTTTTTTAATCACTGGATAAGCTTGAGGAGACTTTAGGAATTCAACATTAATCCCACACAAAACAAGAGTGCACACAGAAGAATAGAAATGGCCCAACAAATTATTCTTGCATTTGATAAGTTATAGTTTTGAAACATCACAACAGAGTCTATAGGTTAGTTAACAAGGTTTAATTAATACATTTTAACATTTGCTTCTCAGAGTCAAAGGATGTGTACTGTGTTATTTCTAAGTAGTATTATCACATCAGCCCAGGATATTACACCACCCTGCCAGCAGAGGTCCCCCTCCCCTGAGTACTACACTACTCCATGTCTGTTTACACTGCAAACTCAAGCTAACAATCATTGTCTTGCCAACTCTTGGGTGTTTCTAAGTTGTGAGCCCTGTATCTAGTGATTGCCCTTCATGTGTTTTGTCCCTTGCTTAATTTTTGACTACTCTTTGCCCATTGTGTTCATGTTTCATGCTCGATTGCGTTTTGTCGTTTGCCCTTCTTACAACCTTGATTTTTGCCTAACAAACCTCCAGCACATAGATCCTCAAATGTCTCCTGTGTTTTCACACATTGTACTTTATTATATTATAACATAATATAGTTAATATAATAATATTAATTTGCATTTATTCCCATGCAATGATTTTATGAAAATCATTTTTTCTCCTAACTGACATAGGCACAAAAAAAAACCCCAAAAAAAACCAACATATGAGGTGGTATCATGCAGGATGTGTGGGACTAAATATGGAAGATCTTCCTGGTAAAGACACTGTAAATTCTGGCACTGTGCACTTTATGATTTTTTGCTTTATCATACAAATGCAACATAGGACATCCTTTCATAGGACACTGGACGCAAACCAGGAATACACCCTCAGTGGGATGCCAGTCCATCACACATATTCGCACCTATTTAGAGCCATCAATCCACCTACCAGAGCTACTACTACCTACAATATCTTAATATCTCATTTTTTAAAAATGATTCCTTAACTGTAATCATATTTTAAGATCTTTTAAAACTGCAACTGTAGTAAGTCTTATATCCCACTAGGTGAGTTGTGAGTTGTGTTTAATAGATGGAGAGCTAAAAAGGATCAGGTGAACTAGCAGTGTTTATATTTCATGGGACTTTGGACAGGTGTTGGATGAATGTTTCTGGTTGTGACAGGCCTTTTATTAATTATCTGAGTTATTTTTTTAATTAAGGCTTGAACAAACATACTGCATAAATTGTTGTTTGTCCTGAGTGAACTGATATGTGTTTAAACTTTATTTCTATATTAATTAGTGTAACGACCACCTGTGTGCAAGTCTGAGCTTAGCTTACCACTTAGATATCATGTCAATACAAGAGCAAAAATATTCACACAGGTGAAAAGTGTAACAGAAAGTGTGGACGACTGATCAGAAGGTTGTGAGTTCAATTCCCAGCACTCCCAAGCTGCCACTGTTTCTCCCTTCAGCAAGACCCTTAACCCTCAACTGCTCAGATCTATACATTAGATAAGTCAAGTGGCTTTATTGTCATTTCAACCATATACAGCTAGATAGTACACAGTGAAACGAAACAACGTTCTTCCAGGACCATGGTGCTACAAACAACACAGAACTACAAGAGACTACATATTTTTTACATAAAGTGCACATGCAGACGTGTGTAGACAGCACAAGACAGTACAATGACTACCAAAACAGGACGAGAGACACAGTAAGATACAGTGCAGCACTGACTAGTACACAGTTCTAGTAAGAAAGTGAATCAGATGTGACAGTAGTGCAAAAGAGTCACAATATAAGTTGCTGTAAATGTAAACATAAGGAGTAGCAGCCAGGTAGAGCGTATAAAAAATGATATATGGTATTTTATAAATATTGTAGCAGCAAAAATGCAGGTAGTGAATACAGAGATATGCAAAAATTGCAAAGAGAAAGGAATGGTGTTCAGCTGAGTGTGTGTGTTTGTTAGTCCAGTCTCTGAGTGTTGAGGAGACTGATGGCTTGGGGGAAGAAACTGTTGCACAGTCTGGCCGTGAGGGCCTGATAAACGTAAGTTACCCTGGATAAGGGCGTCTGCCAAATTCTGTAAAAGTGTATAAATCTTGTTTTTGAATGCTGAATCTGTTTTGAAGTTCTGACAACCTCAACTTGATTAAAATGCAAAGACAAAGAATATTTTGGTACTGTTAACCTGTACACAGTGGAAAATACACACATACTTATATCCACCAAGAATAAGATTTACTACATACCGAGAGATTTGACTGTTTTGTCATCGCACAGAGTCACAGTTTACAAATAAGTAAGAAACAAAGCAAGGTAATCAGTTATGTGGGAACATTGGGTGCGAGGTGGAAATACACCCTCGATGGTGCACCAGGCCATCACAAGACATCATAGACATTCACACATTACTATGTCTCCTTTACTAATTAATTAGTGAATACATTAACATAAATTCCCAATTGCTGAGCCTCACATTACTCCTGGAGACCTGAGGTACTGTAGCCCATTCTGACACTTCAGCATCTAAAATGTAAAAATCTCTATCCTTTATTCTTGTCAGCACACAGAGGTTTCCTTTGAGGAAGCAGAAGGCTGTTGTGGTGTAGTTTATTTAGTTCTAAAGGGAGAAACAAGTAGCCTGGAAGGTTGTAATGCAGCAATGAGTTAACAAATAATACCCATTAAAGTACTTCCAAAAGTGTTAAAAATTATTAACTTTTAAGTAGCTTAAACTTTGCCCTGCCTTTGTGTAAGATAAAAAAAAAACATTTGATAATCTAGATAATTAAGGACTACAGTTATTAGAAATAGTCTTGTTGCAATTAATAAAATGCTACAGTGCTGTTATCTTATAAATTAGGAAAATTTATTGTAGTATGTAGTGTGTCAAATTCAACAGGTAATTTGATAATTAGCATGTTATCCATATTGTGCACAAAAAATAAAAAACTTGACTCTTCAAATCAGCATAGAAAGCATCTACCTGTGAGTTCTGATAAGATTTGAATTACGAATTGGGCTCTGGTCCACCTAAAACCACCATGCAATGGCAATATGTTGCCAGTAGATGGTAATATTTACTCATTTTTTAGAAATAACTCTTTCCAAAGTACTTTTTGTATTATCCTTATGTATCATGACCTTCTGTAATGGCTTTATCCTTATCATGCTTTTTAAACTGCCACTAGTGGTCCTATCTACAAAACATCTGTAAAAGTAAGTCTATGTGAATCTAAAAATACACTGGAGTGTGTTTTTCCAAGTGCAATTACTGAACACTGTAGCACCTCTTCCTCCATACCTAAATAGGACAGTTAAGACTGTAGACAACTGATTTCTCCTTGTACTTATATCTTAAATTGGGGTGTTGATCTAAAATTCTGCCTGGGTCACACTAGCTTTTTTGGTGAGCCCTTGAAGGGCTATACTCTAAGCTTGATCATTTTTAAACATATTATCTATTCTATTGATTAACAAAAATAATAGAATAGAATCAAAACAGAACAAAATTTTTTTTTAGGAAAAAGACAAACTAATCAACTGTATGCACTATTAGGCCTAGGAGCTAACATTTTTTAAACTGATTAAACAGGGGTTTTTATGTATGTTTTTTAAATAGCAAAACTAGTTCATAAATGTTAAGAAATTTAAGAAGAACTCACATGGGCTTACCTCTGCTAAGAACATGAATGAACATGAATTCAGGTATACTGGGAAATCACAGTGTTTATTTTGTGGCCTGATAGGTGATACAGTCAAAATGTATGATACTAAACTCATTGCAGTGGAACTGCTTGATAGAAATAACATGACTTATTTGATGTGACATCATATTAGGGGTGTGGTCAGCATCAAACCGGAAGTTCACCCCAAAAAACTAGGTAGGAAAAATGTACGTAGGAAAAATGACATATGCTTTGGCTAGGTTTTTTTCCCCTAGGTTTTATAAAATTGTAAAATTGTCATGACTAATATATTTCACACAAACACACACACACATATATATATATATTCCCATCATTCTGGTACATGTTAATCTTGCATCAGAACTTATAAGGGTTTTGTTTTTTTTTAGAGGTTTTTAGCAAAGTCTAATCTGGCCTGTTCTTGAGTGTTACCAGTGGTTTGCATCTTGAGGTGATCTGCTGTTCATCCCATTCATCCCCATGTCAGGATCTTGCAATCTCCCTGGACAACTCTGATCTCACCTTCGGTTACTGCATGCAACCTTGGGGTAACCATGGACAATCAAATGTCTTTCTCCTCTCACACTGCTAACCTGACACCCTCATGTCATTTTCTCCTTTTTAACATCAGAAGGATTCGTCCATTTCTTTCCACACAGGCCACTCAGGTGATTGTTCAGTCCCTTGTCATTTCAAGACTGAACTACTGCAACTCACTCCTGGAAGGTCTGCCTCTGAGCGCCATTCGACCCCTGCAACTGATCCAGAATGCAGCTGCACGACTGGTTTTCAACCTTTCTAAATTCTCCCACATCACCTCATTGCTACGTTTCCTCCACTGGCTTTCTGTAGCTGCCCGCATCAGATTTATACACTGATGCTTGCCTAAAAGCCAAAAACGGACCACCACCCACTTTATCTCAAAGCACTTATCACATCCCACACTGAACCACGTTCCCTCCGATCCTCTAGCACTGCTCGACTGGTCCCACCATCTCTTAGGGTACAAGGAAGGCATGCATCGAGACCCTTCTCTGTTCTGGCACCTAGGTGGTGGAATGAACTTCCCCAAGATGTCCAAACAGCTGAGTCACTGGCAGTCTTCAAATGACATCTAAAGACTTATCTCTACCTAAAGTACTTAAATTAGCACTAAAAAAAAAAAAAAAAAAACTTTTGTATTGTCTGAATGCTTGTTAATATATTACCTCCCCAACAGAATTTTTGGACTGATGGTCTTCTTAATTTGTGACCTAGCGAACCAGTATCAGAACGTATTTATTGATAGAGACTTCAAAGCACTTTTGTAAGTCATTCTGGATAAGGGCATCTGCCAAATGCTATAAATGTAAATGTAAACCATATGTATCTACATTCATGGAGGCGTCTCTTGATTGTAGACTTTGACAATGATACACCTACCTCCTCCAGAGTGTTTTTGACTTGGCTTGATGTTGTGAAGGGGTTTTTCTTCACCAAGGAAAGAATTCTGTGATCATCCACTTTAGTTGTCTTCCGTGATCTTCCAGGCCTTTTGGTGCTGCTGAGCTCGCCAGTGCATTCCTTCTTTTTAAGAATGTACCAAATTGTTGATTTGACCACTCCTAAAGTTTCTGCTATCTCTCTGATAGGTCTGTTTTGTTTTTCCACCTAATGATGGCATCAACACTTATTTGGACATATTGAGAGTTCCCATGAATAGCTACCAAATTCAAATTCAACACTTGGAATCGACTCCAGACCTTTTATCTCCTTAATTTGTCAAGAAATAACAAGGAAACAGGCCACATCTGGAAATAAAACTGCTTATCAGACAGTTGTCCAATTAGTTTTGAGCCTGTGAAAATGAAGGGACTATGTAAAAAATTGCTGTAATTACTAAACTGTTAATGCAATATTTTTGTTAAACCCCTTGAATTAAAGCTGGAAGTCTACACTTCAATCACATCTTGACTGCTTCATTTCAAACCCATTGTGATGGTGTACAGAGGCAAAATTACATGACTATATATATATATATATATATATATATATATATATATATATATATATATATATATAAAATGTATGTAAAGAATGTATTTTCTGTATTTATACTACTTTCTGTATTTATAATATGTAGGTTATATTAAATGCAAACTTTTTTTTAAACAGTGACAAAATTATGCAGGGTATTCTGCATTTTGAAACGACTTGTGCTTGGTACAGTATCATGCTGGAAGTAGTCATTAGAAGATGGGTAATTTGTGGCCATAAAGGGATGGACATGGTCAGCAACAATACTCAGGCTGTGGTATTCAAACGATGCTTGATTGGCCTTAAGGGGCCCAATGTGTGCCAAGAAACCATTTCCCACACCATTCCACCACCACCACCACAAGGCAGGTTTGGTCCATGGATTCAATTGCCATTCTGACCTTAACATCTATTACATGTTGTAGCAGAAATCAGGATTCATTAGACCAAGCAACATTTTTATCTTCAACTGTCCAGTCTCTGTGAGCCTGTGCACACTGTAGCCTCAGATTCCTGTTCTTAGCTGGCAGAAGTGAAACTGAATGTGGTTTTCTGCTGTTGTAGCCCATCTGCCTTAAGGTTCCACATGCTGTGCATTCTGAGATGTTTTTCTGGTTATTTGAGTGGTTATTTGACTTATTTTGCCTTCCTTCCAGCTGGAACCAGTCCGGCCATTATCCAATCAGCCAATCATGTGGCAGCATTGCAATGCATAAAATCATGCAGGTCAAGAGTTTCATTAAATCAGACATCTCTGACCTCCTCTGACCTCTCTCCTCAACAAGGCATTTCCACCTGCAGAACTGCCACTCACTGGATGTTTTATGCTTTCCACACCATTCTGTGAAAACTTTAGAGACTGTTGTGTGTGAAAATCCCAGGATATCATCAGTTTCTGAAATACTCAAACCAGCCTGTCTGGTGCCAACAACCATGCCATAGGCATAGTCACTGAGATGTTTCCCCATTCTGATGTCTGATTTAATGAAACTCTTGACCTGCATGATTTTATGCATTGCAATGCTGCCACATGATTGGCTGATTGGATAATTGCATGAATAACCACGTTTTCAATGTTCCTAATGGAGTCACCAGTGAGTGTAAGTAAGATGTATGAACAAAAAACAGTGTTTACCACACCAAATGTTGATTATTTTCCTATTACATCATGCAGTGAAGTGTGTTATTCCTCTTATAATACTCCAGTTTGCCAACAATTGCATTTTTTTAATTTATTAAACACAACCCATCATACCTTTTATCTCTTCATAGCTGCATTTAATGTTGTGGAACATCTGTGAAACAGGTTAGTTTCTGTTATAACTTTTGTTAGAGTAGCTATAAACAGTTGTTCCCTCACCAGCTCTATTTTGTTCTCTCTCTTGAAGTTAATAAGGCAGAAAAAATGCAGCTTGTCCCATAACTGAGAAACAAAGAAGCCCGTAGTCCTTCATCCTGAAGTCTTTCCCCATGGTGGTCCCCCATTACATCAAGATTCTGACAGTGAATGAAATCTTGTTCCCTAAATATTAAATTGATGTGTCCTTTAAAAACTATGTTAAAAAAATCTGTTTTTTAGGTTTAAATTATGTGAATGAGTTGTTAACATATAAACATTAATGAATTAGAACAATATATACACCTTCTGACCAATCAGATTCAAGAATTCAACGGCGCTGTGGTATACATCAGATTTAATGTGCTCCTAGAAATTAGGGTGGTGTATTGTGGCATGTGATAATGCTGCCACTGACATGTTTGATGAATGTTTCTTATATTTCATATTTTACATACTCTTTATTATATTATATTATATTATATTATATTATATTATATATTTTTAGAATGTGTTTGATAGTAACATATTTGAAAAACATGAGATTAAATCAAATACACAGGGCATTTCAATAGTTTTTGAATTTCCATATTGTCAACGCTTTCTTTCCATTCATAAAACAAAATCCCCAACGCATGATACATTTATGAAATCCTCAAGGTGTTGACTATTTACATTTGAAGGAACAATTTCATGCCACTGAAACCATTCATCATAATTAGATGATTTTTTGGTGAAATGTTTTTGTAGACCTTGCAATGATTCTTTTACTATGCCAGCCAGCTTTGAGCAAGTTTTCGTTCACTGGCATGCAGATAAGAGTTTATTTGTTGTGGCGCCATAAAGATTTTGTAATTATAATGGCTAATTGTGTTTATTTAATTTTTTACCTTAAGAATGTTTCTAGGACGCTGACAGAACTTGTTTCCAGTAGTTGCTTGTTGACATGCCACATCACTTACTCAATGTGATATGCATAGAGAATTTCACTTTTGGAATTCTGTACTGTGCTGATATTTGTGTTTAATTCACAGCTAGCCTTTTATGAGCTGAACCACACATACCTATATGTGGGTGTGGCTAGACAGGTGGACACATACCATTGTGTGGAGGAGGAGAACACTTTTCCATAATTTTTAAATACCCATTGCTATTTGACTTATATTATGCATCCTTTGGTGTTCATACTCTTGGTGAACTTGGTGTTCATTTGGTGTTAGATAAGAGAACAAAGCAGTCTCACTTATCTGCACAGGATATGCCTGGTGTTCAGCCGGCCTATGAGTCCGTAATTCATGTCCTGAGAATCAGGACTTTCCAATCAGGACTCAGAATGAAGTTGTCAGTGAAAATGAAGTTGTCCGTGATGTGAAAATGCCCATGAAAATCACAGGTCGTTTAGTTGTATAGAAAATAATCCGCTGTGCAGCTGCACCAAATCAACGTACTGGATGTCTTCTATGAGTTCATTCTGTTCTACTATTTCATGAACTGCTCGGCTCCTGAGACTCTATGTGTTTTATCAGCACTTTAAATGGAAAGACATGAACCAAGATTCAGAACATGGTCAGTTTTAGTTTTCGTTTAAGATGCATTCTTAACAATAATTAATTTTCTTTTTGTTGGATAGTGGATTCTTTGTTTGCAACAATCAGCGTATGGCACATTGACACCTGGGACCCAGCAGCCAAGCAGTTCTTCTTGGCTCTTGTTGTAAATGTAAATATTTCCTGCAGCCATGATACACAATATAAAGTCTATTCTTTGAGTCTCAGCTGAGTATCTAAGTGACTTATATCAGTAATATAATTTGTGTGTCCTACTTGTTAGTTACTGAATATCATAGCTCTGTGTGTATGTGTGTGTGTGTGTGTGTGTGTGTTTGCATCCCCACTCTATTTTTACTATCCCTTTCTTTAGATTAAAAATTGGAAGCAAAAGCTTTAAAAGCTCAATGATGTTAACCAAGACAAATACCTGGAGCCAACTATGGCACATAGCGCCAAATCAGTCAGATGCATAGCAACATATAATCTTAAAAGTGTGCCACTAAAACTCCCAGCATTAGATTCAGCCTGCACAGCACTAGAAGAGTTAAGGGAAGATATTAAGACAGTTATGCAGAAAAAAGAAAAGTCAAAAAGTCCAAAATGTTATATAAAAGACAAGACAAAAAAAAGTACAAAAATGATATCTGCAAGGATATAAAAAAAAAATAGAGGAAGAGGAATAAAACACTAAATTTCATATGTTTACTCTTAACAACAATAGAAACAAACAACTTTAGCTGGTTTAGATCAATAATCAACAAGGAAATGACAAGCAGGCATAAATCTTGAGCATGAATCAATCTTGGCATTAAAGCCTTAGACAAGCTCTTCAAGTGAACATGCATTCTGATTAGTACAAACTTGTTCAAACCGGGGTATTTTCATTGAATTATATGGATGACAGAGTTGGACAGTGAAGAAACAAGCCAGAAAGAAAATCGATGACTTGAAATAAAGGTATTATTTAATACTGTAAATACTGTTTTTTCAGGAAGCCAGAATGACTAGACTGCAACTTGACACCTCATGCAAAGAAAATATCACTAGAGAAAATAAATAAGATAATATGTGAAGCATTGTTCCCTCTATGTTGCCCGTGTGCATGGTTGCGCATGTTTGATGATGCTCCAGCACAGAAAAAAATAAGATCCACTCAGAACGGTGAAAGAAAAATCTGTATAAAAAAGTTTGTCAATTGGAATAAATGATAGATGGTTGCAGTGCACTCTGGACCAGCCACAAGTGGCAGTATAGAGTTATTATCTGCAATGGATGTACTGCAATAGATGTAATGAGCCAACGAAATAGCCTAGAAAGGTTAGCTTAATCAAGGGGCATGGCCAAATGAAAAAACATACAGAATATTAGTGTTATCGTTTTTAAAGCTAGATCAAACTGTGGAAACAACAGGAGATGATGAGAGAAGAATGGTAACAAAACTAAGAGATATATGCTAAGAGACTAATAAGAAGGAGGAAATGACCACAGGAAAAAAAGTGGGCAGAACTGGACTATCTTACATGCCACATACAACAGAAAACAAATTTGAGTAGTTTTATGCATGGAAAATGGGGAATTCACTTCTGATTTAAAAGATAAAGAACTATGCCCCAAAGAGTCAGAACTCAGAAAGCAAAATCAGATCCTGATAAAAATTAAGACTAATATTGGCAATGTCTTGCTAGCCATCCAGATGAATGCTTTAAGGAACTCAGGAACTCAGTAAACCATTCTCCCTGCAGTAAAAACTATGCATTTGAATTTGTGGAACCTATATTATCGCTTTTGTCCAGGGAGATGTGATTGAGAAGATAGGACAACCACCATAACATATTCTAATTACTGATGAAAGCACTGGCATTACCGTATGTAAGATGGTGATTCTGTACATCAAGTTCAGGAAGCAGGATATAAAACTGTGTTTGCAGGTATCATACTGCTATCGGGATGCAGTGCTGAGGACATGGTGAAAGCAGTCACTCAATGTTACTGTGCCAGTAACAACCTTGATTTGCAGAAAATGGTCAGAACGACCTCTGACGGCACTTCTGCCATGTTTGGGAAACAGTCTTGCATTGACTGATATCTCATCTTATGGAGCAACGCTGTATGGCCCACAGGGAAGATTTGGGAATTAATTAAGCCTGGAAAAAAGTACCAGCAGTGAAAGATATTGAAATGCTTCTGAAGACTGTCTATACTATGTACAGCAGATAATCAGCAAAGAAAGGCACATTTTGTGCAGAAATGCAGCACTGACAAATTCTCAAGGTAAGGATTGCATCCTGCAGCAGTATGGAGATTTCAAGCTCTTTGTGAAGGAGAAGATCAGGTTGGCGTACTATGCAATTACCCAATAAACATGGCCCTGAAGAGGGAAGACCTTAAAGATCTTGCCCCACTTGTTGACATTTGGGGTTTTCTTCAGGCCTCCAGCACTGTAAAAACTCAGAAGTTGAGAAAACTTAAAAAGAAATTAAGGCAACCAGCTTCAGGGCTTTTTTGAGTTTCCTCAACATTTATAGCAATTAGTTGTACAAACTTGTGTATGTACAATGAACATTACATATTAAGTTAAACAAACTCATAAAAAAATCTTTCTACATGTCTTCCCATTTCATTTTTAAGTTTAACTGACTATAAATATAATGTTTTCCTGGTGCAGAAAAGAAAGTGACCAAAACATGATATTCTTTGTTTGGCAGACCTTTTCCACTAAAAAATCTATGTCAATCCAACTTGAGTGAATGCTATTATTTACTGAATACCATTTAATAAAATCACGACACTGAACCTCAATAAATCTTCAGTAAGCAGAACCAAATGGCGACAACCATTAATGACGAAAGGCAAACCCACACATTTGCCATGGCATGGATTATACATTTTACAAACAAATTCACTCTCTTCAATCTTAAATCAATTATAATACAACAAAATTGGATAAAGCCATGGGAAAGAATTTGTCAGACTTTCTGCATGGCAAAAAGGTGTAGTTCGAGTTCAAACAAATCTATAGCTCCAGTTCTAAAATAATTACATAAAACATTGGGAAAAAAACAACCCACCAGGCTCACTGCCACGGCAATAAAAGTCCATACAAATCTTGCACAAATTATAAAACAGTAAACCATTAAACAATGGAACAGAAACAATTTGAGACCAAGGAGTACAAAAAATGCTGAAAAGTTTGAGTCTAAAACAAATATAGCACTGAATGCAAAACAACACAATTGGTTGAAATATTGGGAAAGATACTACAACTAATTTGTTGGATTCACTGCTATGGCTACAAAAAGTGCAGTTTGAACAGTTTGAGTCTAAATATATACCACACAATACAAAGCAATCACAACTGGATAAAACAATGGGAAAGCAGCAACAGTTGTTGGACTGTGTGAAATTATATGGCCATAAAGCTACAGTTTGAACAGTTTTTAGTATAAACAAATTCGAGCACCAATAACAAAACTGTGGCAACTATGGAGTCCCAATACTGTCACTTTTTTTAAACAATTGGATAGTTTAAACATCCAGCTTCAGAGGCTTATTCCTCAATGACTGCACTCTTGCAGTAAACTGAGATCCAGTACAAGAGAGAACTTTAGCTCTTTGGGGTACTCACTGTTAAGTGCATAAATGATACCAAAGAGTAAAGCAAATGCATGCAGGTCATCAATATCATCAAGAACAATTTTCTCTTCCACCACCACAGCTATGCCTCTTGTGTTTGGGTGGAAGTTTCTTGTTGCCACATCATCTTCAACAATAGTGAGGATACCAGCTTTGAGTCCCTTACTGCAGGTTTCCTCCTGGACTGTCTTACAGAGACAACAAACTGGGGTCAAAAGCAATATAGCAATAAATAAAATTTATTTTTTTTGTTAATTGTGGTCATGGTGTAACCTTAAAACGCATATTTTGGATGTCAGCCTTAAGTAGAACACCTTATTAAAACTCTGTATAATTACTAAAGACTCCATAAAACCAGGCAAGAGAAAAATCCAAAACATCAGTGTTGCGGGACTCCAGGACCAGGATAGGGAAATACTGTCCCAAATAACACACCAAACTTTTACAGACTCCATAGTGAAGTCTGTGAAACTATGAATTGGTAATAACTACTTCAACTATGACAATATTTGACAATTCTTTAACTGCATTATGTATTTGTTCAGATTAGATACCAAGGTTGGTGGTAGCACCACTACCGCCTTTTTTAACCTTTCCTTTCCTACCTGTCATACTGTAAAGTTTTGATTTCATATGTTCACTCATTATTCAAATCTTTAATACATGTTAACATTTGTTTTAAGGTGAGCCATTTGGTTTGTAGGCTATACACTCTCTATAGCACATTCTGAATGCCCTTCAAATGCCATTTGACAAAGGTAACATCCTCACCAGCTTCTCTAGAGAACAACCATATTAGACATGACAGATAAGACAAAAATATTACCAGACATGTTCTCAGTAGGTTGTCTGTCTTTTCTCTCAGGAAAAAGGAAAGGCCACAAAGTGCTGCAGATTTCCAGTGTGTCAGGATATCAGTGGTCTAAAACAACAAATAGGAGGCAGGAAAAAACATACAAAGTAACTAAGTAAATGGCTATTACGACTGCTAACATTTATAATATGCAGTTATGTTTGTTAAAACCTCAAAATTTGAAATCATGAAGTAAACTAATGTTGTTACTCATTCATCAAGTCTGTCTAGGAGTATTTGAATATCTTCTCCAAAGGTTCCACTTCTTGTTCTTCTAGAGCTTGATCAATCATGGAGTAAGTGAGTCCAAGGAACTAAGAAAGGTCTGCCTGAGATCAACTTGCATAACTCTATAGAATTCTGCATATATCCGCAAAAAATATAAATAATAATAAAATTCAGTTAAATAAACTAATACCCTTAATTTAACTTTTGCTTGAAAAGAATCTATTCACTTGGCTGTTCTGGCATGAAGAGTCCAAGCTATCTCTTCGTGACCTCAGCAACAAGCAGTTCTTGCTCCACTATCTCTTTCCTCCAGAGTGAAAATGTGACTTCCATCTTTGAGCTGATAAATGCCATATTACGATTCCACTTCTTCATTTCTTCTTGCAAAGCTTTCCGCTCTGTTTCAAGAGTCTCATCGGTCTGACCAGCTGGATTATCTGTTAGAAAATTCACCTCTGATCTTCGGGCTCTCTTTATAGGTCGCTTACATGTCTCTCCCTCTCTCTTCTGATTGATCGCCACTTCTCATGCAGCCTATTGATCTTAACTTCGATTGATAATTACCTAACTTGTTTTTTATACTAATAGGCCATCCATCATACCCTGTTCCTGAGCCTGGCTCTTTAAGGCATGGGAATTTTTGTGTAAGAGCCACTGCCACAGACTTCACATCCACTGCCACAGACTGCCACGATTTCCCTGCTGTTTGGATAAGCCTTATAAGAAAAAACAACTTGGGCAATTTTGTCCAAGATATCCATTCTCATCTCTTTGGGGACAGTGAGAAGTGTCTTGCTCTTGCCATAAACATCATTCCCTTTGGCAAGTCTTAACTCTACATCATAAGAAAATGTTGGAATAGGGAATGGGGAAGGCCACTGTTCTGCATTCTCTCATTGCTTCATCACAGTTGAGGAGGAACTGGGGAATAATGCAGGTGAAACACTAGCCATGTCCAGGGAAGATATGGAGGACAACTCTTCTTCTTAATGGTTGGTCCAAAGAATTTTTAACACTGCCTTTTCAGGGGGAAGTTCTGTGATGTTACTAAAATTGCAGAGTTCAATCTGGAATTCTGGGTCCTCAAATTGAAGCTGAAATTCATCGTGAAACTTAAGGATTTTCATGACTGACTATGTGTAACTGCTCATTTTATCACATTTTGAGGAAACTACAAGTGATCTGACTCAAGCATGTAGTAGGATTCAAATGTACAGTAAATAATACAAGGCATGTAGAATTGTTCAATGAAGTAGAAACCTCTTCAATACAAACAACATTTTTTGAGTCAAAGGGTAGTAATCATTCAGATCACCAGGCTCAAGCATTGTAAAAGCTGTTGTTTCAACAATCTCATAACACCTATAGTGTTCAGTGTACCAAGAGAGCAGCTTCTGGCATAGGAAACACACTTTGCTGGGGTCCACAAGAATGTGCACAATTCTGTGGAACTCTGGCAAACCTCTGCACTCCCCAGATGATAAAACCACGCCCTCCTTGTAGTGGGTCCCTTGAAGCTAGAGATACAATTGTACACTTGAAATTGTACACTTGAAGCTAGAGATACAATCTTTCTATGCTGATATGTTTTCTGTACTTTTTTAACTGCTGGTTTTCACAATTCTAAGTTTCTGAACCTGAAAGGTGGTGAGAAAAGCATTGGCCCATCTAAATAATAGGCCATTGTGAGCTGGTGTTTTGTGTCCAAGGTAACGGAAATGTTCATGACATTGTGAACATTGTGCATAACATTTAAAAAAAAATCTCATGGTCCAAAGGTCTATTAACGGTCCAAATCAACAGATTAAATGGGAATAGTGCTTGATGTAGTGATGTTTGGGTTTAAGTGTAAAGTCAGTAAATGTCTTGAGCTGGTGATCCATTACTTTTATGTCTAAAAAATATAGAGATGCTTCAGACAACTTTGGTGATACAACCAACTCAACAATGTCTCTTAAATCCATCAAAATCAGCCAAGAAGTTACACGGTCTCCAATTATAAGTTGCAACAAACAAATCAATGCCCAGTTTTCATGCCCATTGCCACCAATGCTTCCCTTCTTAAAGCTGACTTTGCCAGTTTTCTTTGGCTTGTTCAATCTATCAGAGTCCTTATAAGGACAAGCTTTGATTCGGCTGTTAAGGACAATAAAAGTGAAGTAGCCTTTTGATATCAATTCCTTCAAACAAACAGACAATTCAACTGGGACAATTCCCCCAAAGAAATAATGTAGGAGATCAGGCAGAAAACCTGTGATTACATGAAAAAATGACAAGTGCTTACTAAGAACGCATTCTTTTTTAATGCCATGAAGACTTTGAAGCCACCTTGAAGCTTATTTACAATCAGATTGTGCTGTTCAATAGAATAATGATAAATAATAAGGACTGCAATCTTTAGTTTGTATGTCCTGTTTGCTAGCAAAGCAAAAGCGACAAAAGTTTTCTACACAAAAGCTTTCTTGAAAGCCATTAAGTCCATGTGCTGCAAGATTGTCAGCAGATTCACAAACAATGTTCCTTTCAAGTGGTCATCAAGTGCTTTCATGTGTATACCATCCTGTTCAAGATTCCTTAAATCCTTTATGAAAGGATCAAGAAATTGGTCATAGCCAAATTTGTTTTTCTGTTTGCTTATTTTTTATTTGTTTTATGGGATTCAATGAAAATGTCACAATCTATTATTATTTTAAATTATTTATTATTTTCTGTTGACTATTACAAACACTGACCATTCTGTTGATTGAAAGCATATCACCTTGTACTATAAAATAACTAACAATTCTGGCACAATGACATATATATATTTTTTTTATTAATGTGATATGTTAGTGTATATAAAAACTTAAAAGAGAAGGGACTGGGACTGTGATAAATAACCTAATAAATAAGGTGTTCTATATTAGATGGTTTCAATTTTATAAAATATCTATGTAAAGAATAGTACTGTCGTCACTGTGCAGCTCATGGGGTATTTCTGTTCATATTGGCCAATGTGTTTTTGCCCAATAGAAATAGGTTTTGCTCAGCAAGAAAATGAGGGAACATTGATGTGAAGGACTGATACCTATGAATAAATACCTATGGATGAACCTCTATGAGTGGTTGACAGTGTAACACAGTACATGGAGTGGAAAGTTTGGATCAACTTGCAGAGTTTATAGCAGAAGAAAAACCACAATCAGAAGTCAAAAACCAGATAGAGAAGTCAAAAAAATAAAGATCGGTCAGTCTGGCAAACAAATCCAAAGGGCCAAGCAAACAGGGACAACAATATAACAATCCAAATCAGATATACACACACAGAAAAGTTCAGTAAAGCTATACAGGGGTGGGCAAGAATTCACAATGAGCTACTGAAACAGGGCTATATAAATGGTACAGAAATTAAGAAGTGATGACCTACAGGTTAGATAGATGAACTTAGTATTCTGGTGACCTCTGTTATTGTGGCATAGAATTACAGTGGAGCATGAAATATTGCATATGATATAAATTGAGATGACTGCTAACAGTCAAACAGCTTTATAATTATAGCACAAAAATCTGTCTATTTGAAGTCTACATGCAGTGGGTTGTACCCCCTTTACCAGAATACACATAGTATCTATGAAGGCGATAAGAAATGCAGAAATCCTAACAATACACAAACCTATGAACTCACAGGAATTTGTCTGAATCCATGGATTATGCCTGTCTTGGTGGTGTTATAGTGTAGTAAATGTTTTATTGTCATTCATTAGGCCACTTAATACCAATTGTTCATGATTTGTATAGCACAGTGAACCAAGGCCTTGGTGCCCATCAAGGTCTCTCCCTTTATGGGCAAATTTTACTGTTTTTCCAATGAATATTCCCTGCAGGATAATGTGCCATGTCACAACACACATCAGCAAGACACTCCCAATAACCATGGCAGTGACTTCATTGCCCTTCACAGTCCACACATCTCAATCCCATTAAAAAAACTTTTGGGATAACATGACCTTTGGACAAGATGATACAGGAGATTTGTAGCATTAATAAGTGCCGTAAAAGTCTTCACTAATTGTATGGTGCCAGGGAGACAATACTGACCTAAAATCATATGTTTCTCCATGTACCAGAAGCATTGCATATTAAAATGATCATTTAGTGTATACAGTATGTGTGTTTATGGCTTTCTGACTCTGTCTCTATCTCTGTTTGAAGAAGGAGGATATCCTTAAAGTTATTAGTGGTGCTAGGGCATTACAAATCTTCTAGGTGTCACTGTCACAGAGATTCTAGTCCACTCCATTACGCAGCATCAACCTATTAACTCATGAGATTACTGTGACACAGTGGACTCAGGAGAAGGTTTAGGATCCATATGCAGGATGTACCAAAATACAGTACAAGGGTCAAAACACACTTAAACAACAGAAACAGTGGATAATCCAAATAATCCTGTAGTCAGAAGAACAGGCAAAGGGTGTACATACAAGGCTATCAGGGATAAACAAGGCATAGAACTCATGCAACTAGAGAATTGGCAAGACTTGGCAAGCAAAAAACAAAACAAAACTGAAAATCGTGAGCTTATATACCTGAAATGGGCAAATAAACATAAATTGTGAGGAGGGGTCATGTTAGAATTCAGGAGCGCACAACTCTGCTGGCAGGGAGGGGTTATGCCCTGAGCTGGTTTTACAATTACACTGAGCTCTTTTAAGACTGTGGGCAACAGCGGCTTGGGACCATAGATTTTGACACAACATAGCCACAAAGAAAATTAAAGTTGAGAGGCTATCACACGTGACTTATGCTACTATCTAGTGAATTTTTAAAGTACCCCAGTAATAGACATTTGAGAGTCAATAACATACATTATCCGGCATACTGTTTAGCGGCTCATTTTGTGCAATTTTAGATGTACTTTTATTCAACTGTGTTCAAAACATCAGGTATGTTTCCCATCATCAGCGAGGTGCACACAGATAAGCTAATATCACTAACCAGGGTTGCCAGTTTTCAGCAAAATCTCCAGCCCAACTGCATCACAAAAACCATACCAAAGCCTTAAAACTAAAAATTCAGGCATTGGATAAGGGAGAAATATTTAGACACACTGTATGAACTTACACTTTTTTGTGCAAATTTCCACTTTTTTGTGGAAGTTTATTAGATGATTTGCTAAAAAAAAAACAAAAAAAAAAACAAGAAGAAGATCTTGGTGGCCATGGAGTGTTTTTTTTTTTTTTTGCAAATAACCTAATCTTGCAACCCCAGTAACATTTCTGTCCACTGCTCATGAGCATGGGGTAGTGAGAATCCTTCCCTGATGAACCTCTATTAGTGCTTGTTGCAGTTCCTATTGTTGACCACTAGATGCAACCCTATAAAAGCTAAGTGGGGCGGTAAACTTAGACGGATGATCTAGAAACATCCAGAAAGGTGAACAAATCAAAGGAACATCTGTCAAATAGCAACATTTAAAAAAATCTGTGGTCACTCAAAGTAGGTAATTAATATTTCAACATAGTTAAAAATTATGGACTATGGAGCTGAATGAGGAATTTATGAAGATTTGTTGAACAGCTTATATAAGGGTTCTGCCCCTTAGGGTTCTGCCCCTATGGAAGAGAGTAGCTACTGACTGTGGGATGGGAATCATACAAACAGACACATTTTAAAGCACATAGAGTTGCCAAGCGGACTCGACCTAACTTTTTGATATGATAAACTCCTTTGAAAAAATGTTGGTATAACTTGTTCTTGGATTCTGTGCTCATCAAGAAAACAAAACACAAAATACTGCTGAAAGTCCAGTATACTGCTATAGCATTGACTTACTATTGCTGGAGATTCAAAGTGAGCTGAATGGCTGAAAACACTCACATGGTTACTTTAATGGCTTGTTGGGTGCAAAATAATTAGGCTCTACTACAACAGGCTGAACTTCGACTTCTGTTATATGAAAAGAACAAAATAAGAAATGGCTACATTTCTCTTAGCTGACTTGGCTGACATAGTGCTGCTAATAATTTGGAATTTGGAATTTATGGGATTTTCATGAACACCAAATTTCTTGTGTAAACAATTTACTAACAATTTATACATAAATTAAGTTTATACATAAATTTATACATAAGTCTTTTCGTATCCAGCTTGATTAATGAGGCCCATTGACTGAATAAATGTATCATAAGACATCCATTCTTTTTGGCACATTTGCATCAAAACACATCAATCATTTTTCTCTGGGGCCAAAACGTTTTGGGGTGATCAGGCACAGCGATTCCAGATTATTTCGAATATTTAGGCACTGAAGTGGTCAATGTAGTTTGCGAACAATCGGTATAAAGAGTAAAGATTAGTAAATTTGGTTTACAGGAACAAAGGGCACAAAACCCATCTTGTCTGGGCCTCCACACTAGGGCTGTTAGAACAGTAACTGCTTCCTCAGATAATAATGAGCAAAGAGAGACAGAAAAGTGTGAAAAATGGGGGAATAATCAGGGTGATTATTGATTTGTTGTATTGAAGTCTACTGCATACAGTTGCAGCTGACACTTATGAAGTTCAATGGCCTATTTAACATTTTAAAATGCGTGATGACTATGAGAATAATGTCCATGGCATCATTAGCACTGGGTTAATGCAAGGCCAATGTCACTGTGCTGTCGAGCACTGTGTAACTGCTGACATTTCATACTGCTGATTGTTCTAGATAGAAACTGATATGTTCTGGTTTTGTTGTTTCGCAGTAGTAAACAGTAGTTCTGCTGCTTAATACACACTGAGCAAAAGTTAAAGTTAAGGCTTGCAAAATCTAAGAAAACCTTGATTGGAACATGAATCTGGATAGTAGTTTTTGTTTTTTTTTTTACTTAAAATGTTTGATGACAGGGTAGCATTTTGGTGTGGTTGAGAGAGAGAGATACCAATATCTGTATCTGTGGGTTTTCTGAAGATAATTTTGTGTGTGTGTGTGTGTGTGTGTGAGAGAGAGGATGACACACTGATGCCTCAGTAGTAGATTACTTGTGTCAGTAACACAGGCTCTAGAATGGGAAACAGGGAAAATAAGAGGCAAAGATTCTTTAATTTAGCTCTCATTCAATTCTCCCCTATCAGCCATCTTTTCCTTTTCTTCCTCTTAGAGCAGGGAAATTAGAATCAGCCTAGTCAGTGAGTGTTGGTGCATGTATGAGAAAAACATAGAAGATATAGGAGGATGAACAAGAGAACAAAAAGTGAAACAAAAGTTTAGTTTCAACCAATGCTAAAAGCAGACCAGTATGCTTCTGTTCGTCAGATCCTCAGTTTTCTACCCTGAGGTTTCCCATTAGCTTGGGGTGCACAGACCACTTTAAGTATTTTGTATTCTGGTGACTGTGATTTCACTATATGTCATATAATGACACTGTAAGAAAAATTTATAATGCAAGACCAAGTTGCTTACTCTACAAACCAGATCAGTTTATCTCCTCTGAGTATTCCACATTTCACACCGTCTAGCTGACTGGCAGGCTTGGTGCTATGTGCCACTAGCATGGTTGAGTGGTTGAGTGGCCATACATATATGCATTGTTCACTGCTGAATCTGCTGAGTTAGCTGGATTTCCTCTAATAGGTAACTTTTGAACTAGAATCCATTTTCCCCCTACAAAACAGACCCCACATTCTCTTCCCCTGGGTTGAATTTCCTCCATTTTTTTTTTCACAATACACCAAATGCTTAGCCAAATAGCTATGCTGCAAGACTCATGCGGCTGGTGTCTGAACCCCTTGGAAGCTGAAGACAGGTACCAGCTATGTGGTCACTGCCTTGACATTGGCTGAATTAAGCAGACATGGCTCAGCTGAAATTGGTGATTCAGGAGTTGAAACTGTACAACTTGGTATGCTCATGTCTTCCAACAGAGCCCTACCTCTAGCACGGTGCCTAGTCATCCTCATCTGAAAATGGGTCTAAGAAGAAAAAGATAAGCTAGTTTGTTGCAGCTGCAGAAACATATGTAGGCTGGCAAACTGTGCTCAGCTGTCCCAATAAAAAGGGGAAAGTGCCTTTATTTTGTTGGAATGCAGATTAGAAGAGCTGGCAATGGGCAAGAATCAAATGCAAAAGCTGTTAACAGAAATGCAGCAGTGCATTGAAGTATAGAGCTTAAGGGACTGTAGTATAGCTGCATTGCACGCTATCTGTGGCTGTGTATTACTGTCTGAAATTGAGGTCTACTTTGGCAAAGAGTGCTGATAGGGCAACATTAAAGCAGACTGAAGAGCATAAAGCAGAAGCACAGAAGCAGCACTGATATTTAACATTCTGGTATTAAAATTAATGTACAATATGACTTATTGAGTCACACTGTATGACTTATAGTATGGCTCATTATATGGAGAATACCACTTATTGAGGTGGGTGAACAAGCTCTGGCTTAACAGAATGTGGTTCCACCTGTTGATGTTAATACTGGGCCCTCTGTGCCCACCACCCTTCATACCAGACCAACTGTCCCAGATGAAGGGGTCACTATCATAACCATGTGTATTTCTAACCCTCGATAGAGAGTACTGAATGCAGAGTGAGTGAGCATTCTTATTTTCAATAAAGAACAGTACCAGTAGATGAGTGAGTTTCATCCTCCATAGCATAAGGAACAGTATCAACAACTTCGGTGATTCTTTTCCACAGTAGGAAGCAGTATTAATTCATGAGTCATATCCTCAATAAAGTATGGTATTTGCATGATTTATGAGTGCTATCTGTTGTGAACCCTTGTGACAACTTCGATACACACGCTTCACAAGTTTTGAAGGAAATCCCCCTGGCAATATGGCAGGAAAGGAAGTATGTAACCTTGCTGCTATGACTGTTTGGAGGTGACTTGTTTTGTGTAAGAAAAATGGATAGAGTTTGGAAGGGTTACCTTGTCTGTATGAGAGAATGGCTCCTACTTCAGTATTCAGTGCATCCACCTCCACAATGAAAGTAAGTGTGGTGTAAGGATGTTTGAATCCAGTGTGAACCTTCTTTTGCGGTCATTGAAGACTTGTGTGGTGGGCAAATTCCATTTTAACGTAGTTTTACCTCCTTTCAATAAGGAAGTGAGAGAAGCTGCAGTGAAAGTAAAGTCAGTGAATCCCAGTGGATCCCAGAAAACATTGCAGTGCTTGATGGTATGAGGGTCAGTCCAGCCTACAACTGCTGCCACCTTGTGGTCATCCATCTGAACCCCTTGGGTTTTAATGATGTAGCCTAGGAAATGGAAATCTGGTGGAAGACATTTCCCCACTTTCAAATATGAGTGGTTATTAAAGATTCTAGTGTTTATTTTCATATGCACAGCAAAACAGACAGTTACACTGTACAATGATAAATATGATAATAATAAACCATCAATACTGTACAGATAGTGTTGTAAAATGGTTGGAAATTGCACTGTGGGGTGAAGTGTACAGGTGGAGTGTGATATACATATTACAAGTATAATATGAAATATACAAGTACTAATGTGAGATAGGTAGGCTGTAGTGCAATAGTAAAGACAATGGCACTTGTACAATGAAGGATACATTAGGTGTCATTGTATAAATATAAATATAGTGCAATTATATAACTAGTGGTACAAGATGTTTTGTTCTTATGTGTGTAATGAGGTAGGGAAGGAAGGGAATACGTTTTCTCTGGGTTTAGAACTACAAATTATTTTGGACTGCAATCCCCATTAGCCCAGGCACTATAAAGAGGAAATATAATTAGTTGGGCATCCTCTTTGTGGTGCCATGTGCCGTGTGGGAGAAGCTGTGGGCTGTTTTCAAGGCTGTGTAATAGCAGAAGAGAAGATTAGTTTTGTGTACAGAATTGAATTTGGGAGTGTCTTCACAGGAAAAATGTTGATTGGTGCCTCAAAGAATTAAGCAGATTTATTTAATAGCACAGATGATGCATGATTGCCATTTACTGTTATTGAGTACTTTGGTGGCTTACTGGGTTGTTATAAGAGATGACTTGAATGTGAATTTGGATCTTTTGTACTGAAGTGTTGGGTAATTGGATTGATTGTGATACTGTGTTTTCTCTTTTGGTTATCTTTTGTTTTTTTTTTTTTTTTTTTTGGGGGGGGGGGGGGGGGGGGGGTGTTGTTTCCGACTTGCAGGTGACAACTGGCTTTGGTGAGGTGGGGGATCATTTGTAATGGTTTATTTGAGTGATCACTTTGCTTTGGGTTTGCGGCGAGTTTTCCCCTTGATGTGTAATTGAGTGTGCCCTTCTCTGAGGAACCTTTTGTCAGTGCGCATGATAAGGGAGCCCTGTGGTCTGCTGCAGTCACAATTATTTTTGTTTTGTTGATTTTGTTTCTTTTCATCTTTCAACCTTTAATATTGTCTAATAAACCTTGCCAGATTTGCAAAGAAACACACTGCTGTTGCTGCCCTTTTTGAGTTTCCCTCATCTCATTTAGGATGACAGGGTTACGTGTGCAAGATTTTGTCGTTATGTGCAAGAGGCAACGCTCAAAAATTGCTGTAACAAAACATCAAAGATGGCAAGGAGGAGGCGGGAACTGAGTGAACTTAAACGTAACGTTTAATCATAAACATCACATAAACATAATGGGAAACACAAAACACGCGTGTATCTCCCCCTTGGCATCTCCAGCTGCTCTTTTATCCCTTTCTCCCACTGATTAGCCAACTCAGAGTCAGGCGTGCATCCTCACAGCCTGGCCCCTCCCTCCTCCTCGTCACAATTGCATTGTGCAAAAATTTTCAATATTGCAAAGTTTGCTAGTAGCAGTGTGTAAGTGTGAGTATGTGTGTATCACCATCTCTGATGGTTTGAGTAGTTCTAACCATTTGCTAAAGAGCCTTATTGTCCTGAGGAGAGCAGAATCCAAACCAGACTGTGATGCTGCTGGTGAGACTGCTCTCAAAGATACCCCTGGAGAAGTACCAAATTACTTTAGAATCCTCAGGAAGTTCAGATGCTGCTGGGATTTCCATATTAGATGGTTTGTATTGTGGACCAGGCGAGATCTTTGCTGATATGAGCATCAAGGAATTTCACCCTCTCTACCTCTGTCTCATCTATGTGCAGTGGTATGTGCTGTTTCCTCCTCTTTCATAGGTTGAGAATCATCTCCTTGGGTTTGCTGGCATTTAAGGAGAGATTATTGTTCTGGCACAACACCACCAGATCAGCCACCTCCCTTCTATATGCTATATCACCTCAATTTAAAGAAGGGTCTGTCTCCTGTAAGGTATTAATGCATATGAGTTCTGTACATTTAGATAGCACCAAGGGGAGTGGGTACTGTTATGTCACCATGATCTTGTTCAAACCCTTATAATCTGTGCAACAATACAGACCCCTTGTTTTTTCTTGAAAAATTAAAAGTTTTCTTGAAAAATAAAAGCTGGTGATGTGGAGGGACGAATGAAGGTTTGTTGAAGTGCTTTCTCTAAATATTCCCCACTATTTCCCACCTATTTTCATGATAGAGGACAGATATGATTCTGAGGTTGTGTGGTGCGTAAGACTTATCGGAGGTCTGAATAACAGAAGTGATCTGCCTCTATGACAAATTTGGGAATCTGTATGAACGTGGAGCAGGATGAAAATTTGTATGGCAGCTTAAGACAATTTTCCCTACAAGGGAGGATCTGTCCTAACTGCCAGTCTATTGTGGGGTTGTGAAGCTGTAACTATTACTAAGGTTACCCAAGAACTACTTTATATGACGTTGATGTTTTGATGAGGAAGGGAGCCCTCTCATGGTGAATGGCACCTATGATCATACTAATGGGGTCAATGATGTATGTGATAGAACCCATACTGATAGGTTTCCCATCGATGGCTTGTACCAAGATAAATATTTTGAGAGGGTCTGTGGGTGCCTGTAGTTGATTAACCAGATGTGCTGCCAGGAAGTTTGATGTTGCAAAGTCTAAGAGAGTTGGAGAGGACAGAGTCAGGTCATGGTAATGAAAAGTTATAGGCAAGAATCTGATATCTGGAGATGGAATAAAGGGAGCTTACCTTGGTCTATGTGTGATTAAGTTTCTGAGATAAGAGAAAATGAGGGCATCTCTCTAAACTCTGATCAGGTTCTTCACAGAATCTGCACTGTCTTCTTCCTTGCCTTCTGCAAAATGGAATTAAATCGAACTGACTTGAATGGAAATAAATTAAATTATCCAGATTGGTAGACATGTTAATGAGATAGTCCAGGCTCACACTGTTATTATAGCAGGCAAGCTCATGTGGAACCTCCCTACTCAGATATGGGCACACAGTGCAGGTTCATTCCAGCAATTGTGCAAAAACTTAGTACATATTCAGCAGCCGTGGAGAAGCCTTGCATGAGATGCATCAATCTTTCACTGCCCTCTCTACCTTCTGGTAGATAATCAAAGACAGCATTGAAGTCTAGTCTTACCAATTCCTGTTGGTGATCACGCAACATCCTTCCCTGGTTGGTAACAGCCTCATGAAATCTTCACTCTGAATCCAGAACACTCAAAACATCCATTTTCCTGCCAAGGTTTTCTGTCAGGAATTCCAAGGCAGGTGGATGTAAGGGTGATTATAACTTCTTTAATCACCCTTACATAGCAATGTAGAGAAAACTGGATCAAACATGGGAAACTGAAATGTGTGTGTGCGTGCTTGTGTGCGTGCGCGTGTGTGTGTGCATGTGTGTGTGGCAAAGAGCAGTTGGTCTGTGAAGGAGGACTGAGGCAAAGGACAGGCATGATTGGATGGAGTGGGTTGGCAGAATTTAGAGCTTGGTTACTTCCACTCCCTCTGGGTGCTGCCGACCAAAGAGAAAGATTAAAAGTGAGAATCACTGCTGATGCAGCATTCTTTAGTGACCATACTACGTGACAGTGGCCACGTGTTGGCAGTGATTGAGAATATTAAGCCTGCTTATCCATGACCTGCCCCTCCGAAGGACATTAAGCATTTAAATAACAATCAAAAAACTGTATGGGCACTGAAGATACTGCAGTCAGAATCCTACTAGTGGTTGACATATTTGGACTTTTTAAAGGCATATGTTGACACTGATATTTAAAGAGCAGCAAGCCCAATGACAATAAAGCTGATATTGGATTGTAATTAAATAGCTTTTTATTAAAACATTTACTATTAATTTATTAAATATTTTAAAATTACCATAAAACATGACCCCCCCCTTCTAGACTTAGATGCACTGCATGCATGAAATGCTTACTCCAATGGCTGTCAGTACCCAAGTTGTAGCATTAGAATTGCTTAAAGTGCAAATGAACTGATGGTAACACTTTACAAAATGGGTTCATGTAATAACATTAATTTGTGCATGATTACATTCATAAGGAATCATTAATTTATGCATTTAATGCAGCATGAAGTGTAATGAATATGGATAAGATAAGCATGTCTAATGCATGCCCTAATGCTGTAGTAGCATATTAATTTATGTCTAATTAAGGAACCAATATCATCAGTTCACATGAGTTATTAATGATGTTCATGCAGACTTTCAAAATGGTCTACACCTAAATGGCAGAAATATGCAGAGCTTTGTAAATAAAATAAAAAAATAAATCTTCCCTGCATATTGAAAGTAAGTCTCAGAATGTTTCTGCTATTCTGCTACCATCAAAGATGGACACAGATCTGATTGTCTTCTTTAATTTCTTTTCTTGCTCATTTTTTCACCACTACATTAACACTCCACTGCACATTTTGTCACATGGCATCATGTCGCTTATATATTTAAAAAAAAACTAATTAATTAAAAAAACTTAATTTAGTTTAAATATAGGCTTTAATTGTACCAACAACACTATATGGCCAAAAGTGTGTTTGGCACCTGACTGTAACACCCATTTGAAGGTCCCCCAAACTTGAAAACACACAACTGCTTAGAATGTCTTTGTATACTGTAGCATTAAGGTTTCCCTTCACTGGAAATAAATGGCCCAGCCCAAACCTGTTCCAGCATGACAATGCCCCTGTGCACAAAGTACAATCCATAAAGACAGGTTTATCAAGGTTGGTGTGGAAGAACTCGAGTAGCTTGCACAGAACCCTGTCCTCAACACCACGGAACACCTTTGGGATGAATTGAAACACTAAATTCGCAGCAGGCCTTCTTGCCAGACATCAGTGCCGAACCTCACTAATGCTCTTATGGCTGAATGGGCACAAATTCCCACAGCCATGTTCCAAAATTCGAGTGGAAAGCCTTCTCAGAAGAGTGGAGGCTGTTACAGCAGCAAAGGGGGATCAACACCATATTAATGCCCATAGTTTTAATACAATTTTATGCAATTAAAGGAAGATTTAATCAGTTCTGATGCTCAGGCGCGCACTGTAGGTGCTTTCGACAATGGACAGTGGCCAGTATGGGAACTCTGAGCAGTGTGCAGATACACAGCCCCATACGCAGCAAACTGCGATGCACTGTGTGTTCTGTGTGTTTCTATCATAGCCAGCATTTTCAGCCAATTTTTTCAGCAATTTGTGCTACAGTAGCTCTTCTGTGGGATCGGACTAGATGGGCAAGCTTTCACGCATCAGTGAATCTTGGGCGCCCATGACCCTGTCACCAGTTCACCGGTTGTCCTTCCTTGGACCACTTTTGGTAGGTACTAACCACTGCATACTGGAAACACCCCACAAGACCTGCCGTTTTGGAGATGCTTTGACCCAGTCGTCTAGCCCTCACAGTTTGGCCCTTGTCAAAGTCACTCAGATCCTTTTGCTTGTCCATTTTTCCTGCTTCCAACACATCTCAAACATATCACGGCAAAGACAAGCATTTTAATAACCTTGATACAGCAGCCACTTTGACACAAACGCTGCATCAGCTCCGTTAATTTTTACTCTAAGCCAAAGCCTAATTGATTCATATGGACTCCAATTAACATTCAGTTACTATGGCACACAAAAAGCCTAATAAATTACCCACACAACTATGCAGACCACATTCCCCTGCTAAGTAAGGTTAATTACAGTCATATAACCTGCAAGTTTATGGAAATGTTGACAACACTAATTAAGCCTGAAGTAGGATTGGGTGGCCAGCAGTTTACTCCAGTGTGTGTGTTTTATCACAATTTCACAGCAGTCTGCACAGAAACTTGCATAGAAGCTCAACCTTTTACACAATTCCTGTTTAAAGGATTGTTCTTCAAATCCATCAGTACATTGGAGTTATTATTTAATTAATATTAGTCTTATTAATTAAATCTACATACAATTGATTTCAACAATATTCTCATGACTAATAACGATAGATTTTTTTTTCATTTAAACTGCACATCAGCAGTAGGAAAAAAAATAATAAAAAAGGCAGACTATAAAAAGCTCTTTTGGTTGCTAATGCAAATGAATGTGCTGACACAACAGTTCAATATAGGATCATTGTCCTCTATTATTGATTGTTACTTGGGCTGAGTTATGAAGTTACCATGGAAAATCTCTGTGTAAAAAAAGATTTTTAATCCTACTGTATAAAAAAAAATGCTGCTGTGATTGTAGGGAAAAAGGCAATTTCACTGAAAGCTCATTCAGCACATTCTTTATGGCAGGGGTTCTCAAACTTTTTGCAGCCAGGGACCCATTACCTGTAAAATAAATTCTATGGACTCTCACAGTACAGGTTTATTTTATGAACATAATCCAACACTTTAAATACTGTGCATTATTCAAATGTGTACAATAATATTTTGGTTTTTTATTGAAGTCATACAGCTTTTTATTCATGAAATTTACATTTACAGAACACCAAGGTCCAAGGCCTACTTGTTTTTGAGTTATTGAGGCTACAGTCAAAATAGGCTAATAACTCTAAGAACTCTGTACGAAATATAATAACTTTGATAATGTTGATTTGTGATTTCCACCACTTTAACAAAATAATAAAAATCATGGACCCCTTGGCTATGCCTCACAGATCCTGGTGGTCTCTGTATCTCATTTTGAGAACAACTGCAGTATAGAATTGCAGTATCCACAAAAGTATGTCAACAAAATGGACATTTTTTCTTCATCTATTGTCATTCATTCTGATTCAGTATGAGTAAACTCTTTATTTATATAACTTATTTATATGGCTTCATCTGAAAAAAAAAGAGACAGGATTAGTGTTCTGAATTTTTCCCTACAATGTCATTTTTATTTGGAATTCTTATGAAATCAAATGAAACATAACTTTTCACATTTTCACATTTACATACTTAAACCAGTCTGTTTGGCATCAACAACCATGTCACGTTCAAAGTCACTGTGTTCACTCTTTTCTCCTTTTTTCCTCATTCTGATGTTTGATGTGAACATTAACTGAACATTATCTTGACCTGTATCTGCATGATTTTATGTACAAAAAATGACATCAAGTGAAAATATCTTGAATATAGTCAAATTTATCTAGTATTTCATGTTGTAAGATTGCAATAAACCAAATATTAAGATTTAATAAGATTATTAAACCTATATCTATCTATTCCCACTAATTTCAAGCTTAAAATAGTCTTGTGCTATTGCCAGATAATTTAGATAATTGTAAGTATTTATTTCTAGAAAGAAGTAAACATACCTGCCAATGGAATAAAAAAATTTACAACTTGAAATAAGTAAAAATGGCTAGAAATAGGTACACATTTGTATGTTTTTTTTTTTTGTTTTTGTTTTTTTGCAGTGCGTTATGCTGCTGCCACATGATTAGCTGATTGGATAATTGCATGAATGAGCGGCTGTTCCTAATAAAGTGGCATGTGAGTGTATACTGTCGTTACAAAATACAGAGTACATATTTATCCAAATTTGGACTACATAAATGGCATTTGTTATATCTATAAATATTTCTCATGGTGTTCTTTGTTACATTACAGTGTGCTCTTATTGTTTTCAGTACTGATAGCCCAGAGCTGTTGATCCATCAAACAAGTGTTAATAAAGAGCACCATATTGGAAAGCAAATGTCACCAAAGTATAATTATAAATAATTATAGTATGATTAACTCGTACTTACTCACAAAACGCTGAAATTTTGTAATCCACTTTAAATTTTTTTTAGGTTTCAAAGGTTATACAAGCCATATGGGCAATATGTTTATAATCACTGAGAATACGGATGAAATGGTGTGACAAATGTTTATGTTCCATTTATGGAATAATTTTATTTTCCTTTGGGAGATTACTTTTATTAGTGTTATTTGTTGTGAGTGAGTGTGTTTGTGTGTATGTGTGTGCATGCGTGTGTATGCGTGTGTCTGTGTGTGTGTTTCGGGGGAGGAGGTTTGTTACTGTGATGCTATGATGTTGCAAAAAAGACATCTCCTTTCACTTTATCTTCACCCACAGCATGCCAGTGTTTGTCACTTGATTAGATATGAAACAACTTTATTTATGACATATATAGTATAGTGCCACTTAATTTTCCCATTTTTCATTTTTTCCCTTCATTATTCCCCCTTCACTTCATTACTAATGATATTGTCACTAACATCTTGAGTGAAAGTTAGAATCTTAAAAATATTTACATGAATTTCAGATTCAGATTTTCAGTGTGGTCTCAGACTCTTGAACCCCACTGTGATTATTTCTCTTTTTACTGTATTGTCACATCAAATTTAAGTATATTAGAATTGGATGAGTGAAATGACTCTCTAAAGAAATAAAAAATAAAATAAAGTATATAAAAATGAAAATAAATAAAGTAAAAAAAATAAATAAAGTATTTAGATGTCCTGAGAAGTATTTTAGAAAAGATCTAAATTAGGACTAATTAATTTTCCACTCACACTAAATCACATTAAATACAGTATGTTAAACAGGGTACACCTGTGTTCATTTTAAATCCACCTGTGTCCATTTGTATGCACAATAAAAAGATTTTGGGAGATAATGGCAGATCAGATGAGACCAGCTGTCATAAAGACCAAGACACTGCTTAAATTTTATGTTACATTCCAGCAAAAAAAAAAAAAAAAAGTCATGGGGATGGCAACATAAAAAACGTAAAATAAATATACACGTTATATGTATTTTACGTTTTTTATGCAGTTTTGCTTGGATGTTTTTGTGTAACAGCAAAATAATTCAGTGTTTTAAATTACCATTATCTTGTTACAGTGGCATCTGTCAAGGGGTGGGATATATTAGGCAGCAAGTGAACAGTCAGTTCTCGAAGCTGATGTGCTGGAATTAGGAAAAATGGACAAGCGTAAGGATCTGAGCGACTTTGACAAGGGCCAAATTGTGAGACGACTGGGTCAGAGCATCTCCAAAATGGCAGGTCTTGTGGGGTGTTCCCAGTGTGCAGTGGTAAATACCTACCAAAAGTGGTCCAAGGAAGGAGAACCAATGAACTGGCGACAGGGTCATGGGGTTGATGTGTGTGGGAAGCGAAGGCTAGCCCGTCTGGTCCGATCCCACAGAAGATCTACTGGCGCACAAATTGCTGAAAAAGTTAATGCTGGCTATGATAGAAAGGTGTCAGCTTGTTGCGTATGGGGCTGAATAGCCACAGACTGGTGAGAGTGCCCATGCTGACCCCTGTCCACTGCCGAAAGCACCTACAATGGGCACATGAGCATCAGAACTGGACCATAGAGCAAATGAAGAAGGTGGCCTGGTCTGATGAATCACATTTTCTTTTATATCATGTGGATGGCTGGGTGCATGTGCGTCGCTCACCTGGGGAAGAGATGGCACCAGGATGCACTATGGGAAGAAGACAAGTCAGTGGAGGCAGTGTGATGCTCTGGGCAATGTTCTGCTGGGAAACCTTGGGTCCTGGCATTCATGTGGATGTTACTTTGACATGTACCACCTACCTAAACATTGTTGCAGACCAAGTTCACCCCTTCATGACAATGTGTTCCCTAATGGCACTGGCCTCTTTCAGCAGGATAATGTGCCCTGCCACACTGCAGAAATTGTTCAGGAATGGTTCAAAAGTTCGAAGTGTTCACATGGCCTCCAAATTCCCCAGATCTCAATCTGATCAATCATCTGTGGGATGCACTGAACAAACAAGTCCATGGAGGCCCCACCTCACAGCTTACAGGATTTAAAGGATCTGCTGCTAATGTCTTGGTGCCACATACCACAGCACACCTTCAGAGGTCTTGTGGAGTCCAAGCCTCAATGGGTCAGCGCTGTTTTGGTGGCACAAGGAGGACCTACACAATATTAGGCAGGTGGTTTCAATGTTATGGTTGATAGGTGTATATGTATATGTAACCTTGTGCCTTACTGGTCTGTGTCATGCAGGAGGTGATAAATATGTTCAAACCTCAGTGCAGTGTAAGTAAAATGTGTCTAGTCCATCTGGTGTCCTATCTGACACAAGACACCAGAGCAGCCGGCTTTCCTCTCAATCTCAGTATTAAAATGTCTGTCATTGTTTTATGTGGCTTGGCAACACTGCTTCCTCTCCCCCAATGTCATATGCAACATAAATCCATGTCCAACAAAGGACAGACTTATCATATTATATTATGGCTGAGTTGCAATACACTGTGTGTGTGTATGTGTGTGTGTGTGTGTGAGAGGGAGAGAGAGAGAGAGAGAGAGAGAGAGATTGTAATTTCTGGTCAGGCTTGTAAATTTTTAACAAATCACATGACTCAATTAGTTTGAATTTGTTTGAATTTGCACAATTTATTCATGAGATCAAGTTGATTTAGAAGAACTTTACCATGTCATGCAGTACAGTACTTTACATGTAGTACATGTACTTTACATACAGTACAGTTAATATTTGATTCTTAAGTATTCTAGTGAAATATAACCTTATTATGTATCCCTGGTTTTGATGTTTTGTGAACAGTAATTTGCCCATGTGCTTTGCCCGTATGTGTGTGTGTGTGTATGTCGGAGAGAGAGAGAGAGAGAGAGAGAGAAAGAGATTCACCCCAGTAATTTTGTAATAGGATCTTTTACCAGCCAGTAAAAGACAAATAACAGAATTAAATCTTTTACACAGGGGAAATGGTTCTGCTCTGTTTCCCTCTAACACACACACACACACACACACACACACACACATCAAATGTCTGTGACCATTACCACACCACATAACAAGGCTGACAGAAGAGGTTAGGTCGACCTGAAGGAGGGGAATGATGCGGTGGAGCTGGTGTAACACGGCAACTAACACATTTCTGTGATCATAATGCAAATGGCAAAACCCGACAAAAGATCATGGCATTAGGACATGAAGTTATGGCACATACAGTACATTATATATTTTTCTGACTATCAGCACAGGTGGTATTGTGACCCAGAGTGGTGTAATTTTACAAAAGGTTGGGGTTTGTTTTAATATTTTATCAAGAGGTGTAAAGGCTGCTGAGATACACAGTGAGAGCTGCTCAGCATGGTGACTCGTAGCTTGGCACACTTTATTTAAATATTTAAGTTACAAGCAAGCTAGATATCCAAAAAATTGTTAGATAACATTGTTGCTAGCTAATTAATAAGCTAGTGATCAGAGGAGTTTATGGCTTATGTACCTTATTATAGAGTGTAGGTAGCTTTCTGAACAGTTTTCTAATTTAACAAAAACTAACTAATTTAACACCACTAACAGAAAATGGACAAACTTTTTTTTTTGCCAACATCATATAAATAAGAACCCCTTTTTTAGTCAAAAAAGTCAAAAGCCAAGCTAACAAACAGCAGTACTGTTACTGGCTAGGGAATTAATGCAAACCTTCGAAAAGTAAGCTCCAGCAGTTGGCTGTTTGAACCAATTAATTTCCTCCTGCCTCCGAGCCAGAGCTGCCTTTTGACAAAGCTCTAGCTCAAAGCATTTATATTGGCTAACTCCTCATCTCTTAGTTATGTAATTTTATTAAATCTATTCATTATATGATGTTCCATGTGCAATTAGGTGACAACTGTCTAATTCACATTTAGTAGCCACAACTCAGTTGTTTGTTTTTATTTGTCACTTTAAAATAATACAGTCAGTCATATTTAATAGTTGGTTAAAGAAGTCTATTTACATTAAAGTAGGTTGACAGAAGCAAAGTACATCCACAAAACTGTTTGTGAGCAGTGAAGTCAGAAATTCCAGCAGTTTTGGATCAAAGTAGGTTTATATATCCCACTGCACCAGCAGATTTCAACTGTCACACTCCCTGTTTACTGCTGCCCAATATGGTCTACATAGTCACATTCATTTCTGGGCACAACTTGATAAATACAAACAAGCAACAAATAAGTAAGTAAGTAAGTAAGTAAGTAAGTAAGTAATAAATAAATAAAGAAAGAAAGAAAGAAAGAAAGAAAGAAAGTTCCTGCCCTACCAAATCTGCGATGTGCTGCTGTTATACCAGCAAAATATGCTGTGTGAAAAGAGACCTTGGTGTTTAACTAACATGATATCATGACTAAATGTTACGAATGGTTAAGGTTTCAGTAATGAACAGGATTAGCAGTTGAATTTTGCCTGATATTTGGTTAGTGTTGCCTTAATTAGTCCTTAGAATATTAATCTAAATATTCAATTCCTGTAACAAGCCTATGCTAGAATCTAGGATATTGTGTGGTAGCATCATTCCTTTTTTCACTGTTCTTCTGCACTGTCATGTCAATCTGCCAACTCCTGTCCTCCATACATCCATCCATCTTCCCTTATTTTCCTTTTCTTCCTCTCCATTTCCCTTCACTTTGACCTTCCTCCTTCCATCAAGAAGCCAGCATTTTAAAAAAAACCACCCACTTCAGCATTTATGGACCTCGGGATGAGCTTTTATTGATCAGAAACGTGCATTAAGGATCACGACAAGTGTGTGGGGGGAAAAAGAGGAGAAAAGGAACGATTGCTTTACTTATTCAACAGCTTGACGTGCAGCCCTCTCTCCCATCCTGTCCCTCCACATCTCTCTCTTTCACCAGCAAGACAAGAAATCAATGGGCAGCCATAAAGCTCAGCAAGCCTATATTCCAGTGACTGCAATCGGGGCTGGATTCATAATCCGATATTATCAGTCATAAAGAGTTGAACAGCATGGCATGGTTAATGTTCACCTGGGTTTTAATAACCTCACAGTGTTTAATCATGTTATTAGAGATCATAACGTGTGGGGTGAAATGTATCAGGTTGGTGTTCTAGCTGGATCAACAAATCCATATGACAGCTCCTTGGATGTTCAGATCCTGTCAGACATGGTCATAAGGCGAATCCTGTAGAGTGTTAGTATGTGTTTGTGTGCTCCCAGATCTTCTCTGTCTATCTCACTGCCCTCTGGGGTGATCAATGCACAGCTACAGCTGGTTGAAGGGGACCAAATCCATAGAACAGTTGATTTGGTTCCATTTTACCAGCTTTAGCAAAGCATTCTGGGATGAGTGGGGCAGTAGTGCTGGAGCTCACGGCCGCAGCCCAAATCTGCAAAGGACATCAGAGAGGACAAGCTGATCAGATCATCACTTTGGTAAGTAACAAGTTCAATGCTTAATTATTTTGACATCAATACACATGTAGCATCTCAAAGACTCTTGACAAATAAACAATACCAGGTTTTCATTAGACAAGACAAAACAGGAACAATTATAACCATTAACATAGCAGAATATAAAGTATGCAAAAAAGTCAATTCACATCAAATGCATAATCTGGAACAGATACTCATGGAACAGATACACTTCCATTTTTGCCTTTTGTGATGTGTCAGAACATGACCCTTTCCGTCCTGCTATATATCCTTATTTATGCTCTGTGTCAGTATGTTTTAGCTTGTTTGCATACATGAAGCTTGAACTACATGGAAATCCATTTACAAGTACATATGTTCACTTTCTGTAAACGTAAGTGTACTGTTAACATTAGCCACTAAGCTGATCAGTAAGATGGAATTTTACTAACATTTTCCTCTACTGTAAAAATGTACATATTGCAACCAATTGAGATGTAAGAGATGCAAACTATTGTGTATGTCCTAATTGCTGAAAACTAAAATGAGAAAGGGTACAGTGCAGTAACTATTTGAAAGCTCAGGTATCCAAATTGTTTCTGAAGTTCCCACTTGTTATTACAACTTTTAAGTTGAAACTCCCCCTCAGTGGATCGAGACTTTGTCATGGTGAAGGGGCTTGTGTACTTCAATGAACTTTAGGGCTATGTCACACTGAACTTAATGCTCCCAGTGGGCCACCCTCGGAGGTCAGGCAAAGAGTGATCCTAAAGACCTCCATGAAAGGCATAAAAAATGCCCAACCCAGATTAGGGCTAACGGGGCTCACCCCTGAACCCAGGCCTGGGGATTATGTCAACAGGTGAGTGCCTGGTAACTGGGCCATTCAAGTAATCTGATGGAACTCAACATGAAATGGCAACATGGAGCCATCTTGGAAGCTCACCACCTGCAAGATGAGGGGTGGAGGTCAGGGGCAATGCCAGTCAGATGGCAGGCATGTGATCGAGAGGCTTAGACAGATTAGATGCATGCAGTGGAAACTGGCTTTGGGAACGTGGAATGTCAGTTAACTGGCAGTGAATAGAATATATATAGCCTGATTTAGATCCACACGTACTGTAGCACAGGGAGTGTCTTCTAATTATAGGGGAATCACCTTCCTCAGTCTTCCAGATTTCTGTAGAGAAGAGTCCACCCAGTAGGGTGTACTTATGATATGAGAGGTTCTGTCAGGCCATAGAACAATGGATTAGCTCTTTACTCTTGCATAGCTTATGAAGGCCTATGATTGTGTGCCTCCACATTTGTTATGGGAGGTACTGCAGGAGTATGTGGTATCTGGGTCACTACTTCAACTCCATCAAGGGTGTGTCTTGTCTCCAATCCTTTTAGAGAGGTGTCCAGTATGGGGGATTAGAGGTAACATCACTGTTATTTGCAGATGATTTGTTCTCTTGGCAACTTCTGAAGTGGACCTCTGACATACACTTGAATGTTTCACTGCTGACTGTGAAGTGGCTGGGGTGAAAACAGCCATGAATCTACATCACCATCCTTACCTAAGGTAACAAGTTGTGGGTAGCGACAGAAAGAATAAGGTCATGAGTAAAGGCACTGGAAATGGAGTTTCGTAGCAGTGTTGCTGGGGACAGTCTTGGAGTAGAGCTCCTGCTCCTGTGACTTGGGAGGAGCCAGCTGAGGTAGTTTGGGCACCTTACAATGATGTCCCCTGGTTGGCTCCATCTAGAGATGTATTTACTGGATGTAGACCCCGGGGCAGCCCCAGGACCCATATATGTGTAACAATTAGCTTGGGGGGATCTCCCAGGAGGGTTGGGGATCGAGAAGTCTGGGCTGACCTTCTCGGCCTATTGCCACCAAGACAGAGAAGTTCGCTTATGCAACACATACATATCACTGGGTAAGCGTGAGGGCTGAACAAACCAAACTCTTCAGTGCGAAGTAATTATATTAAAATGACAATTGCATAAGGCTGGTGCATGTGTAATGTTTCAATATCCATGTAGGGAAATGCTCATTCTCCATTTGATAACTGCTCCTACGTCATGCGTGATTGCTTCTAAGAGCATCTTGAGTGAGTAAGAACACACAGGGTGTTGAGTAATTGCGCGCGCGCGTGTGTGTGTGTGTGTGTGTGTGTGCGGAAGCCCATGGAGATTGAGAACATCCTGTGAATTGAAAGCATCTGAGCAAAGTCTTTAACACTTCCCAGTAAAAGGATTTAGAAGCAACGGCTTCAGACAAACTTGAGAAAACAATGAATTTATCACAGACATGTCAATACCACTAATGAAGCACTTGCAGAATTAACAGACACTGACCTCCCTTGGTCTCGGCTCTAAAGTCAATTTTCCTCTCTCTCTTTCTCTCTCAGTTTTGCCCTTCCGTCTGCATTCCTTTGTTTTCATGAGCACACTTCTAGCAATCCGTTTTATTTAGCTCAACATGTTAACTTTGCCCTTGAGGGTCCCACTTTTAAATTAGCATTAGCTAATCATTTTGCCATTAGCAAAGTTGATCACAGTTCTTCTTGGTGTGTGTGTGTGTGTGTGTGTGTGTACAAGAAGATGAGAGAAAGAGGCGTTTGCTGCATTTCAAGCTGCACTGGGTGTCTGCATTAGGTATGTGGGTTGGGCTTAATAGTATGGATGGGGGAAGGGTCTAATAAATAGAACACAGCATAGCCATAATGCAACTACTGGTACTTTCACCTCTCCCAACACACACACACACACACACACACACTACCCTACATCTTAGTCGGCTCTTAAAATACTTGAGCGGTTGTGACTTTGTTGTTGACCTCCTCCTGTCCTTTTAAAAATAAACCCTGTGACGGAGACAGGATGAAAGACAACGGACAATGCTGACACCTTCAAACAAGTGTGTATGTGTGTGTATGTGTGTGTTTGTGTGTGATGATTGCACCACTATGATATACTATGCAGGAAGACGTGAGAGTGGAAAGAACCTAAAAGGACAGTGTAAATTCATGCTTCCTAGGAGCTTAATATAGATCACAGTAGTGGATGGAATTTGTGGATTTATTGTGGGTGTAGTGGATAAAATAGGATATGAGGAAGAGGATGGTGGATATACAAGAAGTCAAGCTAGAAGAAAGCTGCTGTATTTTTTTTCCTGTTTCCTGTTTATATTTTCCTCCTTCCTCTATTCTAGGTTTAGCACTGTTTTTTGTGTGTGCTAAAATATATATTATATATATTGTACATATTTTGATATTACGCCTGGTGTGTACATGCATCATTTCTGTACATGAGTCAGTGAATGTGGTGACAAACCCTTTGTTAATTAGTGATCAGCTGACCAGTGTAAGGACAGAATGTGCTGAGAGGGTGTATTACAAGGGGAAGAACGCTCACTGCAGGGAACTGAATAACAGATCACTGAATCACAGTCTGTTCCCCAGCAGCCTCTCATTCCCCAGAGTCCCCTCTATGGACAAATAGCCACACCAAAGCTGTACCCTAGTGGCCTCTCTGAAATCACAACCCTGGCTTTTCATGTCTCACTGCATGCAATGGAGCAGGAATGTCAGCATTTGGTTGGTTTGGAATCAATACATAATATGTACATTTACAAATAATTTCAAAGGATGGAATTTCAAATTGATGGAATAATGTTTTAGAAGAGAGATTTAAGGCTGAAACACTAAAGTGCAGAAGCACTACCTCTTACAGGAGGACTGGTTGGTTGTGTGTATAAGCATTGTGAGGACATTCTTCTGGGTATGAGTACAGAGTTTGTCATTTAGTGAAAGCAGAAGGTTTGAGAACTGGTGTGAAAGTTTTAATGTGCAATGTGGGTGCATGTTTTGTATCCTCAGGCTGGTATTAAAGAGATGGCATACCCTGGTCTATTCTGAGTATGTGTATCCCTGTTACATTCCATTCTTTATCTCTTCAGTCACGTTTTAGGACAGCTGAAGTCCTAAAGGGTGTGTGAGGGTACACGAGAATGTGGGTACTAGGCTTGCAATGTACAGGTGATATATGGGACCGGACAGCTGAGAATGGTTTCCTGTGAATAACTATGGAGTTTGACATGATCCAAGCTCAGAACTATTCAAGGCCATCATTCAGCTTTCAAAGTCAGGACAGGCATTGTTCTCCTATCTGCTCTCATTATATCACTTTTCCCTTAATTTTCACCACAAAACTTTTTTTCTTCTTCTTTACATGTCCTCTACATTGTCTCCTTAAACCTCATTCCTCATCTTTGCCCCTTTATACTCCCTCCTGCCCCCCTTCTCTCTCTCTCTCTCTCTCTCTCTCTCTCTCTCTGTCTATCTCCCTCTCTCCTTATCTGGACAATTCTTAGTGCATCTCAGTTTGTGGTGTGACTGACACGCCCACAACCCCCCAACACAAACACACATGTGCTCAGGGGAATGGTCAAAGAGCGACACCTGTTCAGCTATATCAGCTACATCCTGTCACTGCTTTTAGCCTCTGGCTCCTATCACCATGCCCTCTTTGCCATAACAGTGCTACAGAGCTGACCCTCACACCAAGCACTGACAGAGATTTAAGACGTTTTCAGAGCAGCAGACACATAGAGCAAGCATTTATTCCCAAAGTAAAGATTGATTCATTCATTATTAAGAGAAGGATAAAAAGAAATGAAGAAACACAGAAAGATTCCTGTAAATGCATATTTAACAAATCAAGAGGTACAGGCTTGAGCCTGATGTCTGGTAAATGATCAAAACATAGTAAAGTAATAACATAAATAACATAATAAAGCTTCCAGTCCTGATATTGCAGAATCAGTAAAAATAAATTTCTGAGCTCTATGTCTAGAGTTACTAACAGCCCAACAACTACACAGGGTGCCTGAGAGGGAGCTTTTTGATTTCATATATAATATGATTGACAAGCAAGTAAAGACACCTCTTTATCCTGATTGGTTGGATATTGTTGGTCCACGTCATTTGATTTTACAGACGCTGCAGCAGTTTCACTCTACCTTTCTAGCAATAGGCTAGAGGTCATAGTTTTTCTCACAAGTTTACTTGAAATATTCAATTACGTTGAATTTTTTCATGAGATCCGATTGACCACAGTCATTTTTACTGTCATATGCTCACTGTCAGAGCTAATACATTTATGGTAACGTTAATCTAAGCTTTGCTAATGAATAATGTATAATTGAGTAATATGTGGTTTACTAATTTAGCTGGCTCCTATGTTCTTAATAAAATATATAAGTCTTTTAAAAACAAAACAGGAGTGCTGGGATCAGAGGAAGCTTCAAACTGTGCAGGTCAATGACTAGGTTGGGTCTAAGAATTAAATTTACCATTAAATGAGCAAACTTAATATAAAACTTATACTGAAATATAATTACACTACATAAAATCTATCTTAAACTTACAATAATGAATTAATCATTATTATTGAATAATTATTAGTGCATAATTATTCCTTGTTAATTAACTAATCATTAATCCATCATTAGTAAACTATGTTTTACTTGCTTTTAAGTAGTTTATTACCACACCTTAAAGGCGTTACCAGGATGATTTATAATGCCATAGCCCATGTCAGGATTCCTGTCATTGTGTGGTAACTCAGGGTAGAACGGCACATAGCCATGGTATTTGCTACAATCAGCCAGCTTGCTAATTGTCCTCATTCAATCCCTGCTATTTATTACACTGACTTCTGGCCCACTTGTAAACTTTAATGTGTGTCCACGATTAACTCTGCTCCTTTTTATTTACTGTTGGCTTTTTATTTCTAGTTTAGATTCCTACAGAGCAAAAAAAAAGAAGTCATTAGACATTTTAAGGGCCCTGATGAGGCAAATCACATGCACTGGAGTTGTGTGGTTTTGTCGAGAGGTGTTAACCATGCTGCAGTGCGTTTGCAGCTCCTTTCCGCTCGCCCCTGCATTTGGACGTGAGCGTTCAGCCCTTACTCAGCACTCTTTCAGCCCCTGATTGGCTGATCCAGGCAAAGTGCGACAGTAACAATAGCCTTAACAATCATCCATGTGTTCTCCTCTACAGAAAGTAAAGAAGCCCAGAATGTCCAGTGTGACAGCGGAAAAAAAAAGATAAGGAACACTTTAAAAATAGTCAGTATGTTTTGTTTTGCCTGCACTCTTTTGCTTGTTATATTGTGTGATGTTACAAGAGCCTATCCTACATAATTCTCATCATTTTGTACTGTAAAGGTTATATAGTGATGATTGGCATCTCTAATTCTTGATCTTTCATTTCACTTCGGATTTAATCCCAAAACGAAGTTTTATTATTAAACCTTTTAAAACACATGGTAAAAATATTTAAATAAATCACTAGCAATTTTTTCTCTACTGTGTTTGTGATCATTTCCTTTTTAAACCTCTTTCATGTGCTCTCTCTCTCTCTCTCTCTCTCTCTCTCTCTCTGTCTTAGTGAAATATTCTGAGATAACACTCTTAAACTGCTGAGGATTTCAAATTTGTACTTTGTCTCTTTGTAATCTTGCTTAATAGCGGTTTACTCGGGATTGCATTGTTTGTCTTGTGCAGTCTGAAATGAGATTCCTGAGGAGCTCCTCTCCAACAGTGACAACTTTTTATTCCGTTTTAATCACTTTTTTTTTACTGCAGCGTAATATGGTAAACTCTTTGACAAGGTGGACAAAAATCTTAAACACCAAACTATGTATTGGTAGATATTATTGGCCATTCTATCACACACACACACACACACACACACACACAAGTGCATTGCAATGAGCAGCACCAGCCAAAAGCAGAAATGGAGGAACTCGGCAGAAAAAAAAAGCTCTGTATTACACTGAACTATGCATCTGCTGTGTACCCATCAGTGCATCTCTCTCTCTCTCCCTCTCTGTCTCTCTCTAGTCACATACAGAAATTTATACTATGGAACAAACTGTTTGTGTGGATGAGCGTAACATTGCTTTGAAAAGTGCAGTGGGGAAAGGAATGAAAAAAAATTATATGAAAAAAATTAAATCTCTGACAAACCAAAATCCAAAAGTGCATTTAAGCATTTCTAAATGCACTTTTTATGACTCATGGAAACGATACACTTCCATTTTAACCAGTGTTTAAATTCCTACCAGCTTTTTAAATATTTCCAACAATCCATAAATGATGGATGATTTAGAAATCTTTTTTTTTTTTTTTTTTTAAAAGTTAGGTGATATCACTAGAAGGAAAAAGAATGCAAACCAAAAAGCACAGATCCCACAAGCTGATTGTAATGACAGCTACAGCCAGTATAAAACCTAACTTTATATTCACAATATGTCACAATCTGATTTTATTTTATTATAAATGTATATCGTGAATTAAGTGATATCTTTAGAAAGTATTTGGATCAGTTTCTTTCAGAAGCTTTTGTAAGATTTAATACTTTCAAAAGTACTGTAGTGAAGAGCATCTGTATGTATATATATATATATATATATATATATATATATATATATATATATATATATATATATATATATATACACACACACACACACACACACACATACACACACATACTACATAAGCATTTTATAACCAGGATGAGGCAGCAGCAATATGTGGGTGAAGATGAATTAGATTAAATTCTTGGAAAAAATAAAATAAATAAAAATAAAAAGTTGGATATTTCTGAATTCATCTTTTATTCCTCTTTGCTATGTGTTTGGTCTCTTTACTTCAGAGGTGCTCTGTTGCGTTTCTGAACTTACAGGACACCCTCCATTAGTAACATCTGCTCATAGACACACCTTCAGTAAGTATATGTACTGAGGTAATGGCTATACATTACACACACACACACACACACACACACACACACTTCCATATCATTTTTGCCTGATTTTTCTTTTTCCTCTTTTTTTCATCTCCTGTTGGTGTCCTTTTTTGTGGTTGTGACTCATCTCCTTGACCTTCTGCTCACCTTCTCTCTTGAGTGTCCACCTAAAATACTGCACATCAATCATTCCATCTCTCTCTCTGTAAATCTGGTCCCAGTCACTCCATTAATGTTTCATTCCTTAAGCAGTTCATGTGGAGATCAGTGAGTGTGAGTGTTTTACTCACAGCAGTGATCATCCTGGAACTTTACCAAGGCTCTCAGCACCACTTCAGTCTTTATTCATCCTATTCCAAAGTATCTGCTTTGGAGTATATTTCACTATCATGTACATCATATTAATGGCGAGAAGATTTAGTCTTCTTCAATTTGTAAGATTCTGACTAGTGTCTGTAGCACTCCTGAGCACTAGCACTTACTCCAGCGCTCATGTTCAGTTTTGTCTCTCTCAGTGTCTGTTCTTCCTACAACTGTCTCACACTTGTTCTGTTCAGTTGCCAGACATTTAGGGTGTTTTAACACTCGCCCCTTTTGTTTAGATCCAAGGCTCTTTTTGCACTGTTTTGTTGAAGTACATTTTGAATTTTTAATTTTACATAAAGATAATGTGGTCTGGGGTTCATTTAGTGTGTTCATTAGTTATTTTTAATAAAATAAAAGCAAACAGTAGATAAATGTAAGGTTTAGATGCATCTGTTTTTTTTTTCTGATTCAATGCTCTTTGTACTGAAAGTGTGGTATATTCTCCGTGAAATTTCTTTTTCAACCAGGAAACTGATTTCTGGTCAATTGGAAATCAGTCGTCTTGTTACTACCTAGTTCAAATAATCTTTGGCTAAATGGTAAAAAGAAAAAAAGAAAAAGGATATAACATATAAATGAAATTATAAAAATTAATTAGAACAAAAAAAGGGATGCACATATTAGTATCCATTTTACAACTTAAAAAATTGGCAAATGATTTTTTAAAAACAAACTTGCAGTGATCCCAAATGAGTCCAGACCTAAAGTTTAGAGTTTCAGGTCAAGAGTGAAAGTCTTACAGCACTTGTATCACTGTTGGCTCATATTGTGCCAGCAGTGTAAGTCACCTGGAATAATAGTGTGTGCTAAATAAATTAACATATATTTAATAAAGTGAGATGTAATTAATTTACATTATTTATTTATTTATTTATTTATTTTTTTACATTTTTAAAATCTTTATGTTCAGTCTATTTTTAACAGTTGTATTCCCTTCTTAGCTACACCCTCTTTATGGTCTTACATCCCACAGGCTTTGTCATTCTCTGTGCCTAACTTTCTTGCTATTTGATGTTCTTTCCTATTGGGTTAGACTCTTCCTCTTGTTGCATCCCATCATCTCTCTCTCTCTCTCTCTCTCTCTCTAATACTCTTAGCTCTTGGCTTAAACCCTGCAGGTCAGTGCTGGAATGTATCTGACTATGCACTACTAAAGTGTTCAATTAAGTGTGTGTGTGTGTGTGTGTGTGTGAGAGAGAGAGAGAGAGAGAGAGAGAGAGAGAGATTAGGAACAGTGTTTCACCTGTACAGGTCTTCAAATAGACACATAAAAATAAGATGTGTGGACTCTCACACCTACACTCTTCAATCACTTTTTCTACAACATATAGGAGATAATTTAAGATATTTTATTTTATACATAGGAAATGTTCTAACCCTGTAGGCATTCTGAACATGTCAGCAAGATGCACCCAAACATAATTGCTATTTGCTGTCCTTTTCTATAGACATGATGTTTTTTTTCGTGTTCCCAACTTCATCTCTGCAGTAATATTATGATGTGTGTATGCATGATGGAAAGAGCTGAATATGCAGTCATTTCAAAGACAGATGCTATCCCTGCATATGCTTATGATTGACAATACAGACAGTGGAAAAGCATTGGGAAATTTCACTCTCGTGAGTCTTTCTAGATATTATGTAATAACACATTAATAGCAGTATTATCATTTGTGATAACAAGGCATTGTGCCACTTCTTTGCAGTTAAGTATTATTAAGTAATAATATGTATAAGTGGCCATCACAGGCTGTCCTCTTGCTTGCCAACCAAATGAGGAGGGTGAACTCTAGAGCCCTACAATCTAGTGCCCTTGTTCTTTTAATGACTTCCTCCTGGTTTACAGCTCTAGTGAATTTTAATTAGGCTACAATGCTAATGTTGAGGAAACATGTTCATTCAATGATATGGGAGGTGGGATAGTGTGTGCATACTGATTCAGTGGGAAGCACTGTGGACAGACGTTGTGAACTATAAAAGGTGAAACACCAGGCGAAGAAAACTAGTAAAAAGTTATGGTGTCAATAAGCTCTGGCTGTCTCACTCCGTGAAATGCCCTCAGCTCAGCTAAAAGAAAAATTATAGTCTGTAATAATAAGTCCATCTGTGATGGTCCACTAAGCTTTGAGTCTATGTAATTATCTGTACGCCTCTCTCTCTCTCTCTCGCTCTCTCATGTAGATGGGATTGGCTGTTATTGTGGTTAAATGCTAGCAGATGTCTCCTTAATTGATTGAAACAAATTACTGAGGCATTGATCCTGTGTGTGTGTGTGTAGGCAATTGTTGTAGATCATGGACACAATTTGAACAAAACTGCGCTTCAGTGGAACATTAATTTTTCTAACTTAAACCAAGCTGCAAATCTCATTGTCATCATTTACATTTGTCATCTCTCCTTCCTGAAATGTGAAAAAAATGATGTGTGTCACAGCCACTTTTACATAAGCCCCAGTTGTGTGGTGCTGTAGGGTTGGTTAATTTATGCACTGCTGCTTCATCTTCGCTACCCCATGGAGGCGTTAGCTGAACCTCTAAGACGCTGCTCTAACCAGAAACGCTGGTTGACTGACAAGCTGTCAGGGGGATCATGGGTAATGGTGAGCAAACTCATAGGCCTTCCCTAAAAGCTGACCTCTGCATTCCCTCTAGAGGCTTAATTTTGACCTCAGCTGATCTCTCTAAGGTCTAGAATTGACCTCTGATCATGTCTGTACCTGATTGCACATGCTAATCACATGCTAATTGATGATTTAGAATGGACACTTTGTGTGAATTCCTGCTTCTCATGGTGGTGAAACCCTCTCAAAACATCAATGTGCTATTACATCTCACCACACACGGGGCTCAGGAACGCCACTCATGCATTGAACAGGATAGATAGTTTAGGCTCAGCGCTAAGACTCCTTATCATAACTCCCTGAGGCAAAGCAGTTGTCATGTACTGTGCGCTTATTGTGTAATGACTTATAATACAGCTCTCAGCAAGCCGCTGTCGTGAACCCGCACTGTGATTTACTGCACTGGATTTATATGCCTACTCAAACAAGCACAGATTTCCCACTTTACAGCCATACAGTACATACAGGATGCTGGATTATATATAAATGACATCTCGGTATGCTGTATTTTCTGTAATCTCACCAACCATTTTTCAGATTTATTCTTCTTTAAACTAAATGGTGCTTTCTGGTCTACATTTGCCATGATTTACAAAGTACAAATCTGGTTTAAATTTAAATATATTTTGGCAGGGGTTAACTGAAGCTGGCTATGTGGAAATTCAAGATTAAAGCAAATACAGTCTCTGTCTTCAATGTTTCCTCTGAGGTCACACTCCCAAAACAGCTGCCAAGGCTAGAAAATCTGAATTCTAGTGTAAGAATTGTTAGGCAACGTGATTGAGATGTCTCTTTGTTCTGATTTAGTTGGAAGTTGCTGATCCATCTTTTACAGAACCTTTACATTTTTCAGAGAAGCGAGTTTTTCATATAAGACGATAAGGGCAAACTTTACTAAATATTATGTGCAAAATCACTGACCTTACCTTTAAAGAGTAAGACAGTGTGTAATTGGGAGCATTTTTATCACTGACTATATCACTGAAAATTGCCCAATGTACACTTTTAGATACTGTATATAAAACTGGTCCGTTAACTATGTAGATACACACTGCTTTTAATTTTTTTCTCTGAATTCACCTGGCTACATTTCTTCTTCTTCTTCTTCTTCTTCTTCTTAGTATTATTATTATTATTATTATTATTATTATTATTATTACTTCCTTAAATATAATTGTTTTGATATGGATTGCATTCTATATATTGCACACATGGTGTTCCTCTGATTTGATCATTTATAGCACTCTATCACTTTAAATTACAATAATCGTTGTTACACGGTGTGCCACATCACCTTTCAATTCTTCAGAGGTGTAAGTCAGTTGAATTGCACTGTGACTCCTTCCATCGTTGGGTTGTGAAGCATGTTGGACAGCACTGGATTAGGGTTAAGGCAGGTTTAGGCCTGATCTGGCTGTAGTGGGCCCCTCGGCCCCTGGCTTTGGCTGCCTCAGCACACTGACTCAGTCAGCATTGCTGCATATTTAATGTCCTGATGAGCACTTCCACCTGCTGACACAGGCAAAGTGACAGAACAATACACCCCTCCCCTCCACACCTCAATTGCTTTATCCAACCATCCACGCAGCCTCGTAGCTAGCCTGCCTGGAACATCCTCGTCCATCCATCCCCTGGCTATTTCTACGAACATATGATCTCACATACTGACCTCACTGACCTGTTTCTTTTTTTTTTTGTAAAGCACCACCACTCTTTCCCTGTCTACACCATGCACGGCATGTGCATGTAGCCCACATTCCCAGCTACATGCTCTCCTACAGCCATGCTCTATATGTTACTGCTCTCAACTCGGTCAGGCACACTCTTGCACCTGGTCCCTTGAGTATCCTATCCCACTTTCTCTCCTACTTTCTTTGTCTCGCTCACTTATATGCATATGCTCCCTTTTTGTAGAATGTTCATCTCCATTTTAAGGCAGATTTTTACAAAGTCTAATGTTAGTGTTGTTTTTGTAATGCTCATATCTTTCCCTTTTGGCATTTGGATCTATTTCATTGTATCTAATTTTGGACCATTCCTTCCACACGCATGCACAGATATAGTATGTCAGACTCAGCTCAGCTGTTCAGTGTGTGTAAACTGAGAGCCGTGATTCGATGACTGTTCTCAGTGGACTAGTCAGACAGGAGTTTGATGCTCACTGAGGTCCATATCTGTAAGACACCACAGATTTAGTGTGCGGATGATCCAGGCTAATTTATTTTACCTTGATGAAGAAGGCTAAATGACGATCCCATAGCCTGCAGCTCAGTCTCTCATACACAGAGACACAGGCATACACACTCCTTTATCAATGTCTATGCATGGGAGTTTAATTGCCTTGTGCATTAGAGTAGCTCAAAATGCTATAGCTCCTTTAGTGTTTTTTTTTTGTTTGTTTTTATTTTTTTGTTTTTTTGTTTCTTAAAAAGTAAAAAAAAATCTTTATAGTGACCAGTCAAAATGTTGGCTATGCCTACACTTAACTTTTTTAAGCTGCTTTGTAATAATAACTATTATATATATAATATATATAATATATCCTCATGGAAACCAGCCAAATGTCCTCAGAAGGTCAAAATATCATATATATTTATCATTGTGAAGACGTGATATTTGTCCACATACATACACATATACATACAGGACAGCTGAACATGCCATGCTGTAGTTCCAGTGAATGGATCAGCGTGACTGAAAGTGTACTCAAATTGTTAATTCTGTACTAATGCTAATTCTATGTTCTGAAGCTGATGAACCACGAACACCATATGGTTTAAGAAAGAAAGGTTCCTGCTAAATTGTGGCAAAAGTGGTTTGGTTTGGTTTAATGACATGGGTCTCTCATATTTTGCTCATTTACTCTCTCTTTTTATTTATTTATTTATATAAATATCTCTCTCTCTCTCTCTCTCTTTCTCTCTCTCTCTCTCTGACCATTCTATCTATTCTATCTATTAGTCAACATTCAGAGATTAGGAAAAAACAATATTCTCATTTCAAGCAAAACTATAACAGAGTGTATCTAACACACACACACACACACACGCATACACACACACACACATTTATTTCCACATAGTTCCACAACAACAATTAAAGCATGCTCACAGGAATTCTCTAAAACGTGACTGCAAATTCAGTCACTTTGCAATTTGTCTTTCCACTCAGAGAGTGTGAAGTGTGTGTGAAGCCCCGCTCTCTCTCCTGCCTGGGATACATACTTCTTTACATTCCATAGTTGCTTGTGTTCATATGGGCATATAAAGAAGTATGTCCCCCAAGCAGGGTCCATGGGCTCGGATACACAGCACTGTCCCATAACCGTCTTGTCCTCTCCGCTCAATACATTTGAACACTAGCCTGCTGAAAAGTTGCTACTAACTTTTTATAACTATTACAGTAGTATGTATACAAATTATATGCTTTCTATATATATTTTCCTTTTAATTCAAGATTATTCTAGGTCTCTGTATGTGGAAGTGTACTAGGCTCATGCTAACTCTGTACTAAATATTACATGACAACAGCGAAAATTATTCTGACTGCGTCTCCTGATTACTTTACAGGACAAGTTGCTAATTCCTCACATTTTTTTTGGTTCATTTGCCTCATATAAATATTCCACATTTTTAAATTGCTTAGAGAAAAAAATCACAAGCAGTATAAATTATTACACCATAAGCGCATATTGGTGTTTGACGCATTTTATCTCTCGCTGCCTTTCTTTTCGTAACTTAGAGATTTTCAGCACTTTCAGTCTCTCTCTCTCTCTCTCTCTCTCTCTCTCCTGTTCTACCTGAAAAAAGCTGCATTGCTGTACACACATGAACCTATGCGCACATGCACATTATGACACAGATGTGCTAGTTTTTTTTTAAGGCTATGCAGAGCAGCCCAATGCACGATTCACCTTGACTGTCAGCCCTAGAGGTGCCACTGCAGCAGAAAGAGAGATAGACAGAGAAAGAGAGAGAGAGAGAGAGAGAGAGAGAGAGAGAGAGACAAAGTGAGAGATTTGGTGCTTACCTAGTAGGTAGCCATCAGATTGAGTCCCTCAGGTTCAGTTTCTAATGGGCCAATGCACCAAACAGGAAGGAAAAGGGTGCCTTGTCTTTTCCTCTCTTCTACTCCGGCCCAGGTGCTACCTCTGCAATCTCTTTCCTCCTTCTTTTTTCCCTCTCTTGCTATCAGAGTCTCTCTCTCTCTCTCTCTCTCTATCTTATTCTGTTTCACACTCTAACACTCTCTCCCTCCTCCCATCTCTCTGTCTGTCTGTCCCCCCAACACACACACACAGACACACAAACAGTAAAGTTTGTCCACTGCAGGGCTCCTCTGTTCTCTCATCACTGTCCTGAATAGGCTCGAACACTCTGATGTGTAGCTAATATGGTCCAGAGGAGATAAATGGTTATCTGATGATCTGTATCGCTGACCTAGCCTCACTGCATTCCACCTTTCATCCTCTCATTGCCTGGCTTTCTCACTCTCTCAGTCCATAATGCACAGCCTATAGAGCCTGCACCACACACACCTCCTCCTCATTCTCTCTTCCTCTCGCTCTTTTCCCCTCCCCTTACTTTCATTGACCCTTGACAGTATATCCTGCTCTCTCATTCCCTTTCTCTCTCACTCTTGCTCACTGATTACATGCATCCAATAATGGTCTGATTATAAACGCATATGTATGTTGGCTTACACAAAGTGTTAATGGACATCTCTGGGATATAAAGTAGTTACATCTATAAATAAACACTTCAGAACACAAAGAGGACCACTGTGTATAGGAGTGTGTATTTGTTTCTCCTTTGTTTCACCTTGTATCACCTTTTTTTTTACATCCCCACCACCTCCTTCAGTGATAAACTCCAATTTATAGACAAGTAGCACACAGCTGAGTTTCCTCTTAAATAATTAGACCATCACTGTGAAGTGTCACTGCTCTCACTGCAAGCACCTCACTGCAGTGTTGGATAGCAGAGACACTATATGAAGTGTGTGTGTGTGTGTGTGTGTGTACGGGTGTGTGAATGGGTGTGTGTTACCCTCGCATGACACTCAGTTTGACCATTAGAGCACAGGGAAGTCAGAGGAGGAACCAACCAGCCTCAGTAGTCTAATGATCCCTCATGCTGTGTCTAAGTATGTGTATAAGTCTGCATGTGTATCAAGTGACCATGTGCTATATTATATTTAGTATCCTTAACTAAAGGTTTTTTAAAAGTGCAAGTCTTATTTATACAAAATGTTACTAATTAGCTATCTGCATTAGACTGCTTTACCTTTACGTACCTACAAAGACAATGATCTGGTAATTAAAATGTCTAACAAGGTAACAGTTATAGTAGTTCTGCATGTTGTGTAATTAAGCAGATCTGAAGCAGATGTTTAACTACATTCTATATGTAATTATCACCAGGTTTGTCCCCAAATCACCATTTTCACACCACATACAAAGCAGACTATGCAAAATAATATAAAGTCATTGCCATAATATAATAATTACACATAATAATAATTCTAATAATTACACATACAATTACACACTAACCTATTTATTTATTTACTTAAGGGGAAATGCACAGAGACAAGAATTACATTATGGAAGCTCATAAATAATTACTTAAGTATTAAAGAACACAATATATTGAGCTCATATTTTACCATATGCTTTCAATGTAAGACTGAGAACCAGACAACACAGTGTGCACCCATTACCTATATACACAGTAAACAGAACACACACAACTACTAATGAGATTACACTTCCTTTTATCTGTGATTTACACTTTGAACACCTAAGTAAACCACAACATTGCTTTTTCAGTACATGACACTACTAAAAAGTGGGTAGATGGAGCTGTCATTATCAGATCAACATTTAAATACATACACCACGTTTACTTTTCTGACTGCACAGCCTGTTCCAGTCCACATAACCAGATTGCTTAATAAAAAAGCATTTCATATATGTTATAAATGATCCATACTTTATGTATAGTTTACTGACACCAGCAGAAGTCTGCATCCAACGGCTAATGGCTGACTGCATATAGCTGTCTCTCCCTATAGCAGCTTCTCCGTAATTAAACTGAAAGTCATCATAAATCACCACTCCTTCCCTCTCCCGCATTCACCCGCCTTTATTTTTCATCCGTCCTTCTTTGATGCTACCAGTTGTGTAAATCCAGGTCTCCCCCACCCTCTTTCTCTCTCTTGCACACTGCCAACTTCTAATATGAGCTTTCCACCCCTACACTATAGATGGAACCATTACTTGGAAATATGTTTGTCAGAACACACACACACACACACACACACTTTAGGAACAGGTGTACCATTCCTGTCCTGCACTAGCCAATCCCGAGCTCCCCACACCACAGTTCTCCACCTTCAGCAGCTGTTCAATCTGAGAACAGTCCAACTGTCACCTGATCCTCCAAGCTCTGGTTCAGTCTGCATTTAAACATGGCCTGGGTCACCACCATGCCAACGGGGTAAAATTAGCAGGTAGAGAGCTGACTGGCCTTTATGTCCCATAGAGAGGTCAAGGTCATGTGAGTCGGTCCCTTTCTGTCTCATCATCACTGTCTGTCCCTACTTACTTCTCTCTAAAAGGATCACTTTGGAATTGTGATTTCAAAGACATGTGAGTAAAGACAAATTACCCTACAGTCTGCCCCTGCGCTATTGCAACACTAATATTCTTAATGTATCTTTTATCCTAAAAATAATTGAGAACAGTTTTACACAAAATCATTTTATCAAATTGTCGTGCAAAAACGACTGCAAAAACTCTAAAACAATAAAGAACTCAGCCATTTTCAAACTTCACAAATTGCTTCGGCTTCTTCTGCTGGCATAACCTAACGCAGGTTGTAGTGTGATGCAGTAGTATAATAAGGGTGCTAGCATCTCCACTAGCGCTAGCACTAAAGCAACTTTGACAGGAGCAGTATGCCAGAGCAGAGAGCTCAGCGCTGCTTTGGCTGCATATTAACACATACATAAACACAGACACGTAGCAGAAGAGACAGGACAAGATGAAGAGTGTTCACCTACACGCACATGTCCCATACATACATTCACGCATACGCACTCACTTACCGAGAGAAGCTGTACTGGATGGGGATGGCAGCAGGATCGTCTGTATACCAGCAGCTGAATCAGCGTTTGAGAGTTTAAGGATGAGAGCAGAGAGAAGGGGAGAGACAGAGAGAGAGAGAGAGAGAGAGAGAGAGAGAGAGGGTGGAAAAGAGAAAAGGAGGTGAAAATAAAAGAGAAGGAAAAGAGAAAAGGAGGCAGTGACATTGGAGGTGTCTTGCTTCTTCATATGATGCACAGGGAAAAAAAGTTGAAATGAAACAAAATAGAAAGGCTGGAGGAACAGAGCAAGGTAGGTTAAAAATAACTTTGGCAATCATAGGCCTCCAGCCCATCTCATCACAGTATGGGCATGTCTGATTGGCAATGCATCATGGTACTTTTAGAGGAAACCCCACCCCCATCCTCCCACCTGTCCTACGAAAGCCAGATTCTCTGAGCTACATCCTGTGGGATCTGAAACAGGAGTAGGAGACAGTATGGACAGTGTGCTGACATTAGGAGAGAGAAAAAGAAAATGCAGTAACAGCACCGGAAAGATGAAGCTTAGTGATGGTTTTTCTGTCTTTATTCCCTGGGATCTCGTCAAACTGGTCTCTAAGTTATATTCCATACTGTCGCACACTCCTGTCCATCCCAAAAGCCAAAAAGAAGTGGGTCAGCCTGGTTAATAATGCCATCAAAATTCGTCACCGCAGCGGATCTCAGGAAAAAATCGATTAGCATTAGATACAAAGCAGCCAGACATGACTGTGATGATCTTAGATAAAAAAAAAAAAACATAATCTAGAGCAATGTGTTAATGGTACACACGGGGCGGGTGTCGAGAGTTAAGTGTGATCAGTAGAGCCTCCCACTGCCCTGAGGCTTTTATACCCCTGGGGTAAAGGCCGAGCAAAGTCCCTCTGGCCCTTCACCCACTTCCTTCACACTCTGACCTTATTTAGTGAGGCAGGGCAAAAAATAGCCCCTCAAGTGTTGCTGGCTTTGCCTCTCAATGGGCTGGGCTTTGAGTAGGCGGGGCTTCTGGCAGAGGGAGGGGTATGTTTGATGGGCGGATAGTGAGAGGGAAGAGCAGGTGGTCTTGCTCATTCACTCTGTAGACTGATAAATTTTGCCTGTGCTCTTTTGTTTTTGGTCATTTTTTTATCAATTTATCTTTTCCACAGCTGTTAAAATAGAAGTTTTAGAATGGGTTGAATCTATTCTTGTTTCCCAAACGCCATACCCTACACTGCTGCCCTGCATCTGCAGGTATTTTTAGGCTAGCCAAATAAAGAGGTGTGTGTCCCCCAGTCCAGCCCTGAAACTCAGCGAGCTGACCTGCTGCAAGCTGATCATGGTGCTCTGCTATGTATGGTCTGAGTTGATGAGCTTTAGGAAAGACAAAATCACACAGGCCGAGTTAAATATCCTGTGTATGTATCCATTCCATACTGTGTTTAGGGAAGTAAACTGTTCTAGTGTTTTTGCACAGCCTGATTTGCTGGATTGTGCCAATGAAAAAGGGTTCTGCAGTAAATCCCAGGGCTGTTGTTTCTCCATCTTGAACACTGATTTTATTGTTCACTGAGTTTATAGCTGTTTTGGACAAAGGTCTGATTATGTTGCTGCATGTTGCAATTGCAACAAAGGCTTGAGGTATAACACATATAACATCCAACATAACCTGACATTTCATGGTCTGTTTAAACAGAAATCTTTTATTATTATTATTATTATTATTATTATTATTATTATTATTATTATTTACTCTTTTCCTAGATCTCACCCAAGTGATTTATATTTGGCTCAAATATTTATTACTTCTGGTACGTGTCTGAGAAAGAGATGAGGGGGAGATAATAAAAGAGAGAAGACCAATTTTGAATTTTATGTTTGTCACAAAAAACAAAGTTTTTTTTTAAATAATAAAACTAATAAAATGTCAGCAGTGTGTCTGAAGAAAGACACACATTTGCTCTTTATACGTTATACACAAATGGTGACTACATGTTTTACATTTTCTCCATTATCCTGAACTGAGCAGTGTAGTGCTTCTTTGGTATGTAACGTGAAAGTGCAGGATGAGGCAGGGGCTTCAGAATTGAGAGGACAGCAGAAAGAGGGGAGATGGGAAAAGAAAAGATATTGATTTCCACCTTAAAAAGGCAATCTCCTCAGCTAAAGTGCTCTTGGGGGAAAAAAACGACACCAAAAAAGCGGTGTGTGTGTGTGAGCGCGTGTGTGTATGTTTGAAAGAGAGACAGACAGACAGAGGAAGTGAGAGAATGTGTCACAAGAGGGTCAGTATGTAACCCACTGTATCACAATGAAGGGCTCTTGGTTATTACAGCACTGTTTTATCTTTGATCTGTTATAAGCAATATTGTCTTATGAGCCATAATAGTGATAATACCTATGAGAATTCATAGAAGCCATCTTACATGAAGATTATGATTAGTTAAGGATAAGGTGAGGAGAGGGGTTGGGGTGATGTTTTTGGGTGAAATATGAATTCTCTTGTTAGAGTTGCATTTTTTTTTTTTCAATTTATGTGTTTGTACTAGTCATCCAGGTCATCTGAGGTATGATTTTTAGTAAGAATCAGGAACCGATCCCTTCTTTAATATACATAGAGCACTAACAGAACAATCCAATCTAGCACAAAAGTTGTAAGATTTCTAGCAAGTTGAACAATTTTATTGGATACATGCATGAAAGAACATGCAGATCACGCATATCTGTACAATAAAACTCCTATTGTGTATTTTTCTAGGGCACTTTTATTTAGTAGCAGCGATGAAAGAGGCATACGTGACAGAGAGAGAGGTTGGGCGTAGCTTTATTTTGCAAAAAAAAAAAAAAAAGGATAAGAGAATGAAAAGAAGGCAGTATTTACTAAACTGTGTTCATTATGGTGCATTAACAACTGCAAGCAAACACACTAACAAACTTGTGATCATGTAATACCTGATATTTGTACCAATCCCAGACTGGGTCGGGGGAGGAGATGGGTTGGGGGAGTGGGGGTTTGGGGTAGAGGGGGGATCTCAGAATGTAAAGACACAGTATTTAGGAGTTTCATGTAGGAATCTGTACACATTGCACCATATGAATTCAAACCACTGTGGATTTCTTGCCACAGCCATCTTAAACATTCGAAATGTTTTTAAAAATCTGCTAGCACTAATAATTCTAAATGTGTGCTCATGAGACTATACTAAATTGCTTTCTTAGCCATTGTTTTTTAGGAGTAGAAGCTAGGGGTATTTCATGTGTTTGGTGATCTGGGGAAACCTGTTGGATTATGCTATGGATGAATTCTCACAAGCAGACAAAATGATGAAAAACTGTGTTAATACTGTGTTAAAACTGGGTTATAAACAATGTGGAATTTTTTTTTTTATTTTCTATTTAATCTTGCCTGGGCCTTCTCCCTTTATGTTAGGTAAGCAGCCAGTTTAACAAACCCTGTGGTAAAAACAGTCACTGTGCCTTAAAACCTTGCTAGTTAAGTGTGATTTTCTTCATACAATGAACAAACGTCAGTTTTAGGAGAGCTATGTGCCATAGTGAAATAGACATTAATTAATTCATCAGCAATTATTTCCCCACCAATGTAAGAGCGCACAAAGATCAGTAGAGTAAAGAGCAACAATGAAGCTCATGTTTAAATGCCACAAGTGGCCATAACATCAGACTAGAGAGACTGGTGTGGATGACGATGATTAAAGTGATTACACATTTCCCATCTTACACCTACATTCTTTGATAAAGTGTCACTAATGTTGTTTTTCCATAAGCAGATTGAGCTAAATGTAGAGGCAGACAGGCTGTTTGCTTTCTATAGCCTATCTGCTAAGGATAATATTAAAGTTAAGATGATTGCAACTGAGATAATATAGAGATGTCAGAAGAGTTATTAATAAAATTGTTTACGATTTAATGTTAGTGAGAAAATAGTTAATGATTTCTATTAATCTATAAATGTTGTTTGCCCTTTTTATATAAAATAATTTCTGTTGTTATTAAAGAAGGAGTACCTGCCTATATAGGTAATAAATAAAATATGACAGGGCATGCTGTTATAGGAAAATAATCAATAAATAATCAATAATCAGGTGATAATTCTCCAACAACAGCTTATCCCAAAGTATTTTATTCCTGTTATAGCAAAGACATTTTTTTTATTTATTAATGAATAACACATTGCACTGTTTAATCCATTTATACTGTAGTTTATTTAATATTGTGGAACATCCAAGAAACAAGTTAGTTCCTGTTATCACTTATCACTTACAGCAGCTAGAAACAGTCATTCTCTCATCAACCTCTTTTTTTTTCCTCTTTCTCTTGCAGTTAATAAGACAAAAATTGCAGGTTCTCATGTTACTGAGAAAGCACAAAGCACAAAGCCCTCCATCCTGAAGACTTTCCCATTGCAGAAAACTTCCCAAATGCAGAAAAGGACCAGCTTTACCTCAGACTGTTACAAAGTTCTGACACTCCTTTCAGTAAACTCCTGATAGAAACCTTCACCATGTCAACAATTACACGATTTTTTTTAAATCCATTTATATGGAGCATCCACCATTTAAGGGTCAGAATAGTTATTAAGCAAGAGTATCAGAGATCAGAGCAGCAATATGTCTATAAAGGTAATGGGCATAATGTATTAAGCTGTTTGAGGTAGTTTTCATGTGCAATTAGACCACCTTCTGTGCAAAACTCCTTGAGTACAAAACTAGTGTACAGGCACATAAATACAGTTTGCTTTTCCATCTTGTACATGTAAATCATGCAAAAAATGAAAGTCAGTGCAAAAAAAAAAAATGGGTGAAAAACGAGTGAACACTGGGAAGTGCAGCTACATATTCCTTGCAGTGAACTAAGCTTTGGGCAATTATTAGTGGCCAGTTTTGCATGTGATTTTGTGTGCCTCCAAAACCAGACGTAAATTAGCATGTCATTTGGTGCAGTTTAGCTAGCACTGCCAGGAAAGCAATTTTCTGCAGAATTGGGACATTTTTAAACTGTTGACATGGCTCATTTTTCTTTTGCTTGATTATTTTTTTGTTTTTCATTCATTCTTATAGATATTCTTTATTTATAAAAAAAAAAAATGTAATAATGCAATACCCTTTCACAGTAGATTTTTGGTGAAAGAACTATTCAGGCATGTCCTGTGATGGAAGGGCATCGCATCCATGGCGTATTCCTGTCTCATGGTGAGTGTTTGCGGGACAAGCTCCGGATAGACCGGAACCCTGATAAGGATAAAGTGGTTACTGAAAGTGAGTAAATGAGTGAGTGAACTATTCAGGCTAGCTGCATATTATACTACTGCTTGTTCAATGGGGTGCAGATCTGGCAACATCTAACATCTAAATTCAACACCCTATGCAGGACTACTGTGACGCTGTCTAAATATGATCTAGATGTTATAGGAGCCACAGTTGAAAACAAGAAAAAATGAATTACACACATTTTATAAAGAGTAGCTTATTCTGCACACAGCAGACATTTCATCAAAGTAAAATCAATTTGTATTCTAATGGCATATCAGCCATATCAAGTCCCTTCACACCCTCTAATTATTCTGACACAAGAGAATTTATTTAATAAGAACTTCATTTACTAACACATTTATTTCTTTGTTACTGAAGCAGAATTTCCTCTTTCATTCCAAGCATTTTATTGGCTATATGGTTGACCAATTCCATCATTTCACAGTGGCTTTTAACTGCAATTTTCAACTCAGAGTGCATTTAGCAGATGCTCCCAGGCGTAGTTTTTGTGATGAGCTACAGCCTTATTACTTGTCCCCATGTACATACTTCTGGCCCATTGAGTGAACATATTACAGACCACACACTGCTTGCTGTCAGGACAAATGCCCAAAAGAGAAGAAATAATATAAATGCGAAAAATAGACTTTTAAGATCTAAATGAATACAAGAGCCCAACGCTATCTGCAATGTTAAATGTACGGCAGAAATATGTTTGTAGTTCTCTGAATCCCGATTGAATGATCCTGATAGATCACAATCAGCATTTTACAATGTTCTTGTTACTCCTGATTCACTTTGCTCAGTCATATCATTCTGAAAAAACTGCAGTAAAACAACAATACACCAAATCCATCTGCCTATTTTGTCATCCAAATGAGATCTCATCTCATGTTTAAGAACTATTTTTAAGGGTACCATTAACTGGAAATACTCCCAAAGTTTATACACAAACTGCTACAGGATTCTATATAGAGCAGAACGTGTGTGTGTGCGTGTGTGTGTGTGTGTGCCATGGGTCAGGATGGGTGGTGTACATCTAATTTCTTCTGTGTGTAATACAGAGAGAGAATGAAGGGCAGACAGCGAGACAGCTCAGCCTTGACTGTAGTGTGACTGAGTCCCAGAATAACAGCTAATAATATATCCAACAAACCAGAGACAGAGTGAGAGAGAGAGACAGACAGAGAGAGAGAAAGAGAGAGAGAATTAGAGCAAGAGATAGAGATACACTGATACAATTAATGAAGAGTCATCCGTTTTTTTTTTGTTTTGTTTTTTTTTTTATCTTACCATACAATCAGTGCAACAATTCAGCATCTGTTATGTTTCTGGATAAAATTAAAGTTCAAATTAAAGGATAAAATTCAGTTCTAAAATACAGTTAATTACATTTTGTATATTCACTTGTATTTCTGTCGATTTTTTTTATATTGCAGAATTTATCTCCAAATGTAAACATTTAGATAATGAATGGGACTCTTTATCTGGCATGTAGTGTTGGCATTCGAATCACTGTAAATCAGAGATTTTATCAATAAGATACATGTTTTTATAGTATGTTTGCCACATTCTGTTTGTCTTTTCTAAATCTATTCATGTGTCACTGTGTATTTGTGCATCAGTATATATAGTCCCCTATAAAAGTATTGGAATGGCAGTACACGGATGATATTTGTGTTTGAGATCAAAAGATGAATATGAAATGATAGATCAGAATTTCAGCTTTCATTTCTTTAAATGTACATCAAGATGTGTTAAACAACTTAGAACATGGTACCTTTTGTGGCAGACCACCCAATTTTTAGGTGAGCAAATATATAGATAGACTTAAACAGATAGACTTAAAGTAAATAACATTTAATATTTGGTTGCATATCCCTTGGTTGCAATAACTGCATCAAGCCAATGACCCACTGACATCACCAAACTGTTGCATTCTTCTTTTGTGATGCTTTTCCAGGCTTGTACCTCAGCTTTTTAAAGTTATTGTTTGTTTTGGGGGGTCTATCCCTTCAGTCTGCTCTTCAGAAGATGAAAAGTATGCTCAATTGGGTTAAGGTCTGATGATTGACTTGGCTAGTCTAAATTTTTTTACTTTTTTCCCCCTGATGAAATCCTTTGTTGAGTTGGTAGTGTGGTTTGGGTCGTTACATATGAGTTACATAAATAAAGATTAGTGAGCCAGTTCCAGAAGCAGTCATGCAAGCCCAAGCCATGACACTACCTCCACCGTTCTTGACCGATGGGCTCTCATGTTCTGGATCATGAACAGATCCTTTCTTTCTTTACACTTTAGCCTTTCCATCACTTTGGTAGAGGTTAATCTCCAGAACTTCTGTGGCTCATTTCTGTATTTATTTGAGAATTCCAATCTGGCTTTCTGATTCTTACTTTTTTGCATCTTGTGGTATGGCCTCTATTTTTCTGCTCTCGAAGTCTTCGAACAGTGTATTGTGATACCTTCACCCCTGCCCTGTAGAGGCATGTCACTGAATGTTAGTTTTAGGTTTTTCTTCACAGCTCTCACAATGTTTCTGTCATTAACTGTTGTTGTTTTCCTTGGCCAACCTGTTTGATGCCTGGTTGTTAGTACACCAGTGGTTTCTTTCTATTTCAGGACATTCCGAATTGTTGTATTGGCTATGCCCAATGCTTGTGCATTTGAAATGTCCTGATGGATTTTTAGATTTAGATAAATGTCTGATAGATTATCCCTCTTTTTGCAGTTTCAGAATGGCTTGCTTTTCTCCCATAGACAGCCCACTGGTCTTCATGTTGGTTTATCCTTTTTAACAACAAATGCAGTGTTCACAGGCAAAACCCAGGGCTTAAACCGAGAGTAGACATTCAGTGCTTTTAATTGTTTAAACAATCGATCTAACAGGGCACACCTGGGCAACAAGAAACACCTGTCAATCACTTAGTCCAATATTTTTGATCATGTGAAAAATGGGTGGGTTCAAACAAAAGGTTCTTATTTCCAAGTTGTTTAACACATCTAGATGTAAATACCAGGAAATGAAAGTTGAAATTCTGATTTATCATGTCATATTCATCTTTTGATCTCAAACACAAATGTCTTCAGTGTATAGCAAAAACAAAAGAATTGGCCTTGCCATTCCAGTGCTTTCGGAGGGAACTTGAGTGAGATATGCATGAACATATTGTACATACAGCACAAGCACTGTGGCTTTATGTGTGTAGTTAAGAGCAGGTCACTCTGAGAGAGGCAATAAAGGTGACATAAAGAACAAAGCTTCTGCTTTTTGGTAGCTTGTGTCCAGAGAGAGAGAGAGAGAGAGAGAAGCAGAAAGAGAGAGAGAAAGAGAGAAAAACTGGAAAGGTTGGCCCCAAAACAAAGTGTTTACCTCCAGGATTTTGTGTGTATATGGCATTTCGCTGGGTTTCTGCACAGGGTGCAGTTAACTGTCCCTGGGGAACATACACTTTAGCGGCACAGTGCAATGGGCTACGAGATGGATGCTTTCTCTGCATTACTGTGCAGCAGGAAAAAGCAATGGATACATTTCCCCACTGGACACACACACATGGACACACACACACAAATACATGCTTCAAAGTGAGTGTACACTGAAGCTTCCTTCCCCCTTCAAGGGTGTACAGAGGATAAATACAAAAAACCACTCTCTAAAACATTCCCTAAACCATCCAAATACCCCCTTGGTGCTTGTTATACATAACACACAATTTTTTAAATATTTTCAACAAGCACTGTATGTGTATTATAATACAATTATTAATAAATTATAATAAAATTTAAAAATTTTAACCATGTTGGAAAATTACACAAAAATGTATAGTAATTTTACAGTAGGTCACAGATTCCCAAAAAAACACCCTGTTAAGTACTGATAGCAAAACTCCTAAACAAACCTGGTATGGTGACAAAACTGCAGATGTTTTTTGGGCCACATAAAAGCTGGGGGCTGAAGTGCTGCAGTTTTTTAGTGCCTGAAATTTAATTATGCAAGATGTTGGACGCTTGTCAGTGGGCACAAGGCAACATGAACAGCTGGTGTGGTGGGCAGGAGCAGGCACAGTGGATGTTAAGTAGCCCAGGGACAGAAATGCAGAGCCATATCAGCTTTGCTCATTTTCAAATTGAGCATGCTCCAAAATTGGGCTAGAGGACATGGCCGAGTCAGGATTCCCACCTGAGACAGCTCAGTGCTGCCAGATATCCCTCCACGTTGTCCCTCCAGCATACACACTTTCTCTCCAGTGATTCTGAATCAGAAGTTGCATTGCTGAAGACAACAAGTCAGTGCAGTCTGCGTTCTACCCAATTTCACAAGGAATGTGCACAAGTGAGGTCAATTTCATTGGATTCCACAAGATTTCATCAATTGCAATGAATGTTCAGTTAAATTTTATTTGTATAGTACTCTGAGCCACAAACTTTCTCAAAAAGAAGCTTTACAGAAATCCAGAGACAACAGTGGCAAAGAAAAACTCTGTGAGCCAGGAACCAGACTCTAAAAGGCCAAAAGTATGTGGACAACTGACCAGTCACAGCCATTTGCTATTTGAACATACTGATTTAGTCCCCCCATTGCTGTTATAATAACCTCCACTCTTCTGGGAAGGCTTTCCACTAGATTTTGGAACATGGCTGCGGGGATTTGCTCATTCAGCCACAAGACCATTAGTAAAGTCCGCCACTGATGTTGGTTGAGAACGCCTGGTGCGCAGTCAGTGTTCCCATTCATCCCAAAGGTGTTTAGTGGGGTTGAGGTCAGGGCTCTCTGCAGGCCACTCGAGTTCTTCCACACCAACCTTGGCAAACCATGTCTTTATGGATCTTGTTTTTGTGCACAGGGGCATTGACATGCTGCAATGGGTTTGAGTTTGGGTTCCAACGAAGGGAAATGCTACAACATACAACAATATTCTAGGCAATTATGTGCTTTGTGACAACAGTGGGGGGGGAGGCCCACATATGGGTGTGATGGTCAGGTGTCCGCATATTTTTGCCCATATAGTGTTTCATACAGTACACAGTTGTAGGCAAACAGTACTAAGTGCGTTGAAAGGATGTTCCATATGAGAATTTCCAGACATATTCAAAGTTGAGTTACATGCACATAGTGAAATTCTGCACATCTTTATTCAAATCACAGATGTAACTACAAACATATGCGCTACTCAGGCGGTTGTGTTCACTGTTTGCCTTCAACAGAGGCATGTTTTAGTTACAGGCAATTGTGACCTTGAACGTAACCCCATTTTTGCACAATATCAGTGAGGAGCAGTACTAATTCCATCACCACTCTTTGACAGTTTGATGTAACTGCAAAATGTCATGCTGAAATTCATGTTTTGTGCATTGTAAATATACAAAAAACTATGGAATCCCATTTGAGGCCAATATTAAATACAGAAATATGACACTATTAATTATATTAATAGTATTGTCTTTTGGACAGAGGCGATTGGAGCAGACAGCATCTTAAACGAAGACATTTCTTAACACTGGGACCATAAATATTTTATTTTGTTTATAAAATTATGAACATTTACCTTAAGTGAGATGTAACTGTAGGAGGTAAGTGCAAATTACCTGTTGGGCACATTTTCTGTACAGGAGAGCACATTGGCATAATTTGACCACTCGTGAAAAAACAGCCTACCTCCCATGCACGCATTCTTTATTCATGAGTTTTTATTTTTAATAATAAAATTTTAATTTAATAACTTTTTAAAATTATTTTCATTTTTTTAAATGAAATTAAATTATTTTACAAGAAAAAAACGTACTTCTTCAGGCTGCACTTTCTGTCTGATTTTTGTATGGCTTAAAGGCAAATGCTTGTTTTTATAGATGGTGGCCTAGACACTATCTCTGACACTTAAGAAATATCTGGCAACCTTAGAGACGTGCATTACATGAACATGGGTTCATCAGAAAATCAAATTAAGTACCTGTATAATCTTTGAATTTGAGCAACTTTCACTGCTTTTGAACTTTTTAATGTTTTGAAGTCACTGAGTCAATATAGCCCATTATCCATAAGAGTCCTGTGATGAATACATGAATCTTTATGATCATAGCAGAAGCTTTAAAATACAAGCCTACAATATCCAGGTGAGATTATCCACTGAAGCAAGGGTGAGTCTTGGACATACACTGATTTTTGGGAAGTGCAAATTTTAGTGTATCCATGTATGACTATCAACAGCAAAGGGTTAGCAACATGTTCAGAAAGCCCCAAGGAGTGCTAGAGTGTCAGGATGAATCAGGCAGATCCAGAGTGTGAGAGGTGCAGTAGAAGTGCATCAGATTCTGGCACTGGCATCAAATCAGGCAGCAGGGGTGCAAGTACAGCTTGAGAGAGAGAAAGAAAGAGAGAGATAGAGAGAGAGAGAGAGAGAGAGAGAGAGAGAGAGAGAGAGAGAAAACAGATTATTAGGTATCTTACCCTACAGTGGTGTTAGGGTGTTCATTGTAATCAGATTTTAAGTGGGGACCAGGGCAGGTCTAGCTATGACAGGGAGAGTCAAAAGGTAACATAAGCATCAGGGCACCCTGGGTTATAAAGCATCCCACCATACCACCATCAACATACCTGAATGATCATGTGAGAGACAGGGTGGGCTTGACAGCATCAAAACATCTCAGTTTACCAAAACTCTCTATTCCCATAAAGACTGACACTGTGTCTGAGTCATGAACATTAATTGAAAGTGTATTCCATAGTTGGGGGGCTTTGTAGGAAAAAAGTCTGCCTCCAACTGTAGTTTTCATTATTCTAGGTGTTAATTTAAATAAATAAATAAACCTGCACCTTTTGATCAAAGCAGGTATGGTGGATTATAATAGACCTAAAAATTTGCTTGGGTACTGTGGGGCGAGACCATTATTATTATTATTTTTTATAAATAAATATAGATGTTTCATAGATCATAGTATTTTAATTATTTTACTGAGAGCCACTGCAGTGTGTTCCCTAAAATAAGGGTAATATGGTCAAACATTCCAGTGCTAGTATATATATACACATGCACACACACAAACACACACAGCCATAACATTAAAACCACCTGCAGAATATTTGAATATTGTGTAGGTCCCCCTTGCACCTACCAAAAGTGGTCCATCCAAGGAAGGACAAACTGTGAACCGGCGACAAGGCAAGGCTAGCCCGTCTAGTCCGATCCCACAGAAGAGCTACTGTAGCACAAATTGCTGAAAAAAGTTAATGCTGGCTATGATAGAAAGGTGTCAGAACACAGAGTGCTCCCCCTGTGTATGGGGCCGGTGTAGCTGCAGACAAGTCTGAGTGCCCATGCTGACCCTTGTCCACCGCCAAAAGCACCTACAATGGGCACGTGAGCATCAGAACTGGACCATGGAGTAATGGAAGAAGGTGGCCTGGTCTGAGGAATCACGTTTTCTTTTACATCATGTAGATGGCTGGGTGCATGTGCGTCACTTACCTGGGGAAGAGATGGCACCAGGATGAACAACGGGATGCACTGTGATGCTCTGGGCAATTTTCTGTTGGCATTCATGTGGATGTTACTTTGTGACATACCACCTACCTAAACATTGTGCAGACCAAGTACACCCCTTCATGGCAATGGTATTCCTTAATGGCAGTGGCCTCCTTCAGCGGGATAGTGCATCCCGCCACACTGCAAAAATTGATCAGGAATGGTTTGAGGAACATGACAAAGAGATCATGGTGTTGACTTGGCCTCCAAATTTCCCAGATCTCAGTCCGATCGAGCATCTGTGTGATGTGCTGGACAAACAAGTGCGATCTGCTCCACCTCGCAACTTACAGGACTTAAAGGATCTGCTGCTAACATCTTGGTGCCACAGCAGAACCTTCAGAGGTCTTGTGGAGTCCATGCCTTGATGGGTCAGAGCTGTTTTGGCAGCACAAGGGGGACCTACACAATATTAGGCAGGTGGTTTTATATATTTTTAAAAAAATTTTTTGATAAATTTTTTTAATCAGGGTGTGTCAGGGATTCTCAGAGGCAATGGATGCAACTGCAGACTTTTATTGTGTAAAATAACAACTAAAGCAGTGAGCATACACAAAACAGCAAAACAAACAGACTGTGGGCAAGACTATGGCAGGCAAAGCAACAAACAGACACAACACCAGCAGAAGCATGACAGTGAGGTACACAGAGATCAGAACTTAAATAGTGGTGCAAATCAGGGTGAAACGGGAAAATGGAGTGAGTGATTAGTGCCATGTGACATGCTAGGGCTGATGAGAAGTGTAGTTTAGTGTCCTTTTAGCGCTACCCTGACAATCAGTTGTTTGCTGCCTGTTAGTTTAAAGATTTAGGTACATAGTGTTAGATTGCAGATTTCTCACTGTGGAAATTCTCCAGCAACATTGCAGTAAAGATCAGTAATGTATCACTTTATGGAAGATATTTTTTATTTGCAATATTACGCCATCCATTAGGCAGACAGAGAATGTTCGACTCACATCTGGTGTATTTCTGCAAACTGGTCCAAAGGCAACAGGTTATATTGGGTACAGATCAAAACGTGAAGTAGTGAAGTAGACAGGCTGGGAGATTCAATGTTATATGTCTCAGACAGTAGGGGAAGGTTTCCACCAAAAGGGCCAACTGTAGCATTCAACATCTCTGAGATTACATGAGTCAGATACCATCCAGGCTATTACACACTCTGCATCAAAACAACAATAAGATAAAAATCAGAATATAACAATAGCTAATGCTAAGGGAGGAGTTTATTATTGCCATTCCATATTTACCATTCCAGTGTATAGGTCTATAAATTATCTATACATTATCCTTAAGGCACCGTTCAACATTTTGATAAAATTAAGGAAGGAGAGCCTATGGGGAGGCTAAAGTTCTACAATTGCTGCTAAAAATTCTAAAATTGATGCTGTATATGAAAAAAATGAAAAACAATTAAAAAAAAAAAGAGCTGGGCCATGAAGTGGACAGACAGACAGACACAAATGTAAGTTTTCTTAATTCATTAAAACCAATGTAGCAAACAAAAAGGCTTGGAACTACTCAGAAACATGGCAAATAAAAGCCAGGCAAGCCAAGCAAGCCACGCAAGCCAGGCAATCAGCCAACTGAAGTAAACTACACAAGACTAAATCAGCAAACATGAAGGAGGCTATGGTCAAACACTAATCAACACAGGTAGATAACAAAGTCTTCAAATCATCATAGATATAATGCTGGAATGAGAACCAAGAGTCCAGCTTATTTAAAGGGATTGTGACTGCAAACAGCCAAGTGTCATTAATAATCAGGTGGCTATGTATGGGGATAGAAGGTTGACCAGCAGTCATGTGATGAGGTTGTGGGCTGAGCATCATGGAAGTTTTAGTCTTCAACTTTGGGATCTGACTTGAATAGTTATCTTGCCTTCGTGGTGCCTTGTAAGTGGTAATGTGCAAGTTGTAATAATGTCATTTCCAACCTTGGGACGTTCTACGTTCGAAGTGAAAAAAAAACATGGACACCTCCAGCAAAGCATGTTTTTGTTTGCTCTGTCAGAGCATGTAAAGCTCATAAAAACTACTTTAACTGCACTTTTATGGTTACAGACCTGACTGGCTACTGGTACTGTGAACTTCAAGCATTCATGCAACATTTTGGACTGAAATTGCAGTACAGCAACAACAGTGGACAATAGCAAGTAGCTTAGCAACAAGCTAGCCAGCAGACAATAGCAAGTACTGTTAGCAAAAAGCTAGCCAGGTAATGCTAGTGATAAATCTAATGTTGATGATTACTTTCTCAAAACAATGGTTAGTATTGTAAGTGTTATAGATTTAACCATGTACTGTTTCTCTATATTAATTGATCTAAAGCCAATACTGCTATAAACTAATTTAAAAGTAGAGAAGGGGCACTTTACACTGTTCACAGTGTGTGTGGACTTGTTGATTTGATGTCACTACATAAATGGGGTAGGAACTGGTAGTTGAGAAGACAACCCCAAGCTGATGAGCTGAAATTTCAAGTTGAGGGGGTGTTTTCATTGATTTTTGCCAGTTGGGGAAGTACAAGTTGCAACTTCGCCTCAAACACAGCATTACAAGAACAACTACAACTGCTAGCTAGACTCCTCATACTCCTCCCAATCACACATGAACGCAACAGTGCAAATCCATAGTCTGGTTGTACATTTAGATTTGCAATTCATAAATGTACAATGTAATTATTGTATTATATAAATGTAAACATACTTAAATTTGTATGACGAGGTACAACTGCTAACACTAACTTCAACCTTCATAACGTTTCATAAACATTGTCTAAATTACTATGAATTTAAAAATGTGAGACCATGTTGGTCCATTTTATTCATTTACAAGCATGAGACCACGTTGGACACTATGTTGTATGTTCTGAAGTGCTTAAGTTCCTTTACACATATAATGCTTTGGCTACACACATAAATAGCCAAAGGCATATAACAAATGCCACACCAAATATTGCCATAAATCTCAGCTGCATTACAGCTCATACTTTTCTGCAGTGTGTGGTGTGAACATTGTTTGAGAGAGACAGCAAGAACAGCTTTCTCATCATATTTCTCTGTGTACAATGTTACAGAGTTGCCTATTTCAGTGATTGAATCACATTGAGCAGTTTCAGCTCTCCATGAGTAAATGGGAGATATTAAGAGAAGATGGTACAGTGTAGTGTAACAGAGCTCAATCGATAGAGACAGCTAAATATAAACCTGTCTTCTGCAACGTTTTCAAATTAGCTTCCATGAGAATACAGTGAGGGGATGAAAGGGATGGGTAGACTGTAAAAGCATGTGTATGTATGTGGTGTGCTTGGTATTGGAGCTTATGTGTCTAGAAAAGATATATTGTGCATTCAAGTCAAAGAATAGTTTGCAAGCATGTGATATTTGCATGTGTATCTGATGATGGACATAAAATAGATGTATAGTCACATTTACATTTAAATCATAAACCACTGAATTATCTTGATATTCTCTTGTGGCCAATATCAATTGGATACTCTAAGAACAGTTTACTCTAAAACAGTTTATGTCCAAGTCTTACCCATTCACCTAATGATGCAGTTCATTTTTAATCATTAACAAACCAAGACCCAGTGTGCCTGTGTGTGAGTCTATAACAGCTGCTGAAGTGGAAAGGAATCAAATCATACAAACGTGAATGAGAAAGTCAGAGAAACATGGTCCGGTTTTGTTAAATTCTGTATGAATGTAGTTGTCACAAATTCCACCTATCAGTATAAGTTCATGTTTTGCTTTGATCTCCCTCTGTGGGCTTTATTTGTCTACATTGGCATGTGTCTTTGTTTTGATTTGAGTCTTGTCTCCTCCCATCTTGTCATTGGTGTGTTTTCCTGATTGTTTCCACATGTTCTGAGTTCATCCACTGTTTATATTGTCTATTTACACCCTCGTGTATCTTTGTCTCAATGTAAATTCTCATCATTGTTAATGTGTGTTACTGAGCCTTCGTTTCCCTTGTTCCTAGTTCCTTCTAGTAGAATTCTAGTTCTGTGTACTTTCTGGTTTGACCTTTGGCTCATTGATTTATGATTATGGATTACTCTTGGATTTACAATTATGGATTACTGTTGGATTATGCCATCTGTCTGTTCTCTGACCCCTGCCAGGAATATGGATATTGATTCATGAATTTGTGCAAATAAAAGACATGCTGATTTTTTGCACTTGCATCTTGCCTCACCTAATAAGACACACATTACAGTAGACATATGAAAAGTTACAAACACTAACCCTGCCCCTAATCTTAATCTCTTTTTTTACTTTGTAATTGTTGTTTGCTGATCACCTGGCATCTTGACTGTTCCTGTTTATGAGTTTGCTTCACTTTTTGGATCTATTTGCCAGTTTTAATAAAAATTTTAAACTGCAATTGCAATTGTGTCCAACTCCGTCACATGACAAATTACTTCGCCATCAACATGGATGCAGCAGGAGAATCAAACTGGTGCAACACCATGGCAGTCCAGGGAAAGCTGGTCAGAGAACACCAACAACACCTTGCCAACCTGGATGCCAAACTCAACATGCTCACTAGCACTATCTCCTCCACTTTTGTCTCCCACAGAGCCCCGTCTGCAAACCCCGGCTCGCTCATCTCTGGCCCTGACAAATATGCGGGAGAGACTTCCCAGTGCATAGGCTTCCTGCTACAGTGTTCTTTGTACTTCTTGGGTCAGGAGGGGGTCTCAGATCAACAGAAAATTGCCCATTTTCTCAGTTTACTCACAGGTAAAGCTCTCAAGTGGTCTACTGCAGTCTGGAACCAAGGAGGGGAATTGCTGTCTTTATATGACTGCTTCATAGAATACTGTTTCAGAGAGTCTTCTATCACAATCCCAAAGGCAAGGAAATCAGCGAGCAGCTCCTGACCGTCACCCAAGGGAGCATGAATGCTGCCGAATATGTACTGGAATTCCGCACTCTCGTTGCAGAAAGTGGATGGAACAAGCCGGCCCTCTAAGCCATATTCTGAAAAGGTCTCAATCAGGAGGTGCTTACAGAACTGGCATGCTGGGATGGCAACATGTGACTGGACTCCCTGATTGACCTTGCAATTCTTTGGACCATCTCATCGACAATCACAAAGTTCCTAAGCGGACGGTGAATCCCGCACCAGAAATCGAACACCCTGAGCCCATGCCACTCGGAAGGACCTGGCTAAGCCTCGGGAACAAGAAGAAAGAAGGAGAGAGATACTGTGCTTCTACTGTGGTCAGTCTGCTCCCTTTGTGGCCCAATGCCCAATCCATGACAAAACCCTGATCCAACCCAGTTCAGCTGAGAGGACTCCCACCACCTCAGGCCCCCCTCGGTGAGTCCATCTCAGTTTTGTCATATGTCATGAAGCTCAACATACCCACACAACCACTGCAGCATCCCCTTAAGATTCAAGCTATTGATTGACGACCTATAGGAAATGGAACTGTAATGTTACGCACCACGCCCCTGCTGCTTCAAGTCAGTGTTCTCCATCAGGAATGCATTTCCTTCCTTGTGACTGTCACCACCAAGCATCCCATCATCCTCGGTTTCCCCTGAATGCACCTTCACGATCCTCAAATTTAATGGAGTGACCAGGAGATCATGAGGTGGTCCTCCCACTGCTATCATAACTGCCTGCAACTTCCCTGACTCATCCTTGCTTAAACCAGGGTGGTAAGTCCCAATACTTTGTTCATCATTGACATCCCTACAGAATATCATGAATTTGGAGAGACCTCATTGAACTGCTGCCAGGTACAATGCCACCATGTAATCGCATTTACCCCCTCTCCTTGACGGAACAGTAAACTATGGAGGATTATGTTCAAGCTGCAATGAGGCACTGCAATGAGGCTACATCCATTGTTCTACATCCCCAGCTTCCACTGGATTCTTCTTCATGGAAAAGAAAGGAGGGGGCTCCGTCCATGCATCAATTATCATTGGCTCAACCAAATCACAATCAAGTACCAATATCCCCTCCTGCTGGTCAACTTCCGCACTGGAACAGCTCCATTCAGCCAAGATACTCACTAAACTTGACCTATGCAGCGCATATAACCTCGTCTGGATCAGAGATGGAGACGAATGGAAAACAGCATTTAGCACCACCTCCAGTCACTTGGAGTATTGCGTCATGCCACATGGGCTCTCTTGTACCCTCTCAGTCTTCCAGGGCCCCTCAGTCTTCTTGCGCCCCCTCAGTCTTCCAGTGCTAAAGGACATGTTGGGGAAATTCATCATCGCATACATTGATGACACCTAAATCTTTTCCCCTTCCTTAGAGACACATATCCAGCATGTCAAGCAAGTCCTGTCCCATCTCCTAGCCAATCAGCTCTATGTGATATATCATTGGCCCCGAAGGGGTAGTCATGGACCAAGCCAAGGTAGCAGCAGTCAGAGAATGGCCCACTCCCACGATAGTCAAGGAGCTTCAAAGATTCCTGGATTTTGTTCCATTGCTTCTCTCCTCAGAAGGTGTCCAAGTGGTTGGTCTGGAACATAGCAGCAGATAAGGCCTTCAAGAAGCTCAAGACTGCTTTCACCACTGCTCCCATCCTGAAACACCCAGACCCCTCCAAGCCCTTCATTGTTGAAGTGGACGCTTCAGAGTCTGGTGCTGTCTCAGAGGTTCTGAGAAATACCAAAGCTCCACCCAGTGGCCTTCTACTCAAGAAACTTTCCCCAGCAGAAATGAATGGTTACATAGGAAATCTAGAACTGCTGGCAGTGAAACTTGCACTAGAGGAGTGGTGTCACTGGCTGGAGGGAGCGTCCTTTCATGATCTTCACTGACCACAAGAACCTCGAGTACCTGAAAACTACTAAGTGCCTGTTTTATTCTTTGTCAACTTCACGTGCTCATACAGACCCAGATCCAAGAATACCAAGGCTGACTCTTTGTCTTTACCCCACAGATAACAAAGATCTGAGCCCCAAACCCATCCTACCCTCCTCCTGCTTTGTAAGAGCTAACACTTGGGACATTGACATGTTTGTGCCACCTAGCCTGAGAACCACCAGCCACTGGGCACCCTGGGACACAGAGAACATATGACCTGTTGAAGGCAAGGTACTGGTGACCCAACATGATCACTGACGTCCATAAGTTCATGTTGTCATGTATTGCTTGCGCTCAGGCAAAGGTGCCATGTACACTTCCAGCCGGCAAATTCATGCCCTTACCCACACCTCAGTGCCCTAGGTCTCACATCACCAGAGACTTAATTATCAACCTTCCCAAATCAGAAGTCAATACAGTGATTATGGTCATCATCGACAGGTTCCCAAAGTCCCTACACCTTGTTCCTCTGCCTAGCCTGCCCACCTCTTTCAAAACCGCTGAACTGATATTTACCAATGTGTTTTGTTACTTTAGGATCCTAGAGGACATTAAGAGTGACTGGGGCACCCAATTCACCTCCAGAATCTGGGCTTGCTTCATGGAAAAGCTGGGAGTTTCGGTAAGCCTCACGTCTGGCTACCACCCACAGGACAATGAACAAGAACGGGCAAATCAGGAGATTTTAGTGGTTTCTGCAGACATTCTGCTCTGAGAACCAATATGATTGGGCTCAGTTCCTACCATGGGCTGAGTATGCACAGAACTCCCTATGCCACTCGGCCAAGCAACTGACACCCTTCTAATGTGTACTTGGTTACCAGCCACCTCTGTTCAATGGGAATGTGAACCCCACAGACACACCCACAGTAGACGAGTGGTTTAGGCAGAGTGAGCAAGTGTGGGAGAGCGCACACCAGCACCTAGAACAAGTGGCTCTATGTAACAAGGAGTTCGCTGATTGACACTGTGGGGAAACCCCACAGTTTCAGCCAGGCAACCTCCACCGCATCAGTGATGTCACATATAAGCGACACCTGCCACATCACAGTCAACTGTCACCTTCATTCCATGTTTCATGCCTCAAGCCTTTCACCCCGGACCACTAGCATCAGAAGTTCCACCCACCACGCCACCTGCACCTCTTGACATTGAAGGACAACCCGCTTACATGGTAAAAAGCATTTTGAACTTTCTGAAAATGGGAAGTTGAAGTACCTCATTGAGTCGGAGGGCTATGGCCCAGAAGAACAGTTTTGGATTCTGGCACACAACGTACTCAACCCTTTGATCTGCCAAGAATTCCATGCCAAGCACCCTGAACTACCAGCCCCATGCCCCAGAGGTAGACCAAGAAAGAGTTCAAGCTCCCAGAATGAGCTCTTCAGGGAGGGGTTCTGTGACACCAACACCAGAATCCACCAGGAACTCCACTTCCCAGGACACACCGGGGATTAAAACATGGCCGCCACAGACTACAATCCCCAACACCTCACTCCACTGGCACATTCCCATTCACCCAAATACTAATCAGGCACGCCTGTTCTCAATCACACCCTCACCCTATATATACACAAACTTTCGAAGTAATATACCTATATATACACGACTCTTTGCGAAGTAACGCTTAGTGTACAAGAACCTGACTTACCAAGGCTTTTGTTTACGTGTTTGCTATTTTTTTTTTTAAATCTTGCCTTGCATAGCAAAATCAACACTGTAAATGTTCATGCAAATTGAATTGTGAGAATTGAGTTGTTTCAAATCTGCTGATGTCATAGTGTGAGACCATGCTGGACAAGAGTGCTCACATGGTATCTCAATTATACATTTGTAGCACTATGTACACTATGAAGTTGGCAGTGTAGCAGTTTTAATTTCTACTATGATCTGTGGGTTGGATGTTGGGAGTTTATTATACTTAAATTTTAAAATATGTATTAGCATGCGTATTTTTATATGATCACTGTGTACTACTGTATGAATATACTGTATTCTGGGGAATTGGGCTACTCATTCTCTTAGCTATTCTTTATGTCAGTCATGGTGTCAGACTAAAAGCAGTGTATATGGTTGGTAAGGAACATATTTTGAGTTTTGATATTGGGCTGGATTCAGTGAACACTGAAATGGTTTTGCTTGGTCATTGGGCCTCTTTTGTCACATAGACCTGGCAATTCTGGCAGTTTGATTGTTACAGCTTTATTTTTTTTATAAAAATTTAGTGAGAATACTCATAGGTTTGAATATTTTAGAATATTTTGTCTAGGATACCAACAGCTTTCTTCAGGTCCAGAACAAAGGTGATCACTCAACCCAACCACTAAGCTTTTTGTATCTGCACCAATAGCCCTCTGTCCTGCCTTTCATCCCCCTGCCCCTTCTAAAGCTCATCCCCCGAGGCTCTGTCACCACTCTTTTTCCTCTTTATCTGCAAAAGGACATTCAGCACTTTTTTTTTTGCTGTGTGTGCAGTGCATGTAGCTCACACATGCTCTGTTTGTATGAGTACATGCATGTGTGTGTGTGTGTAAGAATATGTGTAATTGCATGTGTAAGTGTAGGGACTACATTTGTGTTGACCACACCATCAGTCAGTATGACAGGTGGAGCTGATGCTGTGCCAGAGGTTTTAATAGACCGACATTCCCTTAGGTAACGTAACGTGCTAACCTTGTTAGTTACCCTCTCATTTTACACCATGGCCTATATGTGACAAGGTGGATCTTCTTTGTTTTCCTCCCGCTCACTTTCTTTTCTCTGATATCTTTCTGTGGGGCTTTTGTGCCTCTCTTGTAGCACTGCAGTAAGCAGAAAACCCTTCATGGGCAGTGAATAAATCAAGGCACTGTTGTGAGATGTTTCAGACATTTTGTGAAGATGTTTGCCCATGAGGTTTGGTTAAAGAGCATATTGTATTTAGATACACCCACATACCTTTCACGTTTCTCCAGTTCACTGTGCTTAGCAGTCCCATCATTCTCCCTTTGATAACACCCTCCCATACACACGGCAGTCCATTAGCTGTGTCAAAATTCACCTCATATCCACACAGAGTGTAAAAAGCCTATGCATCAAACATTGTCCTCTATTTTACCCCAGGATATGGTTCAAAGCCGCATTTGACTCTTGAACTTGTTCACTTTTCATTCCCCATCACCCCAGATTACAGATAAGAGCAAACTACCTCAAATTCAATATGAGCTGCTTAAGAGAAGCATGTGTGCCAGTGTGCTCGATCTGTATCATGAGGAAGAGCAATACAGATGGAACGCAAGGAAGAGTGAGGAATAGGGAAAGAAAATGAATAAAATGGAGCACTAATGGCATGATGAATCTGTGTGTATTTTTGCTGTGGCAGCTTTGATTTATCACCAAAATTTTCAAGGTCCTGGAATTAGTGAGATTCAGTGCAGGATAAAACAGGAGAGATATATAAAGAGAAAGAGAGAGATGAGATGAAACATGGGGATATAAAATATCATGGATGTGCCCAAGAAATGGAATGTCGCAGTTTGATTATGCTATGTGTATTTCAGGATCAAGACTCTTGTATCGTTTATATGTGATGAATACCAGGAGCATGAAACTGTGCTTGATCTCACCCAGCATACATGACTGGCTGAACCACAACAACTTTGATAATCTAGACAATGAAATGATATTTTACTAATATTTGTGATATCCTTCCATTGTTAAGCTTATGTAAGGTTATACAACTGGGTTGGCAGTTAATCTAGCAAAGTAAAACTTAATGTTTCATATATACCTCATGAGAGTACATGTGTAAGATTTTGTCCTTTTGTTGAATGGAAAGTGTTTAGCCGTTCTGATTTAGGTGCTTTTGGGCTGCAGACAGTACCAGGAGAGAAAATCATGGACGATGGATAGTATGACACAATGCAGTATCTCTTACAGAAGCTCTCTCTCTCTCTCTTTCCTCCCATACAATTTATCTTCTTAAACCACAATCCTAGCTATACATACACCCCTGCTTCACCAGGACACATATTTTCAGTGTGTGTGATTTGTGGATTTTTTTTTTTGTGTGTGTGTGTAGCAATAAATGTGTTTCTCCATGTCCATGTGCTCAAAATTACTGGGAAATCTTCAATTAAAAAGTGGGGGAATTATAGATTATAAAAATTATGTTTACAAGTTGTGAAATATAGGGAATTTTGACTTTATGATGGCATGTACTGAATCTTTATTTTGATTTCACAGTACCAGTAATACTGCTGCTAATACTCAGAGTAAACATGTTTTCATCATCTTTCAAGGGCTGACTTTACCTCAAACCTTTATTAGAGCAAAACTTGTAATTATATACTGTCGTCTCCATAATTATTGGCACCCATGGTAAAGATGTGTAAAGATTCTGAAAAAACAGCCTTTGTAGTTAATTAATCTCATACTGGAAAGATGAGAAATGAGACATTTTTATACCTTCCTAAATCAGGCAATGGCTATAAAAAATAGCTACATGACTGAAAATACCCAAATTCACTGTTAAGGCTATAATTAATTTTAAAACAACCAGAGTTGTAATGAACCTGCCCAGAAAAGGACACAGGTGTATTTTGCTCACATTTACAGTGAGGATGGTTAGAAGGACAAATTTTTTTCCTAGGAAATTTACAGAAGATGATAGCATTTTGGGGTCACCAAATCTCCAAATGTACAATTAGATGCCACTTTCATACCAAGCAAATATTTGGAAGGTGCACATAACCAATCCTTTTCTTTCATCTAACCACAAACATAAGCACCCGGTGTTTGCTAAACATTAATGAAATTTTGACTGGAACTGGGGTCTCTGTTCAGATTAGACAAAAATAGAGGTTTTTGGCAACAAACACTCAAGCTGAATTTGTAGTGAAAAGAAGGATGGTTATACAGAAAAGAAACTAATCCCCACTGTTAAGTATGGTGGAGGATTTGTGATGCGGTGAGGCTGTTTCTTCTCCAAAGGCCCTGGGTGTCCATGAAGTAGTAAATTTTAAAGAAAATCCGGCTACCACTGTGAAGAAGCTATACAATAAATGAATCATGGTCAAAACAATAATTCAAAACATATGGCCAAATCCACCCAAAATTGTTCAACCACAGAGTAAATCTTTTGACATGACCATCCAAGATCCCCGAACTAAACCCCATTGAAAACCTGTGGGGTGAGCTAAAGAGGAGAGTCTACAAAAGAGGCCCAAGGACTTGGCAGTCCTAGAAGGATTCTGTATTGAGGAGTAGTCTTAGATTCCTTGCTCTGTATTCTCCAAACTCATCACACATCATAGGAGAAGACTCAGTGCTGTTATGTTAGCAAAAGGAGGTTGCACAAAGTTAAAAATGTAGGGGTGCCAATAATTGTGATACTCATGGGTTTGTTAAATAAAATATATATTTTGGTAGGGTGTTTTTTTCTTAGTATAATTTAACTGAGATTTCTCTCATATTTTCAGTGTAAAAATTAAGCAAAGTAACCACAAATACATTTTATGTACTTATTAGACTGTTGATTAGTGTTAGTACTTAATATTGTGGGAATTACCTGCTTCTCTGTAATAACTAATGGAACTGAAAAAGTGCAGGCTGATCATTGATTAGTAAAATGATTGTAGCACTAAACTGACTGCTCTTATTTGTATGTTTTCAGTACAGAGCTTCAGTTCAAGGTACTGGTTAGTTCTGGGTAGTACCAAAACAGCCAAAAAAAAAACCAAACTCAATTGCATTAAAGTATGCCTCATATGTGTCAGGTATTAGAGGAAACAAACTAATCATTTTACAAACAGATTGATTTAAATTAAAAATTTTACAAAAATTAAAATAAGTTTGTTAAAGGTTTTCATTAAGGGTCACATATTTTCAGGAACAGCAGTTATTAAGGCAAAGCAGGAAACAGCAGAAATACAAGAATAGCACTAGTGTTGTCAAATAACTGCTGTACTTGGATGCTCACTTATGCTCACTTACTGTCTGTTTTACTAAAGTGTTGCCAGATTGGTAATGATGTCTGCCTAAAATACATAGGAATTCTAATGAGAAATTTCACATACATGAAATGATAAGCAGCTAACCCGGTAGTAAGATATAAAGCTACCCCATCAGCTAACCCCATCTCTCACCCTAAATTTACCCATTCGTAACTATTCCTATGAGCTGACTTGTATATATATTTAGTTAGTTATGCTTGAACAGATGTAAATGTGAGACAATGTTGCGTGACAGCATTGACAGATAAGGTTGGACAGCACTGATTATTAACAGCCCTACCTGGTTAACACACATAACAGTCAACACACTGTATGATGGATGCTCTCTGTTATCCATTATTAATGTTGCACATTGTTTAGCTTCAGTGGTGCAACTTAAGGCTACTTGTTGATGTGTGATTTTGTGTCCTATTTTGCTACAGAAATTTTTGTCTGGCCAACTTGGGTGCTGTAAATGAGACTTCAGACAGAACACACACACACACACACACACACAGAAAGCAGAGCCTGTCAGAAGTGTTACTCTAGCTCTGTCAGCCCGTGCTTGTCATGGCCGTATGGTGACTATTTTTTGCACAGCCTCTAACGTTTGTGCCTGTCACATTTCATTGCCACCACTGAACTGATCCCCTGGAGCAGACATACACCCTTTACCTTACTCACACACACACACGCACACACACAGTATCTCCGACTTGCTGCCTGTACTTCCTATAAATTATATTTGCCATGCCTCAAGGTCACTATTCTCTGATCATTGAGAATGCTAAAAGGAAACACTATCCGAAAATCATTTTTATTCCATATTTGCCTGGACTGTGCACCATTAATATGCTATGAATATTGAACCACTGCATAATGTCCTACATAGAGAATGCTTACTGGCTCATTTGGAAGACAATTTTTTAAACGTTTTTTTTAGTCATTTTGTTAAATTTGCTAGTCAGTCTTCATTTTGAACCATATATTGGAGTAAAACACTATTGTTTACATTTGCCTCTTTTTTCTTTCTTTCTTTGCCAGATCCTTTCACTCTTCCCTTTTCTTTGTCATTTTAGCCCTGAATGGCACAGAACTACACTACCCATCAGCCCCTGCAAGTCACATGATCTTACCATACATTCACTGATCACTCGCACCTGTTTCCTATTTCACCTTGTTTAGCACCACTAGTTAAGTTCCAGTTTTTCAGTGTTTCACTGTCAAATTTTTGTTGCTGTTCAAAAATGCTAATATCTTGTCCATTCAATCCCTTTATGGGAAAAAATGGAGTGTGATTGAGGAACAATTTTTCACATGATTCCTCAAACACTCTCCATTTATTCCCATAAAAGGGATTGAGCAAGCTCCTCCTCATTGCTTTGCTTATAGTCTGTATGTTTCTTGCCTCGTATCCATAGTTCCTCTTGATGGTTCTTGTTTTCACTGTTTCATTTGTTTGTTTTTGTCCTTTCCACAATAAAATACTTGCACTTGCATCCACCTCCACCTACAATTCCTGACAGAGAGCTTGACTGACCAATGGATGCAGCAGGTTTATTTGAGTTCCATCAGAGGCTTCTAGATAGGAACTGCAGAGGATGTTATTAGGGCTTGCAGTTTTGCTATGGTCATCACTCTGTCTCCCTGCTCCACTGAGGACGTCGCTACACTACCTGAGGATGTCGTTCCACCTTCTTGCTCCGCTGAGGATGTCTCTCCGCCTCCTTGCCCCACTAAGGATATCACTACTCCCCCTTGCTTTGCAATGTTGTCATTTGTTGTCGCGTGTGCCCCGTTATTGCTTATAAATTTTCACATGATTGGTTATGATCTGTATGTTTCTTGCCACGTATCCATAGTTCATGTAGATGGCTCTTGTTTTCACTGTTTTGTTTGTACTTTCCATAATAAATTACCTGCAACTGCATCCGCCTCCAATTCCGGACATGCCCTCACCATTTTACTGCTATAAAATAAATGAACTCTGAACACATTTATTAAATTGAATCATAAATTTAAAGAATCCTCTTGAAAATAATTAAGTAAAAAAAAAAAACACTAATCAAGCCGTTTAATATATATTGCTTTCACACTTAGTGTAGCAGTGCAATTAGCCTGCCTGCTAATTTATAATCACTTCAACCATACAAACCATACAACTTTAAAATGGTTAAGTAATTTTCCCTGGGTAAATTGCTTTAAAAGACCAAAGCACCAAAGCATTACTCATACTTAGCAAATATGCTTTCTAGTTGTGCTCTAAGTAAACATGTGACAGTGCTACTGTTCTCCTGCTGTGGAGTGTCCTGGTGTCAGGTTTTACAACTAGAATGCATATTCATGGCTGAATGGTTTGATGCTGATAAAAGTGGGCTAAAGCAACGGTCTTTTTTGGCATGTAAAGTTATTCATGGCTAAATGTGTCAGTAAATATTTTCATTGCTAACTGTTATGTAATCTAGCATCTGAGGGGACATATAAATCTCTTCTTTTCTGTTCTTATAATCAGAAATGTTATCTTTGGTAAGATCACAGATTCAATTACAGTTAAACTACTGGAGCATTTTAAAGTGTAATTAGACTTGTCAGGGTTTAGATCCAAAAATGTCTCACTTTGAGATTTCACGCCTGTTGATCTGTTCTAGATAGAAGCAGTTTATCGGCACTCAGGAAGCTGGACACAATGTGTCATTATAAAAGAAGATATGTGGCTTAAGTGTTATTCAGGCTTCCGAAAATAGAAACACAAGTGTTCAACAACAGATACAGGGCCTTGCATAAGTATCACCCCGCCTCCCTTGAACTTTTCCAACCTCTGTAGTGTTACAACTTGGACTTGGTATTTTACCATTTGATTTATGTGATATGTCTAACATTTGAAGGTGCAAAATATACAGTATATTGTTTATTGTGACAAAAAGGTTATTTTAAAAAAAAGCAGATTTTGCTTGCATGAATCAACACTTGGTAGAACCACCTTTGGCTGCAATTACAGCTGCATGTCAGATACAAATATGTCTCTATCAGCGTTGCCCATCTGGATCCTGATATCTTTGCCCTATATTTGTCCTGTGAACAACTTCACCCATCTGAGCTGTGGATCTCTCAAGCTCCTTCAGAGTTAGCCTTGGCTTCTTGGTTGCTTCGCACCCAATCACTGACTTTTGAAATCATTAAGGTTTTTGCATGACGTTCTTCTAAATACTCTCTGATCTCAGTCATAATAATGACAATGAATATGAAATTATGCCCCAGTCGCAAAAAGAATTCATAGGAATTCAACAAATGAGGCTAATTTCATTTCATATGAATGAAGCTGTAAGAAAAGCTACACCAATAAGTTCACCCATCACTCTAAGCTTAACTCCTTAAACTTTCATCTCATGTAGGCCTTGGAATTTAAGGTATTAACCTCATAAATTGTCATGATAATTCTAATAATCTTGCATGGTCGAAATTATTTAATGGCTTAGACAAAGATCATCTAGAAGCTGTTGATGCAGAAATCTATACAATTTTCATCACAATGCATTTATTATTATGTAACAGTATATACTTAAATGTGCATAGCCAAATGTTTCTGTTCAATTATTAAATATAAATGAAAAAATAATATATGAACTAAGGATTTGTTTATTTTTTCAGGATTGACAATTGTCTCACCTATTTTTATAAACAAACTTTTAATTAAATCTTACTTCAGCTAAATCTGACCTATTCAATAAATGAATAAAAAACCTAGCCCTAGATAATGTTCACATAACTACTTGGATGTGCAGTTGGAAAATGGTTCAGTTTCTACCTTATTTTGGTTTTAAACAGCTTTTTTTTTTTAAAAGCACACTTCCATAAATGACTATATTCACATTTGTTATATCTTTAAGTTTAGTAAAATCAAAGAACTGAAGAGACAAATTATTGGACTATCATTTCCTCTGTTGAAACTGTGGCAACAGTTGATTGATTGATTCATTCATTCATTGATTCATTGATTCATTCATTCATTCATTCATTCAAATTTTTTAAGGCTTCCAAAAAGAATATTTTTATTTGCAGCAACCTTGGACACAGGCACCTCTAACTCAGCTTCACTGAAATAAATTTTTCTCTTTGGGTCTTGTATAACTAGTCTACTGAACACTTTCCTTTTATTGGCTCACTGCTGCAACACCTGCATAAAGTAGGGTGTGTTTTATGTAAATTAGATGAAATTACATGTACATGTGGGCAAATCAGGTCAAGGGTTATAGACTGTTTCAAGTGATGTCGCTGTTCCTAGGACATATCCAGTTGGCAGTAAACAGTGTTCAAAAAATAGTGAAGAACCATAATTCACTTGTCTGTTGTTGGATGTTCCCTCAGGTCACTGATGAATGAGGCATTTAAGCCTTCCATTACATATTGTTCCACAGCTACAGTCTGATAATCACAGACATTTAAAACCAGAGGCCAATATGAACTGCATGTTCTATCCTAAATGGGTGAATACTGAGACGTGTAATGCCTTCATTTACCAAACAAAAAGGTAACCAGTTAGCTAGCTAACTCACTCAGCTATACATGTAAAATATCTGCTTGTAATTTCCCCTTCCTCCTATCAATAAAACAAGCTGAGTATGTTTTAGGCAGCAGTTGGCTTGCTCCAGCTTCATCATACACAATGCCATCTGCATTATATGAGCAAATATTTCACACTTTTCCTCTAAGAAAGTAGTTGTAGGCATCCAAACTATGATACACTTTTACCACTTTTCTGGTGTAAACACAGACTATATTAACAAAGTAATGATACACATCAGGGTAAGTCACTTCAGGCATAAGTTTTAGGTCCATGGATAAAAAGCTGCTTTCTCACATTCTTGTTTAAAGATCCAGTTAAAAAATTAAAAAATGGATTAAAAGATCCAGAAATTGTTAATTTCTGTATACATCCCGTTATTTCGCTTCTCGGGAGATTCAGAAATTATGAGCTAATCATTTTGTTTAAACAGTTTTACATTTAAGAATGACATAACTGGAAATGTTTTAAGAATGGACATGCACTGTAAATTCTTGATTGTTTTTCTCATTGAAACAGTCTATACATAAGACATGTAAATTTGTTCTAGTGGGCTGGAGCTTGTTTCCATGCAGCTGAAGCTGATTCATCAAAAGCATTCAAATCACCTCTCGTTTTGATGTCATAGACTGCTTTAATAATCAGATGCAGATTTGT
>CM040469.1:12832056-12874362 GCA_022758105.1 Pangasianodon gigas
GTCTCCCTTTCCATCTCATTCACTTATTCCTCTAGTCTTCTGTCAGCCCCTGTGTGGAGATGATCAGAGTAGGGGGTCCTCCTAGATTCTCTTATTAGTGGGGAAGCCCTAGCTAAAAGTGCAGCAGGTTTCTAAAGGCACTAACACCATTTCCCCATCGCTATCCTGGATAAAAGACAGAGACAAGAGTTAGGATGAATGTCCTTCATTGAACTCTAACCTTCCCTTTCTCTAACCCCTCTCAGACTCAGTGCTCAAAAAAAGCGTTCTCTAATTGGGGCAATTGTGGCACCATCCAATCAAATAAACAGGAGAACTAGCAGTCAATGATTAGTGTGGCTCCATCATTGCCGTACATAATGAGCTAGAGAAGTTCAAAACCTTCATTCTACCTTAAACACAAATCAGTCAGCGGGATTAACTTTCAGCATTAATCAACAGATTATGGAGCTATATTTCATTTGGATAAGTAGCTGCTTTGTGGTGCACAAATTCCTGTTATGATTCATCATTGTATCTTGTATTAGGAATGTTTTGGATTGATGCATTGATTTAAAAGACAACAATTGAAATGAATCAAGGCAACAATAATAACTTGATTATTATTTATTATAATTGATTATATATCAATTATCAAAAAGATAGACAACTGGTATGTAGAAAATAATTCATATTTTTAAACTGATGTGTAAAATAGGCTATCAAGATTATTTGTCCATAACTCCAATACTTTAAATTGTCATCTTTTGCAAATTAAGAGGCCTACACCAGATTTTGAACAAAGTTGGTCAAAATCTAATCATATCGTATTACAGCAGATCCAGTGGTTTTGTCCAATATTGAATTGTTGCCTTGAGAATCATTTTCATTTCAACTCATTTTAGCATAATCCCATGCAGAGCTATGTTTAACTATGTAGTTGATATTAATGCCAGTGAATCTCTGCATAGCACTTGCAGAAAAATACTGTCTGTTAACCTAAAACCAAACAAGTTCCAGTGCAACTGGATCATAAATCTGTCTGATGTGGCCAAACAAGTCATTACTCCCTTAATGCCTTGTATGACTTTATTGAACAACCAGACTTTCAACCTTTCCTGAACATTTTGAAAAATCTTAAGGAACCAACCCCCCATGGCTTGTGGCTAACATCAAAATGCCCCTGACAAAAAAACCTTATGTACATCAGTACACTTTCATAATGAAAGTGAAATCAAAATGAAAAATACAGAAAACAAATAGTCAAAAGCAAAAATAAAAACAGGGTAATCCATATTCAAAGATCAAACTTATAGGCCAGGATCAAAGAGCAGGAAAAACCAAGAACTATGCACAAAGGAACCACAGCTTGCTAAAGTATATAACACCTACAATAGCTAGCATACAGTGGGTTTAAATAGCCAAAATAATTAATGGAGAACAACGAAGAGGTCTGATTAATTAACTACCAAGGCCATAGATCACAAAAACAGGAAGCACAGACCAGGCAAGTTTATTTATATAGCACATTTCATACACAAAGTCAATTCAAAGTGTTTTACATAAGTACAATCAAAATTAAGACAAAGAGCATTAAATGATAAAAGAGAAATATAAAGATATAAAAAACAAAAAGATAATAAATTAGAAAATAAGAATAGAAATTAAAAGCTTGATTAAAACATGATTAACATAATCAATTTAATAAGAAGAAATAAAACAAACAAACAAACAAACAAACAAACAAACAAATAAATAAATAAATAAATAAATTTTATTTTAAAAAATCATATATCCAAACAGGGACATATGATTTTTTGGATATGTCACACTATAGGGAAAGAATCAGGTAAGAAATGATACTTGGGCATCTTCTAATAATCCAGTTGACTTAGGATTTCACCAGGTTTAATTCCACTCTTAGTTAAAGAACACTAAAGCATACACTTTAGCAGACCAAATTACCTATACATAGTCCAAACAACTGAACCAGCTCCTGCTGAAAGTCTTCTAGATAAGTGTCCAGCAATGTTGAGAAGTGTGTTCACACCTCTCTTAGTTCAACGTCTTTAATGAGAAATATATTCTGTTATTACAAATATATTCTGTTAATATCCTTCTGTATAATTGTTGTCACAAACTTCCATGCATGTCAGATATGTGTACTAGATCTAAGACCACTAGACACTTCTCACAGGCCTGCAAAATCATATGTCCATACTTCAGGTTGTTACAGTGTCTCAGATACTCAGCTAGTCACAGTGTATGACTGGACAGTTACCTTATGGTTGATTTTTTTCAAACTACTGATTAAAATGCATTTCCATATTCCTTATTGGCTCTGCACACCACTTTTTTCTTAGAGACGCTCTCTCTTTCATCTTATAATGACAAAGTGATAAATCCTGACAATGTAGAGATTTTATGGTAATGTAATTATTACTGGAGTGTCTCTGGGATTTTAGTCCTGACCAAATCCGTCATGTCAATACTTTTTATGGACTGCACATGCACACGTCTGGAAAGATTATGCCATATTTTACCTTCTATAAAATGACCAGTAGAAATAACCTCAGGTAATATATATCCCATCCAAATGGACATGTTGATAGAGACTGAGTTATATCCTGTGGGAAGAGAGGTTTCACACTTTTTTCAGTATGGACACTCTACAGGACGCACTCTTTTCTAATGTCTCCCATAGAAACAAAAATAAAATCAAGTTGGCCAAGTTTAAAATGCAGAAAAATAATATGTAGATGACATTTTAAACGACTAGGCAGAGACGGGATTTTTTTTTATTTAAATTGTTGAGATCATAGTAGAGATTTAGACAACATAAATGTTGTGGTCATGTATGGAGATAATAATTGGCCTACTACTACTAGACAGCCATGCGTGCTACAGTAAATGGATATGATTAAGGTCAAATATTGCATTAAAATAAGGTATATGTAGTATGTATGAAATTTTTAGTGTGACAACCATGAGGACATCATGAAGACACTTGCATCTCTGTTATTTAGACAGAGATCACTTATCCGGATCATAATTAGTTATCATCGATCATAATTACTACAGGCATCCTTTGACAAAATTACTTAAAGGTGCATTAAATAAGATTTGTGAAAAATAGATCACTAATATTTAAACAGGTGAAGTTGAATAAGATTTGAATGATTTTTTTTACTCACTGAGCCTGCCAGCATTTCCACACGTGCACACAAAGCTCAGCCCCCAAAACTAGAGTTACCATTACGAAGGACTGTCATGGCATCATTTTCAAGCACACTCAGACATTCAACTGCTTGAAAGCCAAGTTACAACTCTATAAATATGCAAATTTTCCTCATAAGTTTTTATGAGGATGTGAAGGGCATTGGGGGCGTGTCTATAAAATGACTGACAAGAAGCCAATTCAAATACAAACAAACATTCCAGTCCAGGAAGCAGGTTTCCAAACTGTTTTTTTCTTTGTAACACTTGTTCTGAGACAATGGCTTAAAGTATTTAAAAAAATCATTTCTACCAAATTCCACATTATTCGCCTTTAATAGACATTTGTCCGGAAATCTTATCCCACAGAAAGAACAACAATTGATTTGACATTTGTTTTTCTTTTGTTTTTTGTTTTATATTTATATCCGATTGGCCATAACTTTAAAACCACTGACAGGCGAAGTGAATAACATTTATTATCTTGTTACAATGGCACCTGTCAAGGGTAAGATCTATTAGGCAGCAAGTGAAGAGTCAGTTCCCGAAGTTGATTTGTTGGAAGCAAGAAAACTGGGCAAGCATAAGGATCTGATAGACTTTGACAAGGGCTAAATTGTGGTGGCTAAACAACTGGGTCAGAGCATCTCCAATGTGTGTGGGGAGTGAAGGCTTGCCCGTCTAGTCCGATCCCACAGAAGAGCTACTGTAGAGCAAATTGCTGAAAAGTTAATGCTGGCTTTGTTAGAAAGGTGTCAGGACACACAGTGCATCGCAGCTTGCTGCATATGGGGCTGTGTAGCCGCAGACCATCAGAGTGCCCATGCTGACCCCTATCCACTCCCGAAAGTGCCTACAATGAACATGTGAGCATCAGAACTGGACCACGGAGTAATGGAAGAAGGTGGCCTGGGCTGAATCATGTTTTCTTTTACATCATATGGCTGGGTGCGTGTGCATCGCTTACCTGGGGAAGAGATGGCACCAGGATGCACTATGGGAAGAAGACAAACCAGCGGAGGCAGTGTGATGCTCTGGGCAATGTTCTGCTGGGAAACCTTGGGTTAAGGCATTCATGTAGATGCTACTTTGACATGAACCACCTATCTAAACATTGTTGCAGACCAAGTACATCCCTTCATGGCAACAGTATTCTCTAATGGCAGTGGCCTCCTTCAGCAGGATAATGCGCCCTGCCTCACTGCAAAAATTGTTCAGGAATGGTTTAAGAAACATGACAAAGAGTTCAAGGTGTTGACTTGGCCTCCAAATTCCCCAGATCTTAATCTGATCAGGCATCTGTGGGCTGTGCTGGACAAATAAGTCTGATCCATGGAGGTCCCACCTTGCAACTTACAGAACTTAAAGGATCTGCTGCTAACATCTTGGTGCCAGATACCACAGCAGAACCTTCAGAGGTCTTGTGGAGTCCATGCCTCGATGGGTCAGAGCTGTTTTGGCAACACAAGAGGGACCTACACAATATTAGGCAGGTGGTTTAAATGTTATGGCTGATCAGTGTATATAGCAGCTAAATGTCAGTGTGAGATTTTTATCAGGTTATCACGCACAGTTTAACAGTCCAGTCAAATGACAGAACCAGGAAACAGGCAGATTACAGACCTCCTGTCCAGCCCACTTGTTCAAGACCTTACTTATTCCAAGCATTGGGGCTGACATATATTCTGTCTTATCAGCATACACACCAGAGGTGCTCTTGTGAGTGACATTGTAGGACTTCTAGACCTCCTGCCAATTTTCACTATCTGGACAGACCCACTCCAAGATCGAGGGAGAGGCTCAGACACAGAGGTGGTTGACCTTCAGGAACCACTGAACCGGTGTTCTGTCACTTTGCTCCCTGCAACACCCCTCCTGTCCTGCTCACCAGGATTAATGTCTAGTTTGAACAATTTTCACTTCTCACACCATCAGCTTCTCTCGTAAACTCACATAGTCCTCAGTCATGTTGCCACTGTTGTGTAGTCACGATAACTTGTAGTTTAGGTTCATTATCAGACCATTATCTCTATAACACACAGGATAGATGTAAACCTTCAGACAGTCCTCCAGGAAGGAAAGGAAGCAAAACAAAATGGTGGTTTATTACTGTAGTGTGCTTTAAATGAAATACTTCCAGGACAACTACTTTCTCATCGCTGAGCAGCAGCCCAAGGTCACACTTCATAGACAGAACTGTACGCCTGCCAGTGTTAACTCAATTTTAACTGGTCTAACTCAAATCGCCTTTATGCTCTAGCTTTTCTCACTTGGAATCTTTTCACTTGGAATCAAGCTAAACAAAAACTCTCATGTAGTGCAGAGAAAGAAAATCATGTCTACTCTTGCTGAAGAGTTTTAGCTTGTTTGATATTCATATCAAAATTCCATGTGTTTGATTCCCAGAATAATTCTATTGATTTTTTTTTTTTGCTGATTTTTTTTCCCAATGCTGAATATTACTTCTGTTGAAAGTTTGAAGGGTGCTGTTGTTTTGGCTGTGATTATTTCTGTAATGCATATTGACAGCAGCAGTAAGTTTGGGTTGGATTTCCTGCATCCTCATCTTTTCCTCTTATACTTTTTTCCTCTTCTTCTTCTCTTGCCAGTGAATGAACAAGAGAGTATGGTTGTCACTCCTTTACATAAGTGACATAAAGATCCGCTTTACTACTCCTCTTTAGTCTTGTGGTCATCCACTATAATGCCTCTTCACCATCCAATCACTTCCAGAGTACGGGTACTGGATGCCAGATGCCATACTTCAGGGATAACAAATGGAGTCCAAATGCTTTGCTATGACTTTTCTATGTTAACCATGAGCCAAAATTGAGTTGTGCACTTACTCCATTCTTTCATTCATTATAGAGTGAGCCAGCAGCAGACAGGCCAGAATCCTACACATGGTACAGATGTTTAAATGGACAGGTGATGAATTGTATAGCACAATTTAATGTTGGTACCTGCCTTATAATACTATATACTGTACATCAGGTGTGAGTGGGTGTCTGGAGGGTGCCTGTTCTATTGCCCTTTACCTAAGCTTCTTTTCTGTACAGAAAAACCTGTCATATGATGACAATGTTTTTTTAGTTTTTTTTTGCAGAAAACGCTGCTACTAGATATGATATAAATGCACTTTATTTGAGGTTATATATGTGAGAGAACGAAGCAGAGATGTAAAAAATATGAATTCGTTATTCAGAATAAACAGATGATGTATTAGTAACATACATGTAAACTATTTTGTTTGTTTTTTGTTTGTTTGGGGTTTTTTGGTCTTCAGTATCATCACTGGTTTGCTCCAGTAGCCTGCCTTACTGAGCTCCAGAATAAAATCATATTTCTACACAAATTGAGTCAGCATATCTCTGCAGGGGCTTTATTAATTTAACTCTTTTTCAAGTCGTTTGCCGGGAGTTTCCGTCTTTTTTCGTCTTTTTCTGTTTTGTTTGTAATTTTCACTTTCCCATTTTGCCGCATTTTCATTTTTTCATTTCATTTCTTTCTTTCTTTTTTTTGTCTAAGACAGCAAGCTGAGAAACCTGAAAGCACTCTGGTTATAGGAAGCTCTATCTTACAACCGTGAAATTAGCTAGGCCTTTAGGGGCACCAGCAGCTTTAGTTAGGTGTATACCTGGAGCCAGGGTGCCGGACATAGCAGGTAATCTTAGGGTCTTAGGCAAGCAGAGATAGTTTTTCATGTAGGCGGCTAATGATATTTGCCTTCATCAGTCCGAGGTTACTAAGAGTAACATTGTAGAGGTGTGTAAATTAGTGAACGCAATGTCTGATGCAGTAATATGCTCTGGCTCCATCCCAATGAGGCATGGCGATGTAGCTTACAGCAGGTTATGGTCACTTATCTGCTGGATGTCCAGGTGGTGCTCGGAAAACAATGTGGGCGGGACGGTATCCATCCCACTCACATGGGTGCTGCTCTCATTTCTCGCAGCATAGAGCCAAGGCCAGGGAGCAGACAAGCAGGCTAACCCAACTGTCTGCTAGCTGCTTCGAGTCTTCACTCAGGTTCCACTATATTGAGAATGTGTCTGTTCCCCGAGCACTGGCTATGTACCGAAATCCTTTAAACTAGCAGTTATCAAACCCCTGATTAAAAAACTTGACCTCGAACCCTGTCAGCTGTACAACTATAGGCCAATATCAAACATCTCCTTTATCACCAAGATCCTAGAAAAGGTTGTAGCACAGCAATTATGTTCATACCTACATAGGAATAACATCCATGAAATGTATCAGTCAGGATTTAGGCCTCATCATAACACAGACACAGCTCTGGTTAAAGTGGTAAATGACCTACTACTGGCCTCTGAGCAGGGTTGTATCTCCTAGGTTGTGTTGCTTGACCTTAGTGCGGCTAAAGACACCATTGATCATACCATTCTCCCTGATAGACTAGAAAATGTTGTTGGAGTTAAGGGAACAGCCCTCTCAGGTCTTATTTCACTGATAGTTATCAGGTTGTAGATGTAAATGGTGACTTCTCCATGCATACTAAGGCGCACTACCTTTTTCTTTATATGCTACCTCTGGGTAAATTTATTTGTAAACATGGTTTTACAAATAGTTTTGTAAACAGTTGTATGTTTCAGCAAAGCCAGATGAGAGACAGCAGCTTAATAAAACTGAGGAATGTGTAAAGGACATTAGAGAGTGGATGCTTATTAACTTTGTGTTACTTAATTCTGACTGAAGTACTTGTACTAGGACCACATGCAACTAGAAGTAAGCTTTCTGATTACATAGTAACTCTGGATGGCCTTTCAGTTACATCATGTGCAGCAGTAAAAGACCTTGGTGTGATTATTGACTCCAGTCTTTCATTTGAAGCTCATGTAGATAATATTACTAGGATAGCCTTCTTTCATCTCAGAAATTTTTCTATTATATTATTATAATGCCTTGCTGTCTGGATGTTCCAGTGGGTGCATAAACATGCTACAGTTAGTCCATAATGCAGCAGCCAGAGTCCACACTAGAACCAGAAGATATGACCACATTACCCCTATTTCATCCACACTGCATTGGCTCCCAATCAAATTTTGCATTGATTATAAACTATTAATATTTACTATGACCTATAAAGCACTGACTGGTCTCACGCCACAGTACCTGAGTGAACTTCTGGTCTTTTATGATCCACTATGTCTACTTTGATCAAAAGATGCAGGTTCTTTGTTAGTACCTCGAATAATGAAGATTACAGCAGGGTGCAGAGCTTTCTGTTACAAAGTCCCACAGTTATGGAACAGCCTTCCAAATAGTGTTTGGAACTCAGACACAGTCTCAGTGATTAAGTCTAGGCTGAAAACATATTTGTTTCTTAGGTAAAGGAGCAGATCTGGAGGGCTCACGGGCATAGAGTGTTTTGGTGAAGTGGGATGTTTGGATGCTGTCACCCCCCCCACTCTCACAAGTTCACTCAGGTTTGTTGACGGTGGAGTGGCTGGCTGCTTTATGTCTCAGGGTGCCTTCTTGTCTATGTTACCTTCTGGCTCTCGCTTATAGTTATGCTGTCATAGCTTGTATTGCCGGAGTCCCTGCCTGCATTCTGCACACACTGTCTATCTTTCTCTAATCTGTTTTTCTCGCTCTCTCTTTCTCTCTCTATTGAGCTACTCTTGAGATACCAGTGATTCTGACCCCTTCTGCTCTCTAGATCTGCTTGATCCATCCTGATGCTCTACTTCTTGTTGGAGTTCTCATCACCTGAAAACCACTTCTGATGATGGCCCCACATGGACAGCCTAAAGATCAATGAGATTACTGTGGATGGTACTGCATAGAAAGCATAAAGATGGGATAGGCTTAGGACTGCAATTGCTACAAACAATTTTGCACTCAGGTCTCCATCATTGAACAGATGATAACTTCAACAAAATAGGCTTCAAGTTAAAACTATAATGAATCCAGAAATGACTCTGATGGTCATATTTATTATTCATAACTGCTCATAAGTTCATAAGTTCTTGGTTACACAATTACACTTTTTGACTATACAGTATATAGTAGGGAAATTATTTATAATCACCCTATCCACTATCACCCAGATGAGGATGGGTTCCCTTTTGAGTGTGGTTCCTCTCAAGGTTTCTTCCTCATATCGTTTCAGGGAGTTTTCCCTCACCTCTCTCTTGATCATTAGGTACAAGTTTATAAATTTAAATTTTATATTCATAATTTATATATTTCTGTAAAGCTACTTTGTGACAATGTCCATTGTTACAAGCACTACACAAATAAAATTTACTTTATATCCATCCATCTTCTGTACCACTTATCCTGCACAGGGTCACAGGGTAGCCTGGAGCCTATCCCAGGGAACTTGGGGCAGAAGGCATGGGACACACTGGACAGGGTGCCAGCCCATCGCAGGGCACAATTACACACACCCATTCACAAACTACTGACAATTTGGAAATTACAATCAGCCTACAACACTTCTCTGTGGACTGGGGGAGGAAACCCTTGAAGCATAGGGAAAACATGCAAAGTCTATGCACACAGGGCAGAGGCAGGGTTCGGACCCCCAAACCTGGAGGTGCAAGGCAACAGTGCTAACCACTAAGCCCCCTGAGCAAAGGCATGGTTTTGATGAACATGACAAAGAGTTGGCCTCCAAATTCCCCAGATCTCAATCCAACCAAGCATCTGTGGGATGTGCTGGACAAACAAGTCTGATCCATGGAGTCCCCACCTCGCAACTTACAGGACTTAAAGGATCTCCTGCTAACGTCTTGGTGCCAGATACCACAGAACATCTTCATATACACTATATTGCCAAAAGTTTTGGGACGTCTGCCTTTACATGCACATGAACTTTAATGACATCCCATTGTTAATCCGTAGGGTTTAATATGGAGGTGGCCCACCCTTTGCATCTATAACAGCTTCAACTCTTCTGGGAAGGCTTTCCACAAGGTTTAGGAGTGTGTTTATGGGAATTTTTGACCATTCTTCTAGAAGCACATTTGTGAGGTCAGGCACTGATGTTGGACGAGAAGGCCTGGCTCGCAGTCTCCGCTCTAATTCATCCCAAAGGTGTTCTATCGGGTTGAGGTCAGGACTCTGTGCAGGCCAGTCAACTTCCTCCACACCAAACTCACTCATCCATGTCTTTATGGACCTTGCTTTGTGCACTGGTGCGCAATCATGTTGGAACAGGAAGGGGCCATCTCCAAACTGTTCCCACAAAGTTGGGAACATGAAATTGTCCAAAATGTCTTGGTATGCTGAAGCATTAAGAGTTCCTTTCACTGGAACTAAGGGGCCAAGCCCAACCCCTGAGAAACAACCCCACACCATAATCCCCCCTCCACCAAACTTTACACTTGGCACAATGCAGTCAGGCAAGTACCGTTCTCCTGACAACCGCCAAACCCAGACTCATCCATTGGATTGCCAGACAAAGAAGCGTGATTCGTCACTCCAGAGAACACATCTCCACTGCTCTAGAGTCCAGTGGTGGCGTGCTTTACACCACTGCATCTGACGCTTTGCATTGCACTTGGTGAAGTAAGGCTTGGATGCAGCTGCTCGGCCATGGAAACCCATTCCATGAAGCTCTCTATGCACTGTTCTTGAGCTAATCTGAAGGCCACACGAAGTTTGGAGGTCTGTAGCTATTGACTCTGCAGAAAGTTGGCGACATGGCCTACCACTTCGTGGCTGAGTTGCTGTTGTTCCCAATTGCTTCCACTTTGTTATAATACCACTAACAGTTGACCGTGGAATATTTAGTAGTGAGGAAATTTCACGGATGGACTTATTGCACAGGTGGCAACCTATCACGCTTGAATTCACTGAGCTCCAGAGAGTGACCCGTTCTTTCACAAATGTTTGTAGAAGCAGTCTGCATGCCTAGGTGCTTGATTTTATACACCTGTGGCCATGGAAGTGATTGGAACACCTGAATTCAATGATTTGGAGGGGTGTCCCAAAACTTTTGGCAATATAGTGTATATGTGTGTGTGTGTGTATATATATATAGATAGATAGATAGATAGATAGATAGACAGATAGATATAGATGTATATACATATATCAGTAATTCTTAACATATCATTCTCGACCGTTATTAAACAAAAAATCTTCCTGAAAAATCATATAAGGATTATAATGAAATTCCACTTAAAGGACCCCATTTTGGCTAGCGAAAGCACTACGTCCCAGCATTGTAGTAGATTCTGATAATGTGTCCAATGAACTTTTAGGATCTTTCTGGGATGTAACAAAATCTAAACCCAAAATCTAAAGTAAGGCTGCTAAAATATTATTGTTGACTGTTGTCGTCAACTGTAAATAACAGTTCCCTGATTTGGGAAAGACATTGTTTTGAATTTCCCTGAATTTCCGTAGTTTACTCAATCACATTAGATAGAAAGCTTGCCAGAAAGGCCCACAGGGCATCCAGTTGAGACCAATTATTGCCAGCAACCCTGGGTTCTTCCATTACGCACACCTCTACACACAAGCATACACTCAATTACATGATTATTTGTATTTTTGTGTATAAACTATACATTACATGTGAATTTCTGCTTAAATCAGGAGAAACTATTTACTTTTCTTCTAACAAAACAAAAATTAATCATAAGTTTAGTTCTCTCTAAAATATGCATGTAGTCATCTTTGTCATCCATCACCATGGGGAAAACCACAGAGCTTTCAACACAAAAGAGACAGAAGTTTTATGAGCTGCACAAAATGGATATTAAAAAATCAGACACATAAGCATACCATCCCCACATATATAGTGATGGAGAATAAGAAGAATCCAAAGAACACAGCTTCAGAATTTAGCTGATTCTTGGGGTTGTTGAATTTAAAAATCAACTATTAGATATACCTCTATAACAACAAGCTGTTCAGAACAGTTAAAAGAAGACCTTGATGGGAGCAAACTGCAAATTACTTCACCAAGTGTCACTGGAGCTACATTTGGAATCATATGTTGTGCTGAAAGAAAAACTGCACAGAAGGAAAAACACCTGATACCCACAATAAAATATGGAAGTGGATCAGTGAGGCGTCGAAGCTGTTTTGCGAAGCTGTTTTGTGACTGGTGCTCTAGGGGCTCTTATGAAGATTGATGGCATCATAAATACAGGATATTTTAGCCCAAAGTATAATATTCTTAAATATACACTGACTGTCCACTTTATTACACTGAAAAAATGGAATATGTGGTCAGGCAGATTTAAGAAAAAATATTATGTATACAGGGTGTCCCAAAAGTCTTGATACATAGGAGAAATTAACACTTTTTTAGCAAAATGCCTTCTAAATTTTTACATACTTAGGTTATATTATTTTTTAATTTTATTTTCAGCCTTTAAGAATGCCTTTGACTAAAGAAGAATGTATTGAAATCATCTTTATGGCTGGATCAGGAAGCTGTCGCAAGGTTGCGATGGACTTTAACAGGAAACATGGCAAGCACATCACACACAACACTGTTGCCAAACATATTAACATATTCAGAAAGACTGAAAATGTTGCGGACCAACCAAGAAGTGGGCGCCCACAAACATCCACTAACGAAGGCACAACTGACATGGTGCTGGTATACATAGTCCGCTATCTATAGAGACTTTTGGGACATTCTCATCAAAACATTCAGTTTCTCATCAAAACATGATTTCATCGCTTATGCCAAAATTAATTTAAACAGATATCTAATCTCCTTGTTTTTTTTCTCCTAATTTAAATTTGTATTGTGTATCATTTAAACACAAATGCAGTGAATGTCCATACTGAATGTATGTTAGTACACTTTGAATATATATATTGTGAATGCAAAATTATATGTATGTATATGAATACATATTATGTCTGTTAGATTGTTGGCATGCATGTGTGTTCTGTGTGTTTGCATGCGTGATTGCATATATGTATGTGTGTAGGAGGGGTGGGTTGCTATCACCTCTCCTCTTTCCTTTTCTGGGTTGGTTACACAGGGGGCAGCTATAAAAAGAAAGGGCCCTGTCAGCCCATGATTTAACTCAGTGCCTGCATGGCCACAGGCCTGCAAGATATGGGCCAGAGGGGCCAACTGAGTTTACTAAACTTTCACAGGGGACCAAAATAGACTTACCGTGTGTATGTGTGTGTAGACCTGATTGTTGACTAGTGAGTGATTTTGTTTTGAGTGATTGATTTGTACATTCTTTTTCATTTTGGTATGCCATTCATTTTCCCATCTCCCAATGCAGTGCTGTACATTATATTTCCTTTTCCCCTCAGAGACCATTATGGGAAGGTGGGGGAAACAACAAGGCAGGAAAAACCTGAAACAGAACAATACACACACAAGGAGGAGGGAATTAGGCAAGGATCTTGGAAAGAGAAAAAAGGAGTTTGAGGCAGGAGTGAGTTAGGGAGGAAGGGACAGAAAGAGTGAGAGACAGAGAGGATGATGATAAATTCATTGTGGAGATGGCAGGTTGCAGGCTGCAGGCTGCTTGTGATCGGGAGGCTGATTGCTATCAAATTGTCTCCTCTTCTTCGCTTGGCCATGGCTGCATTGTCAGGAGCAATGGGGCTGTCTTGCTCCATGCTTGATGGCATGGTGGGTCCCCCAACACCCTCTCTGTCAGGACCACTCCACCCTGCCCTGATCAGTGTAGCACAAAAAGGACAGCCTGTCTGATCCTAGACCTTCAGAGGCTCCCTCATGCACAGTAGAATGTTAATATGGTGCACTGCCTCCCCCTATAGTGCTGCTGAACTCTGCTTACACTATAATATCATATCATCCCTGTGGAGCAATCTCCTTTACACAGACACACACACACAGACACACACTCACACACGCACATGCAAGTGCGCGCACACACACACACACACACACACACACACGGATATATACTCTCCAACACACACTGAAATATTGTCCTGCATTAGAGCATTATTCTGCAGATAGACCTAAAACTTTCCCTTTTACCACCGTTAGGTTAAGAATTACACCATTCACACAATCCTTCATTTTCTATTCTTAATTTCACTGTTAGACATTTCCCTGCAATTATTCAGTATGTATGCATTTGTTGTCATTTAGCAATTTCCACATTTAGCATGTTTGTTGGATATGTGGTGTTGCAGATATACCACACCCAGGTGATGCAGTGAAGAGATGCATAATGCAGACAAGCAGAAGCTACGTATTCTCAAATCAATTCTTTACAGTACTGAATCTTCATCACTGTCATCTAAAAATTCATGAGATAGTTTTGGACACAAAGTGGAGAGAGGAAGAGATTAGTTTATGTTGTATTTTTGAGATTGAGAGGAGGAAACGAAAAAAGAGAAAATAAGAGAGATTAGAATGAGAAAAGACAAATGAAAAATTAAATATTGTCACTTTTCTTTATCTTTGTGTGCTTGACCAATAATTTTCTAAGGGGCAAGCAAATGTGAGAAAGATTGGGTAAAGTAAGCTATAATCTCTCTCACACACTCTCTCACTCTTTATCTCTATCTCTTATCTATCTATCTATCTATCTATCTATCTCTCTTCATAAGGAAAGCCTCTCCTTCTGAGAATCTTTCCACACACTCCAGAATGCTGCTCCTGCAATGCAGTAAGCAGACAGAGTGCCCAGATGGAAAGTGCTGCTCACACACACACACACACACACACACACACAACACACACACATACACACACTCACAGTGCTAGCAGCACTGTATCAGCAGGAGGAGGAATCCTCTGGTCAGTACCCACACAACTGCTTGTACACAACTGCTCACACTTCTAGAAATACTTGCCATAGACATATGCTGTGTGTATAAATGTACTATTGGCTCCAGGAAATAACAAAAGTGATTGTTGGCACTGAACTATCTTCTATTACACTGGGAAACATCAGTACTATAGGCACTCTCCAAATCTCAGACTGTTGATTCCTTCCTTCACTGCTCCTAAACAGGAAAAGGCCTTGATGACTGCCACAATAACACACTGAGACACATACAACAACAAAAATGTGAGTGCTCATAATTAATTGACTTTTGAAATATGGAAGATTAAGAAAAAAGTACTGGCAGAAAATGGAGAGATTATGACAGTATTAATGTAGGTCCCCAAGGATTGCCCCTGCCTGGTCTGCAAGTCATTGTATTCCAGTGAAAATTGTGTACGTCGAAAAATCCAATTTTTCAGCAACATAAAAAATAAATAAAAGAATGTTGATACATTTTGTCTTAAAAATTCTATATTTATAATTTAAATACAAATTCTATATTTATAATTTAAATACGAATTTTGTCTTTGATGTTTATTTAATGACTTGCATTATTAGGTCAGAAAAAACATTTTAGATTTCCAAATATTACTTTTCCAATGTCAGTAAAGTAACATATTGTGTAATAGACAACTTTTATTTTTATTCTTTTCTCCAAGATGCAAAATGTGTGTGTGTGTGTGTTAGAAGAAAAGCATTTCAGCATGCACAAAACATCAAACCTTGAGGTGGATGGGCTACATCAGAAGACCACACTGGGTTCCACTCCTGTCAGCCAATCATGGGCACAGGCTCACCTAAACTGAGGAAAAAAATCACCTGATCTTTTTCCAGTCTTCAGCTGTCCAGTTTCAATGAGTCACGATGCTCACGATGGCCTCAGATTCTTGTTCTTGGCTGACAGCATTGGAGCTTCGATGTGGTCTTCTGCTGTTGTAGCCCATCCACCTCAAGGTTGGATGTGTTGTGAGTTCTGAGATGCTTTTCTGCTCACCACAGTTGTAAAGAGTGCTTAATTGAGTTACTATATACTTCCTGTCAGCTCAGCCCAGTCTGGTTATTCTCCTCTGATTTCTCTCATCAACCAGCCCGCAGACCTTCTGCTCAGAGGAGTTTTTTGTTTTTCTGTGTAAACTCTAGAGACTATGGTGTGTGAAAATCCCAAGACATCAGCAGTTTCTGAAATACTCAAACCAGCCCATCTGGTACCAACAACCATACCATGGTTAAAGTCACAGAGATCACATTTTTCCCCATGTCTATGGCCTGCCTCTGTGCTTTCCCTACAATATTCTCCAGCCATGAAGATCCACTCCATGCTCCTTTATATGTCAAATAAAACAAGGGCCTATCCCACACTGTCTCATCCCTGCATTCAATATATCTGCTGCCTCTGCTCAGACAAGCCCTAAAGTATCCCTCTCCCCACCATATGATGCCAGCAGGAGCTTAATGTATGTAATCATGTTTTCAAAACCACAACAGATGAGCAGAGTCAAAGTGCACTGGCTTCAGTATGTGCATGTCAGCAATTTTGGCTACTTTTACTGCTGAGGGAGAGTTCTGTGACCCGGTTCCATAGCCAGAGCCCCTGCTCTTCATGCATTGATAAAGCCATGGAAATCATTATGTCCACTGATTTGTGGAGAGATTAATCAATTCTGAGAGAAGGGAGGAAGGGGTTGTAAGTGCTTCAGCATCCCAAATCCTTTTGTGTATACTCCGTCTTTGTTGGCTCACTCATTCTTGGCTCACTCATTCACTCGTTCTTGGCAACACACATTCTCTTTTCTTCTTTATCACTCCATCTTTCTCCCTTTCCTTTCTCCTGTTTTATTCATTCATTCATCTTTAGTAAAAGATTTAACCCAATCTGGGTCATGGTGCATCCAGAGCCTAGGCCAGGAATATTGGGCATAAGGGAGGAATACGCCCTGGATGAGATGCCAGTCTATCACAAGGGAACCATGCACACACACAGGATCAAACCAGAGACACTTCCCTTTTATTTGTTTTAATCCAGGCTTTCTTGAGATCAGAATTAAAGGGTGGCCAAGGACAAAGGTTGTCTTCGTTAGAAAGCCTTCCTGTCTGGCTTGCATCTCCACTCTTACAAGATGGAAATGAGGAAAAATAGATATACTACACTTAAACTCATCATGCCACGCAAATTTATGAGTCTGGCCTATCAGCAGTGCTTTAAAGTTGACACAGCAGCATTTTATACAGCCATTTATTCATGTGCTCTTGTATTATCAAACCACTCCTTGCCAGTGCACCCTTAAAGGTTCCAAGAAGATTTAATGTAGCAGACTTTAAAATGCATTAGTTGATTGTAAGACATCAGTGTGGTAGTTGCGTTAGCTCTGTCAATTGGACATACGCAGGGGAGGACTGGCCATCGGAAAAGTCAGGAATTTTCCTGATAGTCCACTTCATTTTCCTCTCCATTGGTTCACTCACAACAAATATGCAAACCAGACTGGTTTGAGCTGCCAGGAAGGATATAGTAACTCATGTAATCTCTCTTTACAACTGTGGTGAGCAGAAAAGCATCTCAGCATGTACAATGCATCAAAACTTGAGGTGAATTGGCTACAACAGCAGAAGACCACATCAGGTTCCACTCCTGTCAGCCAAGAACAGGAATCTGAGGCTATCATGGGCACAGACTCATTGAAACCGCACCTCATCAAAACTCATCAAAATGAAGCTCTGGACCTGTATCTGTATGGTTTTATGCATTGTGCTGCTGACACATAATTGGCAGATTGGATAACTGCATGAATGAGCAGGTGTACAGGTGTTCCTATTAAAGTGGATGGTGAGTGCATAGTATAAATACAATATATAGTATATACGTAGTTACTCACTGAAAAATTTTATGTTTGCTCTATTTACCTCATAGCACTGCAGGCCTACACACACATATACACATGCACACACACACACACACACACACACACTATATATATATATATATATATATATATATATATATATATATATATATATATATATATATATATATATATATCAGAAGCTTATAACAGCCAATTCAATTACCATCATGTAAACAGTATTCCAAAATCATCAAACACTTGATTTTTCCTCAAAAAATGGCTTTAATGCCATATTATAAACCTGAAATACTTTGGTCAGATTTTTTTTTTATCTTTAGTGTGGAGTTTTTGACACTGCTACCAATTCGACACTGGTAATTCAGGTGTGGGTTCAGGTTCTGCATCAATCAAATCAGCCCATCAATAGCCCATAAATAGAAACCTTTGTCATTTGATTTTACCTAATTGGTCCCACAAGACTTTCTATTTTGTCCAGTCAGCAAGTATCCATACCTTTATAAAGCTCTCTCACTCACTCTCTCTCTCTCTGCCATCACTGCTAATTTCTTTTCTCCTATCATTGTTAACAGCTTTTTTTAAATTTAGCCTTTTTAAGAAAAAAAAAAACATTTCTAATCCGCAGTTTGGCTGGCATCCAGTTTGTCTTGGGGAAAAAAAATGGAAGGAAGTCTTACATTGATTAAAGTGCTCACTGATGAGATAAAGGCTCACTGACAATGCCAGATCACTCACGTTTCGTCTCCACTTCAGTCAGCTCTCGCCCTATGACCAACACATGGACTCACTTTTTTACACCATTCTCTAGCTTCTATGCCTGCCTAGAGTAAGTGGAGGTAGCTGCAAGGAATGTTAGTATGTCAGTTGTGGGTCGTTAATAAATTAGCCAAGCATGGATTTTTGCTTATTAATGGCTGCAGAGTCCAGCTCTCTTTAATGCATTTCACTTAGTGTCGCTTATGAGTAAGTTCTATAAAACATGGCAGGTTCTTATATGCTTATTCCTGCATGGGATTTATTACTTCCTCACATGCACTCACTCACACACACACACACACACACACACACACACCTAAACACTGAATGCCCTAAGCTCTGTTTTGTGTGTGTGCCTGTGTGTGTGTGTGTGAGTGTGAGAGTTGTATATACAGATGTGTTGTAAACTTGCATTATTATTCATGAGTTTGGCAGGCACCACTGAGCATGTCAGTTATAGGCATATATTAATATTTAATTTTAAAAAATAATGCCTCAGAATATGCAATTTTCTACATCTCTCTTCCTTCCAGCTTTCATTAGATTCAATTCTGCTTCAACTTAATTATTATTATGTTTTTAGTCCCTCATGTTGAGAACAGCAGACACCATTATCAGCAGTGGTGTACCCCAAAACTGTGCAGGCTTCCTGCTAACTATGATACAGGGCCCCTTCAAGGATTACTGGTGACTCGTACAACACACAAACACACCAAAATTGGCCCTTTGCAATTAATTAAAGTGATCTGTTTATCTAAGAGTGTTTAAAAAAAACTCCTCTGACTTCTCAAAAGTTAATAACAAATCACTGAGTAACAAATGTGTTATGATTTGACAAATTCATAAACAGCCACATGTTGCAACTCTACAAATAGTAGTTGCTACATGTGACACCCTGGTGGGTAGGGAGGGAAACGGGGAGGCAGGTTTTGGAAAGTGCAACTTTGTTTTTAGTTTATTTCAGGGTTTTTTTTAATCTGGGTGCTTTTCAGTGCTTTGCTCTCCAACTTAACATCAAATGAAAAACAAAAACACACAGTTCTGCTGTGCTGCAGCTCGGCATAGAGACACTCTTCCTGCTCCCTTTCACTGCAAGACACTCATGTAAAATCCATATTAATCACATAGAGGTGTACTCCCATTCTTGGCATTATTCACTTCTTCTCCTGGACTCCACCCTCCATTCACAAACAATGCTCAACCTTGCCTCCATTGCCACACACACCCACTGCCTCACACATGCCAGGAAGCCATCCCCCACCGGACCAGCTCTGGTGCTCCCTTTTTAGTAAGGTCAATCAGTGGACTTGTGATGTCCGAATAATTAGCCACAAACCTGCAATAATTTCCAGTCAGCCCCAGAAACTGCTTCACCTCCTTTTTCTTCTTGGGTCTCAGGCAGGCCACAGTCACTGCCGTCTTATCAAGTTGGGGACACCCCTGCCCATTACCCAAGTGCAAGCCCAGATACCACACTTACACCCTTCCTATTGCACACTTCTTTGGGTTTGCTGTGAGCCCTGCCTGTCTCAAGGATCTCAGGACAGTCCTTAGATGTTGAATGTGCTGCTGCCAGTCATTACTGTAAATCATAATGTCATCCAAATAGGCAGTGGCCCAGGCAGCATGTGGGTGAAAAATTCTGTCCATAAGTCATAGAAATGTGTAAGACAAATGGAGTAGAAAAGGTTGCTTTCGTGCTGCACATTGGAGTCAAGGGAATCTGCCAATATCCCTTATTCAAACCCAGTGCTGAGTAAAAGCAAGCCATACCTAACTGGTCAAGCAGTTTGTCAATCCGTGGCACTGGATAATTATCAAATTTAGATACATCGTTGACCTTTTTAAAGTCCACACAAAATGAACCGACCGTCTGCTTGGGAATCAGGATGAAGCGGCTGGACTAGGCACTGTGGGACTCCTCCATTACACCCATACTAAACATAGCCTCAAGCTCCTCCTGAACCACCCATTTCTTGTGTTTAGGGAAAATGGTAGGGATGGTTGCACACAACCACTCCTGGGGGAGTCTTAATGTGGTGTTCTATGAGATTAGTATGATCAGGCAGGGAGGAAACATGCCAGAAAACTTTGATTGCAACTGGGCAACCTCTGCTTTCTAGAGCAGTGAGAGGTGGTCTCCCCAGGGGACTGGGGTGGATTGAGACGCATGTTTCAATACACCTCAGGTCCCAGCTCCTCCCTCCAGGGTATAACTTTACCAGATCCACAGTGATCACCTCTCTCCATGGTTTTAGGATGCTGAGGTGGTATATTTGGAATGCATCACCCCTGTGTGTTCTCCTGACCTCATAGTTGACTCCCCTGACTTGCCTTGTGACCTCAGAGGGCCCTTGCCACTTTGTGAGTAATTTGGAACTCGATGTGGTTAATAATATGAGCTCTTTATCTCCTGGTGAAAACTCACATAGCTAAGTGCCCGGTTATACATTTGGGATTGACATTCTTGAGCCTATAGCAAATTCTACTGTGTTAGTTGCCTCAATATGTGGAGTTTTGCTCACAGGTCACGAATGTGTTGAATTTAATTTTTACTGTGTGAAGGTTCCTCCTACCAATTTTCATGGATTACTTCTTGGGGACCTTGATCAATGGAAGTGGGCGCAATGGCACTTTTGTAGTGGCCGGTAGATTCATCAGCTGACGTATCACATTGACATGCTGCACACAACCTTTGGCTTGACTGGCTGACCATCAATTACTTTCACTTGGTCAAAGGCATGCCTCAGAGTGTCATATAATGACATTAGGGTAGGCATAGCCATCCCCACCTTCCGTGTCTCCCTGATGCATAGCTGACGTCAATGGCTGAGGCAACGCCTCTGCAGCCAATGCTTCACCTATTCCACACCATGCTTCGCTACTGCAGGACCCATCAACAAACATTCTCTTTAACAATGTCTAAAAATCTGGCCAATTGGTTCCTAGAATTAGTGGATAGGGGAAGAGAACACTATGTTTTTAACCTTAGAAATAAATAGTGATTGGCACTAGCGTATACTCAGGAATGTCCCAGTGCACACCTCACCTTCACCCTTGATGCTATATCCAATGTTTCGCCTTGAATCATGCCTAGGTGGATTGAGGTTTGATTACAGCCTGAATTCACCAATGTGTGTACTCCCTTGTATACTTACAGGTATTTGGTATGTACCTGCTCAAGCCTGTGGTGTATTGGTTAGCCAGACCAGTGTTCCCAATCCAATGAATGGACACTGATCCTGAAAATGTCTAGGCTCCACGCAGCAACAACACACCTCCCTGGGCCTTACCCCTGCACCTACAGCTCCCTGAACAGCCACCTGTGGAGAGAGAAAGACAGAGAGAGAGAGAGAGAGAGAGAGAGAGATTTGGAAGAAAGGGAAGGAACAGGCCAGATCAGAGCCAAGGCCTTAAGAGAGGGTTTAGGAGGGAGAAACTCTCATTTACAAGCAGCAGGGATGGGCAGAGAATGGTGTAGGGAGGGGGATTCAGAGACAGAGATAGGCCACCTGCCCCCAGATATGCTGCCAAGTGGTCCACTGCCAGTTGAATTGCCTCCTCCCACGATTCCGATCAGTGGCATATTTTTTTCTTTTTTATCAGAGCATTTTCTGTGGTTTGCTCACCAACTTAGCATCAAATGAAAAACATAAAACAAACACAGTCCTGCTCTCCTGCAGCTTGGCATAGACATGCTCTTCCCGCTTTCCTTCACTGCAAGACAAACACATAAAATCCATGTTAATCATACACAGGTGTACACCCATTCATGGAATTACTCACTCCTTCTGCTGGACTCCACCCTCCATTTACAAACGGTGCCCAACCACACCTCCAACGTTACACAATATATTCTAAATCTAACTAGTTAAACACAAATAACACGCTAATCAGTGTGACAGCTGGTTGTTTGATTTACATGTTACATGCCAGGTGTCATATTAGCTTTGTTCTCAGATTAACATAGCAAGCTAGCTGTACTAGCTACGTACACTCGCCAATGATTTCTGCCACTTTTTTTCCTAACAATGTGTCTATTTCACTATCTGTATCTGTATCTGTTTAGTGTTCAAAATATTCATATCTGTATCTGTACTGGAATTTAAACCTGAACTGGGCATGGCTTAAACTGGAAGGATTTATTTATTAGTATTATTAAATATGAAAAGCACTATGCTGGAATATTGAAATGCCTGCACTGTCAGCATGGTTTATGAATACTGGCTCTGGCAGTTCCTCAACCTCAAACCACTCAAGAGATGTGTGCAGGGCTGTTTTTTTTTTAAATCCTGCTTGCATATTTTTGTTCTACTTCTCAAAATATATACAATCTAGTAGCCTAATTTGAACCACCACAACACTGACCAGGCAGTTGCTAAGTACCAACACACATTTGTGTTAATTATTGTGTTGTTCTTTATTTGAGCTTCATATCTGACAATTCACACCCACATATAAGTAAAAACATCCCACTCATGCATTTTTGTTTGTCTGCAGGTTCGCAGTCCTTATGTACACCTGGAGTTTCAACCAGATCCCCTGTAAATCTTTCTGGCAAGCTATAAAAAAAAAACAAATAGTATGTCTCTTATATGTATCTGTATTTGTATCCACTTAGAATACATTATCTCTTCGTTTGAATAATATATTCTTATTCAGTTATATTCCTCATACATTCTCTATACAGATTTACTGAGAGGGTGTAGATGACAAGATGACATGAAACAATGGTTGTATGTAAAACAGTAAATGGAAATTAATGGACAGTTAATTGACCTAAAGTTGTGAGTGGGGAACTGAAGAAACCTTTATGGACAAGAAAGAGCTGGTATAGTCACAGAATATTTACTCTGTTTTCCCCATCAGTACATTATTCTATCTAGCCTAATGGACTTTTGGCATTGAGAGCTATTGTAGATGGTCATCTAACAAGAAGATACATAGAGACGCTGTACAGATCTTTTCAGATTTTGTTCATCATATTATGGACGAGGTCCCCCACACTGTGTAGCTGCAGGAGTGTCCTGTATTCTGCTACTTATCAGGAGTGTTTTGCATTGTGCCTTGCATGAAGATTTAAGTCGTATAGAGTTCTGACCTGAGTTGTAGCCTTGAGCCTACTTAGAAAAATGTATGACAGTGACTTTAGCTGTTTGTATTGATACAGGTAATCTGTTATAATTATCAAGCCTGTAAATACTTTAAATACATTTTTACATACCAAGCCTGTAAATACAGCCATGTGGACAAGAAGGTAACAAAGAGTGACACAGAAAAAAGAGTGAGTAAAGGGCAACATTACATCACATAGTCTGTTGGTTGTACCTTCGTGGCCTGTGCCCTGATGCTCATGTAAAATTGCCTGTGTTCAGCCAACACTGAATTGATTTCTCTTTCTCGCTCATGCTCCTGCACTCTCACTTTTTCTCTCTCATTCACTCTCTCTGTCTCTCTTTCTTTCTTTCTTTCTTTCTCTCTCCCTCTCTCTCCTCCATCTGCCACCCCTCTACCCCATTCACTGAAGGTCAATGATTAAAGCTTCTGCTGAATCTGCTAAATGCTGCCAAGAGAGAGAAAACACTGAGAGGGAGTGAGAGAAACCCAGAGACCCAGCCGCCCACTGACATCCATAAACCAAACACAGAGTGGCAGGTGTTGCCCAACTTTTCCCTCCTTTCCTTCCCACTTGTCGTGCACTAGGATGTTGATTTAGAGTTTACTGTTCCATGTCGCATTTCAAGGTCGCTTTTAAAGCGGCCAAACAAGGCCCTTGAGTCGTGTCTGGGGACACACCTGCCCGTGAAACAGAGCTGGCCTGACTGCTACTGAAGTTCTCTAGCTGAGGAAGGGACTAAATCTAGATTGTGGTCCCACTGAGGCCTCTCTGGTCTACATATGCAAGTGGCCTACTGCAGTATCGTGTAGAACAAATGCCAGAAGAACTAGATCAACTTGAAAGGAAAGGTCATCTCAGTGCTTGGAAATGCAGGTGCAGATACAGGTCAGTTAGCAGTTCAGTGTTGGTAACATCACTGGTATTAGCAACAGAGTGAATCTGCTGAGGTAGTGACATAGAACCAAATTCAAGTGACAAACACATTATGTTAATAGTATTTCTTTATACTGTGGAAGAATAGGCAACAAATTAATATTTACGCAATTGTTCGCCCTATCATCCAGAGATTGCAAATTTACATTGGCAGGGAGTCCTAGAGAGAGCAAAATTCGCCATGTTCTCTCAATCAGTGTGGCACTAAACAATCATGGGCATCTGTGAGCTCATGTATGTGGAAGAGGGTAGTCAGCACTTCCCTCCACATGTGTTCAGCATGTACAGCAATTCAGAAAGATATGGTAGTTGGCTTCACTTGAGCTGGAGGAAGCCTTAATCTTCCCCGGTTGTTAGCTGTCATGTGAAAGGGGAGAGCTGACTTGTGGCTGGGAATTGGCAGATTACCAACTTGGGGAAAAATGGGGGATAAAAAAATCAGCATGAGCTGTAGTAGATTAAGTTGTGATCTTTTACTTCAACATGGACTCAACTGAAAATTCACTCAAGCATTCAGGTGCTTAGTGTAAAGCGTCTGGAGTGAAAATCAGGTCTGTGCTGCTGAAGCAGGTGCTGAAGCTCAGTTTGCACATAAAGCTTTCTGTTTACCGGCCAATCTCCATCCCCCTCCTCACTTATAGTAACAAACTGTGGGTAGTGACTGAATGGATAAAGTTTTCAATACAAGTAGCAGAATTGAGGTTTTTCTGTGGGGTTACTGGGCTTACTCTCTGTAATAGTGTGAGGATTTTGACAATCCAGGAGCATCTTGGAGTAGAGTCGGTGCTGCTTTGAACTGAGAGAAGACAGTTCAGGTGGTTTGGGTACCTTACAAGGATGACACCTAGATGGATACCATTAGAACTGTAGACACGTTCCACTGGACAAAGACCCTGAGGAAGACCCTGCACCCACTTGAGAGATTATATTTCACATTTGGCTTGGGAACATCTGGGAATCACTCAGGGATAGTTGAATTCTCTAGCTGGAGATAAAGAAATCTGGGCTGACCTTCTCAGCCTTTTGCCACTGTGACCCCCATTAGGCAAAGCAGAAGGAAAATAAAGGAAAAATTAATACAATGAACAACAACAACACTAGAAAAGGTGAAGGTCAGGGTTTGGGACAGAATTAGTATCCATCTTACAGCAATGTGTATGCAATCCAATGAAATGATTGCAATTCCTACCCTTTTTTCATGAGTGTAGGTTAGTTGGTAATGTTTCTTGATTCTGAGTGTACCCTTATATCATGTGTCAAGTTTGAGACAGACTCATTTTTCATTCCATCCTCTTGGCTGATACAGCTAGATGGTTTGCAAGCAAAGCTTCCACTGAGCTGAAGGCGAACGGTCGTTTTGGTGCTACTCTGGTGGTCTGTGTGAATTGTAGTCAATGCAGAATGGATCCATCATGGAGTCCCATGGGGCTTCAAACAGCTGAAACACAAATTAGCAGGACACCAGCAAGCATTGATTATATTGCTAGTGGAATGCAAATGTCACCCATCTCTCTCTCTCTCTCTCTCTCTCTCTCTCATTCTAATTAGCTTGAGCATGGAGTTTATAACATTCTTTAGAGCAAGTGTCTTCTGAAGGACCGGTGGTTATATACATGTGACCATGTGTGGGTATGTGGGTGTGTGTGTGGGTGGGTGTGTGTTTGTGTGAGAAAAGAGAGAGAAGTGAGACAAGAGGGCAATGTATATTTGCATAAATAAAATGCTTGAATATTGGACCACATAGTACAGTTTATTTGAAAAAGTGTTCCTAAGGTAAGAAACATGAAGAAATTGCTGTGAAGACAATCTCAGCATGTGCCATTTATAATCCACCTAAAGGAATTCTGCTTCTTATGTTTTCACTACATTCAGGTCTACAGTGACGTGAGATATGGGATATATAGAGCACTGCATCTGCATCACTTCCTATTGCCTCTCTCTCTCTCTCTCTCTCTCTCTCCCCCTTCCTATCCCATCCCCTCCCTTGTTTGAAATGTGCGTGAGGGTAGAGTCTTACCTCAAATTTTTCAGGTCATTTTGTCCCTGCAGACTCTATATGTTCTCTCTTTCTGTCTTCACTCCCACCACAACCAGTGACCATCCAATAAACATTCACCACAGAACACACTGAAATCCCTCATTCACACAAATCACAATTACAACATGTATGAATGAGATCTCTCATATTTCCAAGTAAACACAAACAAGATTATCTAAATAGGATTATATCTAAATAGGACAATTTTTTATTTGCTTGAGCTCTGTTCTATTCAGTGCATATTTGCTCTGCATGGAAGTGGCGTTTTGCTTAGGGAATGGCATCATAACTAGTGGTGGTGATACTAGATGGCTAAAATCTAATATTTATCAATAGCTCTACAGTGAAACTATTAGGCTTAAGCAACACGTTATATCACAAGGTCTTATCGATGGCACAATAAGAATGATGTGGGGAAAAATATAAGGCACACACACTTTAACACATAGGCTGCAAGTCTGTAAAGCTCTACTAGCTTCATGCTGTGTTTTCACTGAATACCAAACATGGTAAACAGGAAAGTTGTAACTCTTTTGTTCAAACCAATTAACGCTTAACTTACTGTTCTGTTGTCTATCCTTTTGTCATTTGTACTTTGATTGGACAATGTTGTATTAATTTGTCCTCCAAAGGTGTTTTGGGTAAAAAGGATAAAAGAGTAACACTATGTGGTGTCAATATAAATTTTATATCTGGATTTCTGTAGAGCTGCTTTGTGACAATGTCCATTGTTAAAAGCGCTATATAAATACAAGTGGATTGAAATTGAATTGAATTTAATGACGTGTTACAGACACATCAGTGAAGAAAAATATAAGACAAAATGGAGATACCAATCTATGCGGCATTTCACTCTGTGTAATCAACTGATACAACTGTCACTGATAGGCTGCATGAAGCTACAATCCGGGCTAGAAATAAATCAGCACCAACTTTGTTTCTTCATACCATTCTGTATATTTTTCTTATGCTGGCTGTGCTGTTGTGCTCAGTTCCACAAAAATACAAAAAGATCTGGTTTAAGAAATTTGTTAACAGCAAATAGTCTGATGGAGAACATGGTAGAGCTGCAGGTCCAGTTCGCCCTGCAAGCCCATTTATACCAGCCACCCGTGGACACAAACCTCTCCTCTGGTTGCATGTGGTTGAATTTAGCAAACAGTTTTCATGCCATAACCCCAGCTTTATTTACACCAAATTTACACAGCTGCTGACTTCTCTCCCTCTTAAAGCCAGAGACACTCCTGCAGCAGCTTTGCAGGACTGGTGAATCAAATGAGGCAGCCTACTTTAATGCAGCAGTAGTGTGTAACGCAAACCCATAGGAGCGTGCATAATTGACTTTTGGCTTTCAGCAATGCCGTTCAGCACTGGTTTTGGCACCAGGTCACTTTACTAACCATTTGTTTGTATTTTGTGTGTTTTTGTCAGAGACAAAGAGCATGTCTGAGTTTGATGATTTGACTATCCACCTATAATTCCTCAGAGAAGAGTAATTGAGGATCTTCATGTATAATCCTTTAGGCTGGTATTGAATAGGTCAGGGGTCAAATACACAACCTTGCTGCTCAGCCCAAATGGATCATCCAATTAATAAACTGCATGTGTTTAAACAGTGTTTCCATAAAACGCTTCATCTTCAGAGGGCAAGAGAAGTCATTATTAATTTTTATACTATCAGAAAAGGTATTAAAGAAATTGTTTCTGAAATATATGTTGTGAAAATACTGGAATAATTTATTGTACATGGACTATATTAGGATACACCTTTCGATTATGTGTCTCCCTTGATGTTTAATGTTGGTGAATTAGGTGTTTAATTCAATTACATGTGGTACTAATATTTAATTGCTGTCCCACTAAAACTAATTAGACCACTAATATTTATTGACTGCAATCGCTGCTGTAAGCACATTTGCTATAAAAATAATTTATACGTTTATTTTAGGGCAATGTTATCATGAAAATTAATTGCTGGAAATGTTATATATAATTTTGAACATTCCGTTGGCCAATAAGGATTTCAGTGGACACTATATAACACATTGAGATTGCAGGTTCCAATGCAGTCAAGGACTGTTGGCCTTCTGACCAGCTCTCAGCCCCCCCCTACCTTTTTACTCTCTCTTTCTCTCTCTCTCTAGGCTTGAGCTTCAGGAATCAATGCAGTGATTAAGAAAGAGGCAAAGTGAGAGCCGCTGTGCTAAGCTAGAGTCAGCACTCTGTCTCTCGCCAGCAACACCCTCTGTGGCTCCCTCGCTTTCCCTCTCCCACTATTTCTCTGTGTCCTTCTAATCTGTTTTTCCACATATATTAAAATACTCTTACATGTTCCATTGCTTTAATGTTAACATGACCGAATCCAAAAGTTTTACATTTTTCGGTACACTAACTCAGACAGCATTAACTCTTAAAGGGTCAAGGGCTCTGACATTCATTCCAAGTTTTAGTGTCATTCTTTCCTAATTGCCTTATCCTAGCAAGGGTCATGGTGGATCTGGTGCTTATCCTGGGAACACTGGGCATGAGGCGGGAACACAGCCAGTCCACTGCAAGGCACCACACACACATTGATGCACTCTTTCACACCTAGGGGCAGTTTAGTGTAGCCAGTATTTTTTAAGATGTGGGAGAGAGGAGGAATCCCACATGGGCATAGGGTGAACATGTGAAACTCCAAATAGACAGTAACACAAGCTCAGGTTTCAACCAGGGACTCTGGGGCTGTGAGGCAGCAACATTAGCTGCTGCACCATGGCGCCACCCCCATTTTTTAGTAAAGCAGAGTTAATAAAGCGGAGTAATGGTCATTGTAAAAAATCATGAAGAGAGATCTAATAAGATGTGTGTGCACTATAAACAGAGGGATTGCCCTCTATTCTGAATTAATTAGAATGAATAAGACTGTGCAGTTGGTTTGTGATTGTTGGTAGTCTCCCTCTACTGGCTATCATGTGATACAGACAGGTTGCAGTGCTGAACCAGGCACACACAAATCAGTAGAGGCTAATAATACAGTGTATTACAGTAAATGGTCCCATTTTTTTTATTGTTGTTGTTGTACAACTTAGTATTCGAAACCTTGATTCTTTACCAAAGCTTATTGCTGATCCTTCGAACAGGCATGGAAGAAAAAGTGGTGATAGAAAAGGTGCGTGTGTGTGTGTGTGTGTGTGTGTGTGTGTGAAATATGCTTCAGATATCTCCTTTTGCTTGCTTATGCTGCAGAAATTGACTCATGTACATGCAGGCATCTTGCTGCAGCTGCTGCTGTATGTATTTGCATCATGGGATCGTGTAAGTGTACATTTATTATATTTAAGCATCATCACATGAGCTTCTATGGCCCCTGAGTGAATCCTGAGCCCCTCTTTTCCTTTCTCTCTCCAGCTCTTATTCACTCTTTCATGCATCTTCTGGGGGTCTTCATTTCTAGATGACTAGCGGTCATATACAATCCAAAATCAGAACTGTGGTGCAGAGAGTTTGATTAAACTAACTTGACTAAAGCGGGATTGTGTTTATCTTAGAACTGTAGTACTGTGTTGTATATTCCTAACTGAGGTGTGTGTGTGTGTGTGTGTGTTAGAGAGAGAGAGAAAAAGAGAGAGAGAGAGAGAGTGAGTGATTTACATATCAGCTCAATAGCCATGTTTTGCTCATTAGGAAGTTTTCCATTAGAGAGAAAACAATATATACATCACAATAGGTGGTCTGGTATATCCTGCTGCATTCTGATGGGAATGACTGCAGTGGACGAAACACTGCAGCAGACCAGCGCTACATGCCACTTCAGCACTACACTGAATTCCTGCACCGCCTATTACATTAGCCTTTAATTTAATGGATTAACTTGCAATTCATTCAGAATGCTTTCTCATTTAGAATCCAGTGAACAATGAATAGTTAGGGATGTCACATTTGAGATATATTTAAAAATCACAGCATTGATTTATCCTGATTTAAAGAGCAATCTTTTTTAAAAGAGCATTCTGATACTTAATCTATGCTTAAACCTGAAGGCAGGTTTAACTCCAGTCACATTCAGTTTACGGAGTGCACTTCAGCTTTAGAGTTACACAGCAGTCTGTAAGTAATTGGCACATTTGTAAACACTGACACATTTTTTTGCTGTTCCTGTGCTGCACCACTCTAAGAATTGCATTGAGGATTAAAAAAAGTGGAATATCAGCTTTAATTCTCTTTAGAGCATACAGTTCCTTTTATACGTGGGTCCACAATTTCACAGTATGTAAATGAACAAATTAACATAGGTATCTTTTCTTCTTTGCTCCAAATTCTCTGTAAAAAGACTGGCCGAAATCTGCAACTCACACACATGACCAGTTTCATATCTTCCCCAGTGATGCTCTGTCAGCTCTAGTTGAAGGGACATTAGACATAACCAGTAACACTGACTAAAAGAACAAGGTGATTGCACTGATGTAGATTGCTGTAATGATTTATGTACAAGGAAAATAAGTACAACATATAAACACCACAACAGGGAAAGGTGGACATGCAGTGGATATGCAGTCACATGGAGGAGATTGTCTGTGAGTTATCACTGCCCTGCACAGGTAGCGATTTTCCTGCTTCAAAACACTGGATTCGGTTAACCAGGTGTTTAACAGCCCTTTCTGAGACTCAGCAGATGCGTTCAAACAGATGCATAAAAGAAGTAAAATGTGCATGGATGTCTTGGAAGCACTGCTCTAGAGCTGACTATCATCTGCTACAAAAGGCTAAGACTGTAAGACTAGTGGAAATCAATTCACTCTGTAATCTTCTCCCACTCATTTCCAATGTTTCATCTTCACATTCCTTTAATTATCTTATTCTGTCTCAGTGTTCTTATCAAGTTCTGGTCTATAGTGTTGTCTATTTAACCATAGTCTAAATTTTAATTTTTGCACAACATAATCATCTTTGCTCCGCTTAACTGTTTAGGAATAATGAATACACTAGGGGGCGCATAGACTAATCGACTAATACATTCTCTAGTTGCCGCTGTGGGAATGTACAGGAAAATGTACTTTGTTATTCTCAAAATTGTAATTCTACAGTCAACTGTGACCAGCGCTGTGTGAAAGAGCGCATTCAAAGCCATGGGTTGCACGCCACTTTCCAGTCCCACTCAACTAGTTTAGAGTCAGATCAGCAGTGCCAGCTCAAAAAGGCAGATCCAGACTTGTTTCCAGATACTACTGAGGCTGGAGAAACCTTCCAGACACTGCTGTAGACATTGCATCCTGCATCTATCATTAAGCTAAAAGGAATTTCCAATCTTGTGCTGCGTACTTTCAGTTTCAGAATCAATAATTTCAGCTCAGCTGTAAGCTCACCCACACAAGCGCATTTTAAGAATTGGTACGTGCTTAAAGAGTGTAATATGTAGATTTATTATTTTGCACAATTATTGCACAGATTTATTTACTTTTGTTGTGGACAGTGTAGCTTAAAAAGCATTGAAGCTGGAAATTTAATTTGTAGCCTATATGGCTGTTAATGCTGGAAACAGTGTTGCTTCCCACATCAGGTAACACAGAACAGCCTACAAATATTGCTGCCAACTACAACTCCCAGACCACAGAGTGGCCTACAAACATGGCCACCAACTACAACTCCCAGGCCACAGAGTGGCCTACAAACATGGCCGCCAACTACAACTCCCAGGCCACAGAGTGGCCTACAAACATGGCCGCCAACTACAACTCCCAGGCCACAGAGTGGCCTACAAACATGGCCGCCAACTACAACTCCCAGGCCACAGAGTGGCCTACAAACATGGCCGCCAACTACAACTCCCAGGCCACAGAGTGGCCTACAAACATGGCCACCAACTACAACTCCCAGACCACAGAGTGGCCCACAAACATGGCCACTGAGGACTACAACATCCAACAACCAAGATCTCACACTTTGAGAAGGATTTGCTCAGTGTCATGAATCTGGTTAGACCAAGCCTTATGAGTCCTTGTTGTTGTGTTTATGGTCATGACTATGTTTCTGGTTCCTGGTTTATGTCTTTTTCTCTTGCCCAAGTAACTCTGTTTGCATATCACCTGACTTCTGACTGTTTGTTGACTTTGATCCAGCTCCTCGTTTTGGATTTGTTTGCCATTGTTAAAGTAAAGAATCTTAGCCTGCAACTGTAACCGTCTCCACCACCTGACAAAATGAGGTTTGATGCATTCTTTACTGCACAATTAAAATAGCAATATCCTGAAACAGTATTTGCTTTAACTTTGGAAGACAACTGACTAGTAAAAATTAGCAATTGTGCAACCCTTCGAATACAGTACCTTAATTTAATCTCTGTCTGTAAATCCACTACTGGTTGTATTAGTTGTGGTGCTTATAACACACTTAAAGTGATTAAGGACAGAAGAGGGAGGTGCTGGAAGACTTTTAGGGCCCTGGTGGAGATGGTTAATGGATTAGTGGTTAGCCATCCCAGTGTTTAATATGTATGCAATCGATCATTAATGGACGTCTAGAGGACTTCATGAAATACAATGAGAAAAACATCAGTCCATTGTCAACAGTGACAAGTGTGTCCACCTAGCAGGCATTCAGCACAGTTTCAGTAGATGTGAACAGGTGCTGGTTCACAACCGCTTCATTCACTCACTGTAATTACTGTAGCATATGGTTCTATTTCTTATGCTGCAGTGACTTTCTTTGCTATTGATTGCTGATTGGCATATGTATATAAAAGTAAACTAAGGCTAATACAAAAAAATAGAGTTAACCTCCAAGTGTGTATGTGTCATTATTTTGTAAATTGTTGTACCGTTACAACAATTACACTCCGAATGAGCAATATGCCAATGTCATATTGTTCTCTGGATAACTGACTATTTATATACAGCAAATATATATTTTTGTGCAAGTTGTTTCATTTTCCTCTTTTAACAGTTTATTAAGGTGGACATCAATAAAAGAAAATATCAGTGAAACTATCATTGCCTTCTCACACACTCACCCCAGGCTGACATGTATCTTAATGTGTGTGTGACAGAAAAAAATCTTGAGGATTCTAGATGTCCACACACACGCACACACACACACACACACACACACACACACACACACAGAGGAGACTGATGCTTTCTGTATTTTTTTTCACTAATCTAATCAAAGAAACATAAACATTGGTGCCATTAACCTTGGTCCCAATTGAAACATTTACACTGGTGCCTTGGACAGAAAACAGCATTGCGTTGCCTTATTTGTGGATCTGTCTAAGGTGTTTGATTCAGTGGACCACGAATTGCTGCTGAACAAACTTAGGAATGCTGATCTTGGTCCTAAGGCTGTTAAATGGTTCAAAAATTATTTTGTAGATCGAACTCAGTGTGACTATGCAGAGGGCCACAAATCTGATTTTCGTGAAATAACTAAAGGTGTCCCCCAGGGTTCCATTTTGGGACCTATTTTGTTTTCTATTTTTATAAATGACTTGGGTAACAACATTCAAGCAAAATTACACCTGTATGCAGATGGCACTGTTGCTTATACATATGGTCTCTCCATGGTACAAGCTAGTGCAAGAGCTTCAGATTGCCTTTAAATCATTACAAACTGCTCTGTTGAGTTTAAAATTGGTTTTGAATGTTCAGAAACCAAAGTTCATGGTTTTCTCAAAAGCTCACTACAGCTGATTGGCGATGTTAATATTTTCACATCCGATGGTAAATCCACTGAAAAGGTGTCCTCGTTCACGTGGGTATATGGATAGATAACAAGCTTTTATTTAATATACATATTGCTAGTCTAGTTAGGAAACTCAAAGTAAAAATTAGCTTTTATTTTTAAATCTTGTTTTACTTTAAATGCCAAGAAAAAAACTTGTGGAAGCTAATTTTTGGCCTGTGATTGATTATGGTGATATATCGTATGTGCATGCAGCCTTCTCCATTCTACAGAGCCCTGATTCAGTGTACCATGCATCCTAACATTTTATTACAAATGTAAAGTCTCTTACTCGTCATTGCATTCTTTATGATTTGGTGGGTTGGGCATCATTGACCACTCGCAGAAAACAACACTGGTATATTTTTATCTATAAAGCTATACTGGGTAAACTTTCAGCCTATCTCTGTACCCTTCTTTGTTTCAGCTCTGGTAGTTACCAGTTGCGCTCCTCCAAGTGGCTGCTTTTTAATGTACTCCAGGTTTTGACAGATCTGGGGAAAAGTGCATTTTCCTATTTTGCACCTTGCACATGGAATAATTTGCAGAATGATTTAAAATTGACATATTTATATCCATTGATGAATTTAAGGGCATCATAAAGAATGTGGTGAAGGAGGCATGTGATTTTTTTTTTCATGAGAGGCATCTGTGTTTAAATAGCTGTTTTTTTTTGTTTTTTTTTGTTTTTTTTGGTTTTTTATTTTATGGTGGATCTTTGTATATCATGTTGTATATGTTGCATTTTAATTTTCGTTGTGAGTTTGTATGGCTGCTACCTTTGCCAGGTCTCTTTGGTAAAAGAGATGTTTGTTCTCAATGAGACTTCCTGGTAAAATAAAGGTAAATAATAATAATTAAACACACTGACTGCACAATTCAATTCACACTGCCTATCTGTGCCAGAAAGTGAGAAGGAAGGAGAAAGGGAGAATGTAACACCATGTAGTGTCCGGTAGCTGCATAGAAACCAAAGTACAGATAGTTTTTTATCCTTGGATTGCCCTAATTATACAGTGCATTGATTTTGCAATGCATCCATGGATTGATTAGTAATGCCTTTAGCCTGCTGTATCACCCTGTGGTGGAAATGCAGTATGTTCTTGAACTTTTGAAGTCTTGCAATCAGAACATTCATGTCTGTAACGAAAATGAAAGCCTCGGTTTTATTCTTGCCCTTGTGACGTCTCCTCGTACCTACAAAGTGCATATGACATACATCACAGGATACCTGGGGGTGGAGCTGGACCTCATCAAACTCTTCCTATAAGCCTAACCCTAATCCAAACCCCTACCTATAAAAATCCTAACCCTAACTGTAATCTCTCAGTTGCCTCTACCTCCTGGATTTATGGCTAGACTCCGCCCAGGTGGGAGGGGCTAGATCAGGTCCAATTCCACCCAATTGCCTTTTGCTCTGCAGCTAGGGTAAAGATTTTTCTAAAAAAAAAAAAAAACACAAATGATCTTGGCAGATGTATATATTCATTACAAGTCCAGTAGAAGTTCCTTAGATGTTATATCTTGTACAGAGATATATGTTATCTTCATACAGAGTCATGTAAAAATAGAAACATTCACAAGCTAATTAAATTAACTTGCAAGCTAAAGTAATGTAGGCTGAGGATTATATATAGAGTAGGTGGCTACTCCAACCTGATCAGAATGCAAATTATTCATGTAGACTCAATTCCTCCAGAGTACAAGGGGTCATCTTTCCAACTACACTCAAGCCCTTTAATTAAAATTAAATTTAAAAAAAAGGCGCTTAATATACTGTCTTGGTGTCACTGAAAACTCACTCAAAGGGTAAGTACATATATCCAGATGTCAGTCCTTTCCTTTGTTTTTGTGAAAACATAGTCTGCAATGTCACAGGACATGTTAGCAGCTGCTAAAGTTTCTGTCTTCATAGCATCTTCTCTCGATCACTTCCCATCCTCATCACCTCTCTTTGTCCCACTATAGATCTTGTTTCTTCAGAAACAGCATCATCTATTACAGTTTTTGACTTCTTTAATAGAACTGAGCTGAAATCACTGTTTAATTTTTTTACATTTATATGACCAAATTTCCATCACTAGCGTAGCCAATAGCTGGAATGAGCAGAAATAAGCAAATGCATTGTCCTGATTGATTAATCTTGTTTCTCACCATAGCAGCTGGCAGTAAATTAAATGTCTGGGGTGATTATATATGGAGAAATCATAATGATACCATCATTGACCTTTTATGAACATCATTATAGTGCACATTCTGCGCAAAACACGTTATTTGACACTTGTATAATCATCTGACGGTATGTGTGTTATGTTAACCACTCACAAAGAAACACTTGGAAAGATTTGTCATAAAACACATACCTAGTCTCTGGTGTGTGTGTGTGTGTGTGTGTAAAAAAATTACAGAATAATAATATATCTGGTGTGGTTCATGACAAAGCAATCAATATCCTTTTTGTTCTCACTTTGGGAATTTCAGCACTTTTTTTGTGGGTATATTAAATAACATAGCTACACGGCACAGCTACAACCAAACTAGCGAGCTAAAAATTCTGATACTATGAGTGAGCTAAGCACATACTTAGGGTGAATGCAGCATGGACTCAGCAGCAGGATTAAATAGACTAGAGGGCAACAAAAAATTACCAAAGAGGCACCATCTACTGTAGGAATGGCCAGGAGTGCTGAGTTTATAATGAATATTTAGGTCTGTCTCAATTACCAGAAGGTTAGTATAATGCTTATAAACAGGGACAATTCACATTCCAGTAGCCTATAGACTATTTGTTTAAATATGAGGCTAAAATAATCCATTAACCAAACAGCATTTTGTGGGAAAAAAATACTAATATACAGATAAAAACATATGAAACATAAAATGCACTCCTATACTATACAACTCACCCAGCTTTTCTTCTAGCCACATGAGTGCGCTATGGCACTGCAGGTAATATCTGTATTTTACATTTTCCCACACAAAACAACCTGAATAAAACTATTGGTCCTATCTATTAAATTTGTCTCACATTTCTCACATATTGCTTATAGTGTTGATGACTATAATTAATGACAGCTGCTAGTCTGATCTCTGATTCCACAATCACTGTGCCATTTAGCCCTTGTAACTCTTAAAATGGGGGCACATATGAAAAGTGCTGTAGTTCCTACATTCATTATATAATTTCAACTTATACATTCATTAGATAATTTTATTTACTTATTTCCGACTTTAAATGAAAAAGAAATCCCAGATTTATAATGTGGTCTCAGACACTTGGACCCCACTATATAATATATAAATTATGTAAATTAACTACAGTGAGGAGATGCCCTGGATAACAGCGTTTGCTAAATGCTATAAATGGTACAAGGTGGAGGAGTGCTGCTGACCAAAGCCTCTTGATGCAGGCAAGAGCACGCAAGATTAAAATGCACTAAAAAATCAATTACACAGTAAATATGGAATGAGTCAGCCATGAAGGCCCCAAGGGAGCTTGGGAAAATAAAGTCCCTGACTTTGCCTGGGTTAATCTGCTCTCTAAGAACAACTGACTCATTTCACGAGAGGGGTATTGAAAAGAAAGGAATCCACAAGGAAGGGACTCTGTGATTCCTCAGCATCACTGTAAATGATAAATTTGTTTATTCATTTTTTTCCCGTTTTGCTGACGGAGGAGAAAAGGCCTGGCCATATTTCTGCTTATCTTGCACACTACGTGCAGGCTAGTTGTTCAAAAGCAGAATGATTCAGCCCTCAACAAAATTCAAAGAGAAATACACAAGGACACCAGGGCTTTTTAAAGTAGCATTTGCCTGTTAACTGTGTGCTTTTATTCTTCTCTCTTTCTCCCCTTTTAACTTCTCTTTTGGGAGCTAGCCCCATTAGCATGGAGAGCAGAGCAGCAAAGGTGAAGCACGGAAAGGAGAAGAAGGCTAAAAGTCAAAACGTCCTCTGAGTAAGGTAGTAAAATGAATAATGTGTTGCTAGCATTTTTAGCAACTGGGTATAACTGATTAAAAAAAATAGGTGTCCATGGACAAATAATAAAAAAGAAACAGCTCTGAGCTATCCTGTATTTAAAGCAGGAAAGAGCTGGCAATCTAATATCAGGCATCGATCTGTGCTGCTTCAGGTTATTAGCTGAGCCACTCTGGAGTGCTAATAGGGCTCTACTTATTCCATGGCGGTTTAATTAGCCTTATGCTAAAAATGTGCTTACTGCACACAGTGCATTTGGGCCGTCAGTCACTGGGCGACTCTCCCATGTGTACATTTAGCAGGGGGTTGGGATGCATTCACGGGATCATGACCCGTTCATTAAAAATGAAGAATTCAGGAGATCTCAGCTTGGCTTGATTAGCTATCAGCAAAATGAATTAGTGAATAAGTGTCTGTACTGGTTTTAAAAGTCTGTTGAAGGAGAAAAAATATGATGTTAGTGGAGGATTTTTGAAGCTCTACTTTGGACCTGTTATGGTTTTACTGTTAAAATGTTCGTCCTACTGCTGTCTGTTTTCTGTAGGATGAAAGGGAACCTTTTACATTAGTTGCTGATATTCCGGTATCCATACTCTTGTCTCTTTATGTTTTTGGGTGTGTTTGAGTGAGTCCACCTGTCTGTCTTAGCTAATTATTATGTCACCGGCCACTATGTGTACTACTGTTTGTGGGTTGGTGGGCTGCTCTGTTCAGAATTACACTTCATCCATTACTCTGACAGACAGTGGACTGACATATTCCAGCACCTTTCTGCCTGTGTGTGGTGTGTGTGTGCGTGTGTGTGTGTGTGTGTGTGTATCCTGGAAGTCTTATCCAGACTGAGGTCATGCTTTTGCAAATGCTTTTGTGAAGTGTATGTGTTATCAAATCAGATCAAATTTTATTGGGCACACACACAACCACACGCAGTACAACGTGCAAAGAAATGCTTTTTAAGACTGTCCTGTGACATAGAACAGAATTTACATAAAAACAAAATTTACTTACATAGAAGTAGAAAAAGAAACATATAAAAAATATTATATAAAAGATAGATGGCAGAAAAAGTATGAACTGTAAGTGGTAGATATGTGCAGTTGTATGTGCAATGCAATGCTGTGCAACATCGAGCTGAGGTGGTTACAGTGATACTATATAATATAATACTATTGTAGTAAAAGACCTATACAATTCTGCCTGAAGGTATTACTTTGGTACAAGCTTAAACCACATTTTTTAAAATTTTGTCACTCACGTAAAGACAAATAAGTGGCGAGGTAGAGAGCATGTTTGATCTTGAGCTCTGGTTACTGTAGATGTGGGGTTTCAGTGTATGTTCTCCCTGTGTCTGCGTGGGTTTCCTCCGGGCTCTCCGGTTTCGTCCCACCTCCCAAAAACATGCCAGTACCTGGATTTTCTAAGTGTGAATGAGTGTGTGCATGGTGCCTATCCCACCCAGGGGGTATCCCCACCTCATGCCCAGTGTTCCCTGGATAGTCTCTGGATCCACTGCGGCCCTGACCAGGATAAGTATATGATATATAGACAAATTTAAAAAAATAATAATAACTGGACATACTGTGAGATTAATTTTTTTAATATCCCATGTTTTTTTTCTTCTTCCCTATAGCATCCATTCACAACTCTCCACTCTGTTGTGCTGTTGAGCTTATAATATATTGGACACGATATGATGAAAAAAGTCTACCTTTGTTATTTATCTGGCTCATATAATCCTAAAGACTTCAAATATATGTAGCTATATTTATATGCAGCCTAAAAATTCGTCAATAATCTGATTGATAGCTCAAGCTGAATAAGCATGTACTGTATGTGCTACATCAGAATAGAGTAAAGTCAAGTTGACTTTATTGTCATTTCTGTTGTCACGCACAGTTGTAATGTTGGGAACGAAATATAGAGACAATATTGAACAAGTGGATTAGTAACACAGTGTCAGATGCAATGCAAATGTCAATAAATACAGATAGACTATACAGTAAACCCAGTGTTCCAGATGTCCGTAAAGCATAGTTTTTGTTTGTTTGTTTGTTTGTTTGTTGTTTGTTTTACAGTGGTGCAAATCACAATCCACAATTACCAATTATTTATGATTGTTTTTGTTTTATAGTTTTTAACCTGTTTGACTGGTCACTTGAGCTGAATGGGTTTAATCCAAACCTCAGTAACTCAAAAACATGTGGGTCTATAAAAAATGTCAATCTTAAATCTATTTTTTAAATTAAAAATGTGTTATATAATTTGAACATTCAGGAATAAAAACTCCAATAAATACACAAAATATACTGTACACATTTAAATAATGAGAGTAATATTTGAATAGTTTTATATTCTTAAAATAAATCAGAGTGGGTCCATGGGGGCTGCAAATTGTTTGAGAACCCTGCAATAAACAATACAATAAACATAGGATACAGTAAACCCTAAACACTACCAAACAAACTCTAGTCTACAGTAGTACTGATTGTATAAACACTTAATAATCCTGAGCAGAAGTAAAACATTTAACGAGACTTTTGCATATGGATTTGTTAACTATTATGTCAGTAGTGTATAATGAGTGCAGTGTATTGAGTAGGTCTCAGTAGGTCTGTGTATTCCTGCCTCGTATCGTCCTAGGATAGGCTCCGGATTCACTGTGACCCTGAAAAGATTACTGTTACTGAAAGTTAGTGAGTGTGTGAAGCTGGAAAGTTTCACTGTCTGACCACATACACTTCGTTTAGTCCAACTAGAACTCTTTTAGGATGTCAAGAACCCTTAATTACCCAATGAACCCTTAAAGATCTCTTGATCCTTTTTTTTTTTTTTTTTTTTTTTTTAGAGTCAACACTGTAAGTCCACCATCTAGTGGTTCACATGGAAAATGCAGAGGAGTGTAAATCTGCCTCAAACCCGACAACACTTAATATTCAAGCTGTAATCAATATTCACATTTACAAGCATCTTTCTCATCCTTTTCTTAATTTTCAGGCCACATCACAATAATGGGGAGCATTGTACTATTTCAGCTGTTCACCTCACATTGCTGTAGTATTTATTTACTGTTAATTAGACTACTGTTAACAAACTCCCATGTGTTTTATTTATTTTATTATCCGATTATACAGTTTTATCAGCAGGTTATGAAAACACTATGTTTTAGTCAAATAATAATTATACCGAAGGAGACTTTTTCATTCCTGCACACTTGCTTATTTACCACTCAGTGCCCTGATCATCAGTATCTGGAGGTATCCACACTTAAACCTAAACTTTTTCACATCTTGGCTTTTTTTTCTCTCTTACAGCATTTAGAAACAGCATGTTGTTGAGTGCAACGACATTTTATCTCTCCAGAGATTATTTTTATACAAATGATCATGACTTTCATGCAGGCTTCCGTGAAATGAATCGCCTTTTCAAGCTTTACAGTAGTTTTCAATACACTAATGAATATTTATCTATTAAATAAGGAGTACAAGGCATTAATTATCAGTCTGTAGGAGTCTATATGAGAAGCTCTCACAGCTCGGATTCAGCTTTGTTCAGTACAGGAAGCCTGCTTTCTCTGAAATATCCGAACAAATTAAACGATTAATTAAGATAAAGAACGACGTTAACCTTTTTCTTCATTTTTTTTTTTTCACTGAAAGTGTTCAATGCAAATAAATACCTATAAATAAATAAATACATATATTTGGTCTATTAATTATTTTGTCCTATTAATTTCAGCAGCGCATGTGTTGCATGTCTACTCCATAATGTGACATTTCTGTTATAACCACTACTAACAGCAATAATAATAATAATAATAATAATAATAATAATAATAATAATACTGCTACTACTACTACTACTACTACTACTAATAATAATAATAATAATGCTACTAATACTGCTACTACTACTACTACTAGTAATAATAATAATAATAATAATAATACTGCTACTACTACT
>CM040469.1:12877753-12902971 GCA_022758105.1 Pangasianodon gigas
TGACTGGGTAACAGCACTAACTGGGTAACAGCACTGACTGGGCAACAGCGCTGACCCAGTCTCCATCTTGCTCTTTCTCTCTCTGTATTTTGCTCATTCTCCACTTTTTCTGTTTGCTGTGACTGACAAAGCTGTCAAAGGTTAGAGACCAAAGGATGTTCACCAAGATCAATAAGCTCATCAGTGAGCTGTGCACACACAATCACACACACACATAGGTGTGTTGGTCCAACAGTCGCTCAACTCCCCACCTTCTGTAAATAAGTAGTTTATTAGTGGTGAGCGGTTGGCCCTTTGACAGCTGGTTTCGGAGCTGTGGTGTGTGTGTGTGTGTGTGTGTGTGTAGTAAATGATGTGTGTAAATGGGCTTTTTATGGTTCCAAAAGGGGTGATGTTTCACACCCTATTTAACTGTTCATTACTGTTGCCCTCTTCACTGGGAAAAATACTTCGTCTTTCCAAACGATGTGATGCAGCAAAAAGCAGTACTCAAGAAATGTTTTAAATCTTAAAACATGATGATATTCTCTGACATGGTGCAAAAATAATGCATTTCATTATTAATGAGAAGCCTTTCACTTGAATATAGCTGTCTATAGACACATGTCTAAAGATCCCATTCTACTAGTAGTAGAAGAAATTCAGAGTAAGGAACCAATGGTCCATCATGTTTGATTATTATTCTCACCCAGCTATTAGACCAAAATTTCACAAAATCCCTTCCACTCCTGAAAGTTGTCCTATGATGGACAAGTTATAAGAATATACAAACCAACTTGTATAATATCCAAACAATAGTTTGTTTAAGATCATATATTGATCGCTATTGACCTTTTAGTTAACAGCTATTATGAGTGAGCCTCTTTCTTCATCGTGAGGACAGACTCCATTTTTTCCTGTAGGGTCGGCTGTCTTTGTGCGTGACTGACTGTTTTCTCTCCTGTCATTCAACCTCTCTAGATAACTGCAGTTCCTCTACAGATCTTGTGCCCCAGACACATTCTCAGAGAACGGGAAGCACAGAGCATTCTCACAGCCTTTCTCTCATGTGTACAGAATGTTTTTGCACCCTGGTTGTTGCTAGGCTTAATGCTATAGGGTTTGTTGGGTTACCTTTACGAGCTGGATTTGTCTACAGCACAGAACCAACAGTGATGTTCAGCAGAAATCATTAAACCATTGTTCAGACAGTGAACTAATTGTGGTACATAATACTGCCATGCAAGCTTTTATTGTTGCTGAACTAAAGGTTAATTAAATTTATGATGATTAAATTAAATGTATCAATTTCCTAATTCCTTTCTCAGTTCTACAGACTGAATCACTATTTGGTGTCCTGGGCGTTAATAGGCCATCACAGCAATAACTACTAATGGGTGTTGGTTAAATAATATGTATGATCATGTAACAAATGTCGAATCAAATTCTTGACTGTACAAAAAAAAAAGCATGCATAGGATTCTCAGAACATTGCCAGATTTCAGTGCACTGACAATGACGTTCTAAAGTCACAAGCAGCACTTTAGATCATTATTCATTCCACATGTCTATTCCAAATAATATCTGTTTGACTTTGTCTTATCTTAGTGACTATGTGTGTGGTGTCATTATGAGGTATAAAGAAATATCTGCAGCTGAAACAAAGTGGTTTCTGAGGATTTGGTGAGATCAGGCAGTCTCAGCTATGAGAGAACCCGTATTGTATTTGTGGTAAATGTTAAATGTGTTAAACTTTAACTCTGATGGCTTATGAAAACACATTTAGAGACAGGCACAGCTTGCACGCCGCTCACAAAATACTGTAGATATGCAGCACATGCCTTATGTTCACACACCCACCCACATACACGCACACAAACACAGACCTTGATCATTTACATACTGTATATCACTGACTCACTAAAAATAGTGTCAACCTGACCCTACTGACTGCCACCTCTACACATTCTACATTCCCACCACACATCCTAATGAGTGTCTGTGTGTATGTGTGTGTGTGTGTGTCGTACCTGTGCTATACCAGCTCTCTGCCATTGACACATTGGTCATTGACCCCAGCTCTGTTCTGCTGTGCCTGATACACTCATTGCTGTTTCTAAATCTGTTTCTAAATTAGTTGAGACATTTGTGAAAGTGCCACTAATTTGGGATTTAATCCTTGCTACTGAAAACCAACAGCAATCCACTCTGCCACTTAAAATCACACAATATCCTTGTAAAATCTGCACTATTTTGCAAAATTGTTCTGTCCAAGCATATGTTAAAACACTCAGTCACTCCTGTGCATTGCCTGGTGTGAGTTTAGACTGGCATCTCTTCTTTTGCCTTTCGCTGTATCATCTGGACCTCTGTTTAGATGAATCCCTTATCCACAGCCAAATTAATAAAGCTCACAGTCAAATTCACTGAAAAAAAAAAGAAAAACTGATGCATTCATTTACCTGATTCAAATATGTATATCATTACAGCAAATAAAATACCAACAAACTTTTGACTTTCCGTTTAATTCTTTATGGCAATAATTGTGTTGATCGTATTATATTTAATGGATGTAGAAATAATGTACACATTTAGTTAAATTACATTCGTAAAGCATCACTTTTTCAGCAATCCAGCACATGCAAACAATCGGCCTGCTGTTTGCTTGACATTTCCATAACTCTGAGTGAACTTTGACCTATGGAGTCAGATCATTCTAAACTGAGGATAGATTTAGAACAGTAGTATGATCCCAGATGAAATTGACAGAAATTCTAACAATGCGTGTTGTTTGACTTCATATGGCTGTTGTAAGAAAAGCTACAGTCACTAATCCTACTATTAACCCTACCGTTTCATGTGAGATGACTTGTAGCCCCTTTCCAACAATCACTGCAGGTGTGGCTTTTCACACATTATTCCCACAGCATTGAACTTGTGCTTACCATGCATGAATTCACACACACGCACACACACACACACACATACACACCCTTTTCATTGCTTGTGTATTGGGCTTCTTAGTGAAAATCTCTGCTAGTGTTGGGAATATAAAATAGTGGTGAAGGATTTTAAATGTGAAGTGTCATGCAAGTGTGTGTTTGTGTGTGTGTGTGTGTTTATGTGGGTGTGTGTAGTTGTATCCCTGCTGTGCCCCAGTGCAGGAGCAGAGATAGGGAGTGAGGGGGTGAGAACTGAGAGCACAGATAGGGCTGCGGCAGACAGGCAGACTGCTCAGTCAGATTAGCCTGACTCCAACACTGCATTCCCCAGCCTGCTTCTGCTGCTCCATGAAGCAGTAGGCTTCTGGAATACACCACACACACACACACACACACACACACACACACACAAAGAACCAGAATGAAAAGCATTACAGAGTACAGAACAAATGGGGGTTGGAGCAATGATTAAGTAACTAATGCAATCACATCTGTCCTTCACTCAAGGCCAGGATAGACACAATACTACTTCAGTTACTGTACAATCTTAATCAAGAAATGAAGCACAGTTAAAATGATCTGTCAAGATGACAAAGGCACAAGTTACAATCTCTCATGTGAAGTAATTGCATCAGTGAAAACATCATCACACAATCTAATAAGGACACAAATATACCATCATACGTAGTGACATAATGACATTGACCCAATATAGGAAACAAACAAAAAAAAAGGTTACAAAAAAAAATCCAATTCTCCATACAACAGTCATATTTCCAGATATCTATCACTTTTTAAGTATAGCCAAATGCAGTCTTTCAGAGACTAAAAACAACTTTAAAATAGATCTAAATATAAGACTTCAGAGGATTTTGTCTGCTTTTTGAACTAAAAAAAAAAAACACAAGCTCTGAAAGGGTTCGAAACATTAAGACAAATGCATTAGGATTTCTATAAACTCCATCTGTACCTACATTCCTGAAATTGTTTTTGGTTATCCTTTAGAGACTGCAGCAACATTTAGACATAATCTCCCCACATAAACACCACACAATCTCAAAAATGTAATAAATGCACTCTAACACTAATGCTGGCAAGAAATAAACAGCAGGCCTGAGCATCATGACGTCAATGCATTCAATGATCAATAAATTGTTTTCTACCACAAATGAATAATAGCATGTATGATTTGAATTGTGGAAGAGCCCATGTATGTTTTTGTTGGTTCTGTTTCCACGCTTTGAGCCTGTTCTTCTAACTAACCTGGGTCTCTAACAGTGATCTTAGCGTTAACTCCATCTGCTTTTCCAGATTTCGTGATTAAAAACGCGCTACACTGGACTACGAGGGTATTTCACGGTGGAGCTGTGTTGTTAAAAAAAAATGTCATACCCGACTGCATCAGTTATAGCGAGGAGATTTACAATCCGCAGTGATTTAAAGGGTATTTACTTAACCAGAGTGTGAACCGCAGAAGCGCGCGCTGCGCGTGACAGACAGCGCGATGAGGCGCGCGCAGGGAAAGGCCTCGCGACACACACCTCATCCATAAGCGCGCTTATCAACCTTCATCCAGCTCAGGAACGGACACTGCAGAGCTACAGCTAATGCATATGCACTCCTAATCCATGCATATAATCTCAATATATAGATCTAAATGTATAGAATCTGGATATATCAAAACCATATTAATATTACATTAATATACACAAAAAAAAATTCCTTCCTGTCTTCCGGTCTCCTCTGTTTGAGATCATTTAATAATATTCTTTGTATGTGTTTGAAGTTTGTCCAGGTTGCATATTAGTTTATTAGGCTATTTCAACACATCCATAAGACTTAACTATAGCCGCACTTATACTTAGGCCTATATCAGGATTACATTATTTATGATTAGAACAAAATGTGAAGTGTATTAAATCAGTAGCAGTGCAATGGTTAAGGATTAAGCTATAATTTAGTCTGATATGTTATCCGAAGCGGTTATTATGCTTATTGCATGCATAATATCAGTGCTTTTGTCAGGGATGCTGTTTGTTCAGAGTTGAGCCTCATGCGGTTCTCCTCATATCTTATACTGTTTATATCACCAATTCATGACACGTCTTTATCTTAATAGCCAGAAATGTATCATTCACAAATACACCGTTGACAGAGGAGATCTCGGATGATACTTTAGCTACACTAAAATAAAAATGATTATAGGCTATAAATTCACATAAAATGTGTTTGAGGTTTTTTTTTTTTTTTTTTTTGATGTTATTGTTCTTCTTTATCAACTTACCTTAGCCTAAAGCCTGGTTTTTCTATCCTGCATTGTTCTACTGATACTTCACTTTTTCAACAGCCAGTAAAAAATAAATAAATACAATATTTTTTAAAAAAATCAAGTATTTGTTCAGTCTTAATTTGCACTTATCGATTTTAATAGCATGCCATGCTGTTACTGGGGCTTGGCATACACGCCTCATTTGTTGTCCTTTGAAAAGCAGCCTGCTTTATCACCTGTACTCTCAACAGTTCTACAAAAACTAATAGTCTGTCATTATTTGATTAATGGCATGAATATTAAGTCTGTTGAGTCTGTATGCCTGACCTATGTCCCTGATTCGTATGGTGGCCAATAGACTATATGAATGTATATAGGACATATGTGCCAAAGTTATAAATATTATAGTTTTATCTTTATAACATTTTTTTCCCAACATGGGGCTGGTGTAAATAAATAAATAAATAAATAAATAAATAGGGAAATGAATGAATAAATAAATAAATAAATAGGTAAATAAATAAATAAATAAATAAATAAATAAGGAAATGAATAAATAAAATGTCACATTCTTGACTGATGTTCTGAGAATAGATTGTTGATTAGAAAAGAAGATGAAGAAGTGTTTCACACACTTTGCATTAACTGCAAGCTCACAAGACACCTACGACGCATGCGCCAACTCCCTGGCCAGCTATTGTTAAATAATCTCACTAAGAGAAATTTGTGAAATATACTGATGCACTACAATCTCTAGACAGTTTTCGAGATTCCGACTTAATATTTACTTAGTTCACTTTCTGAATACGAATTAGACCTCCTTATTACTGACTTGTTTAAATGTTGCCTTATTTGTTCAATATTTATTTATTTAATATGTGCTCAGTATTGAATCTATTACTTGTAGCTAAAATTGGAATAAATAATAAATGTCTCCTTTTGCCTGTCTGATAGATTACTCGATACCTGTATCATATACCGTCAAGTAAATATGTAGATAAGCAGTAATTATAAATTCCCATTTAGACTTGTTAGATCCACTTAAAGCACGCGGGCGCAAAAACATAGATGAATTTATGCTAATTATCTTTAATCAGATATATTTTCTATAATATTTTCTATTCTTCTCTTTCTATAATATTTTCTATTTTTCTATAATATTTTCTATATTTTTCTCACGACACCTTAACGATCAGCAATGCCTATTTATTTATTTATTTATTTGTTTGTTTGTTTGTTTGTTTATTATTTTTACTTAATTTTACTGATGAAACCTGGGGTGCTAGGATTTAACCATCCCCTCCAGGTATAATAACAGTTAAATCTGTGGTGATGATTGTTGGAGCTCCATGTTAAAGCTGTCACTCGTATCTGCCTTATCTGCCTGCTGCTTTTATAGAGAACTCATCCAGATTTAACGGGCCATAAAAGCGATCCTATGGCTCTCGTACGGACGCCGAGATTATTTTACTGCAACGATTTTTATTTTTACAAGACTGCTCAATTAAAATCCCTGCCAATATGCTACCAGGACAAGAGCGCGCTGTGCCTCTGTTTTTATGTTCAATGAAAACGTTTTCTCTTTAGAGAATAAATGAAAAAATATATTCTGATTAGTTTTATTCTTAAATGTTTATTTGCACACTGTCGGATGTGCAGTAATTCCCAAATATTCGGGTTAAATTCCCAAAACCTTCTTCTAAAATGTAACTAATTCTCAAATAATGCTGGAAATAAATTCATCAGAGTACATCTCTCAGGCTGAAAGGAGAACACAGTTGGTTATAATTCCTATAAATAAGTCCTTTAAATGCGCACTTCCTTGCTAAACAGTATGCCAGAGCAGCAGGCCCACCTAGGCGGCGTACTATTGTGACATAAGCTGCTAGTTAGTGTGGTAGTGTGTGCGTGTTGGCCGAAGCCCGAGTCCGCCTCTCCTCCTTCGCTATGGGTCCTACCTTCGGGCGCTGAGTCACGTGACTTGGCTCTCGCCGTGAAGTATAGAGGGCGAATCGGGGAACGGTTATATGAGGTGCTATCAGCCTGTGATACCGAGTCGCAACGCGCGAGGAGAAAACTTTTCGCTTTTTAAATACAGGCTTCTGCGTTTCCCACGACAATCCTTGCATTCCTTATAATTAATCCGAGGACGCGGAGAAGAGGAGCCTTCGCCTGAGGTGCTGCTGGACTGGGGGGAAAGAGGGAGCCGAACTTTATCGCCCAGCGCCCTTATCTGGTGAGATAATGCGACGAGAGCTCCAGGATAAAATTGTATTAGCGCTGCGCGCGCGGCTATCATCTGTTTTTATGCGTTTCCAATGATAAAATATATGTATCAAGAGATTGTGCCTTGGTTATCTCTGTGGTTCTTGATTTGCTCCAGTCGGCTGTGTTTCATTGACCTGGTTCGAGTAGTCTAGATACTTGACATGGTTAGTCTTATTCCAGTATCTGCACGCAAAGATAGCACAACTCTAATGTTCTTTCCTTTCATTAACCATCTATCAGAATGATGCATTAACGAATATGCTTTTAAAATGAATCCAGTATTATAATCTGGATGTTTACTTTAGACGGCGGCTTTGCAGTAATTTTCGTGGTTTGCTGCATGTTATTGGAAAAATAGCCGCTGGTTTGTCTGAAGACAGCTGAAATCTGGCCATGTGGCTCTGATTACTATCCGCTGTCACGACCGAGGAGCTGCCTCAGCCCAGACTTTGACTCCTTGTTTTTTTAGATGCTAATTAAGACGGATAGTGACATGTAGGCTACTTTGTTTTCGGAGAAAAATCATTTAATTTTTTTTTCTTTTTCCTTCTTTTTTCCTTTTCTTGTCAGGAGAGGAGTCTTGTCTGGCCGAACCTACCGGAGTGGAGCTTCTGGACGAACTTCACTTGCACTGATAATTATTTTCTTTGTTTTTGTTTTTTTCTTTCTTCTTTTTTTTTTTTTTTTTTTTTTTTCTCGAGATATTACTTTTCTTACGAACAGTTTAGGAGATTTGGTCGTGCAGCATGTACTCGAGCTTGGCCATACCTTCCAACCCATCCCCGTACGGGCACGACTCCGGGAACTACGTGCACGCACCGGCCAGCTCGCCCGTGTACGTGCCCAGCACGCGTGTGCCCGCCGCCGTGCTGCAGTCGCTGCCCTACCTGCAGCCGTGCGAACCCACGCACCAGACGCACGCGCTCGCCGGCCACCATCACGCATGGCCACCGCAATCTGCTGCTGACGGCTCGTCGTTCGGCGCTGGAAGCCCGCATGCTCACGCGCCCTCCGCCGCTTTCTCCTACACACACAGTCCCCCTGCGACCGGCGGCGGCGGCAGCTGTGGCGCTCGCGACCCCGCGTCCTATCAGAGTCCGCTCGCGCTGAGTGGCGGCGCGCGCGGCCACGACCAGTACAGTGGTGCTCTGGTGCGCTCCGTGGGCGCGTCTTATTCGAGCCCATACGCGTACATGGGCCCCGACGTGAGCGGATCATGGGCTCCTGGTCATTTCGACAGCGGTATGATCGGACTACAGGGACGCCAGGGAACTCTGACAGGCAGAAGAACCGGTCTAGGTGCGTATCTCTAATGACAAAAAAAAATACTACTGTCCCACATTTTATTCTTTTACTCACTGATGACACACCTTTCCTCAGTCTTTTCAACTTTTTTAAATTATTATTTCATCTTGCAAAATTTTATTTAGTATAATTATAATTATAATTATAAATAGTACAATTTAATTTAATATCATTTTATTTTGCAAACATATGCACTGCACCTGGTCCACTGAATTCACCACTGGACTCCTGAAATCACACCTGAAGCCAAGATACTATTATATCCTCTTGAGATCCCTCATTCACAAATTAAATTATCACTTTGTCCCACAAACTACTTCCTGTTCATTAGTTACAGTCAGGTTGTTACTTGTCAGGCGCTGGCAGATATTAAAAACAACTGTAGGCTATTTATATAAAATATATAAAGGAGAAATAAAAACATACGACTTATACAACATACAACAAATTATATTTATATATATATATATATATATATATATAAACATAAATATATAAGCTACAGTATGCAAATAGCAAAATGTACAAAATGCATATAAATATATAAGGAATTAATTTATTATTATGAATTTATTATTGTGATACTATAACGTCATTTATTATTCTCATTGTAGGCACTAAATTTTATAAATTGACTGAATAGAAAGAATTAGCAATTCTACAAATTTATATATATATATATGTATACTTTGTAGCCTGTAAATTCACGGAAACAAAGGTGCAGCTACTCTATTCTAATATGATGTGTAATTGTGTAATGTGACCTCTATTTTTTTTCCCAACTCAGCAAGCAAAAATGGTTGGAATGAAAGGGAGGGGTCTCGTTTGATGCTGTGATCTCACGTTTATTGCAGTAATTTAATGACAGATGAATGGGTTTTAGGTTTTCTCTATAGCCAAACAGCCACAAGAATGGCAAGCTATTGTGATTGTGTCAGTCTATTGATGCTGTATAGTAAGATGGTTATTCCTGTTAATCAAAGCTAAAAGCTGTGCTCCTGCAACTAATCCACATATGCTGCTAATACACTTTAGATGCTAATTAAACATCGTTTGGGTGTGAACTGATGAAAGGGCTATGAGTGCAGACTTCTGAGCACTGGCAACTGCCTCAGTGCCACCTTGATCAGACTTACCTAAACAAACAGTCAGAGACTCATCGTCTGATACACATAATGCAGAAGAAGCCTGTGAGCTAGCACACTCCTGAAATATGGGAATGTCATGTAATTTGGTACGCAGCTTGTCATAACAGACTGCTGGACTCATTCACTTTGTCGTAATGTTATCTTTGAAAGAGCACTTCGCTTACAAACTATATTGCCCTATAAATTTCGCACATTTTAGTGACGAGCTTGTGGTTTATGTATTTAGGTCCATAATGTCATATAAAGTCTCATATAATAACAGAACAACAGAAAGGCCTAGAGAAATATTCTGAAAGGGTAATCCTATAGGTGGATCATTATTATTATTATTATTATTATTATTATTATTATTATTATTATTATTATTGTTGTTGTTGTTGTTGTTGCTGCTATTATTATTATTATTATTATTATTATTATTATTATTATTATTACTGTTGTTGTTGTTGTTGCTGCTGTTGCTGCTGCTATTATTTATTTATTTATTTATTTATATTTTATTTTATTATTTCTCTTGCTAAAATTGGTTCCCTTAATTCTCTGAAATGTGGAATTCCAGCCATTAAATGCAGGAGGGCGTCGCGTGTCATGTGGCCTGATTGATTGGGGACTCCTGGATCTTTAACACTGATAAGAGCCCCATAGCCATTCGACCCGGCCTTGTCAGACACACACACACACACACACACACACACACACACACACACACTGCTTACCCCCAGTGTCCCCCGTATTGATACATTCCGCGTGCTGTCTCATCGGTCCGCGCGCGCCTCTTAATTCCACCGCGCCAGGCCAAACGGACACATTCATCACACACACACAGCTAATCAAGATGCCCGCACATATTCACCACTAATCTACTACAAAGCCCAAATACAGGCCTAAAGAAAGCAGAGAGTGACTGCGGGGTTTTTTTTCTCCACCTCTACAACCTTCTTTTGCACAGTATATCCAATATATTTCTCAAATCTTAGTTATTAAAACATTTGCCTCTATTTATAATCATTAGTGTAATAATAGTGTAAAATTAGTGTTTTTATCTTACAGGCTTTGAGAAATTCTTTCTTTGAGCAGGAAATAAAATGATTTCTAGGTCATCTGCAAAGCCATTTGACTTAATGTAACCTTTGCCTGTTGTTTGTTTCCACATTAAGTGGAACACAGTTCTTTATTTATGGACATACTTTTACACAGATAAAACAAGAATACTACTTAAAATAATAATAATAATAATAATAATAATAATAATAATAATAATAGTTTAATAGTTTTGTAGCCTGATTGGAATGATATAAGATAGTATTACTCCTGTATCCATATTTTTCCTGCACCCTGTTAATAGAATTAGTATTATTTATTATTCTTAATCTAGGGTGAAATGATCTCAAAACCTTAACTGACATCACTTCAACTAGAATTTTGATTTTAGAATGAATGATGGAAAAGTGAATTAGGAATGAAATGAATAATATTGCAAAAGAAAAGTGTAACAAGTGAAAGGTGGCCAGCAGAAATGAGAAAGCTTTGTGTTTTTCATGCAGAAGTGTTGGATGAGATGGCGGTGGAGGGACGCGAGTGTGTGAACTGCGGCTCCATCTCCACTCCGCTGTGGAGGCGCGACGGAACCGGCCATTACCTGTGCAATGCCTGCGGCCTCTACCACAAGATGAACGGCATCAACCGGCCTCTCATCAAACCCCAGAAACGACTGGTGAGTGCTCCAGGTTTAGAGCTGCAAGATATGTAGTTCTTATTGCGATATTGTTGCAATAATAACATTGCAGATCAGGGAATCTCACAGAAATCATGCAATACAAAAAAAAGCATCATTTTGGTTTAAATAATACTGGTCAGTATACTGGACAGTGTGGCTTAGTCTAATATATTTCAGGACATACAGCTTTTTAAATATGTAGCAATCAAAATAAGGTATTTTGTCCAGGCTATATATGCAACTTGTGGTGATATTTAATCTTTAAAGAGATCTAAACCCTAATAAGCATTAAGTCAAGCAATATTTGGTGCAAATAGGTCTACAAATTTTTTTCACTCTCATTCTGTAAGTGGATTATTTGGCAATCAATGTTGAATCAGAAAAAAAAAACAGTGGAAAGAGAGAAAAATATATGCATTTGAAAACAAGAGAAATGGAAAGAGTGCTTATCTCAGGGCCACTTGTAGGAGGTCACAGAGGTAGAGAGACCTTCACTGCTGTCTTGCTTCCCAAGAGTTCTCTCGCTCTCTCTTTTTCTCTCTCTCTCTCTCTCTCTCTCTCTCTCTGTCTCTTTCTCAGTGTGTGTGTCTGCAGCTGTGAATTAGCACACTTAGCACACCCTTTCCACATCTCTGTTTTTATTTGCCGTTTAGTGACCTTGTCCTTGAGTCCGTCCGCATTTAGAACAGGACTCAAAACTCCATGTGGTAGCTACTGTGTGCATGAGCGAGGAAATCTCTCTACCCATGAGCAGAAAGCATTGCAATAAAAATTAGTCTATTAGTTTTCCTTGTTTCCAGCACCTGAGCACATGTTTTGCATGTTACAGTAAAACCTAAGCCATTACTTGTTACCATGGCATATAATCAACACTGTGTGTAATTAGAGGATGTGTGAATATGGTATTTTTTAAATTATTTAATAAAATTTTTGCTAACAGCCTGTGGAAACTGAGCATGGGACAAATATGATGCACAGTATCTCTAATTCGAAGCTATTTATTGGCAGAATGCAGCCTGGAACTATCTATTCCTATCAGGTCCCAGTTTTCCTTTGCTCATTCTCATTAGTTTGACTCACTGAATGTACACACACACACACACACACACACACACACACACATACAATCAACCTATTTGTCATTTTTGTCAAGAAGAAAAACACTTGCGGCTATTTTGTGGTCTATATGAACTGTTTTTGTGTATCTGCAGCAGACTACGTCCCGGCGGGCAGGCCTGTGTTGCACTAACTGTCATACCAGTACGACCACACTGTGGAGAAGAAATGCAGAAGGGGAGCCTGTGTGTAATGCCTGTGGCCTCTACATGAAGCTTCACGGGGTCAGTATCAAGGTTCATGTAATATATTGGATCTTATTCTAATATATTTATGTAGAAATGTGCTCTGTATACATTCTTAACTCAAGGGAATCTCAGGATTCAATCACTCTAATCTGTAGCATTCTTAGCATAAATGCTCAGTGAGCTAGTGTCCAACACAAGTTAAATGTATTAGGTTATGATGATATAATCATAACTGGTTGAAAATTGACGGTTTTTAATATTAGATTCATTTAATGTATGGCAATTTTCACCCCAAATTTTGAGTTATGGCCCTCCGTTTCCAAACTGGTTCTTGATATGATTATAAATTTAGTGTAATTTCATTCAGTTGCAGTGTTACAATGTATATCTCCATCTTTAATGAGTAGTATATTTTCCTAGAGGGTCTTACCTCTTAGTTCTGTCATCCGATAGGTACCCAGGCCACTAGCTATGAAGAAAGAAAGCATTCAGACGAGGAAACGCAAACCCAAGATACCTAAAACCAAAGCTTCCTCAGGTAAGAGATGTTGTTAATACATAGCTTTAACCAATAATAGCACACAATATGAATCAAAATGAATGCAAACCTATGATTGGAAATTTACTATCCAGCTATAGCTAAGTATACTGTGATTAATGTGACCATCTGTTCTCATTAATTTTACATTTTTACATGTTTTTGAGTCTTGCTATTTTTTATGAAATACAGACTCATCAGTCATGAGTATGCCGTATGTTGATAAGTGCACTGATAAATGATAAATGTTCTGACTGTATGACAGTATCAATGATTTTGCACTGCTTTAGTGAAAGTGGTGTGAGATGAGGTGGAATGAAGGGGCAGTTCATTTTTGGAAGAAAGTTAAGATGAGTGATTGGGATGAAAGAGAGGGAGAGGGGATTGCGAGAACGTGTGGAGAGACATATGGGGTGTGTGAAAGAATAGAAGAAGCAAACGTGAGTGAGTGAGAGAAAGTGAGCGTCCAGTTACACTACTTTTTCTGGATTTAATGGATTTGTGGTTAAAGAAACAAGCGGTGTCTATAGAGAGGCGTCAGGCCATCTTTGAATATCTGATAATTATCTGACCTACGTAAGTCTGCTAATTTTGTGATGTCTCTTATTGGGTTTGCTTAAATTAATTGTTTGGTTTTTTTTTTCACATTTTGTGGTCCTTTAGGGTCTTCCGTGTCTGGCACTACCTCTCCTAGCTCCCATCCCATTTCAGAGAATGCTTCAACAATAAAAAGTGAACCCAACATTACTGCCTCACCATACGCCGGTCAAACGGTTGTGTCTGTCACACAGGTATTCATTAATACTAAGCCCATTCTCACTCTCAGATAAATCACATTATACAGTAGCTGATTAATTAAGTACTCATTGAGTACTGAGTATTTTCAGTCTGAGAGCTATTGTGTCTTAATGATTAAAGTTCTCTGACAGTGAATCTATAGTACGGCTGAGCAATTGCACAAAAAAACCCCAGGAATTCTAACAAGTGACATTGATTTCTTGCATTTTCTACAAATGAAGTCATTAGAAAAGCTGTGACCTCTCACCTTAACCTTAATCATTCATAACCATTCATAAGAATTGTCTTGTGTGAATGTTTCAACCCGAGAAAAGGAATATAATATGGAAAAAAATTAAAGTTGGTAGAATAGGCTGCAAAGCCGTGTGGAGTAACCCATGCTTCTATTCTTGTCTCTTCTTCATAAGGCTTCAACACAGTTAAGCAGCACAAGCTCGGGCCATGTGGACATCAAATATGAGGACTACTCGTTCACTCCGACATCCATCGCCCCACAGAACACCTGGTGCGCACTGTCCCAAGCATGATGCAGCCCGAGACACTGCCGTTCCTAAAAATCACCCCAGTGCAATCTAGGAAAAGAGACTTTATGACGAGAACTACCTATTACACAGCCGACTCTAACAAGCAAGGAAAAAAAAAAAAAAAAACGGACTCTGGTGGATGCCAGTCGATGGGAATATATGAACTGATAATACAGTTTGTACCGAGCGTAACCGATGCTTCAGTGTCTTGTGGTTCAGTGTAAATTTCAGGTCATACCTATTCACATTTGTGGTGTGAGCAACAGCAGATGACTCAACAAGGTATTACAGGTTTTTTAACCTAGAACCAAAATGAAGGACAAAAATCAAATGCACATAAAAAAAACCCCACAATTTTTCATGTTATGCTTCTTCACAAATAATTAATTTTTAAGATACATTATTTATGTTGAGATAGGAACAGTCCAGACAAGCCGAGTTATTCAATATACTCTTTCTTTTTTTCCTGGCAGGGAATATATTTTATGGTCATAATGACATTTGAACACGCACACACAGACACACACAGACACACACACACAGGCTTTTAAAGTTTCCTCATTGCTTCTACTGATTCGTAATGCTGTCCGTTAATCTGAAGTGCAATGACTCACTTTTCCAAAGCTTTTGAAAAGGGATGCGATTATTTTAATTATTTTAAGAGTTTGTTTTGTTCTCTTCAAATATATTAACCTTAATTTTATTTTTGCTGTACTTTGTTGATATATAATGGAATTACACTTTTGTTTTATTGACTATAAAACTCAGTATCAAATATTGTCCCTGTGTCTTTGTCTAGACTGTTGATACTCTGAAATCAATCAAGATTTATTAACAAAATCTAGATGACACACTAGATGTCCATATTTACACAAAAATAAAATACAATCATGATCAAAGTGTTAGTTAGTTTAAACTATGCAAAAAAGAAAAAGTAAAGAAATTTTTCATTAGTTTGTGAATTAAAAAAAACAGGCATAAAACAATTTACTGATTTGGCATAAGTTCTGTTGGGTCTTTGTTATTTTTCAAAAGAAAAAATTTCCAAAGCTGTTTATGCTATCAAATATATTTATAGTGGCTGTAAACACAGCTGTAAGCCTGATATGCAAACCGTATTGTCCACCTGATATTGTGCAGATGTAAGCATTTTGTTATTAGCTAAAACCTAAACATTAAGTTTTAAAACAAAACATTTCAATTTCTTGATTTGGCAGACATTTTTCTCCAAAGCGACTTACAAGTGAACCAGACTACAATCCAATCACATTAAAAAAATATACATATATATATATATATATATATATATATATATATATATATATATATATATATATATATATATATATATAGTGTGAACACTTAGTTTCTGGACAACTGTGCTTTACTTGTAGCTTCTACAATACATACACACATTTATTTGTGCTACAGCTCAATAGTTGGTAAGAATGAATATTACACACACTTTTTAAATTTAATTTTCATTATTGCCTTTTTCCGAAATATAGGTATTATTTTAACAGATAGCGGAAAAAAAAGAAAATGTTATCCAAGTTCTATATGTTTGCTGTATTTTCTGTATATGTAGCTATATACACAATAGTTAATATCTGCATCTCTCTCTCTCTCTCTCTCTCTCTCTCTCTCTCTCTCTCTCTCTCTTTCTCTCTCTCTCTCCCACTCTCTCTCTCTCTTGCTTGTGTTGGCGATCAAAGGTTGCCTTCCAGCTTGGCTTTATGGTGCTGAGGGTTCGACCCAGGCTGGCACGAGTCAATTTGTGGCGACACAGAGGCTCCGCACACCATCTTTATTGCTATTGGTCAAATTAGCCTCTCTTATCTGCTGCTGTCATGGTTTCTGTTACCCCAGCAATGAGTTTCAGAGCTCGGCATTATGGGAACTGCATGCAACTCTGATCCCTATTGCCTCTGCTCCATGAGCAACTATTTTGCAGGCTAAGCTCATTAACTTTTCCTTTCATACACTAAATGTTACACCCTCTAATATTGAATGTAGGGCTGTGACGATATGCAGTACTAGTACGGCAGTGTACTGTGAAAAAGAAGGCTGAAGTAATTATATTGTTGATGTTGTGATCGACTGGTAAACAGAACAATGTTTACAAAAAAACTCGATCTCTTGGTTTGTCATATCTCTCATTTGTCTAATATTTAAAGAACACACGTACTAGGTAAAAATTACATAAAACAATATCAACAATATATGTTGTGTTAATAAATTACTTAAAACTAGATAAAGTATGGTTTACAATATATTCTAGCAGCTTGTCTAACAAATAATTTAGTAGTTGTACCATCACCACTGGGTTACGTCATGGAATGTCATACACTCTGAAAATGGGAAGTTGGAAATGTCCTAACGTTTCACCTGTAATTAAGTCATAACTGATTTGTTTACTGAGTTCTCTTACTCTTATTTTATCACCTTTTAACCCCTTAAAGTCAGGTATTTTTAAAGCACATTATTTAGTAGTTATATTGAAGGTAATAGGAAATGTATGTATATGGTTTCACAAGTGAGAAATGTGAGTCTGGACTAGACAATAGGTCCTGAGGGAATAGAAGATTAGTGTCCATGAAAAACAGAATCTACTTTCCCCCCCCCAAAAAAGAGACATCTTGTCATCTCCTGAATATCCAAAACCCTATTCAAGTGGAATTCCAGCCTCATACACTTCACACACTCATCCTTGTGTCCTTGCTGCAGTAAGTGGCTCTATTGTCCTTGTGTACGCGTGGCTTCAAAGAGCAGCAGGAGTCACGCCGGGGAGCACGACCCTCGTGGCCATGTTTGTGTACCATTGTCCTGCTTTAAGGGCCACGCATTAGGAGCTTGATGCTGTAAAATTGCAGGAGTGTGTCTTTGTGTTTTAGCCCAGGTATTTGCGTGAAGGTGAGTGTGTGTGTGTGTGTGTGGGGGGGGGGTTCGGGCGAGGGGTCATGATCCCCTCTTATCTTTGAATGGACTTGTCCTGAAGTATTTGAGACTGGAGGTTTTTGAGGTCAGCGTGGTGTCAAGGTTACCGCTGTGTTGAACATTATAAACTTTTTTCTATGCTGTCCTTCGATCATTCTATTCTCCTCCACCTACTCACCTCCTCCCAACCTCCCAGTGAGTGATAGCCTTTCCTTAGCAGAGACTTTTCCCAGGGTCAGCGTCCATGCAGCCCTCGTTCAGTCATTTGTCCTCTCTCTCTCTCTTTCTCTCTCTCTCTCTGCTACAGAAAACAGGATACTGTGTTTTAAATGTGGATGGAGCGATCCTGACACAGGGGAAGTTATGTGCCGCTGAGGTGGGAAGGAGGAGGAGGGTAACATGGGGACATTTATTTAGCTAATATTCAGCCATTAAATCAAAACTTCCGTGTGTTGTCTCTGCAGCTATTCCCCATGGGCCTGATAAATCATCCTGAGTTACAGGGGACAGGGGAACAACATAGTTCCATTTGTGTGTGTGTGTGTGTGTGTGTTCATGAAAAATTAGTATATTACAATAATACAGTAATAGCAATTGGACTGTGTGTAGCTTGTTGCTGGCATGCAGAGGGAGGAATTTCGGGAAAGCTGTCTGGGATACTGTGAAGTGGAGCTGCCTAGAACCCAGACTGCAGAGATAAACCTGGTCCTTATCATTATCTTCATCAGTCCTTTCTTTAAGCCTGAAGTAACACACACACACACACACACACACACACATGCAGCCATCATATGAGCTGTATATGCTTCACATACCTTGTACATTAATTTTAGCAGTGTATATAAATCATTTTAAGGAGGATGTACTACAGTACTTAAAATAATGGTGTGACTGTATAAAGAGGCCTGAATTAATATCTATTTTAATAACCTGGAATTAAAACTGACATTGCAAAGCCATTGTTTCATTTCAAATTATTTTAAATGTTTATAAGTATAGAGCCAAAGCAAGAAAACTGTCACTGGCAATTTTTAGAGTACATTGTAATAGGGTATAGTCAATGACTTTTAGCTATTTTGAAAATTCAGACAAATACAGCCCCTTCATTCAGGGTTCCTGCCAAAAGCATGCCATAAGCAAGAGAGGGAGCTTTCTGAAATGATAAACAACATGACTGACAGGCAAGAAGAGATGCTTTCTTGCCATAATGGGTTGGATGTTAGTGCTCCGTATCATTTTGTTGCCTACAATAGAATCGTGTTAGACATCATGATTTTTTTTTTTTATTTAACTGCTACATGAATGTGTAAAGGGCAATGAAAACTACAAAGTGATTTTCAAGTCACTCAAGGGAGATAGAAAGTAACTTCTACTTAAAAGCTGAGATGCATTTCAAGTAGTATCAAGATAAAAATGTCCTAATGCAGCTGCACCAAAGAGAAAAGGCCCAAATAAAAGCAAACTGAAAGACAGTTATATCAGTCAATCCTGGGAAGTAGTCAAAAGCAAAATAATGCCAAGGCCACCGGCTTCCAGAGGACACTATCAGCCAAATAACCTCCATATGCGCTGTACTTACTGTAAAAACCTGATTCCTGTTCCACAAATTAGCATATGTGTACTGTATATACAAATTCTTTTTTTTTTTTTTTAACAAATTCTGTTTTTCGCTCAAGATATTACTTTTCTTTAAGGCGCTAATACTTTTCAACATCTGAAATTACAGTACTCAACACAGTCACTAGTCCTTTTGTGTATTTTAGTGGAATACTTTAAAATTAGAGCCATGATTTTATCTAAAATGCATAATACAAATATAAGGCAGGTATGGTTGGCATTATCAGCTTTTTTTAAATTTTGGGAAATTCCTTTTTTTTGCAGGAATTTGTCTGTCAGCTAGTTATTTGAGAAGGTAATAGTTCATTTGACACTGTATGAAGTGAAAAACTAAAAGCTGAAAGGAAATGGTCAGTGTACAACAGTCAGCATTTTCTAAGGAAGAGCCTAAAATTTCTAAATTAGACATACGAGTAATTACTAAACTATTTTAAATTGTTAATTAGGTATGAATTTACCTGCTTAGCTAGTAATAATAAATTTAAGAACTAAAAGTAATTAAATAAAAAATACAAATACAGTGGGATTATTTTATAGTAACCTAGAGTTAGGTATAGTTAGTATCATTTCCAAATCAGAACAGTTACATTACAGAATTAAATCTTGCATTTAATTTAAATAAATCTTGCATATGAACACTACACACACACTCACACACACACACACATACACAACCTGACTCTGTCAGAGATCTCATTTGACCATAGCACCACGCTGGGTTACTAGCTTATTGGCCCCCCACTGGTTAAAACAACACACATTGCCTCACACATACACACACTCTCACTCACACTTGTGTGTTGTGTTAGTAGCCGTGGGGGTCCTCCCCAGGAGTGCCATTATATTTTGATTTGCTATTCTATTCCTAAATGCCCCTGAGAAATGAGGCCAGACACAAAAAGGGGCAAATGGTGATGCTCGACAACTCCAAAAAATGATAATGAATCACTGTGTGCATCTATATCTAATTATGACATTAGCACGTCCTTAACACCTTTCTAGCACACTAGTTTATAAGTATGTAGGCTTTGTATGTGAAAGGGTGCTTGTTTTCATTAATCCAATATAATATAATATAACCTAAGCTGTCTAGATGCAAGTTTATCTACAGCACAGATCGATGTGCTCAATGTCTTAAGTAGACTTGGACGGAAGGTAAGTGTGTCCGTCCCACTTTAGATGCAACAACAAGTGTGAGAGGCCTCGCCTGTCCAAAGGTCAAGGTGTGTTGAGGGCAAAGGCAACTAAAGCACCGTAAACCAAAGTGCACCCTCATGCAGAAATCGGAGTAAATGAGATCGCAAACATGTGCATGAATGCACATTTAATGCTTTTAAGACATGTGCTTACTTGATGACGCTAGCATTTTCTGGTGTGTTAGACACATACATGGACATTCATACCCATCCACACCCACCTACACATGCACACACCCACCTACACACACACACCTACACACACACACAGACCTGCTCAACATCATTAGTCACAAATATGCAAAGATGAGTTGTAGTTTCTAGCCATATGCTTATAATGGAATAACAAGAATTAAAAGGTAGATGTAAAGTGACAAGTAAAAATACTTTAATAATATCATGGTGCTTTATGTACCTACAAAGTGCACCTATATGGTGGCTGTACCTGATTAAATAGCTAATAAGTCTAGACACATAGTATGTATCTAATCTAGTGCACCTAATAAAATGTTAACTAAGTGTATATCATCATATTTAGGGATCTGCAAACCCTGCTTCTAAAAAAGAAGCGAATTTATGTTTAATAACACTTTGTAAAGCACTGAATGAAGTCAGAGATGGGAGTTTCACTGCTGTGTCGCATGCACACATACACACTTTGCTACTATTCCCCTTGTTCTGCAATCCTACAGGGATTCATAATTTATGTCCACATTATTGTAAATATTTTAGTCTTTTCAATGTTGGGTGTGTTTTTGACTTGTGTGGTGTTGTGAGCATGGATAGGAATATCTGAATAGTTTTGATCCTACAGGGACATTTGGCATTTGGACTTTTTTTTTTTTTTAAACAAAAACTTCAGCTCTTATTTAAAAAAAGAAAAGAAATACTAAAAGAGCCAAAATATTTCCTTTTAGTTTCTAAGGTTAAGGTTAGGGATTTAGGTGTACATATAGCATTAATTAGGTGCGTTAATAATGTCAGTGGAAAGTCCTCACAAGGATAGTAAGACAAAAGTGTGTGTGTGTGTGTGTGTGTGTGTGTTTGCTGTCATGTAACTTAATGATGCATCACATGGATATAATTAGCAGGAAGCCTAACAAACTTAGCCTCATTCTTTTTGGGTTATTTTCCGCGTGTGAAACAAAATAACCCAACCTAAAGAAAGTGGAGGTGGAAAATGGCCAGAAATACGATGGGTGAAAAATAGCATTGTGAACGACAGAACAGAGAACGATGACTTCCGCAGGCGCGCGAGACAGATTGTTTCTTCACCAGGGAAAAGGAACAGGAAAGAAAAATGCGAAAGATAGATTTTTTTTTTTTAACCTTCTGAACGAAAATTACAATCAGTACTCCCTTTCCATTCCCAGAGCGCCCACTGAACCTCCTGTCTCCTGTCTCCTGTCTCCACTGCAGCACTGCGCCTCATTTGCTTCACACCTGGCTGTAAAGCTCCGGCACTCAGCAGCACTGCGCCAGTGTGCGTAAACATGGCGCAGCTCATGGGGAGCGCAGGTAGATTATCCACACACACACACACACACATTCACACACACGCACGCACACACACACACACACACACATTCACACGCACGCACACACACACACACACACATACGCATACACACACTCTGCGTATTTATGGCACGATGGCACAACAGGCAGCACTGAGAATGGAGTGAAAGAGCTTCATGCTTTCCAGCAACCACATTCCAATCTGGTCTTTAACACAGATTGGGAAACGAAGGTGGAATAAATGTCTTGGGTTTGTTTGTTTGTTTGTTTGTTTGTTTTCCACAGAATGTCTTTAAAGCCAGTTTCTATCCGGTGCTTTGCAAAATGTCTGACACCTCAAACTCAGGGAAAGGATGTATCTCCCAGGGGTTTATCCTAAGGCTAAAAACCACTAATTTTTTTTTTTTTTTTTCTAGTAATTATTACTAGCTACACTCTTTGAAAAAAAAAAAACATAGTACTGAACCTTTGCTATGTTCCTATGTTACTAATGTTGCACAAGTCAACATTGCACACACATACAGATGTACATAGTCTATATTTCTATATACATATTCTATATTTCTACTTCTGCAACATAGCTACACTTTATTATGTTTGTTTGTATGTATGTATGTGTATGTCTGTTTTTATTTTCTACATAGTTTGTGCATTCAATGTGGACAGCAAAGAAAGAATTTCATTGTACAGGGAAGCTTGGTTTCCTCACTGTGCACATGACAATAAACACTTTGAATCTTGAATTGAATCTTGAACTAGTACCCTTACCTTTTGAACCTTTAATATGCATCCTTCACTTGTGAATATAGTGTAGCTTTAAAAATGATTTAAGGTGCCTAATTGTCTTTAAAGCTTTAAAGATACACTACATGCTCCTTTCTAGTAAAAGGTATACTAAAGCTAGAGAAGGTGTATGGGAGTGTACTACCCCAGCAACAAGAAAAGGTACAGTTTAATAATATCCTTTTTTTTTTGAGAGTGTAGCAGCAGGGGTTCTCAAACTTATTTACCTGTTTAAATGTAAAAGAAATACCACAATCCCTTTCAATACAGATTTTTTTTTCATGAGCACAATCCTATTAAAAAAAAAAGGCTTATTGTTTAAATGTGTAAAATAATATTCTGGCTCAAAGTTACACATGTACAAGATGCTGTTCTGTGTATTGGCTACATACTTAATTTCAGAGTACATTTGATGGCAGTGTGTGTGTGTGTGTGTGTGTGTGTGTGTGTGTGTGTGTGTGTGTGTGTGTGTGTGAGTGACCGTCTGTCATCATGGAGGCTTGGTCAGGAGACTTGTTGGAGCCCAGAACTCAGGGGTCAAGTCCAGGCTTTTGCAACCCCCCCCCATCCCTCTATCCTCACTCTGCTCTCCTCTTGAGAGATGGACAGAGTGAAGGAAAGAGAAGGATGAGAAGACATGCGGACAGACGGAACAAGAGTTGAAGAACAATGGTAACAGATGTAATACTGTAAAATTAGTAGTTAATATATTAGACAGTAGACATATTCTGACTCAGTTTAGGTCCATTTATATTTTCAGCTCATTCTTGATTTTACACTTCATACAGCAGCAGAGTGTGAGATTCCATTTAGTAAAACGTATGATATATAATATAACATGGCTGTGTATGATGGTAGATAAGATGGATAAATGGATTGCAATGGTATGGAATAGTCAATCATTTACAGTATCACTTTTTATCTGTAATTTTTTAGGTGGCAGAATTGTTGGAAAAATTTGCAAATTCAGTAGTTTTTAAAGCAGGATCTGTAAGGAGATTCACTCATAGCCTTCAATAGTTACACCATTCAGCATACAGCATTCTCTGATTTTCATGCATGTTCTTCAGAGGTAGTCATCCCCATTAAAAAAAAAAAACTTGTACCATGTTTCAGTGAACGCACTGCATCACCAAATTATAATACGATATGGATATTCTGTCACACCCTTATGTGATAGTGTTATATTTTAGTGTGATGAAGCCTCCATTAAGATTCAATCCTTCAGTCAGCTCCCTGGCGCCTAAATGACACTCTAATTGCAGGGGTGGGGAGGTGTGGGTGGTGTTGATCAGCAGGAGAGCTCTTCTCTGGTGTAGAGTGATGGCGAGCAGAGCTGAGCATCAAGAGCTGTTTCACTTCAGCATTGAGCCGATTGCTGGCTCCGCAGGGTGTTATTCTACTGTCATTCCCCTATAGGCACTAGGAGACAGCACGGCCAGTCTTCCATACACAAACACACATACAGCTTTGTTAAGTTGTCCATCAGCATATACAGTGTATCAAACATCCTCACTCAAACACAGATGTACATCTTTATGACTCCAGTGTGAGTACTCTCATTCACATGTAGTTTCCTGATTTACTTCTCCATTGTGTAGGTAATTAATAAAGTCTTAATAATGACTGTTAAAAAAAAAAAAACACTTAGATCTTAATTTTGGCATGCAGTGACACCACCGTTAAGTCCATCATAGAATAATTGCTTGGATTAGCCATGATTGGTTAATAGGAGCTGCATTGAAATGACTAAAGAAATGGCTTTGCGGCTGTTCATCCACGAGAAGATGAAATTATGAGAAGAAAAAGACAAGATGAAAAATCCATACATGTACAGAATTCATACGATTTTAATTTCAACTAATCATTGACAAAATCCTGATGAAGAGGAAACAACATTAAAAGGCCATAATCAACATGCTAAAATGTCAGGGAAAATATTCTGAATGAATTTCTGTTTATCTGTGCTGTATGTGTACCATAAAAACTGTTTGTGCTGGCTTGGTTAGAAGTTAAACATTTGCACAGATACAGAAAAAAAAATACACAATTATAAAAAATAGAATTTTGCTCGTACAAACATAGCACCAATGAAGCAAATGTTTGTTTTTCTGTGTACATAGACGTATATATCCAATCAGGAATAAACAATGCTGCTAGCTCCACCCCTGAGTACCACTAGGTCCTGTTTCTGTAAATAAACATGTACCGGAAACCAGGTAACTTATTAAACTGGATTTTTTTCTGGTTTTCTGGACTTTATGCAGAAAAAGTCCCTTTTAAGAGTAAACAAACAGGAGCAGGAGCTAATTGCATGAGATCCCAAGCATGAGTCTTCCACAGTCCTTAGGCACGTGCGGTAAATACGTACATCA
>CM040469.1:12912051-13142279 GCA_022758105.1 Pangasianodon gigas
GGGGTGGCTCCCTGCGTCTGAGGCTCAGCCAGCCTGGCTCCTCTAGCCCAGCACCCAGACCAGGTCTCTCTGTGTTTGTGTGTGTGTGTGAGTGTGTGTGTGTGTGTGTGTGTGTGTGAAAGAAGGTGATGTTGGCAGTAAAATGATACTCAAGTGCAATCTTATCACTGTCAAAGTTGAGTTATTTACAATCAAAGCCTAACCTGTTCTCTTCTGCTCTCATCCCTTCTCCCCTGCTCTCCTAGTCTTAACTTTTCTCTTCCTCCGTCTGAGGGAACCGATAAGGTCTCTACATGTAGAACCCTATAACAAATCGTTTTCTTTTAAGAAAAAGCTTTTAATGCTAGAACCATTAACTATTCACCTCTTCTCTGAGAGGGTAGGCCTTAGCATCTCTGTGGAAGTGCTCTCTCTGTTTCACTCTCTCCTGAGTTAGATAGAAGCTAGCCTAGCTAGTCTTCCTCTCCTCTAAAGAGGTCCGAGAAGAGACGTGCTGCAGTATGTGACCAACATCATCAGGCATCACATGTCACATCCTCCATATACAGCTTTATATAGTCATTCAGAGTAGCAATGGCCCCATTAAAATGACACAGTTCTCCCCTAAAGCTCTCAAATACTTTCATCCAAATGCCTGGAGTTATGCTGCTTTGCGTTATTTGTGGGGTGCATATGTGATTTGTGTTGCGCGTGTGTGTGAGTGTGTTGGAGAGGTCGTCCGCGTTTCTCATCTGGCCGGCTCTTAGCCCAAGCCCTTTGATGTGCTTTTAGAATGGCCGGAGAGCTTTCTGCTTTCCCTCTTGCTTGACAATTGTTTATTAGTTTTGAAACGGCTTTAGTGGACATTGGGACTGTCTGGGCAACTCGCGCTTCAGACACACACTCTCCTACCAGGAGAGAGTGAAGAGTTTAACATGGATGCACTTCCTGGAAGGGGATTCTGGGGGCTGCGGTCTGAGCTGGGCTTCTGGAAGGATGTAGAGTTGGTGGACAGAATGAAGGAAGAAGAACAGATCGGCTAATGACCTGACGATGGGAGATTCTAAGAAAACCAGAGAGGAGCAGAGAAGGAGAGGAACAGAGAGAGAGAGAGAAAGACCACCCAAGTGTCCAGAGAATCATAGTGCGAAAGATTTATGGTGATAAGCATTGTGAGAATGTTCTATTAGCGTTGAATTAGCATGTGTAAGTATTATAGAAGCGTTGTCAGACACCTTCATCTAAGCATCTGACTGCATGCCCACAGAGTAAAATCTATTAATTAATCCATGTATCGTCACTCATTTTACTCATGTACCCTCACGCATTTTACTGCACAAAAAATACATATTGTTTTGATTTCAGAATCATCTCACATTTAAATTCTGCATGCAATCTTTCTTTTATTTTTCTACCTTTCAGCATGAGTAAAATTGTCAGTTGGTGAGCTGCTTGCCTACCCTCTCTTTTTTTTCTATAAACATCAACAATAATTTATATGTAAGTATGTTATACACTCATTATCCACTTCATTAGGAACTCCTGTACACCTGCTTGTTCATGCAATTATCCAAACAGCTAATCAAGTGGTGCATTGCAAGTAGTAGCTTCAGTTAATGTTCACTTCAAGCATCAGAATGGGGCAAGAATGTAATCTCAGTGACTTTGACTGGGCATAGTTGTGTGCCAGGTGAGTAGTATTTCAGAAACTGCTGATCTCCTGGAATTTCCATGCACATCAGACAGCAAGGCTATACTAACTCAAATAACCACTCTTTACATCCATGGTGATCAGAAAAGCATCATAGGATGCACAACTCTGACCTGTCTTAAACATTTGCTGGATGCGCGTGCATGTCTAAGAGAATTTTCCAAAAGGCAGCATCTACATGTAAGATCGCAAAGACATCTGTGCAGACCGGATTAATATGATCATATTAACCTTGGGTTTGTCGAAAAACAGTAGCTATTTTGGGGAGGGGAAAAAGCGTCCACATTGCTGAAGTGGACAGAGATCAAAACATACAGTAGTATCACACCTGTAAAAGAGGAAATAGGGTTTTACACACCAGTGATTCTTTAAGTATACTGTATATAGTATACAAAAATTCAAATTCAAATTTTATTTGTCACATGCATAACCATACACAGTACGACTTGCATTGAAATGCTTTATACAACTGTTCCAACATAAAATAAGAAAATATAGAAAAATATTAAATATAAAGAAAAATGTATACATAATATATATATATATATATGTAAAGAAAAATATTAAATATAAGAAAAATATATACATAAAAATTATATATGAAGGGATTTAAAAATAAATTAGTATGATTAATTTATTTACATATAGTTATGTTAACCACAGAAAGTTTTATTTAGACTAGACAGGTTATGCATAAAGAAAATCCTAAATTTGTTAAATGTTATTTATTCCTAAGGACAAAGTGGTTGCTAGAAGAAGCATAGTCACATATGCACTTACAGTACAGCTTGTTAGGAAGTTGGAGTCAGAGCACAAGGTTAGCCATAGAACAAAGATGGTTAAGGGCCTTGCTCAAGCCCGTCAGAGGCAGCTTGGTGGTACTGGTGCTGCGGCTTGAACTCAAGACCTACTGATCAGTAGCCCAGAGCCTTTAGGTCTGAGAACTTCACTATCAGTAAGTCATAGCCATATTGCCCATCATTGAAATGAGGTGGCAGAAACATACATACATAAAATTAGCATCACGCAACAAACAAACATGCATGTCCCAGAAAGACCTAGTTTTTGAAAGAGTTCGATAAGTATTGACCCAATTCATTGATTCAACTAAACATGGCAGTTCAGATGTTGACAAAAGCACCTGATACCACTAAAATGTTGATTTTTTCCCCCCACAAGGATTCACCTATCACACACAACACAGAACTGGAATGCTAAAACATTTCCCAAAGATCTTCCATAAACAGATGATTTTTGTTACAATATGTAGTGCGGCAGTTTAACCTCAGCATGGTCTCTGGTAAATGCTTTGTATGATAAACCATATTTCCTCATAATTTTTAGATTAATACTGCTTACACTTTCCCTGTTGTATTTCAATACATCACCTCACTTTGCTTGTGTCTCTGTCTCCGAGCTGGAGAGTTATTCAGAGTTCAGTTCATTTGTCTTATCCTAAATAAAGACAGACTCCCTGAGAATACACTTCTAATCTTCTCCACAGCTGTCATACCCATCACTTTTCTCTCTTTCCCTCTCACTGCCACATGATCTGTTCCCTCCTTCCCTCATTTCTCTGGGCTTATCGCTGGGGATAGAAGCTAAGAAAACATGCCAATGCGGTCTTTCTAATAGGCTGGTGTGGTGTAATTGGCTAATTGCTTTATTTTGCCATAGAGGGTTCTGCTTTGCATCAACCCAGCAGGAGACCAGAAACACCTAGAAACATCTCTCTAACTGTCAAAGCTACTCAACTTGTCATTGGCTGAGGCATGAGCAGGCTTCATCTGCCATTGGCTGAACTGAGGATGGATGTTTCTGCTGACAGCCAATGGGGCCAGACGAGGGTGAGCTGTGTGAGGTATGGGCCGCCACATTCTTTAGTGCTAATCAAGTCTTATGAGCTTTCACTGACGGGTATGCGTGAGTGTGTGTCTGGTGTGTGCTGTGTAGTAGGATGATGCTATAGGGGCCATGACTTGCTCCCATAAGCCAGACTAGTCATGAAGTAAGTTCAGCTCATCAATAACGCACAGACACACACACACATGCACACACACACACAAGTCTGGCCTTTGCATACCTGCATCTTCAACCATCACAAGAAGAATAAAGGTGGAAGATTATGGAAGATAGATGGAAGAGAAAGGTCTTTAAAGTAGCAAGTAGGGGCTTCCACACACAATAGTGTGGGAGAGTGACACAAGGGAATTGTGTTTGGACTACAGAGGGTCCAGGGTCAAATGTCAAACTGCGCCCTCTACAAACCCTTCATCCACCCACTTCATCTACTGCATTGACAGAGACCCCTCCCCCTCCCCCTTAGCTCATCAGCCCACCTCTCTGTCTCTATTAACTCAAATGATGATGCACACACAGCACACCTTCTCACTTGTCTCATTCATATTGTAAAGTTATTTATGAGTGTTTATGGGTTATTTATGGGTATGGGTGGAGACTGAGTCACTAAGTTTAGAGTGCTTCTCTTTAGCTTCCTTCTCACCCCCCAATCAGTCCAAGAGAATATTTAGCCAGCTCTATTTTTTTACCTTTTTCTTCTTAGCTATGCTGTCTACTGTTTGTTACTTCTTTCACTACAGATTGCAGAAGGATTGTAGCAGCACTCATGACCAAAAATATGACTTTCAGCACACATTTTGTTAAAAACCTCAATACACATTATTACAAGAGAGTGGTGATGTGATATGGTTGAGACAGCCGATGCCATGCTCCTCACTAAGCATGAATTATGTTGGGTTTCTTTTTTTTTTCCTTTTTTTTTTTTTTTTCTTTTCTGTTTGTTTTTTTGTTCGTTTGTATTTTATTGGTTGGTTGAGGGTTTTTTTTAGTTTTGTTTTTTGCAATTTTCCTCTTCGTGCCACCAGACTTCCTGTGTCCTTTCCTTCAAAACACACCTACCAGGCCTTTCATTGAGTTCTTTGAGACCCTGTCAAGTCTCCCCTGTGATTCATTTCTAGTTCTACAGAACTGCATTTTGAGTTCCTGAAAATGTCTTCATTATTTGTACCACCTCTCCTTCCCCCCTTTTTCTCTTTTCTTTCTTTCTTTGTTTACAGGTCATGCTTATCTGTATACACATGGGTGACAAATTAAAGGGAAAAAATAGTCTGTCTGTTATGCTGGGAAGGGCATTTTGCTGGTATGGTTTGGGTCCACTTGTTCCCTTGAAGGAAGGGTCACTGCAAATCAATCTCCTGATGTGAGTGCGATTTTGGACTGGCATTTTAGACAGTGCTCTCTCTGACCATCTGTCCAACTGAGGCAATATCTTTTGGATGAATGGTGTCTCATCCATCCAGTACAATTCCAGAGACTTGAAGAATCAATGTCAAGGTGCATTGAAGCTGTTCTGGTGGCCTAACATTTGTTGTACTGCATTAGGGAGGATAATATTAGCTCACAAGTAGATAAATACCTAGATAGCACAGTGCTAATGTTGCTGGATTGGAGACCAAATACTCAATACACTGTAGTCTATGTCTCATTAGCAGAGTTGACATTTGTGGTCCTCTATCATAGCTACATTTTCACAACAATTTCACAATAGCGTGACTATAGGCTAGTTTATATCAGGGTGGCTGTGTTTGCTTTCAGAAATCGTAGCTAGATAAGCATCAACAGAGGGCTACAGTGCTGCTTTCCCCTCTGCAGGTGTCCATTTATTGCACTTTGCAATGTATGACATACCATTACATTTCACTTATCCAGAGTGATTTACTTTCTAATCATGTTACCCAAGTTCTCATCTGGTTACAGCAGCATTATTGCCAAAGCAGGTGTCAAACTCCTGTGTCTTCTTTGTGGAGAGAGAGTGATGGTGTCACATTTTACCTTGACCTGTGGTTTTGCCATCCAACTGCTTGATAGCCAAGTTATAAGACTACAAACATGTGAAATGGGTTCCTATGAGTTTTTTCAGCTGGTCATTAATACCAGTGTTAGCTACATTAGCTACATGTTAACATCGTTAGCTGCACTGGGGTTTGTTAGCATTTTATACTTTGCTGTGAAGGAGGTTCATCCAAAACATTATCTTACCTGGCTCTTTAAATAATAAAAACTTGTACTTGATTTGTTATATAAAGTCAGCCATTTATACAGATGGTTTGCATACCATGTCCAGGAAAAATGTTGCTAATTCCACATCCAATATCATCGCCTTCACCAGTAATAAATTTCTCCATTTTGCTGCCAGTGTTTATTCTGATGTTACAGCATTTCTTGTCATTAAGTCTTTTTGAAACAGAGTGGGGTTTTTTTTTGCTTACAGTAATAGACTGAGATGGGGTGAAGGGCCATTAGGCAATGACTGCAAAAAGACTGACAGGAGGTCAGCTTCCATTGCAGCTACCATTGCTTAAACAATTATTTTATCATGTTCTACATGTTTTTCAGGTTATTTGTACTAGCAAGAAATAAAAAAAGACTATTGCACCTTTAACTCCATTAAAATAAAAATTACAAGGTTATGGTCAGGGCTGAGGTTTGTATTTTTCCTTATGATGAAATCAATTTTCAGATGAAATCAAATGGAATCCAAACAGATCACCATCACCATTTAAATTCGTCCAAATTACTCATGAGATCAGGTTAGTGTGTGCGTGTGTGTGCGCGCTCTCACGCGTGTGAGTGTGTGTGTGTGTGTGTGTGTGTGTGTGTGACACTGAAAATTGTATCCACCTGCTATATTCTCTACACCTGAGCAGATCAGTATTTGTCTACAGGGTGTAGCTGGCAGTAATACTGGCCACTTCAGATAGAGGTTAGGGTACCACTGTATCACAAGCTGGGCAAACATTCTTTCCACCCACACATATTCTAACATAAAAATCCCAGGTACAGTCTGCACTACTTAGACTAGAGAGCAAACATAAAATTAATCAGTCCAATCATGACCACTCACAGTTTCTCCTACTATTCTCAAAATGATTTTAAACACATAAAGTGCTCTGGGAACATTTTAAAAAATGAAATAGGTTACTGGATTACATTTTAATTATACAGTAAGTGATATATGCTATGCTTTTTTCAGGCCAGAGTACATTTCATTCATTAGAAATGGTGGTTTAATCTCAGTGTTGAGATTAAAATAGAGTTTATAATAAAAGAAGCTGACACACTGACTCCTCCTTTTCCATCACTGTCAATATGTTGATACCCGTTTTGCATGTTTGTGTCATTTCCCCACGTTAGAGCAGGCTGTGGGTGGGCTTGGACTGACTGCATGTTTCATCATGGCCGTTTCTGGCTGTGCTGCGCTCAATTGAACAGTCAGGTGCATTTTATCCCCTACGCACAGAAACCAGAACCCAGATAGCCATAAGTGCTTTACTTTATAAACCGCTAACATTCCTTGACTCCCTCGTGCCACTTCAGAGCTACATCTGAAGGAAAATTATCATTGTGTCTAACTTCCTTACCAAACATTGAAGTCTGGGGAGCATGGATTTGGGCCCTGGAACAGTGTTGGTGCCTGAATAATAAAAACAACACATGATGTCATTTAGTGAATTGTACACTGTGTTTAGCTAGCTGTTGTTTTTTTCTACAAACTGGCCACAGGTGCCAGTTTAAGGTGAACTCTACGGCACCCTCTAGTGTCTGAGAAAGAATTAGATTTATGTGCCTCTTTAACTCTAGTATGTCCACTTTATCACATTACTTTTAATGTTATGGTGTAACTGGTGTCAAACATACCAGGATGAACGTGTTTGGTCGAGAAGAAGATACTCTTAGCTTTTAAAGCACAAGTCAGGATGGTCAATGTAAGTTCTAGAAGACATTTGGAGGGATGGGTGTCTCTGTGACAGCAAGGTCATACGTCTCTAAGCCCCACTCCTCCCTCATAAGGGAATCTGAAATTGAAATAGTCTGACCACGTTTTGACTGCCAAACACATTGGAACACAAAAATGAAATGTTTTATATCATTGATGAGGACATGAGACAAAAATAAGCTTTGAAAACCTAAAAGCTAACATAATCTCTGCAAATCCACAGAACATAAAAGTATTGTTAAACATTTATCTCAGCATATTGTCTCAGTTTTATTTAAATATCACAATTAGGTTTTATAAATCTTTATATTTGGGATGCAGGATGACAATTTCTAACACCTCGTAAATTGCAATATAAGTGGGTGAGATTACGTTTCTAGCAAACTAAATAGTGATATAAGTGACGCATCTGTTTGAAATTGCTGTGCATGGTATCCTCATGTCTGTGTGGGTTTTCTCTGGATTCTCCAGTTTCCTCCCACCTCCCAAAAGCATGCCAGTAAGTGGATTGTCTAAATTGGCCCTAGGTGTGAATGTGTGTGTGCATAGTGCCATGCAATGGACTGGCCTCCCATTCAGAATTCTGTATTCTTGCCTTGCACCTAGTGTTCCCAGGATAGACTCCAAATCCACCATGACCCTGACAGAATAAAGAGGTTATTGAAGATGAATGAATGAATGAATAAATAGTGATACATTTCCATGCTAGCAGTGACCTGTTGCATGCAAAAAAAAGGTTTCCTGCATTGCAAATCAAAAGTGCAGTCCTAGTGGTCTCTCTAGCAGAGCACCTGCACTGCAAAAAATGTCATCTTAGCAAGTCAAAATATCTTAAATATTTCTAGACATTTTACTAATTTAAAGGTTTTAATTTTTTATTAGATTCTTATATTCTATTGGCAGATAATGTTACTTCTTTCTAGAAATAAATGCTTAAAATTTGCAAAGTTATCTTCCAATAAAACAAGACTATTTCAAGTTTAAAAATTGGGTTAATGATCTTATCTTTGGTTTATTATAATCTTATAAAAGGAATACTAGTTACATTTGACTATATTCAAGGTATTTTTGGAGTGTGCTCACATAATACTGACCTGAAAACCTTACCCTCTCCACCATCCACCCCATGGATGGTCGAGAACTAATACTGTGGACTCAAGAAGAACAAAATTCACACAAAACTACTAACAAGAACAATGGTTTCATGAACAATTAACTCTACAGAAATGACCAGACAATTTCAGTGGAACTAACTTAGAGTAATAGCATCTAAGTAGAACTTTACTGCATAGAACTTACTTTGAGTTCGCCTTGCAAATTCAAGTCATGGAAATTAATATTTGTTTGTTTGTTTGTTTGTATGCCTACACAATACTGCTTTATTAAAAACTGCATTTCCACTATTCTCTCTTTCACACCCTCTGTCTCTTTCTCTCTCTTTCCTCTCCCATTTCTCTTCTTGACATTTTTAGTTGCATAAACATTTACAGAGCAGTATTTTTTAAAGCAGCTTCGCCGTGTCTTGTAAATCTGCCTCACTCTTTGATGTCTTATCTCGACATTGCTTATAAAGTTGGAGGGATCTTATGGAATCCAGGTTCTTCTCTCTGACATTACATATGTACATGTGTGTGACCCATGCATCATATATCAGTGGCCTCATCACAGTAAGCCATACTTTTCGCCTAAGAATACTGATCATTCATATACTGAATGATCATTATTATAGATTAAACCTGTGGAGTCTTATGTTTGTTTAACCTCCTCTTCAGTTTTCTCTCCTGTTATCTAGATCTTTTCTTTTCACTGTGAAGGTTCATAAAATTTAACTAGACTCAGAAGGATAGCTTAGATTTCCAGTTGACAGTATCCTCGGGATGTGTGTCTGGATGTGTGCTATGGACTCAAATCCAGCTGGACCAGATCAGGTCTTGATGAATGAGATCAATACTAAGACAGGAGTGATTGTGTTCATTGCATTACCTGTTTTATCCAAAGTTTTGTATTAATATTTAAAAATGTTTTTGAGAAGACCTGAAAGAATGCAGCATTTTGGACAGTGTAGCATAAATAAATACTAAATAAATACTTTGTAAATACAAAGAACAGTCTCTAAAAAAGAAAACTCCATTAATATTGTATCATCGTAGCCTATTTAGTAGGTATACACTCACCATCCACTTTATTAGGAACACCTGTACACCTGCACATTCATGCAGTTATCTAATCAGCCAATAATGCGGCAGCAGCGCAATGAATAAAATCATGCAGATACAGGTCCAGAGCTTCAGTTGATGTTCACGGCAAACATCTGAATGGGGAAAAAGTGTGATCTCTGTGACTTTAACCATGACAATTCTGTGTAAACTCTAGAGACTGTTGTGTGTGAAAATCTCAGGAGATCAGCAGTTTCTGAACTACTTCTGAAACCAGTCCATCTGGCACCAACAGCAATGCCACGGTTGAAGTCACAGAGTCACACTTTTTCCCCATTCTGATGTTTGATGTGAACATTAACTGAAGCTCTTAACCTGTCTCTGCATGATTTTATGTATTTTGCTGCTGCCACATGCTCATTAGATAACTGTATTAATGTACAGGTGTACGGGTGTTCCTAATAAAGGGGACGGTGAGTGTATATTTTAATATATGACAATATATGTAAGACCATTAGGACCACAAGACCACTGGTAAAATAACTATGTATAAAAACGTATTTATTCATTCAACTTCAGTAACTGTTTTATCCTCAGGGTCAGGGTCACAGTGGATCTGGAGCCTATCATGGGAACACTGAGCATGAGGCTGGAACACACCCTGGATGGGATGCAGGACACCATGCACACACTCATTCCACCTATCTACATGTCTTTGGGAGGTGGAAGGAAAACAGAGAATCTAGAGGCAACCCACTGAGATGCAGAAAGAACATGCAAAACCCCGTAAAGGCAGTAAAGGCAGCAAGGCTAACCACTGCTCCACCATTCCACCCTACATGAAAACTGCGTAGTTATAATTGGAATTTTAAAGCAGTTTATAGCATTTTTTAAAATTTATTAGAAATTAGTTGCTCAAAAAGTCACACAACACACCTCTGTGTGAAGAACATGGTCACATTCCTGCAGACCACAAGTCCAGAACAGAGACAGAGAAAGTGTGCAAGAAGCTTTCATTGTGTGGCCAGACAGGCAGGACCGTGTAAGGCCGCAGGTGACAGAGAAGTAGAATAAGGTAGAATAAGGTCTCTCTTTTGTCATTGACACTTGTACACAAAAGGACACAGCACAGTGCATATACACACCTACAGTGTTTCTCTGATACGATTGTAAAATACCACCTCTGTGTTTGCACTTTCTGTTGACTCTCGGTGTAGAGTTGGCAGACAGACATGGCTTTATACAGTGCATGGTTTCACTTTGTTGAATATACTCAGAACAGAAACAATGTTAAATTTTCCAGTATGTATCCCATCTTAGAAAATATGAATTCACTGAGATCCAAGAGAGTGACAAGGAGAGAAAGAGGGCCATAGTACCTCAACAGACCAAATGGTCAAGCAAATACATAAATGTGTGCAGTTTTCATTGTTGAAAACTCAGGTCTTGTGGTGCTTACAAATTCTTAATTTCTATATCCCCATGCCGTCAGTGTCTTCTGAGTTGTTTGGCTGTTTTGTGAAAGATGTGTTATTCCGCCATCTTGTGGAGACACAAGGATTTCAGGAATACTGAAGTGTGCATATACAGTAATAACTATGAATCAGTTATTTATTTTCTCTTGAACAGTTTCACTTGAAGGTATTTTATGTGTCAAAGTATGCTAAGATCTTTGTGTGAAAGAAATACGCTAAGAGCTGGGCTCAGGAACCTACAGCTCCTGCCGTAGTGCAGTGCAGTGTATTTCAAATCATATGTCTGTAAAACAGATACAATTTTAACAGATTTTATTAGGTAACAGTTTTATTAGGTAACAGGAAAATGTTTATACAACGAAAATGTTTAAGATGTACATGTGTATGGAGAGAGAGAGAGAGAGAGAGAGAGAGAGAGATGGTTCTCCCCATGTCCATGTTCTTCTTCTGGGTTCTCAGGTTTCCTCCCTCAACAAAACAACCCTGATTTACCTCAACACCACAACCCTGACCAAGATAAAGCAGTCACTGAAGATGATGATGATGATGATGATACTACTACTACTAACAATAATAATAATAATAGTAATAGGTGGCACGGTGGCTTCACACCTCCGGGTTTGGGGGTTCTAATCCCACCTCCGCTCTGTGTGTGCAGAGCTTGCCTGTTCTCCCGTGCCTCGGGGGCTTCCTCCAGGTACTCTGGTTTCTTCCCCCAGTCCAAAGACATGTTGGAGGCTGATTGGCATTTCCAAATTGTCCAAAGTGTGTGAATGTGTCTGCAATCGTGCCGTCTGTCCAGGGTGTCCCCTGTCTTGCACCCCAAGTTCCCTGGGATAGGCTCCAGGCTCCCCATGGTCAGCAACAATACTCAAATAGGCTGTGGCATTCAAGCGATGACTGATTGGTATTAACGGGCCCAAAGTGTGCCAAGAAAACATGCCCCACACCATTACACCACCTCCACAAGCCACAAGGCAGGTTGGGTTCATGGATTCATGCTTTTGGTGCCAAATTCTGACCCTATAATCTGTGTGCCTCAGCAGAAATCAAGATTCATCAGATCAGGCTACGTTTTTCCAGTCTTCAGCTGTCCAATTTTGGTGAGCCTGTGCCCACTTCAGCCTCAGCTTTCTGTTCTTGACTGACAGAAGTGGAATCTGACGTGGTCTTCTGATGTTGTAGTCCATCCACCTCAATGTTCGATCAGCATTCTGGGATGCTTTTCTGCTCACCACAATTATACAGAGTGGTTATCTGAGTTACTGTAGCCTTTCTGTCAGCTCGAACCAGTCTGGCCATTCTCCGTTGACCTCTCTCATCAAAAAGGGGTTTCCGTCCACAGAACTGCTGCTCACTGGATGTTTTTTCTTTATTGCATTATTCTGAGTAAACTCTAGAGACTGTCGTGCATGAAAATCTCAGGAGATCAACAGTTATAGAAATACTCAAGTACCGTCAGGCACCAACAATCATGCCATGGTCAAAATCACTGAGAGCACATTTTTTCCCCATTCTGATGTTTGATGTGAACATTACCTGAGGCTGCTGGCCCATATCTCCATGATTTTATGCATTGCACTGCTGTCACATGATTGGCTGATTAGATAACTACATGAATGAGTAGGTGTATATGTGGTGCTACTGAAGTGTAGCTGGGCTAAAGAAGGGGGTAAAAAAGGCAATAACTTCTTATCCATATGCCATCTACTGGTAATTGCTAGTAACTACCAACAATAAATCATGTAAATCATGTGATAACAGTATAAACAGGTTTATTCAGCTCTTTACACTGAACAGTAGGTCTTAATATAGAGTAATATAGAGGAATGTTTTAGTGTTGACACATTTCAATCTGCATGCTTTAAAGAAATTGACACCAGATTGCTCACACTGGTGGTGTGCATATAAGAATTAATCTGCTGTCCTTTTTGGTCCAGCCTCGTCATTGTGGTTTTATCTAGGCAGAGGTGCCAGCCAGTCGCACCCAGTCCAGCTGGAACGCAGGAATCAGGAAACCTGCAGCCAGCTGAAGTAATGTGAGAAATTCACTCTCACATCGCTCAGCATTTGTGTTACAAAATTTCTGTCTTCATGTGGGTTTGTGGAGAGCTAGCACATGACCTTCTGGAAATGAGAGTCTAGTTTGTTTTGAAGTGATGGAGTTAATGAAGTAAAGGTCCTGCAGACTGTATGAAGATAATCTTTATTGGTGTGCGTGCATATTATGGGATTTGTGAAAGGTTCATGAAACACAGGAATTTATTAGTTTTTGGTTCATGCATAAAGAAGCTATTAGTCATATAAATGAACATTTTTGTATCAATTATATTCAACATATAGACATTTTATATTCATATTATAGCATTTTTCTAAGCACAAATCTGTGTAAAGACTTCCACCAACTCCATGAAATGCTTAATACCGTAAACATTCCTTAAATTCCGACACACTTTCGTGCAAATATTCTGATGTTCAGTAAGTCACAATGTAGAAAAAGGCATTCTCTTCCTCTAACATTTACTTCTTCCTTTCCCTAATCACCAAATCATTGCAGAATAAAGCTGCTTTGTGTGTTTGAGGTTCTCTATATCCTTTCTAGGTTTTTTCCTCTCTCTCTACTGTGCAAATCTGGTCGGTCAGGTTCAGCGGGATTTCAGCAGGACCGGTTTATCCAGGGAGAACTGGTGTTTGTGCGTTCAGGCAGGGAACTGCACCAACCTGTTCTACTCTGCCAGTGGAGGTGGGGGGGATGGAGGGAGAAGCAGAAGGAGAGGAGAGCAGCGTGAAAGAAAGACTCCTCTGCTCCATTCCTATCCTCTCGCCATTTTTCTTGGATTTTGCCAGTTTCCTTTAACTTTGTGATCAATCAGAATTTGGTAAAGGGCCAGCAGAAAGTGCTTTAACGAGGACCTGGAGGGCTACATGAGATTGGCAGACAGAGTGATTACCAGCTGTTGGATTTGAGACCTGAATTCCACCAGGTGGCCAAGGGTGAGTTTGGAGTTTCGTTTTATTGGAGGGACAGGACTACAGTTCTGACCTGCTTGAAGACTACTATAGAAATCTTAAGTGGGCTAGATGGAGATGAATGTGTGTGTTTGTGTGTGTGTGTGTGTGTGTGAGTGAGTGAGAAAGAGAGACTGAAAGAAAGAGAGGCCTTGTGTAAGTAGTCTGATTATTCATAGCATCATGGAAATGTGATTAAAATAAAGGCGTGAGGTAAAAAGGCATACAGCCTAGTATTGCCCGTACAAGCCCGTATTCACCCAATGTGAAATAAAACACCTTAATGAACATATATGTGGTTGTTAATTGGCAAAATTCAGAAATGAGACTGAACAGCAAGTTCCAATATTTACACAGAAAGTTATCAACATTTAATATCGTGCTGTAATTGGACTTGGACTGAATACTTAATACAGCTGTATTTTGTTAACATTGAAACAAATTGAAACAAATGTCAATTAACATCTGTTAACTTACTTTGTAACTTTAATAATATTACTTAGGATTTATTAATGCTGAAGTTCATGCTTTTTTATTGGCAACTAATGCAATAAATAATGTTAGTTAAAGGGAACTGTTACCCAGATTGTTTATAACTGTAATTTATGTGCTATATTACACGATTATATCCAGTAGTAGAAAACCACAAAGCAAGGGTGACACTCAAAAATGACCTTTCATTCATGTTAGAGCACTGATTACAGATACGCTTTCTGTAAACTCTTGGTGAAGCATAAAACATAATATATAACTAGAAGGATTGTCTGTGTTTTGAATAAATTTATTTCATTAATTAGAGTCAAACGATTACAATGCAGCTGTCTTTCTGTACATCTGTTTGTATGCACTCACATCGAGCACTTCTGTCTCACTCTGTTTGTGCTTTGATGTACTGATTTATTCAACAGTAATTATAAAGAAAGGCATGCCCACAATATGATTAATGCACTTAAATTCAGTAATATTTATATGCAGTTATATTTATATTCCATCAGATTTATATTCATATGTCACATGTTATTCAGCATAATCAGCATACTGAATATGAGTGTGTGCAAGCATGTGATTTTTATGAATGCACATGGTGGGTTATGTATGCATGTCTGTTTGTGTTTGCTTAGGTTTGAATTTGCATATGAGCATGTGTGAATATTTGTGCATGTATCTGTGTACATGTGGGTGTGTATGTTTGAGACTGTACGTCAGTGATTTCTTTGCTTGGTAAGACAGGTTCTTTCTTGCTCTTGCCTGCTAATGCGGGACACTGAACTGACATATCCCAACACGCACACAGACTGAGGGAGTGGGGGACAGAGTGCTCTTCCGAACTCATAAAAAACAGAGGTGTGAAACATTAGAAACTCTCCTCATTAAGTTCCAGCTCTATTTTAAGGGAAGTTCAAAGGAGTACACATTGTAAAGAGTAAAAAATGTTGCTGTATCTAGGTATAATTATTTAATTTTTATCTTTTTCTAATAAAAAAAGGTTCAGTGTAGAATAGAGTACATTGTTGTTATACTCATTTAGGATGTATACACAACATTTAATAGGCCTTCTGATACTGCTGTGAATTACGTAAAGGGTCAGAACGTGCTAGATGTTAATTACTTTAAGCAAAAAAAGTGGAGTATTTGCAGCACATTTACATTGCTGCCAAGAGACGACTGGCAGAAGAGGGGGGCAGCCCGGACCACACCCTGTGGAGCGCCCTCAGCGTACACTGTGAAACTCGTTTGCTCCATTTATACAAATGTTTATGGAAAACGTTTGCTGTGGCACATCTGTGGTGGCTCTAGTGTTAATAAGGTCAGCAAATCATTTTTTTTAATTGCAGTCCATGCGAGCACACACACTGCACATATCTGTGCCCTCCTTACTCTAAAACAACTGAGTCAGCTCACAAAATGCACGATTATTATATTATTGTGTTACAGAAGTGTAAATCACTTCCTGTTTGCTTTGTAGATGTGTTGTAAGTTCTAGCTGGCTACACACAAATAATAAGAAATAGTTTTCTACAGTTCTGGTAGTGACTCTTTAAGTGATTTTGGATCAGTTATGTGAGCGAGTCAACTGCTCTTTCTTTTTCTCTCTGTGCTTATTTCAATTTCAGGGCATACAGTCAGCAGAACTGAACCTGTCTGATCAGGCAGTTGCTATTGGGTGACCCGAGGATGTTTGTTTAGTAATCTGATCTGATCTTTTAAGGCTTAAATTTCACAATCACGTTATCCTGCAGGCCATACATGAGAGTCCAGTCTGGAAGATAGTTTCCTCAGGATGTCTGAGATAAGATCCAGAGCCTCATTATGTAGCTGAATGGCATGGTATTTGACAACCGGCACGTCTGTTAGGTGTCTGGTTATGTTGCTCTTAGTGATTTATTAGTGTCTATATGCTAAATATGCATCCCGTCTTTTGTTTTCTGCAAACCCATGTCAGTGTGCACTCTCTCTCTCTCTCTTTCTCACACATTTCTATTTCTCTCACTCTTTCTATCTCCCATATACTGTACATACACAATGCACACACATACACAAATAAAGTTATGCCTGAAGCACTTTTGTGAAACCAGTCTGACCAGGGTAGCTTGTAATTGTTCTTAATATCTCCTCTATGAAGTTTGCTCTGGTATTTCAGTAGGTTAAACCCATAAGACAACTGATCTTAAAGATTGTGCATTTCTGAAATATTTGTGAGTAAATCTGTCTTATTGACTTTTTTGTGAATTGTGTATTTCGGTGTTCTCTTGTGCATCTCGTGTATTCTTTCATATGCATTTTTAAAGGCTTTGTTCTGAGCACATGCTAGCGACCATATTTTTTTGTTTGTTTGTTTTCAAACACGAAATAAAGCAACTGTTATGCTTTTTATTAGTAGTAATATAACCTATGGACTAATAAGAGCACAACAGAATGTTTCAGGGTTATATGTAAATATAGGTTTCTCTCCCTCTCCTCCCTGCTTGTGTGTGTGTGTGTGTGTGGTGTGTGTGTGTATGTGCTCTGTAGGAGGAGGATGGCTGTGGAGAGTTTTACTGAACTGCTACATAAACTGAAAGAGGTCCATGAGCAGGAGCTGGAAGGTGAGCTTGAGCCTCTCACCTCTCTCACTATTACACTTATTTTTAGGGGCATAACAAGCCAATGAGTTGGATCCATTTAAAAGGCAACAATTAAAAAGAATCAGTGCAACAACCATAAATTGACCATTACTGATTACGGCTGACTATAAATTGATTATCAATTATTTTATGCATAAAAATAATTAATAACTGATGTGTAAATAGTTTAGTAGAAAGGTGATTTGCCCTTAACATTAATACTTAATAATGGTAAGCTTACCCCAGATTCCCAACTAAGTTATTCAAAATTCAATCTGAGGCTACTAAATCAAATCATATTGTATCATAGAAGATTCAGTGGTATCACTGGTATTAAATTGTTCCCTTATGAATCAGAATCAAGTATCTAAATCTTCAGAAATTTATTGCATCTATTATTTACCCCATAGACACACACACCTCTTGATCCAGATTGTTCATAAACATATATTTAGAGTGTATATAGGCGGCTGCAGTAAAGGCCTGGCAAAACATCTCAAGGGAGGAAACTCAGCATTTGGTGATGTCCATGGATTAGAGATTTCAGGCAGTCATTGACTGCAAAGGATTTACATCCAAGTATTAAAAATAATCCCAATATTTATGATTATGTTAGTTTGTCCAATTACTTTTGAGCCTGTGAAAATGGAGGGACTCTGCAAAAATGGCTGTAATTCCTAAACTGTTAATGCAATATTTTTGTTAAAAATTCCTTGAATTAAGGCTGATAGTCTAAACTTCAAATCCACTGTGGTGGTGTACAGAGGCAAAATTATGAAAATTTATATACTTATGGACCAGACTGCATATACCGTATATGCTTTGATTTATTGGTCCATGATTGGCAGTTTTGATTTTTTTTTTTTTTCTCATCCATTAGGTTTGCAGCAGAAGGTGCTAGAACTAACTAATAAGAAAAACTGGTAAGTCCTTTATGTTGTCTCCTTGATTACTTTCATCAACATTTGGAATTTCATTGGTTTACAGTTTCTTCCATTGAGTCTTTATAACAAAACAGTCTGTTACATAGTTTACAATGATCAGATTAATAATATTCTCTCTAATAAAACTCAGCTGACAGGCATAAGTTGCGTTGGTCCAATGTTTCCCATTTTCAGTACATTACTGATATCAGAGGTCTGAGCAGCAGCCGATACTGATGACAGCGTGCTTTAAGCCAAGTTGTGTCCTATGTTCATATGGAAGTTCGGTGTCAAAAGAATACATCGTCATAGCATAAAATACATCAGTGATCCAAATCCAAATTATTATTAATCTGATCTAATGTCCACGGATTATTTCAGGCCAGTATCAGCCCCAATATGATAGTGTTAGCTTTACAGTTTAACACATCTTTTTTATAGAGCCAGGATTAGTGTTAGAATCAGGAGCTTGGTGGAGCCCAAAGTTCAAATTTGCACAAATGCAAGGATAAGGGAAAGGTTTAGGTCGCAGGTTCCCAACCCTGGTTTCCTGGTTGTGTTAAAGCAGGGAAAACACTAAAATGTGCAATACAGGGTGTACTCCAGGACCAGGGTTAGGACCCTGTGGTTTAGGTGATGGAAAACATATTCTCAGCTGGAGACTGGTTACAATATACAAACCATCTACACATGTTTTCCAAATAACCTTTTCCCCACATACAGTTTTTGCTATTTTTTTGAATTGTAGAATGTATTGACTGACCATAGCTTTTCTAGACCACACTCATTGTGACCAGGCTTTTTATATATGTTAGAGACTTTGGTGTTTGTGTTGTAGTGATGCAAAGAGACTGGAGGAGCTGTACAACAGGAACCAGCAACTGAGAGAGCAACACAAGATGCTCACAGAAAACATAAAACAGCTAGAAAACATGTATGTATGTGTGTATGTATGTACGTATGTGTGTGTGTATATATGTATATATATATATATATGTGTGTGTGTGTGTGCGGTTGGGTGGGTGTGGTTGGGTGTGTTGCTATGTATCTTTAAGTATGTTTGGGATTGTGGGCATGTATTCAGATGCTTGATGATGAACATGTCTGACAACACTTCTTATAATGCTATATAATTATTACTAACTAATTACTAAATATAATTCTTACTTACATATGTTAATACAATGCTAATAGAAGATTCTCAGAATGCTCATTACCATAAATCTTTCACACTATGATTCTCTGGACACTTGGGTCATCTTTCTCTGTCTCTGTCTCTTGCTCTCTCTCTCTCTCTCTCTCTCTCTCTACCTCTTTGTCAGTGGGGGTTTGTGGTGCATGTTTTTATATATTTGTGGGGACTGACAGTTTTGGCCTTGTGGGTACATTTGGCTGGTCAAAGCGATGAAAACTGCTCCTTCTTTTTCTTCTTCTTTTTCTAATTTTTTTAAATAAAAATGTAGCTTTTATTTACAAAACTAAAAGAGCCAAAAGTTTTCCTTTTGGTTACTGAGGTTAAGGTTAGATTTAGGTGTAGGCAAAGTATTAATTAGCTGCATTAATAGTTATTTCAAGAATAGTAAGACAAATGTGTGTGTGTGTGTGTGTCCACAGGTTACGAGCTGGGTTGTGTGACAGGTGTACAGTCACTCAGGAGATGGCAAAGAAAAGACAGCAGGAGTATGAAACTTCCCAACTCCAGAGTCTGCAGCACATATCCATGCTGAGTAGGTTACTCATATAAACACACGGTTCCTAGAAGCAATCAGGTAGCCGAACTCTTTACTAATAGCTTCCAGGATTAGTATGTACAGTATAAAGGTTCTGAGAATTACTCTTAGAATGTGTTGTAAAAGTTCTCAGAGCAGCTCTTAGTGAGGAGTAGGACTTAATCCATAGGATTAAAACATAAGCAAGAAGTACAACAGTTGCATCCACCACAACCAATTTCCATAGAACACTCTTAGAAAAAAAAGGGGTCTTCAAGCATTCATTAAGGTTAGTGTCCAAGAAAGGATTCTACTTGGAGCCCTTTCTGATAGTGAAACAGAAATGAAACTTTTTAAACACAAACTTCAATGGACTGAGGTGGTGGAAGAAAAAAAGAAAAGCATAGAAAGTAGATTTGGGTTCAATCTGAGCAGAAAAAAACAAGTTAGTCATGAAATAGTAGACATGATTAATGACACATATTTGTCAATTTTGTGCACCACAGAAGAGTGCAAGAAAAGATGACAGGATATAAAATGCCGGGCACAGATCACAGAATTTTTTAAAAATCACAAGAAGCCACAAACAAGTGAAATATTTCCATATATAAGAACTGATTGCATTAAAGCAGTCCTTGGTTGAAATTGTTCATTCTGTGATTGGTCACTCTTGGTCACTAAAGCAGAACCATTGTGATAATGACAATATATGACAACCTGGGACCATTTTACTGAGCTTAGAAGATTATGGGTGCACGTCTTTTCTGTCTCAGTGCTGCCAACTTTCGCTACGATTTGAGAAACTCTGAACTGAAACCTTAGTCAACTGCAGCAGGCAATTAATTTATTTAATGATTATTAGATGAAGTAATGTTTTTTAATAATTTTTAATAATTAATAAGTAGGCTTTTTATGCCTCAGACCAGGTCAAAGTCCCAGTCTTATGGGCTCATGTCCAGAGTTTCAGGTCATACATAAGTGAGACAAGTCACAAATCATGAAATTCATGACTCAAGTGGCATACTGCAGGTGCATGTCTAGAACTAGCACAACTAGGACCTATTTGATTACTACATACAACAAACAAGAGCTGAATTTTTAATGAAGTTTCTCAAAGATTATAATGATTTAAATTGAAAATTAAAAGTTGTTGTTTAGATTAACCAGCTGTTGAGGTCAGTGTGAAAGTTTGGACACACCTACATGTAGAAGTGTTTTCTACATTTTAAGTAGTTTCTATTGTTTTTAGAATAAAGACATCAACACTATGAAATGACATATGGAATTATCCAGTGACCAAGAAACAAATAAAAAATAGTTTATGTGTTAAATTCTTAACAGTATTCCTCATGAAGCATTGCACACTCTGGGTATCTTCTCAATCAGCTTCACCAACTTTTCCAAAATAGTTCTCAAATTGGACTTACACTTGTTGGCTACTTATCCTAAATTCTAAACGACAACTGAGCTGTTTTGTGAAACTTGTTTTGTGAAACAATTTAAATTTTAAATAAAAAATATTACTTGTTTTAAGTGCATCTTGATTCAGAAATAAATTTGTGCATGGGCATTAACCTGACTATTTACATTTGTCTTAGATACGAATTTCAACCATAAGTATTTATCAGAATGAAAAACACTGTATACGAATATCAATCAAAGTTTTTTGTCCAAGGGTTTGACAGGGTAGTGTACATGAATAGTTTCTGACACCACAACATAGTTCAACAGACGACAGTCGGCTAAAAATAGAATACCAGGAAAAATGAAAACATTAATTAATCTCTATGGAATGATTAATGATATTCCATAGACAACTGGTTACTCTAAACCATTTCCTTGTTATGTTCTTCTGTATTCTTTTGCTGTTTTCCTGCTCCGGCAGTGGGTGAGATCAATGCATTGGTGAAAGAGAATGAAAGACTGAAAGAGGAGGTGAAGAGTCTACGAGATCGGATAGAGTGAGTGTCATTCTCATGCAGTATATATCAGTGTGACTTTTCATTAGTATGGATACATGCTTTTTCATTTATAAAACATAATGGACAAGTCTTGCTTGGTAAAGGATTTTTAATTAAAAATATGAAACAATATGAGTGATATTTAGGTTCTAGTTCTGAAAAATATTTTAAATACTTAATGCATTTTATGCATATAAATGCATATTCTGGTCTTGACCTTTCAGGCAGCAGAATGGTCACTCAGAGAGAGCAGGAACCCCTGAGGTTAAGCGCTCTCCTGACCCTACGGCCACTTCTCTGTCCATGGCCACCTCTGTTCTGAAGAATGATCAGCCCACACCAGGGGGCGCCACTACACCAGCAGCCATTGTGAAGAGTGAGGCTGAACACAGCCAAAGCACAGAGACTCCAGGTGATGGACAGGAGACATCAGGTACTCCCCCAATGATCTACTGTACATTCTTAAAGTGCAGCTCATTCCTTATCTGTTCAATGCCTGTTTTTTTTTCTCTATGAACATATACAGACAAAGGATCAGCACACAAACGGTTACAAGGGTGGAGTTTAACACATCTTTTTGTAAGTGATCGGTCAGTTTAACCTTAAGTTCAAGGGTTTGGGACATATCTGTATTTTTTCAAATATGGTTGTATGCTTTTTAATGTGCTTGGGTGTCAATACATTTCAGGAGTCAAGTAGGAAGCCAACTTTTGCAGCAAACCAAGCAACATGGAAAGAGAGGAGGTGAGGTTAATGGATAAATTTAGAGGGACACTCTGTTCAAGATTAAAGATCTGTTGTAAATCTATTACATGTGATGCAGTAGCCTCTAGGATAGCAACTGGCCTCAACTATAGATGTGAATTGTGCCAAATGCTGAGGTGGCTATCATTTTCAGTTTCAATGCAAAAAAAATTGATGATGGCAAACTAGCAGCTTGAAGCACAACCAACTATTCACACCTGGTTCTTAATTCTTGAATTCTTCTCTCTACAGAGCAGTTAGCGTGGATTCCTTGGAGGCTCATCCATCCCCCACCTCACCTTCCATCCCTCCTCACCTCCGTCTTCTGAAGAACAATCCCTTGTTTTCACCCAGGCGCTCTGAGGAACGTCCTGCCCTCGTGTCTATCCCATTGCGGCCCCATCCAATCAAAACAACCCCATCCAACCTTCCCTGGCCCCTGCCTGAACGTTCAGATTGGGTGTCAGTGGTGAACACTGGCACCAGTGGTGGCATGGTGGTCAGTCCAAACCTGAAGCATGACTCTCCCATACTTCGCTTTTCAGGCCTGGTTCCACCAGGCCTTGAGTCCCACCTACCATCTCGAACCCCTGCCCACCCACGACCCATTTGTCCACGCCCAAGGAGCTTCTTTGAGCTGACAGATGGCAAAGAAAAGAGAACACCGCCAAGCTCCTTGACAAGTTCACAGCATGAGAGGATCTTTGGTGAAAATCTACGAGAAGGAGATGAAGAGGCACCTTTGGATCTGTCCAGTGCATCAGGCCCCAAAATCAAAGAAACAGAGATGGACTTGGCATCGTCTTCATCTTCGTCACCTCCGGCTCCACTCTCCTCACCATCTTCAGCTCAGTCTGACTCCAGTTCTCAGAGTGATCTGCAAACAGGGGATACTAAACCACAGGTACTGCATTCAATCTTGTATCTGATTCCTACCACTGTAAGTGCCAAAATCAACACACATTAGATAGAATTCAAGGCTGCATCCCAAACCTCATACTGCGCAATATGCTACAATAAGTAGTAATGACACCACTGTTGTACTGGCATTCTATGCAGTACACTGGTCAAGTATTTACTGTTTATCATCACTTACTCAATATTACAGAAGCTTTTGAGAATTTAAAAAACTTCATTGAGCACATCAGTATGACTGTTACAGATGAAAGAGCAAAACCTCTTGTTTGCTCTGTTGTAATCTCACTGCTTGTAGGATCATGTCTATCTTAATTGGAGACAGCTCTATAATCATAGCCTGTTTTGTTTGATTTTTTTGCTAACAATCACTTCCGCAAAAAGAATGAGAGAGCTCTATGCTTTGTTGATAAACCTGCTTTGCATACATTGGTGGCAGGATTATTCTGGAGTGACTGCCCCATGTAAATACATTACATGACAAAAGCAGTCCAATGATCAAAAATATTATCCTCAAAACTAGTCCAAAAACAAAGCTCAATATATCCTAAATAATGCTTTACAATTCTATGATGTTTGCATTACAACAGTAACTCCCAATGCCAAATTCATTATAATAGACAATTTAATAATATTAAACTTTTTAACAAAGCAGTTTTAAAAAAATCTCAGAGAATTTGTTCTTGTCTACATGGAGACTGACCCACCATGGCCTATGGCATGGCTGGATGCCTGCTGAGACACACCTCCTGTGACATTCCACTCTATAAGCAGTATCTACTTTTCATGGGCATTACTCAGGGGCATGCTACAACCTGGTAGACATTCTTTGGGTTAATGTCACCTCTTCCAGTGGCATGAGTGCTGCAGTCATCTTTGAACACCTTTTGAGTTAGTTCTAAGGTGTTTCATTTCCTCATGACATTGTATATGGCCAAAAGTATGTGTACACCTGACCTATTTTAGCTTGTTGAACATCCCATTCCAAAACCATGGGCATTAATATGGTGTTGCCGCCTTTCTTTGCAAATATAACAGCCTCCACTTTTCTGGAAAGGCTTTCTATAAGATTTTGGAGTGTGTCTGTGGCAATTTGTGCCCATTCAGTCAACAGAGCATTTGTGAGGTCTGGCACTGATGTTAGATGAGAAGGCTTAGCTTTCAATCGGCATTCCAATTCATCCCAAAGGTGTTCAGTGGGGTCGAGGTCAAGGTTCTGTGCAGGCCACTGGAGTTCCTTCACAGCTCGTCAAACCATGTCTTTATGGACGTTGATTTGTGCACAGGAGCACAGTCATCCTGGAAAAGGAATGAGCCTTCCCCAAACTGTTGCCACAATGTTGGAAGCATACAATTGTCTAAAATATCTTTGTATGCTGTAGCATTAACATTACCCTTCACTGAAACTATGGGGCTGAGCCCAAACCCTGAAAAACAGCCCCAGATCCCTCCTCCATCAAACTTTACCATTGGCACTATGCATTTAATTAGATAGCATTCTCCCGGCAGACACCAAGCCTCGATTCATCACATGACTGCTAGATAGTGAAACATGATTCACTCCAGAGAACACATTTCCACTGCTCAACAGTCCAGTAGCAGCATGCTTTACACCACTCCAGCCAACACTTTGTACACAGTGATCTTAGGCTTGGGTGGAGGTGCTCGGCCATGGAAACCCATTTCATGCAGCTCCTAATGCAGAGTTCTTGTGCTTATGTTGCTTTCAGAGGCAGTTTGGAACTCTGTAGTGAGAGATGCAACAAAGGATAGGAGATTTTTCCATGCTATGCGCTTCAGCACTCTGTGGCCCCTCCCTGTGAGTTTGGTTAATCTATTGCTTCATGGTTGAGATGTTGTTTCTCCAAGATGCTTTCATTTCACACTAATAATGTGTACAGTTGACCTGAGCAGATATGGCAGTGCAGAAATTTCATGAACTGACTTGTGGAAAAGGTGGCATCCTAGTGTCATATTTAACATCACTGAGCTCTTCAGAACAACTCATTCTACTGCCAATGTTTGTCAATGGAGATTGCATGGCTATGTGCTTGACTTTATATACCTGTGAGCAATGGGTGTGTCTGAAACACCTGAACTCAATAATTAGGAGAGGTGTCCACATACTTTTAGCCATATAGAGTAAGTTATCCTTGGGACTCAGGCAGATCAGTGAGGAACTCAATGGCAAGGTGTGACCAGGGGCACCAGGGTGTGGGCAGCAGGAGTAGTTTTCTGGTAGGCATGGTCTTAGGAACTTTGGCTTGGGCGCAGACAATACAAGAAGGTACAGCAAGATTCATGTCAGAGAACATGTTTGGCCACCAGTACTTCTCTCACAGAGCATGCGCTGAGTACCCGGGTGGCCGGTGGCAACAGAGGCGCCGGCCCAGGTGATGAGTCCTGTTCTCAAGTGGATAGGGACAAAGAGCTTATCAGGAGAAGGAGGAGGAGGTACTTGCTGACAAGGGGTACGAGATATGGCCTGATCTAGTTGCCAGTTAATAGCGCCCACGACGCAGGAGGGGAGAAGGATCTACTCCTCATTGTCAGACCTGGGCTCTGCCGAATTAATGTGTGATAGTGCGTCCACCTTGATGTTCATAGAACCTGGGCGATAGGACAGATTGAACTGAAAGCAGGTGAAAAAAAGGACCAGTGGGCTTGTCGAGGGTTCAGGTGCTTGGCATTTCTGAGGTACGCAAGATTTTTATGGTCAGTATAGATGACAAATGGATGCTCTGCCCTCTTCAGCCAGTGCCGCCATTCCTGCAGTGCCAGCTTAACGGCCAGCAATTCCCCATTCCCAATGTCATAGTTTCATTCAGCGGGCGATAGCTTTCTTGAGAAGAAGATGACTGGGTGGAGCTTGGGTTTTTCTCCGAAACGCCGTGAAAGGATAGCCCCAACTACTTTCTCGGAGGAATCTACCTCCACTATGAAGGGTCTCGATGGGTCTGGGTGTTTGCAGCGATGGAATTTGCACTTCTTCCCTTTCACTTACAGCTGGTGTTGCAGGAGTCATTGGAGTACCTGGCAGACATGGCAGACATGAGTCTTGAATGAGGGGTAGTAGACTAAGATATCCTCAATATATGCTATCACAAATGTCCCCAGCATGTCCCTCAGAATGTTGTTAATTAGGCACTGAAACACCAAGGGGCACTAGAGAGCCCATATGGCATCACGCAGTACTCATAGTGGCCACTAGAGGTGCTAAAGTCTTCCACTTGTCACCCCCAAGAATGCACACCAAATTTTAAACACTATGGAGGTCGAGCTTAGTGAAGAACTGGGCCAACCTGAGTTGTTCCAGGGCAGCAGGGACTAAAGGCAGTGGATAACGATACTTAACTGTGCACTGGTTCAGGCCCCGATAGACAGTACAAGTTCTGAGGCCACCCCCTTTTTTCACCACGAAGAAGAATCCTGCCAACGCTGATGTAACCCTGCTGGAGTGCCTCCTGAATGTATTCCTCCATCGTCCATTGTTTGGGCACGGACAGGGGATATACTCAGCTATGAGGGGGAGTTGTTCCAGGCAGCAGCTTAATAGCACAGTCATAAGGGTGATGTGGAGGTAGCCCGCTGGCCTTAGTCTTGCTGAAGACTTCAGCCATGTCTTGGTAGTTGGGGGAATATTAAACTTGGTATGGTTCTCAGGGCTTTCTATGGACATGGAGGCAACAGGTCTGTGGCAGCAGGTCTGTGGATATGTTGAGGCGGTTCATGATGTCTCCATTGATGAAATCCCCCACTGCCCCTGAGTCAATCAGTGCTGTAATCATAGAGAAAGTGCCTGAGTGACACAAAACTATGGGTAACATGAACGCTTGGTGAGATAATGACTGGAGTGAACTCACTGGACTGGTCCTGACAGACCGCAATAGAAGCAACAATGTTTTCTGCGGCGTCTCTCCCTCTCCGCCTCGCTCAGCCTGATGGGCTCCGCGAAAATGCTGGCATCAGGACAGCCTCCCTCTCAACGGGGTGGTGGCCCATTGTGAAGCAGATGGTCGAGGCGGATGGCCACATTGATGAGTGAGTCAAGTGTGAGCTGCTTGTCATGGCATTTTAGTTCTGTGAGGATCTCAGCATTCAAGCCCCGGCCAAAAGCTGACTTCAGAGCTATGTCATTCCAGCCACTCCCTGCCATGATGGTCCTTGCTCTGTGTGCTCCCTGAGCGATGGTCAGTAGCTGCTCACCCGCCTCTTTGTCCTCTGGTGAGTGGTCAAACAGCTCAGTGAATCGAGGATCTGGGCACGACTCCCTGCCGAGGCCCACTTCAGTGCTTTCCCTGTGAGCAGATTCCAGAAATGTGATCTTCTGTGGCTCCGACTTCCCCTTATGACTAATGAAATACAGGGAGCATTGAAGTAAGAAACCTTTGCATTGGGAAACGTTACCTGAAAACTTTTCTGGTGTGGGCATCAGCAGACTGGCTGTAGAAGTTGTAACGCAGGGTGCAGTAGATGTGGCGACGGCTTGGGAGAGAAGATTGACTTTTGCCTCAAGATCCACCAACTGTCGCCATTGCTCTCCCATCCGCTGCCTGTGAGCTGTGAGCTTGCAGCCAGTCCAGCTCTCCTGCTGCATCCATGTAGCAGTGAAGTATTCTGCTGCATGTTGGGAACTGGAGTTCATAGTCTGACTTGACCTGACAGTTACCAGTGGACATCATCATATGTTTTCCATTTACCAGTGGACATCATTAGGAAGAGTGTGGATAATAGGGCTAGTTAATATTTGCTTTCTCTGTGAACTCATCTACCTTCCAAGAGTTTAGACTATTGTGAGTAGATTGTGTTGGTGTCTGGTCCTTGCCTAAGGTTCCTTTTTCTATGTTTAGGTGTGCACAGTGATGTCTAGGTTATGTCTGTGCCCATGTTTCTCTCTTTCTGTGTGTGTGTGTGTGTGCATGTGCATGAGGCGGCACGATGGTGCACTAGGTTCCTGAACTGTGTGGTGATTCGCATGTTCGCCTCATGTCCGCATAGGCTTCCTCTGGGTTCTCTGGTTTCCTCCCACCTCCCAAAAACATGCCAGTAGGAGGATTTTCTAAGATAAATTGTCCCTAGGGGTGGGTGTGTGTGTGTGTGTGTGTGCGTGAGAGAGAGACAGAGAGAGAGAGAGCGAAAGAGAGAGATATAAAGGGAGTCTTTGAATTTGAGTATGCAGTAGAAAATTGCGTTCTAAGTCTAATTTTTAAAATTCTATTTTTGCATGCAATTTTGAAGAGAGAAGAGACTGGAGAAAGACATAAGGAAGAGGGAGATGAGGGAAGCGAGAAGAATGAGAATGTAGACGCAGAAAATCTGAAAGTCCCCACTCTGACCATTTCACTTCGTCCAGGTAGAGCATCTGAATAATTACTGTTTTTATTATGCAAATTGAGAGAAAAATATCTCTGAGTAAAATATATGTGTTTCTGTTTGTCCTCACAGTTGTGGTCCTAGAGTCATTAAAATCAACAGGACAGGTAACTTTTCTTTCTTGCTTACTGTATGTATTATCAATGTAACACTACTGAGACAATTTGTTGGTGTTTTGTCAGTGTTTTTATTCTGATATATGTTGTAAATGCTGTGCTGTTTCAGAAAGAGCAGGACATGGAGGAAGACAGCAGTCTGCAAGACCAGGATGAAAAAGAGGATAGCAAACAGGTTATAGTGAGGAAGAGACCAGGCCAGACTCCTGAAGGTATGAGGGCATGTAATTAGATTAGAGACATGGAGGGGCTGGGTGTGAAAACTTTGTCACTAGTGGAGATGATAATTTATAGGGAGTTATCTAGGAGCTTCACCATGGTCTCTCTCCTATCTGAACATCTTTTTGACTTACTTTAATGAAAGAATATGTTGTTGTTATAAATTGCATTTCTGTCTTTTCTTTATTTTGTCCTAAAGGTTTTGAAAACTATAGCAGCCCAGTATGACGTTCAATATAATAATCAGTTTCTTCTCACGAACCATATCTGACCAAAGGCCTGAATATATATATGTGGAAACCCACTCAATGGTGTCAGCAGAAAAGATGCCAATCTGTAAACCATTATAAACAGTAGTTCAAAATATCAGTAATAGAAAGTTTTTTTTTTTAATTCTTTGATTCTTTCATCTTCAGTAACTGCTTTATCCAGGTCTTAGTCACAGTGACTCGGAAGCAAGCCACTGCGCCACCGTGAGCCTTATTATTTAAAATAATTCAATCATTTCACAATCATTATTTTAACACCATCTTGTGAGCAGCGTCTTGTGAGCATGAAATAGATTAATGCAGGGAAACAGTAAAGTGTCATCATGCATACCTGCACACAAGACACACATACACACAGTCCAGGCATACACATACAAATAATATTTACAGTGCTTAAAACCAGAAGCAATACTGTTAATATAAAATGAAAATAAAATTAGACCGAATATAGACCCTTACTGTACACCAACAGTAAGATCAACAAAACCCAAAGGTATTCAACCCTCAGCTACACACCTCCTACAAGATAACTCTAAAACCATTTCTGAGCAGTTATAATTTAAACAATTAAAACAATTCATCCATTCATTCATTCATTCATTTGTATTTTGCTTCTCTTGTTTTCCTGGCATAGCCCTGCAACGGCGCCCACTAAAAGAAAAGAAAATGAGGACAACACTACTGCCACAGGGGGCCAACCTTGGAGACTCAGAGCAAGGCTGAAATCCATGTCATGTACAAGGTCAGTTAGCATTTTTCTTATTTTACATCTCATGATTTCTAATGTGTAGGCACCCATTTCCTTTTCAAATTAAGTTGACAGAAAACCACCTCCCTGTCATCAGAAGTTCGGGGGTTTGAATCCCAACAAAGCCACAACCATCTGTGGGTGTCTGTTAGCTCATATATGCAAAAGAGGGTAGTTAGCTCATTCCTCTGAGTGTGTTTAGCTGCCCTGTGATGTGGCACGAGGAGTAGAAAGATGCAGTGGCTTCAGGTGTCTTGAAGGTTGCACATGCTGGCGTGCCCTCTCCCTGGTAGATGTTGTATGATAGAGGGGCTCTAGCTAGTTTGTGGGGATTGGCAAATGACCAAATTGCGAGAAAATGGGATAAAAATTGTATATATATATATATATATATATATATATATATATATATATATATATATATATATATATATATATATATATACATAATGTATTAGCTTCATAGAAGGCTTCATATCTCCTTGCTGATTAATGGATTTGCTTTGTCTTACAGACATAGTGTATGGTGTACAAAAAATCCTAGTGCATGTCCTTCTGCACCCATGCATCAAAGATACATCTGGTGTTCTTCTGAATTGCTGTACAGAAAAAGAAGCTTACCCCTCATCTATTGCACTATAGCGGCAGATAGATCAGAATTCACACAGGAAAGACAAAAAACATCTAATTATAGCACTTGTTTCTGAATATTACACTTGTTTTGGAGATGGCCTGATACCCAGATCAGCTGCTCTTCTATGCACACCACCTCTCAAAGACTAGTTTGGAGATTTCCCAGAATTATTTGCCTGTAGAAGACAGGAAGTGAGAGACCACTGTACTTCCTGTCATGAGGGTGTGAACAAATTTGATTTGTAACCAGAAATAATTTCTTTTGGATCATTTGTTTATCACATCTCAGCATCTCTCTCTCTCTCTCTCTCTCTCTCTTTCTCTTTCTTCATACATGGACCTGTGTATCAGCTTCCATTTTCACTTCCTTGATAAGTTTAAGCCTGTCTTTCATAGAAGCAACTTACTGTCAGCCAGCCAGACTATTTTTCTCTTTTTTTTCTCTCTTTTTTTTTCTTTTAAAGGCCTGTCTATTGCAAATGTGAGAAAGACGAAACACCCTCCCCTTCCCCTTTTGGGTTTTGGTTTTTGCGACGGCAGAACACATATTTTGTAAGAGTGAATTTTCCACTTACAGCAGCTGTGGCCATTTCAAGCGTGTTAAGGGGTGGGGGGAAAGGTGTAACATTGACAGCAAAAAACATGTGTTCATTTTAAAGTGTCTTTAGCCATGTCAAACTTACTCAGTGCAGTTTGTTACAATCGGTTGAACTGTTCTTATGAGTCACTGAGGGAGCTCATGCCCAGGTGTTTCTAGAGTAGAATCTGAAAGGCTTAACAGAATGTATAAAAAATGTATCAGTGTATGCTGAAATAAACAAATATGAGCTATTTTGATGTGTGGTGTGTTTCTTTAGCAGTGACTCTAGCAGGGGTCACGGCACAAGCAAGTGAAGTACACAGCAGTGTGGACACATTTCCTCTGACAGAGCATACGGGAAACAATATTTCACTACCGGGATGTTCACTTATTATTTCACAATATGTGCCGTGACATAAGTATACCACAGTCCTAGTATCAGAATGGTATAAAGTTATAATGGTATAACTTTATTTTTAGTGCTTTGTTTTTTTTTTTGTTTTTTTTACAATGATACAATGGCTTAAAAATTCAACCACCTATTTTCTTTTTATACTTTTTTTTTTTGCTGTTACCATTTTTGTAGTATACGATATAATTCAATATGTTACTGTTTGCACAGAAACAGAAATGTCAAGGTTCAAAATTACAGGTGTAAAAAGTTTTCAAAGTGTATACTATATTATCAAGTTTATACAATTTTATCTGACTACTTTAAAAGAAAATTCATATGGCGGTGTGTACTTTCTTTTTCTTCATCTATTATGACACTTTACCTTTATAAACCTAAATATTTCTAAAAGATCTATTAGACAGTAATTACATTAAAACTAATGCAAATATCATCCTGTTCCAGGGTGCTCATATTATAAGGTGGTCTTTGGACTGGTTTGTGAAACTGGGTTTGTGTGTGGTGGTTTGTGCATGCATAGGTTAATTGTTTGACTAATTATTATCAGCGCTTAGAGTCTGACTTCCTCCTTCTCTTCGCCATATTTGCATTTTATGAGCCAATACAAGTGAGTTGTGCTGTGAGAAGGTTTCTTGTGTGTGTGTGTGTGTGTGTGTGTGTGTGAGACTATGTGCCATGCAGTCATGCCCTATGCCTTTTCATTTACCAGTGGACAGATGGACGGATTTTAAGCATGGGGAACTTCAAGAGCAATAACCCATCCCCTATCATTCATGTAATCCTATACTGAATCTCTCTCTCTCTCTCTCTCTCTCTCTCTCTCTCTCTCTCTCTTGTTCTCTGTGGAGGAAGTTGCTATTTAATCCTCACATTTGATAAGGGATTACAGGATTACTGGTTGTATCCTCATACATTGTGTGCTTTGTGTCTCAGCAACAACAATAATAATTATTATTATTAATTGTCACCAACAACAATTATTATTGTTGTTGTTGCTGTTGTTCTCTCTGTTGTGTTTGTCATTTTCTATCATCTGATTGTCTATTGCCTCTTTTTTCTGCTTAATTTGTATATTTTATACAAACTATTTATTGTTTATTTTGGTTTAGATAGTCATCTAATTTTTTCCCTGTGTGTTTATTCTCTCTAAGCTAGTTCATGTTCTGTTTTATTTTTTATTTTTTTCAAATTTCTCATTTTGTTTTATCCTCTTTGCCCTTTTCTACTGCTTTTTGTTACTTTGTGCACAAGGATTAAAAAGTGCTGTATAAATAAACTTTATTATATTGTTGTTGTTCTTCTTCTTATTATTATTATTAGTAGTAGTAGTAGGTTTGTACTAGTACTGATGCCTCATAACAGCAACTTTTTTTTTTCTTCTTCTTTTTTTTTTTGGTATTGGTTTTTAGGCTGCTCATTCTTAACAGACTGAGCAATACGAGCTGCTTTTATTGACTGATTAATTCTTTTTTTTTTTAACCTTTCATGGTTTGAATGGTTTATGGAGTGATTTTGGATGCAATTTGGCAGCCAGTGATTCTGTGCGGATTCAGTGAGATCACAAGTAGCGACCTGGGTACATCCCCAGCCGCAAACTACCGTTCATGACATTGCACCGAATTTGCACGCCACTTACCATGACGTACCGCGTCGAGCTTTTAACACTCTGTTAAGTAGGTTGGTGTGCGGTTTGGAGCGCAGCCCACGACCCTGCGCGCGCACGCGCGTTCATGTACGGTCTCCGTAGGTGGCTGCACTTCCTCTTCATTCACTTACTGTACTGTACATCTTCACTTGTACTGCTCGCAACAGTCAGTCCTCTAGACGAGATGAGGGAACCGGCTTAGAAAACGTGCCGGTTTGGTGGTAACACAAACTTCTCTCATGGTCGACATCTTGCAAGGCGTTCGTGGATTAAATTAGCTTTGAACCGGGTAAGGACTTGTTATTTTTTATTTACTGCAGTAGCATTAATAGCATCAGCACATATATATATATATATGTAAAGCTTCCTATCATTATTTTTTCACCACAGCCACAGCTAGTGGACTAGTTTCCTGTCACACACCCTACAGATTTTCTATATGGGCTATATAGGCTATCAAATAAACACTTTATATGTGTTATTTTGGTTTGATTGGGTATTTTAAGTGGTAAAGTTCCTAACTGAGCCAGTAATGAATTGTTTCACTTTGTCATGTATCTGACACACACGTCATATTTACAGCTTATTTCTCACAAATGATTTTTTAAAGTGATTTTAGATTCATTATAGCCATACTGAGCTGGTCCTTTTGTGTCATGGAAAATGAAGTGCTTACACCAATATCCATTTCCTTTTACAAAACAAGACAACACCATACACAGCAGAAGGCTATAAAGCAGCCAAACAAACAAACTAATCAAGTCTCTTATGTAGAGTTTCACTTTACTTGGGCCAGAAGTGAAAGCAGCTTAATTATTATACCAGCTAGCAGATTTAGTCTAGATCTAGATTGTCCTATTAGACATCACTAGTTCTGTGTTTAGCCTGATGTTCTGAAATGATAAGAACCTTTTGAAAATGTTGGTCTTAAAGAGGGGTTTTAGATTAATAACGTGATCTTTGCACAGCTTTTGGTGTCATCGCAGAAGGAAAAATAATGCTTGGTTTAAAGGTTGAATGTCCTTATTTTAAGACGTAAACCTCCTAAGAAGTGACAGTCTGACTGATACAGCTATTGGAAGGCGCACCCAATATGGTGGCGCTTTATTTACCATTGCTTACAACATTTTACAAATAAAATATGCCATCTCTGTTAGTAAGCTCCAAGTTAATCTAGGAAACTGTGTGATAATGTTGAGCCAGCTCCTTTCTTGCCTTTCAAATCTTCTTGCCTTTCAAATCTCCAAAGCAAATGAAAAGTCAGTTAGAATCTAATCCACTAATGAAGGTGGTAAAAAAAAAAAGAAAAAAAAAAAAGAAACTGACAGTAATAGCAGCAACACAAGACCAAGTTTCCATCAACTGACCACAAACAAGTGTGAGATGGAGAACAGAAAAAGAAAGTGCTAGTCCACAAGTGTGCTCTAAACTCTAGCAACTTAGACACAGCTAACAGCACAGCAAAAAGGAGGCCAAAAATACTGACATGGCAGAGTACTATGGGCTGCACATTCTACGTTAATGTCATGCACTGCGCTGGAGGTCATGGTTGTTCCTGTAAGAAACAGTTAATCTTCAAACACCTTTTGCATCAAATACCCCTTCAAATACCCCCACTTCCTGTTGGAGATGGCCTTCAGCTGACTTCCCCCTTGCTCTGAGTTCAGAGTTCTGAGCATGCCATGGGTCTCTGAGTTCCATCTTTAACAGAGAGCTGGACATTTCTCTCTTCTGTGTGGCTTATAGAAGAACATATAACTCTCTGTGTGGATTTTTCCAGACAGTCCATATTGATTACCTTGTTACTTAAAGAGATGAAGTTGCCAAATCCCTTCATTCATCTGGAAATGGCTGAATAGTGGTATAGCCCAACCCCTTTTAAGACTTGCTGGGAATTTGCAGTTTAGATTAAAAAAAAAAAAAAAATGCAGAATATTTAAAAAGTTCCAGCTCCAGTTACAAAAAAGCAGTAGTACAAATGAGACAGATATAGCGGCACAGTAATAAGAATAGAGCAAAAGAGGAACCAGTGAGAGCAGAATGAGGAAGCAAGTTTGCCTTTATTCTGCTTCAGTGCCTTCCAGCTACATGAGGCAGCTTCAGTGTGTGTGTGTGTGTGTGCGCGTGTGTGAGTATAACAGTGTCCATCAGTGGTAATACTAACTTCCACTCTGCTTAACCCTAATGGTCTGTTCACTAAATACACTGAATGACCCTTTGACTCAGACCATCTCTTTTGGTATTGATATTTATATTTATTAAATATTATTTGCAATATATAGAACCAACCAAAACATGCTTGCTGTATATCGCAAATAATGCTTGAGAAAAATGCTGCTGTATTTTTTTTTTTTTTTTTTTTTTTCCTCAATACTAACTGTACCATTACTTGTCAGTGGCATGGTACCCATAAGCGTACAACTTTTGTGCCTTTAGTATGTATCTTGTACCTAGAAAGGTGCATATAGTGCAAAGCTTTACTCTACATGGTCACTGTGGTCCAGTTTTTTCAAAGATACAATATATCCACATTTCCAAAAGATAAGGGTACCACCTCAGCAATGAGGAAAGTTACAATTTGGTACTCTTTTTCTGAGTGTATGTCAATAAAAGAGCGAAAGATCTTGTGCAGATAAATTTTTCCATATTTATTTCACCTTGGTACTTTCATGTCAAAAACCCTTACATGTAATTTCGGTAATATAAAATGAGAAAAGATTTTCCAGCAAGTGACGTCCAAGCACATAATGTTTCATGTTGAAATGAATTATTTCTAATATTGTTCCATTCGTAGAAAAAAAGACCCTATACAGAACATATTGAATGCAAGTAGAGTTTAATTTTCATTCTGTAGCTCTGTTATTCTCAACCCAGAGATTTTTGTCCTTACCATGCTTCTCTACTTTGAAAATATGGGGTTGTAAGTGGGGAAAAAACCTTCTTCTATGCAGTGTAGCTTAAATGAGTTTATTTCTTTGTGCATAACACCACTTTCCCTGGGCTTTCCCACCATAAAGTGACTAGAGGAAGTGATTGTGGGATATTTTCTCTTAAGACTCTGCCTTCCTGCTCTTCTGTTTAAGGCACTTTGAATATGCTGTTTGAATACTATTGTGTCCTTGCAAGGCTCAGAGTGCACAAGCATAAAACGCCAGAGAAACTGTTGGGAAGCTGGAATGCTGTTGAATTGTAAGGCTTAGGGGAACTAATACACTTCTCTATTATTTAGGGTAATATAGTTTTAGCTTAGTTTGTTTTTTTGCCCTTTGGGCCTCCATTCTTTCACACCTGGCTTGTTCCAAAGGTTAGATGAATGCTTCTACTTCTGTATTTTTTATCAGAGAATAAGTCTCAGTCTCTCTCTCTCTCTCTCTCTCTCTCTCTCTCTCTCTCTCTATATATATATATATATATATATATGTGTGTGTGTGTGTGTGTGTGTGTGTGTGTGTGTGTATATATATATATATATATATATATATATATATATATATATATAGTGTGTATCAATAAAATTCTATGAACCATGCAATAAAACCATGCAAGTGATCCAACACAAGCCCTGGGGATGATTTCTACCAACACAGTAGTTGAGTCTGTTCATGACTGACATGCTTTGAACAAACGCGGGGGCAGAGTTTTACTGTATAGTCTATCAAAGTTGATTCGTTAGTCTTTGATCCCTTTTCATGTGAGTGTACAGTGCTTGTGTTTATGGCTACAGTAAAACACCCTTTACCCTGCAATCTCTGCTTCATCTAACCAACAATGTACAGCATACAGGATAAAGCAGAAATATAAATCGGACACTTTTTCTGCAGAGCTCAGCAAGGGTTTTCTTCTATCACAAAGGTCATTAATGGATTAGTTACGTGTTGCAGAGTCAGATTATACGTACATGAAGAAGAATGAAAACAGAAAAAGTGTGTTCATAGTCCTGTGTGGTTGAGGCTTACACATCAGTTATGTTACACTGCAGTTTAATTCCTGTAGTCATTTTTCAATAACTAACATGTATGAAATGTACGGAGCCCCAGAAAGGTGTATATATATATATATATATATATATATATATATATAATTATCACCTTTCAGGGGCTCAGTAAAAATGTCCAATTATCATTTTTGGATAACTTTTGATCAAAATAAAATTTGTGCCTAAATGCATCACCTCAAATGCAGGTATCTCGATTTTAGTGATGTGAAAAGTAATGAAAGAGAAATGAAAGTTGGTTATGTTTATACATGAGCTGCTTTGCTTTTGTTTTTCTCTAAACAGAACTATTTTAGCTAGTTAGTGCATATGCCTTTTCTACTTGTTTAACACTACAGAATTAATTCCAGCATAACTTTATCCATCTTTTTTTCCCTTCCCATCTAGCTTCAGTATCAATATAAGATTTAGCTGTTCTACATCCTCACAGTGACTTTCTGCAGTGACTGTTTGCCATGATAGCTGCCAGGTCATGCTGCAGAAGAAGGACAGTTTATAATGGCAGACCCTCAATACAAGATATTATGTCAAGTCAAGTGGCTTTATTGTCATTTCAATGATATACAGCTAGTTAGTACACATTCGAATGAAACAATGTTCCTCCAGGACCATGTAGCTACATCAAACAACACAGAACTACAAGAGACTACACATGTTATGTGGTGTCATTATGTTATTAATATGTCTACAATCATATAAATATGACTGCCTAAATATATGTCTACATGTCTATATAAAAATACATAGCATGATCACATAGTGTTTTGCCTCATGAAAGTTCACCTTCTCTGAATTTGCGGCATCTTATTCATAACAGACCTGAACTTTAGTTCCTCACTGACTGCAGTTACATTCGGCTATGTATGTCTGTATGTGTGTGTGTGTGTGTGTGTGTGTGTGTAAGCGAGAGTGTGAGACAAGACATGAGGCACCACTGTGCATGCAGGAGAGAGACAGAGAGAGAAAGAGAGCGATAGAGATCCTATTACAGGCTAGAACCAGTGATATATACATGCAAAATGCAGTATGTTTGCACCAACAAGAAACTTCTGATTTCCTCAAAAAAAAAAAAAAACACACTACAAACATCATCACTATATCAGTGTGTGCTGCAGATTTACAATGACTTACAATTGGTGCTGTAAACATTTTGACCCCTTAAATTCAAGGCCAGTTTTCACTCCTAAACACAGATTTTACTGTGGATGTCTTTAGTAGAATGACAGTGTAGGGAGTTTTAAAACGTACAGTGACTAGTGGAAAGTCAGACTGATATGCCAAACTCCTTACATTTTTATTGTGGAATATAATGTGGGCTGTCTGTTCCATGTAGAGTAATAGCTGAAACAGCTGGTACTGCTAGTTTAATCTGTACTCAGTGTACATCATGCAGCTGTGGTGTGTGCGTGCATGTGTGTGTGTGTGGGCATGTGTATGTAGGTGGGTGGGTGGTTGAGTGTGTGTCTCAAAGCTTCCCCTGGCTTCTTCCTTTTGATATGACTTTCTATTCGTTGACTCTCTCTCTCTCTGACACACACGCACACACCCACCACAGGACCACCATCTCTGTACTTCCTGTTTAAAAAAGGCAATTCCACATGTACTTTTGACCTACTGTTAAGGAATATCTCATCTTTAATGATAATTCTGTTTTGGTCAGGTCATGGGCAGAATGTAGCAAAGCCATTACAGCATAGGCAAATGAAACAAATCATTCCACAAATGACTTTTCAAGATTAGACCACAGTTCCAGCTGTCATGTTGCACCACTGCTAGGCAGCAATGTCTAATATTTCTGTACTCATTTCTCTGACTGTCTGTGTGCAGGTTTTTATCATGGGCTGTGTTGGCACCAAGCCAGACCAGGATTCAGGTGGCAAAACAGTGGGCAACAACGACATGGGAAACCGCAATCAGACAGCGCACTATGTCAAAGACCCTACAACAGGGAGCAAGGCTGTAAGTGGAGTTCTACACCAGGGTTTCATTGGGTTGAGCAGGGAAACAGAGAGGCTTATGGAAAGAAGAAGTGTTTCAGGGACTTTCTCATAATCTTACTTCTACCAAAAAAGTTGATGATTGCACATTAGTGTGTTGCCTGTGTTTTGCAAGGTCATCGGCATGGAATATTTTAGTATATTCAGCTTGCTTGGGTGTGCTTCCTCTTCCTAATCACTGAAGTAGGCACAGAAGACCGGTTTACTACAAGATACTGTACTGAAATAGGTTGAAAAGTCACATGACAATCTTTCTGAAACCACACCCTATCCGCTACCTAGTGCACTATTTTGGGATTTGTGTCATTTACAGTTACATATGAAAGCATAGTGTGGTGAATCCAGTGCGCTTATGAAATCTCAAAATGTGCTCTAATAGATTAGTGTACAAACAATCAACCCTAATGGGCAAAGAATGCTCTAAATGCACTTTGCTGTTTGTAGGGAATAGGGCACCATTTAAGAGACAGCTAATGATTGTGGTGGTATCACAGTTTGATACCTATTTTAAGTTGTGTTATCAACTAATGCAGTATACTTTACTATGAGACCAAAAAAGTCTGAAATGTATCTTTTGTAGCATCATGCCTTTAATCTAAAAGATCTTTCACCTGGGTACTCTTCAATTTCAATAACAACAGATTTAATCTCAATAACAACAGATTTAGCACTTTTTCTAGCTGATCTGCCTCCAAAGAAAATACATACTCATTATCACCATGTCTATCCAGTAGTATCTTATACCTAAGCAAATGGCTGAAAACCTTGTTACACAGAAACCTTCTTTTTCTACTGTTTTAACATTTAATTTTAAGTGTGCCGAGTACTCCTTGTGCTTTTAAGGCAGAGGCTGTCAAGCTTTTTGGACCCTTTTAACTGTAAAATAAATTCCACTGACTCCCATCAGTAAAGAATTATTTATAACATAATCCAACTATTCAAATAGTTGGCTCATCAGTTACAACTGAAATGTGTATCATTAAAATATTTAGATTTTTTTGTGTAACAGATTTTATTTCCGAAATTTGTTTCTGAAAACATGTAGAACACGTTTTAATAGTTGCAAATTAACGTTATCGTGTTTTTGAATGATTGAGGTTTTGAATGAATAAATTCAAATGATCAGTCAAGTAGGCTTTAAGCTGATGACTGTATTGTGCCGTTACTACTTTTTGCCTGCATTTCTAAACATTAGCTGTTTCTATGTTCCAGACAAGAAAATAAAAAAAATAAATAAAAAAAAAGAATAAAATTTTAAGGTGTACACCTTGTAACTTATGTAACTGTTTAATGTAACAGCGTCAACTTTGAGAGCGTATGAATAAAAGCTAGCTTTAATGATGGTGAGTCGTGATTTCCATCACCGTAAGAAAATTTGAAAAAAAGGAAATAAAATAAAAATTACAGACACCACGGCTATGTCTCACGGACGCTTGAGGAATCCCACTTTGAGAACTACTGCTTTAGGGAACACCTTTCTACCTTTTGAAGGAATGTCCACTCCTAGAATGAAGGGTTTTTTTAGTTGTATAAGCAAGTGAACGTCCTTTCTTCATTACAATTAGCATTACGTTTCTTAAATGTCAAGACGGATGCTAAAATAATTTATCCCTAATGCTAATGTTAATGTGTTTACATATAGATTGTAATTGTACATACACAGCAGAATTCAGTCTGCTCTAAAGCTTAGTACACTCTAAAAAAAAAAAAGAATGTACAGTCAACAAAAACAAAACTAAGGCAACTTTTTGCGTTCGGCTTTTTGCTTTATGCCAACTGCTGGTAGAATTACGTTGATCCAACACAGTGTTTTAAATATGGTGAATTAACTTTTTTAATAAAAAGCATTTCTAAGTAACAGGAACTTAATGAATGAACACAAGTTTTTAAGTTGACAGCCTATAAAAATCAGGTTGTCCAAAGTATTTTTTTTTTAATATTTGAAAGCATAAATCATTGGGTCGGCAAAAAAAATTTTTGCAAAAAGCTTTTTGAGTTATTCCAACCGCTGGTAGAGTTGTCAATGAAAAAATGTTGTACATTTTAAACTCCGGATAAACAAAGAGAACTTCTGACTGTATTTGTCTGGGTCTATGAGGATAGAATATACTTATCAAAGACAACACAAAGACAAGTCTTAAGTGCAACACACCTAGGTTTGTCAGACACATTTTATGCAAGCTTATCATGAACTGGTTTAAACTAAAAAAAAAAATGGATATCAAGTATTAAGGTCATTAATGAAACAGGAGTAGTGTGATTTTAAACAAAACAGAAAAAACAATACAGAAAAAAAATATTGCTTCAGAATATGCTGTACGATTTACTAATTTGTAAGTCCAATTTAAGAAGCAAATAAATCACATATTATTAAGTATCATGTCAAAACATGTTTGGTTTGGAGTAATGTTAAGTAAACTATAAATATGTCTTATATATAATGATTATATTTAGGTCTACATGAATGCAGAATGCAAAATGGCATTAATTCAGTTAATGCAAAAATTAACTGAAAGACATAGCCTATGCCCCAAACAATATCTTTGACAAATTCTGTGCTTTGCAACAAACGAGTAAAGTTTATAATTTCATAATACAGCACACGATGGAAATCTATTGTGATATACTACATTAATGGTTGTTTCATCCCCTCCAATATGCTCTGTAGAACATTAACATTAATTTTAGTACAGCAGCATTGCAGGGTAGACTTGCCAGAATTCAATGTTTTATTAGCTCACCACCAGAATTCTAAGTCAATGTAAATAATAGATAATAGTTAATAATAAGTATAGAGCACCTGCTGGTGTGTCAGCCTGTGGCTTACCAAAGGCTACGTTATTAGCAGCAGGCAACACATCCGGAAAACAGGCAGAGTAATTATACCTCAGTCGAAAGCAAAAAAAACTCACGTTGGTTGGGTCATAAGGAAACACGTTTGCAACAGTAATAACACTGACCTTGTTCATGAAAAATGTGATTTGTGTTTCTGCTATTTGTCCTTAGTCAAGTGAGAACTCGCCCAGAGTTCAAGTGAGAACTCGCCCAGTGTAAAGTGGGTGGGGGATTTCAGAAATTAAGTTATAAAACAAATTTAATGAAGTTACCAGAAATTTAATTTTGTTCCTTATTATTTAATCAAAGATTTTAAGCTCAGATTACTCATGAAAGTGTGTCATCAGAATTCAATAAATTAACATTTACAAACAATATACACTGTCGGTAGGTTTAGAGAAGTAGATGCAGCAACTAATATCCATATATTATCTATTGCTAAAGAGGAGACACGTTTAACTAAAACCAGGTAATGTTCTGCCCTGGGCTTATAACTACTTCTGTCTGATTTTAATAATGACCAAACTGAGCTGATGGCCTACATTCACTTCCTGTCTGTACGTTTGGTGACTTCAATGTTGTGGTGTCCTCTCATTACAACGTAGAAGTGAGTTGCCGTGACTGTATAAATATATTTAGTTTGTTTGGTACTTCATCCAGGACACGAACTATCGATCCTTGTATTCAGGGAACAGATAAACACTGTGTCACTGCCTCTTCATTTGAAAGCAGACTATATTTACTTTGTGAAAAGTAACATCACTGTAACACGTCTTCCACTCTAAACACAAAGCCAAAAATTATTGCTTATCTTAATAATCTCAATTGAATTCAACAACAGACATTGTCACAAAGCAGCTTTACCAAATTTGGGATGTAGATTTATATTTAGATTCCTAATATGCAAGTGAGAGGCGACAATGGCAAGGAAAGAGACAAAATGAGGAAGAAACCTAGAGAGGAACCAGACACAAAAGGGAACCCATCCTCTTCTGGGTGATACCAGATAGTGCGATTATAAACCATTCCTCCTCTACAACTATACTATTAAGTCAAAGAGTACTAAGTGTGTTGAAAGGAGGTTCAGTATGAGCATATTATGGATGAGAATCCTGGGATAAGCAGGAGACAGGCTTTGTTATTACAGCAGCAGTTCTTTAGTACTGGCTACAGTATCCAGGTGAGATTATCCACTGAAGCAAACAAGAGACCTAGTCATAAACTGTTTTTGGGAAGTGCAAATATTTAGGCTATCAATGTGCAACCAATCACAACAGCAGAAAGTGAGTCAGACTAGCAGAAAGTGAGTCTCAAGTGCAGAAACTCCCAGCTCCAATCTCTTAGTAAACTCTTCCAAAATCCTAATATTATAGGTGCTGCTACAAACTACTTTTTGGTGAAGATTTTACATTTTATGTGTGTAGGAGTTTTATGGATTAAAGCTTTTACCTTTTATTAACATAATACACATTGCATATATACCCTGCTAACAGCTATCACAGACACTTATGAAGTTGTTCCTCCAGCAGTGGATCAGAAGAGTGAAACTGATTCAACTCTTATTTATTCCATACCTGTATGTGACCTCATATTATTTGGTACATGCGTACCATTGAACTAAGTGATTGTAAAACATTTAGCTTTTATTATTCAAGTTCAATTTTATAATCATATGAAATGAAAAACCTAATCAAATGAAGCACGTGGCAATAAAAATCACTTTTCTATTCTCTCAGCAGAACAAAAGCTGCCCTATGCCTCCTTCCTCAAGCACAGACGGTGAGTGATATTTTTCACTCTATAAAAGATTTGTTACAAACTTTCTACTGCTTAAATGATCAACTGTTGCCCATCTCTGGTTTGAGACCTGTCTTCAGGCGTACTGTTAAAAGGACGATGTGTGAATTCACTGGTTTATAAACCTATTGATGTTATAAATCATTTCAATCTAACTGAGGGAGAGTACTACTTCATAAAATGTTCACTGCACACGAAAGAGGAAGTCACTGCTAACATCATGTTCTTTTTTTTTAACAGCTGAGCTATTAATACAATTCTTTCCTATACTGTTGATTTGCAAAGAAGATGCACACACAAGCTCTAATTTGTGTTAGATTTTGTGAGCATGGTGCCAAATTCATTTCCTGTTTGCTGCTTGACTAGTATTTATAGTATGATGAATTCTCAGCTCTTAATGTGCTAGCTTCATGTATTTTTATAATGTGATAATTACACCGATTAGATTTAACTAACTGTGGATGAGAAAAAACAGTCTAAAAGTCTGTTCATGCTTCTTAGATGTTGAGAACATTGCCATAGCGCTCTTTGACTATGATGCATTGCACGATGGAGACCTGGGCTTTAAAAAAGGAGACAAGTTGAAAATCTTACAAGAGTAAGTACGCCCCTGGACATAAGCTTTCAAAAGTGGTACAGTTCCTAGATCTACTTTCATACATGCATAATTTTTTTTTTTTCACGATTTGCCTCTCTGCAGGTCAGGTGAATGGTGGAAAGCAATGTCTCTGAGTAGTGGTCAGGAGGGCTACATCCCCAGTAACTATGTAGCTAAAGACACACTTCAAACTGAAGAGTGAGTGTATAATATATACAATATTATATAACATACAGACATTACATGTTATACCAAATGTACTGTATGTGTGCAACACATAATGAAGAGAATCCAGGGTAGTAATAAGCACAGTGTGGACAAATCATTTAGAGGTGTATTGATGACCTTTAGCTAGATATCAACGCTGAACTGACCTTGGCACAAGTGATAAGGCAGTGTAAAGATGAGAACAGGACTGCTTTTTTTTTTTTCATTCCACTCCAACAGAAAGTCCGACCAATCCCACCAACTCCCACAGTTATTTCAGTTTGTATTTTCTTAGTGAACTTAGCTGGTTGCGTTTCCCAAAATATACACAATCAGAATCACTTTATTCAGCCAAACATATTTGCATGTACAAGGAATTTCTCTTGGCACAAGGTGCAGACATATCAGGACAAAAAGTAATTGAAAATAATTGACATATAGGCACAACAATTGTAGGGACATATACAGTAGGGACAACAAGTAATTGAAATAATTTAAGCTGATTTACTCATACATTTTTTACCCTAATATATCAGATAGTGCTAATTGCTATTTCTCATGATCTTACGGTGCTGGGTTAAGCGTAAATGGCAGCTAGGACTTTATAATACAGTGGGCTTTTTAAAATAGCTACCAAAACAAGACAAAATTAACAGTTACCGTTATTGAAATGTTATTGGAAAGGTTTTTATCTCTCTTTGTCCCGCATGCTTCATGTCTGACCTCCCCCTCGCAAGAGACTTGAGGCTCACTCAAGCAATTTTTTTTGTTCGTTCCCGCGGCCCATGTGGACCCTATTTTTAATGCACGTCTCTAAGCCACTGCTCTGAAACACGGTACATTGTGTGTGTCTTTCAGCTGGTTCTTCAAAGCAGTGAGCAGGAAAGATGCAGAGAGACAGCTCCTGGTCTCTGGGAATAAAGTGGGCTCTTTCATGATCAGAGACAGTGAGACCACCAAAGGTGAGTTTAACATATATGCTAAATGAACTGGATCTACTTAAAGAATTACTTATATTTTATTACCTAAAAGATATTTATTCTTGTCAAAAGTGACTAAGTAGAAATAGAGTCCCATGATCAAATAAAGATTACTTAAGATACCTTCATTTAAGGGTCATCTGAATCATTTCATTCATTAATTTTCCTAATTAATTTTTATTATTGAATTATTATCTTCATTTACACCACAATGCAGTTGTCGTTGTTGTTACTGAGTAGGAGATCCACACTTATTCATACCTCTTTTTCACAGGAAGCTACTCATTATCAGTAAGGGACCATGACCCTCAAACAGGTGACACGGTGAAGCATTACAAGATCCGTACGCTAGACAGTGGTGGCTTCTACATTTCACCGCGAATCACATTCAACACCCTGCAAGATCTCGTCAACCATTACAAGAGTAAGAGCCAGAAGTCATGTGATAACACATACACCACAGCGTATTTTATTTAAAGGGGTTCAACTGTACTGTAGCTAAACTGAGATAAAAATATAGCTATGCCAGCACCTAAAGCTAAACCTTTATCTTTATTTCTATAACCAAGAGGCTTTCTAATGTTTTCAAAGTTGTCATATTCTATAAAAATGCATTCGCAAGAAAATAATATAAAATATTAGACCAACCAACTCTTAGACAGTCTCTTGACATTGCACGTGAGTCGTTCTCACAGCAATTCATCTTGCTATTTACCAAAGTAGCCTTCATACTCTTTTTCTGATGCCGAGTGTACTTTTTCCATACAAATCACAGTGAACACTTTTTGCCATGCACTGTGGTCTATGATAATATACAATACACTCAGATATAAGAAAAAATGTCACTAGCCTCATATTACTAGCTTTCCTTCACTAGCTTTTTTAATGTTCTTATTTTGACTTACATAGCATAAAATCACTATATAAAAAAACATATGCCGCATTAATATATCCTATCAGTGTTCCTATCAAGAAAGACAGTCTGCACTGTCACAGCCACTAGCTGAAAGCCTTTTCCTGCTTGTGTATCAGGTTTTTCCATTAGAGCAGGGCAGAGTCCTTTGACTTACATACAGAGCCAGGTTCATAGGTGAGATGTGTTTCTGTCATTTTCACAGAGCAGGGAGATGGACTGTGTCAGACTCTCACTAACCCCTGCATCAGTGCCAAACCCCAGAAGCCATGGGAAAAGGATGCCTGGGAAATCCCACGAGAATCCCTCAAGCTGGACAAAAGGCTGGGAGCTGGACAATTTGGAGAAGTTTGGATGGGTAAGTGCCAAACACCAGTTTCCTCGTAATATTTTGTCATAACTTGATTTGTCTGGCATATTTTGACCCTTGTGGCTTTTGAAAACAACATTTGGTCAGAGATATGTTGTTAAGTTTTGCGCATATGAAACCCAGTTCACTACATTTGTCATGAAAACCAAAATAATGGATAAATGAACAACGAAGGATATGTAAGATTTTAATTGTAGCTTGGCTTCTTATTTTCAGCCACATACAACAAGCACACCAAGGTGGCTGTGAAGACTATGAAGCCGGGTAGCATGTCTGTGGAGGCGTTCCTGATGGAAGCAAACCTTATGAAGACCCTCCAGCACGACAAGCTGGTCCGTCTCAACGCTGTAGTTACCAAGGAAGAGCCCATCTACATCATCACAGAATTCATGGAGAAAGGTATGTTTGTGTGTGGGTTAGCAGATACAGGATTTTCTGGAAAAAAAAGGTGAAGAGAGCCCATTTTTAAATATGCCTATGTGTGCATTTTAAAGGCAGTTTATTGGACTTCCTCAAGAGTGACGAAGGAAATCGTCTCCAGCTGCCCAAACTGATAGACTTCTCTGCACAGGTGAGTCTATCTGTGTCTGTGCCTTTCCACCCTATCATTCTACAGTTCCTGCAGTTTTTTTTAGGTGTGGAACTGAATGTACCATGCACATTTGCCTTTGATGTACAAAGCAGGTTTGTCCCGTTAGCGGGTGAATTTTAATATTCAAATCTGATAAGCAACAGTACCTCTGTGTGTGCAAAGCTAGGCATGTACACTGTGCCCTGGTGTATCAGGCTTTGTGCGTGTGGATGGGCTCACTAACCACACACTAAGCCCAACAGACGTTTATTTTCATTTAATTCAATTTAATTATTATTCAGAAATTATTCACAGAATTTCTTTTGGACTTGCAAAGGGGGAAAAAACAAACATTTATCCCTTGAAATCAAAGGGTTATAAAGATAAAACCACAAATCTTGATCACTTTAATTATAGAGCTCCATAGATAAAAACAAATCATGTAACAGGCTGATCTGAAAGTACCACTTCGGAGGCAGCAGAGGCAGTCTAAGACAGATACAGTACATGGAACATTGATGTGTGACGATAATGACTCTTGCTCTAGATTGTATTTGAGATTCTACTTGTCTCTACCCACCCAGACAGCAGAAGGTATGGCCTACATCGAACGAAGGAACTACATTCACAGAGACTTACGGGCTGCCAATATCCTGGTTAATAAGAGTCTGGTGTGCAAAATTGCTGACTTTGGTTTGGCACGTATCATAGAGGACAATGAATATACTGCTAGAGAAGGTGAGTCATTTCACAGTTCTCAAATCAGCATACTTGTTAATGTTCATTCTTTATTGACTGATTTTTGTTGTTTTTGTAAACTGATTACAGAATTCTAACCACTGATCTCGCTATTCTTCCTTGTAAGGTGCCAAATTCCCCATTAAGTGGACTGCGCCGGAGGCTATTAACTATGGCTCCTTCACCATCAAATCAGACGTGTGGTCCTTTGGTATTCTGCTCACTGAGATTATCAGTTACGGCCGAACACCATACCCAGGTCAGCACTGCCAATTCCACAATCTACTTTAGGGTTTTTTAACCTGTGGGGTGCACTGAGCACTTTTCAAGGTTGGGGGCCAAGATAAAGATGTAGGCTACATTCAAACACCACTCAAGAATGTACAAATGTACAATGTACAATATCCACATTGGAAGAAGGAACAACAAATTTTTTTAAATTCAAGTTAAACAAATGGAAGGGGTGTACGCCCAGAAAGTTGAAATCCCCTCCCCTAATTAACTGAATCAGAGAAAGTCTATTGTTAGTACAGTACCTTTCATAATGTAGAAGCTTAGCCCTCATGTTCTGTATTATTTGCTCAAAATAATGTTTTTTCACCATAAAAGATATTGAGCCAAGCACATAGTTATGTTGGGAACAAAGTCTTTTTGTATATAGATGAGTGACAAATTTAAGGAACAGCATCTTAGTAAAGGATATTCCCTCAGTTGGTATTCTGATGATGATGGTAGAAGGCACTGTTCAACACATCGGTCCAAAATCTCCAATAGGTGTTTAATTGAGGGGATAGATGGTGATAATGACACCATTCTCATATCAACATCAAACCATTCAGTGAATCCTCGTACTCTGTGGATAGGGGCATTGCCATCCTGGAAGAAACCACTCCCATTAAGATAGAAATGTTTCATCATGGAATGGAGGTGATCAGTCAGAATAACTCTGTTTTGAATCAGTAGCATAACAGAACCAGTTTTTTCTTTTTTGTCAACGTCTGTATATAGTGAACAACCTGACTACAGTTGACAGTGAAGCCACCATGTCTCTGACGACCTCTGGTGGCTGGTAGCAATACTATTTTAACCTCGTCCAAATCCATTGTAAGTTAAGCGTAGCTTGCATGAAGCAGTTTTTAACCTGTAGTCCACTTGAACAGTATATCAGCAGTTAATATTACTGTAATAAAATACCTGTTGTGTATTGGATTATGATGACATTTTTTAGCCCCTTCTGAGGTGTTTACTTTATTTTGAAAGACGGCATCCTGCATGCTTCAGCACACTGATCTTTTCCGTAGGCCTAAAAGAAAGTGTGTGCGTGTACAGTGGTGAAATATTCAGTATTGCAGGCAATCAGCTAATTAATTAAACGTGTTAATTTAGGGTGCATGATGTGCATTGTAAGCTGTCTTCCAGTAAAAGTTATACAATGTGATGTTTCTAAGACATGAAAGTTTGCTTATGCAGGAAATCTGTTCATTTAGAGTTAACTGAAGCCACTTTAATACAGTAGATCTGTATACTCATAGACTATCACATATTATTCAGTCAACTGTGGCTGCTCTATAAATATGGTCAAATATCTACTGCACAGGCTGTGGCTTCACAAAAGGAACTACAATAGGAATCAATAGAGGAAACTTGTTCAGTTTTTATAGTCTTTGCCTAGGACAAATATTGTTAGCATTGTACAGTTTGTTTTGCATTGATAAAACTGTCAACGGGGTCAACAGAGCATAGGATCAACAAATTATGTTCCACTGGTTGTATATTATGCAAACCTTTTATTTTCACTGTTGCTCTATATGTGTGCCTGTGTGTATTGTCCAGGCATGACGAACCCAGAGGTGATTCGCTCTCTGGAGAGAGGATATCGCATGCAGCGCTTGGACTCGTGTCCTCAGGAGCTGTATGACATTATGCTAGAGTGCTGGAAGAACAAGCCAGAAGACAGACCGACATTTGAGTACCTTCAGAGCGTGCTGGAGGACTTCTACACGGCCACAGAGAGCCAGTACCAACAACAGCCCTGAGATACACACACACACACACACACACACACACATATCCTTAGGCTAGTCATAAATAGCAAGCGCACGTGCATTAATATCCAATGCAATTGTGCAGTGTGAGTGAATGACAGTGAATTAAAAAAGAATGCAATCTTAATTTAATCATGCAAAAGCCTTTTACCTTATGTTGAGTGTAGCATATGATTGCACAAAATTGTACAAAGTCATAATTTATGTATGAGAATATAGAGGTTTATTATCGTTTGCTGTATTTTTTAGCTGTTATACTGGTTCTCATTTCTTTAACAGTTTTAACAGTGTGAATTTCAGAAAGTTTATTTCCATGCTTTGACATGCTTAGTGGAACAGATTCATTAAAAGATCATGAAAGATTATGATAATGTGAATGAGTTCAAGTAATGCGGTTCATTTTGTCTTGGTTTGGTTTCATACAAATGACAGTCTAACCCCACCCCTAAGCAAAATCTTAATCTTCATGACTTTTCATATGAATTGCATTGTGTGAATTATGAATTTGCAGTTTGGATTGTTGGAAAGGTTTACACAAAATAGTTCAAAACTGCAACCTATATTAGGTTGAAACCACCTGAAATGTGCTTGTCTGGTGTGTCACTCTTCAGCATAATGTTACTGCTAAACTATTTCTTTTATATGAAACTCATCATATAAAATTATCATTGAATCATGATGATAATCTTTTTGCCATAATGTACATTCAATAACTGTCCTGTTTTAATGTATGCCTGTGAATTCATACTTGTGTTACTTCTGTTAGTGTAGTCACAGCTCTCATTTACCATTGCTATTTCATTTAAAAGTTTTTGTTAACATGAAGTGACTTTCTCTAAACATCTGTGCAATAATACCAAATTGTGATATTAATCTTTCTAAAATTCATTTAAACATATAAACCTGATATATTGCCTAAATGTCTGTTGTACTGTATATTTGTAATAGTTTTTGGTTAATTCTGCTTCTCATTTATAACCTACTCGTATGAAAATAAAGTGCTTCACAGAGATTAAATTAAGTAAAGGATAACTTAACTTCGAAGCTGAATCAAAACGATAAGATAAATATTGAAGAATTATTCAAAACAGTCAGAATGATATTGCTTTAGAGTTTGTATGTGTTTATACCTTTTTCTACATGCTTATTAAATTAATGGATATTGAATCTTGTGTATTTTTTTATTTTATCTTTTTCCTTTAATGGCCAAGGTTATATGTGTTAACTGATGTAACAAATACCTTTTTTCTATTTAGTATAACAGAGGTTTGTTCTTTTAGAAGTTCATATTAGATACTTTTCCCTTCTCAAAACAGCTACAAACAAATAAAAATGTTCAACATTCCTGGTACACAATGCATTATTATTTAAGTGAATTCTCCACAGTTTCTGGAGAAATTATATCATGTTATTATACGTCTATATTATTGATCACAGAATTGTGAGCCATTTTGCACTTGATTTGAGGAATCCTAATGCATTTACATGCATGTTACATACATGCTATAAACAGTCCCCTCTGAAAGTATTGGAACGGCAAAACCAATCTTTTTTTTTTTGCTATACACTGAAGACACTTGGGTTTGAGATCAAATGATGAATATACATCTAGATGGCAATATGAGGAAATGAAGGCTGATCTATCGTCTCATATTCATCTTTTGATCTCCAACGCAAACGTCTTCAGTGTATAGAAAACCAAAAGAATTGGCCTTGTCATTCCAATACCTTTGGAGGGGACTGTAGTATATGATATAGGATAAACAAGAAAACATTAGTAATTAAATATTATATTAGTAATTAAATTATAAAATAAAGAATTGAGCAATTATTTTATTAGTAATTAAATTATATATTAGTAATTAAAATGTTCCTTATTTAACAGAACTTATTAAGCCATTAAATAAATTACAAATCAAATAAATTTGTAGCTAAATGAAATACATCTGAGAATATTTTCTGTTGTTATTTACAAACATTTCAAGGAAGTGTCTCTTCTCTCAAATGCCACTACATTCTCTGGTGTTACAACCTGTAATTGAAATGGACTTACACCATTCGCTTGCTTTGTGTGCGTAAAGACGACACGCACGTTGTGATTCTCTCGTGAACGCGTGTCGGAGATCTACGCAGAAGAGAAGATGTTTTGCGAATAAAGACTTAATTTTAGTTTTTTTGCACACACAAAGCATTCATATCGCTTCAGAAAATTGGGCCACTGGAGTCACACGGATTACTTCTCTGATGCCTTTATGAACTTTCTGGAGCTTGAAAGTTTTGGTTACATGGACTGTCAACGGAGGGACAGAAACCTCCCAGGTTTCATTAAAAATATCTTCATCTGTGTTCCGATGATGAACGAAAGTCTTATGGGTCTGGAATGACATGAGGGTGAGTAACTGATGACAGAATTTTCATTTTTGGGTGAATTATCCCTTTAAACACGAAACCTTCCAACATAAATGCACTCTAGCTTCAGTATAGCACTTTTCCACATGTACTTGTTCTTAGAGTAAAGCCTAGTAACATACTGTATACTAATTACTGTGCTGTGTAACATAGTTTGTTTATGTCTACAGTCTGCAACAAAACTTTCAAAAGGTTTCAAATCAGTTTACACACACACACACACACACATACACACACACCTTTGTCTTACTATCCAAGTGAGGACCTTCCATTGACATCATTATTAATGCATCTAATCAATGCTAAGCCTACATGTAAATTTAATAAGGCACTGAAAGCAAGAAAGCAAGTTTGAGCATTAAAACCTCTGCTAACAACATTTATACTTTGAAATACGCGTTTTACCAGCACACAAATGTTTTTACAAACAAAGTGAAATGGCGAGCAAAAAGAAAGAAACTAGAACGCCTGTCAGTGCAGAGTTAGCCGAAGACGTCATGATTTCGTACTTACGAGTTTCCGGTGATGTCACGAATGACACGTGTATTCAAGATGGCGGCCGTGATGGTGAGTTGAAACGACAACTCTGTGTTTTGAAAAATAATACTCGTCTGTGTTGATTCGGGCGCGTTGTATTTTAGAATAACTACAACACGGAGATGTTTTATACATTTTGAATGTTTGTTGCTCTTAGAATCAGCCGCGGGATTTAGCTAGCTGCTTAGCAAGCTAGATCATTGGCTAGTTAGCGTCTTATTCCTGTAGATTAGCTAGCTAAAGCAGATAGCAGTCATTTGATTTGTAAAGTGAAACTAGCCAAGATGTCTTACCGATGTGCTTAACGATTATGAAATGGTTTCTGGAAATGACCCACAGTTTTAAGGTCGCTGTAACTCTTGTCATTGCCAGAATAGCTCAAATAATGATAGATTTGCTTATCACTCAGCTCAGGTGATGTGATGGGATGCAGATTGAGACTTGACAATTCCTGACAATCTTTTGCCCTTAGTGTGCATTGTAATTCAACTCACTAGTCTAAGCTGGTTTGGGAGTTAAGACACAGAGTGAATGAAAACTGATTCTCTGTTGGATCTACAGTGACAAGAGGCAAGAGATTGAGGATTTAAGAACTTTACTGTGATATGCACAAGCTTTCTTGTACAATCAAATTCATAGTTTGCTGCAGTAGATATTAAAAAAACAACATTAAAGAGTTGTCATAGTCATAGATATCATTGTATACAGATACTGTATAGACTTGTGTGAGGTATTTGTACAGAATTGTGCAGTATTGGAACAAAATAACAACGTGGCATAAAATATGATATAAAAACTATTCAACTTGCTGATATATATGTACAAGGATGCCATTAGTCGAATACAGGGATGTCCAGTCTTATCCACAAAGGGCCAGTGTGGGTTGCAGGTTTTCATTCCAATCCAGCAGGATCCACATCTGATTCCACCTGTTTAATCACTCGATCCTGGCTTTCAACAGACTCAGCTGTGGCTTCACAGATAGATCAATCTGGAAGAACTGTCACTAAACCTCGACTCATAGTCACAACTGTTTTTACCTTTTAAAATCTTCCTGCTCTGAGGGAATGCTCTCTGGCTTTTTAACACTTTTATGTAATTGCTTATATGTCCCTAGCTAATGACGGATTTCAAGCAGATTCTTGTTCAGATATAGAAATGTATAGAATTAATAGGCACTCACTTCCAGACCTGGAAAAAGTACTGAAATTCCTGAATCGTGATTGAATATTCCGCATAGACTCAAGACATTTTTAAGGTTAAAAATTTGCCATCTTTACATTTTCCTTTATTCTCTGTACTGATGTAGTCAAATGGAGTTAATAACCTTCAAAAAAGCAAGAAAACTGAAGTTTGACAATTGTAAGAAATCTATCTAAAAAAAAAAAACTTGAAAAGCTCTGGAAATTTTCACCAAAGGAATCCTTTAGTGATGAGGTTTCAGAAGTCGAATCAGCTTTTGTATGAAGGTTTTATGTTGCTACTTTGTCAGTTTGGAGTTAATCGGTGCTAAAAGGATAGGTTAAAACTGGTGTGTGTTGCTCAGTGTTATAATCCCCCTCTCAGTTAGGATTCTCATTAGTGTATAAATATAAATATGTTTGTGATGAATAATGCAATGCTTATGATCAGCTTCATTTTGGGTGTGGTTTTGTGTTTGTTCTTCAGGAGTCATCGGTCGTGCTGCTGCTGCTGTCTCTACTGCCTTTGGTCGAGCCGTTCTATGTGCCTGGCGTTGCACCTATTGATTTCCATCAGAATGACCCCGTTGAGATCAAGGTGTGGATGGCTGCCTGTACAGTTTGTTTTAGGCAATAAGACTACAGATATTTTTACTTCTAAACTGGGCTGCATTGTATTGTTAGTTAATCATTGTGCCAATATTAGTACTGACGACACAAAAGGCTCTAAATGAGCTGTGTCGGAAAAGCAAATAACTAAAAGTCTCTGGTATGAGTGTTCTCTGGATAATTTGATCCAACAAACAGAAATAACCATGTGAGAGCTGGGGAAAACCCTTCACATGATCAGAGTTTGACATTTACTATATGTTTCTCTTTTGCATGTATCTCAACTAGAAGTAAAGTTCTAGCATTTTAACATTTGGTAACACCCAAAAGTGAGAAAACTGCATTTAAAGATTTCATGCCAGTGTTGCTGAAAGATACCATGTCTACTTCTACATTTCTAACCGAATATACTTACGGAAAAAACATTACTTCCAAATTTGGAAAAATGAAAAGTTTACATTGGGAATTGAGTTACCCCTTTGATTATCAGCATCATCCACATCACTCTCTGTTTCATCACTTGAGGTAAAAGTCACTCTTAGCATTGAAACACGAGCCTCATCATCGTCTCTTCACTCTGATCTCTGTCCTAAATTACTGGTAAAATAGTCACTGATTAATTCAGTCAGTTCTGTTCTGTTGGCGAAATTTCCTTCTATTAGGACAATTAATCATTTTAAAATGTTGTCCGCTGCCGACTATACTGAGTATATAAGCACTTTTCTCGAACAGTTTGACAGCACAGGTGCATCACAAACATTTTGACAACCGATATCTGAGTGCGAACTGAATTGTTTAGGCTCATGTCTGTTTCACTATTACATGTAACTGACAGCTTAATCAAAGCATGACATTTCTTGTGTAAAAAAAAAGCACACACCGCTAGAAAGTTAGACTTTTTAAGGCAGACTGCATTTACTGTTGTGTTTGGCAAACTGACATCTTATCCAGCATGATCTTTCTAGGCAGACACCCAAAGCAAAGTTAGAAATAAAACATAAATAAAAACATTTCTACGTCAATTTGTCAGGTGTCAAATACATTAATGGCAGAAAACACAAATTTTGGTCAAGTCCAGATTTTTCATCATTTTTGGGTGTTTTCCAGAATTCAGCCATGTGGCAGGGATGTGATGTGATTTCCCAGCGCACCTCACAATTTTAGGAAAAATAAATATAAATAAATGTATTTATGTTATATCAGCAGTTCACCACGGTATATCACATAGCCTAGTATTTTGTCTATATCATGCAGCCCTACTTTGAAAGGAACTTTTTTCAGCATAAGAGTTTTAAAGGTTTTTGTGCTGCAAATCTTTCCTGTGGCTGCTCCATAGATGTGAACCTGCATATAGTGTAATTAATAATAATGCACCCCTGTTTTGTCATGTGTAGGCAGTAAAGCTCACCAGTTCCAGGACTCAGCTGCCCTATGAGTACTACTCGCTTCCCTTCTGTCGACCCATAAGCATTGTGTATAAAGCAGAGAACCTGGGTAAGTCATGGGGGGAAAAAAAACAGAAATGTGTGATTGTAAGTAATGAACATGCTCCACAACTGGATCGCTGCTAATGAATTCAACTTTTTTGCTTCTCTTGTTGGGACGATGATGATGACGATGATGATGACGATGATGATGACGATGATGATGGCGATGATGATGGCGATGATGATGATGATGATGATGATGGGTGATCAGGCGAGGTTCTGCGAGGCGATCGTATCGTAAACACACCATACCAGGTGCAGATGAACCAGGACAAGAAGTGTGAACTGGCCTGTGCGAAACCAGGGCAGCCCACTAAACTCAGCGTGGCCGACAGCAAGCTGATCGCCGAGCGCATCCAAGAGGAGTACTATGTTCACCTGTAAGTTACTCTACTATCATTTAATCACCTCTTCCACTGATAGGTTTAGTCAAGTCAAGTCAAATTCATTTATATAGTATATTCAAAACAACACGAGTGCTGACCAAAGTGCTGCATAACAGGAAAAAAATACATTAAAATGGTAACATAAAATATAGTTAAGAATGAAAAATATATAAGCAAGTAATTACTATAAGAAAACACACCAGATGTGACCAAGACCAGCAAATAAGCAGCTAAAAAAAAACAGGGCAAAGCACAGACAAGCTTGAGAGAAAAGACAAGTTTTAAGGGACGATTTACATGAGTTTATTGTAGAGGAGGGTCTGACAGAGAAGGGCAAACTATTCCAAAGCCTCGGTGCCATCACAGAAAAGCCCTATCACCTTTGGTTTTTAATCGCGACTGGGGAACGGTTAGTAACAGCTGAAAAGAAGATCTTAAAGTTCGCTGGGAAGAGCGAAGGCAGAGGAGATCTGAAATATATATGGGGTGAGGCCATGCAAGGCTTTAAAAACAAACAGTAAAATCTTAAAATCAATTCTATAGTTCACTGGTTACTAGTGGAGTGAGGCTAAGACGGGTGATCTGTGTTCTCTGTTTTTGGTCCCAGTCAAAAAGCGAGCTGCAGCATTCTGTACAAGTTGGAAGTGCGAGAGTGAAGACTGGCTAATTCCAGCATACAGGGCAATAATCAAGCCTTGATGAAATAAAAGCATGGATAACGGTCTCAAGATCTTTGAATGTGAGAAAAGTTTTTAGCTTGCGAAGTCCCCTAAGCTGGAAAAAACCAGGTTTACCCACTAATCAATAGGTTTAACTGATCTGAGAAGACTATAACATTTTCTATACCTTAACGTTGCAATGGTCAATATTTTTTTCTGTATTACGTAGCTGAAAAAAACAGTTTGGAAACCTGCCTTCCGGTCCGGGAATGTTTGTGTGTATTTGGACTGGCGACTTGTCAGTCATTGTATAGACACACCCACAATGCCTTTCACATCCTCATAAATCGTTATGAGGAGAAATTGCATGTTTATAGATTTGTAACTTGGCTTTCATGCAGTAGAATGTCTGAGTGTGCTTGAAAGCAATGCTATGACAGTCCTTGGTAATGGTAACTAGTTAGCATGCTAATTCTAGTTGACCCGACGTATGTTTTGGGGGCGGAGCTTTGTGTGCATGGGTGGAAATGTGTGCAGGCACAATGAGTCAAAAAAAATTTCAACTTCAGCCAATTAATCGTTAGTGATTAACCGTTACCTATTTTTCACAAATTTTACCTAATGCTCTTTTAGCAGGGTCCAAAGTATAAAAGCATGAGCTCATTATTTTATAAGTTGTCAAAACATGATTGGGCATGCTGTTAAAGGAAAAGAATCAGCGACAGTATAGTGTGAGACACTCACTTCCAGAACTGGAAAATATACTAATTTGTGACCCAATGCGAAGCGGAGTTGGTTATTTTCCAATACAAGCACACCTTTAAGTATTTCATTCAGCTTATACTACAGCAATTTGCCAACAACTGCAATATTTAGTTTATCAATGAATGACAGTTGGTACTTTTTAATCATTTATAGTTACATCTAATGTTTTTTTTCTCATACTTGATGTTAATATGCAAAAAAAGCACCTTTTTTTGTTACAGGGAAACCAGACAAACCTTCTGGTTTGTCTGATTCAAAAGGACTATGGTATAAAATTATCTAGAAGCTACCTCACAAATGATACGAATCTGGTCCTAGGTTAACATGCACTAGTGGTTCCTGCTTTTAAAGGTGCAGGTCCAGCCAATTCCATGAATGAAAAATGTAACAAAACATCATCTTACACTGCATTATCTCTTATTTCTAATCATTTCTCTCTTTAAATAAAAGTAATGTTCCTTTACTATTGGAACATATTGTACAATTAAGTTGTGGTTTAGCCTTAGACATGAGGAAATCACTGCAACATCAGCTGGCACTGGGGGCAAGTGCAGTTTTCAGGCAGAGGTCAGGTAGTGGTGTGAGTTTAGTAGGATATAGACAAAAAAACCTGTTTCTAGTTACACAACTGCTGTGCATGTAGCCATGGATTCCAAACACTTTAAGGCTGGTTTTTTTTTATTATTATTATTATTTATAATTAGTTTCTGGTTTTGCTTTTGTAGTTTTCTACAGGTTTACTTTGTTTTCCTGAATGCATCTTACAGGACCCAGAAGTAGTATGCTTCAGTATAAAGTGTCAAGTAAAACTCCTTCAAACACATTTAACACCAGACTATGTCTCATACCATGGAGCAAAAATGAATCCTTCCTAAAATGGAGCCCTAATCTTTCATTTAATTTTGTAGTTCATTCCTTCATTCATTCAGTGAGCATTTAGCTTCGTTTTGGTACTCTCTCACTATTAGTGAGTAAACATATCATGCAAATTATATGTACTGGACCGTCAGGATATTTTAAACATGCATTATCAGTGTATACGATCAAACAGAGTTTTCGCTCACTGGGTTTAAATGGAGCCCTTAGTAAAGCGGCGGCTATTATAATGCTTCAGTGAGCTTTAAAACTTTTCTTTTGGTTCAGCGCACCATCACCTCACATTTCAATACATATAGAGGGAAAGCAAAGAAGCAAGAGAGATAGCATAGCCAGTGACTGCTATTAAGTTTTGTTGTGGGCACAAACACAACAGAATTCATAATGTTGTGATCAGCTCTCAGGAATTAATAGACACTTATTTTGTCTGCTGAGCATTTAAGCGGTTTGAATAACACACCTCTGTATAGCTTCTCATGGCAAATAAATAACATGTAATGTCTTTCTGTGGGTGACCCCATTCCCATCCGCCAGTGATTATGTCGAGAGATCCCGAAATGTGTATGGTGTTATAACAGAAAAAAGGTCACTGGACTTGCTCAGTGTCTTGCTGCATGACGGTTGCTGTTTCTGTAGATTTCAGTTGCCATTGTTACCATTTAGGTTAACCTATTAGTGATGGCTCAGCATAGCCAGCACAATACAGAGAAGGAATATTAGCTAGTTATCTAAGTTATTTAACTCACCAGCAAAATATGCACTGTTTGGGGATTCTTGTGTAGAATCTTTAAAACTAAATATAATTGAATGTAAAAACTATGCAACTGTAATATCAACCCAAATTTTTATTCTATTGCTTAAAAGCATGAAAATATGATAATGGAATCACATTTTATGATTCTTTTCATTTTATGCCTATTAAGTCTTACAGCAGTGTAGGGCAGGCAATGTATCATCTTTCAGGAAAGTATGGAATAGTAACTGTGTTATAGATTACTGCACTGTACAATGTTATTACAAAACACTTCAGTAGGATAATTCGTGCCTTCTAGCTGTTTTCTCTTTTTTGAGGGAAACACTTGGATACATATCAGAGAAAAATAAGCTGAAAACAGCCTGAGAATAGGATAAGACTGATAATAAGCCTTTCTTGACAGTGGATCTTTTAACTCTATACAATTCCTTGCATTCTCTGTTTTTAAGAATGATAAGAATTACATTTCTTGCAGACACAATTGTTGGTGTCCAAAAAATAATAAATAGCATTTCCTAACTATTGCCAGCATTTTAGGTGTTTTCCATTATGTTAAATGCAATACCTCTGACTGGTTCATGTGTATTGACAGAATTGCAGACAATCTTCCAGTGGCTACCAGGCTGGAGTTTTACCCAAACAGAGAGGCAGGGACAGATGAGGAACAGAAGAAAGACGTAGTAAAAGATGTCCAGTTTGAACATGGCTACAGATTGGGCTTCACTGACGGTAACAAGGTAAGTGCACTTACTACCTCTGTCACTTAATCATATTTATGTGATGGTCTGGGAGAACCTTTCGGATGTTATTGTGGCTGAATTCTGGCAAACAGTCAAAAATGACTAAAAATCAGATTTTTGCAAAAATTGAGTTATTCTGCTAGTAACATTTTGCACATATCCTGTCGTTTGGAGCATCGCTTGTGTGCTTCTTCAGAAAATAATCCTCAGAAATATTGCATGTGCTCATTACATGGAACTGACTAAACAAATAGGAACCGTGTCGAAAAATTGCATACGTACGTACTATGTAGGCCGTTATTGAGTAATAACACTAACCACTTTTCCTATTTCGGTTAGTGTTTGAATTTAAAAACCTCTCATGGAGGCTTCAGTGCTGCGGAAATGTCTGTTTTGTAGACCAGTCTTCTGGATTTCCTAGATTAGTAAATACTTTTAAATGTAAGGTTAGAGTTTTCAATTTGAGACACAGCTCATGACAACAGTGGAATGTTTTAAAGAGAAATAGAGCTTCTCAGTTGCTGTGCATGAAATCACTAAACATTTTACAGTTCGACATCCAGATGAACAGGGAAATTTTATCTTACATACTCTGTACAGATGACAGAAAACAAAGTTGTAACGTGTTTAAGTGACCTAATAAAAATATGTTAAACTCAGCCACCAAATGGGAACTCACTGAATAAACAGTGATTATTTCTCCACCCATGTAAGAGCAAACAGTGATTACTCAAGCATCAAGAGATGGTGCGTTTAAATAACAAAATTGTGTAAACTACTTCAGGTGATAAGAAAGAACCTGATGTTGATTATGCTGTTGATCAAAATGGTCACACATTTGTAATTGTTTGGTGTTACTAATGTTGTTTTTCTATAAATAGATGTCTGTTGGATCGGTGGGACTTGTGAATAGCCTGTCTCTCTCTGTAGGCTATGAATAAACCCTGATATAAAATGGACATAATTTTCATGGTCATTATTATAATTTGTATATCTTCTTTAATACATATTGAGTTAAATGCAAATGAAACCAAGTAATAGTAGTTGCTTTTAGACAATCAGTGTGTTGGTTTCTTTAATCTTTAAATGCAAGTTATAGCCCAAATTCATAATATATGAATATAACTTTACTTCTGTTTGAAATACATAAAAAAGAGAAACATATTTCAATACTAATTTTCAAAGCTTCATATATTAGAACATTTTAAAAAATTCACAGGAAAAAATACAGGATGTTTACATCCTGTACACTCAGGGTGGAATCACCAAATATTTGGTGAGAGTGCAATATATATAGTATGCTGCTCTGCCCTTCTTGTGTGTTCAATAGAGCTTCAGTAGAGCTGGTTTGAAAAGTATTTGCCCGAAACTACTTGTTCATTTCCCAAGTGCCTTGTTCGTACGTGTTTGTCACTTTATTATGCCAAGTGTTCTGCTTTCCATTAAGGCCCAATCATGACATTTGTGAAACACAAACCTGTTTGACTCATGCTAGCTATTTCCCCTATGTGTGTGTTTCTACTTAAACAGTTATTCTGAGAAACATTACTGTATATAAGGTTTAAGCCTTATATAGGTTTCCTACCATGGAGGGCCTTTAGTAAGAGCTTGATGGTATGATTTGGGAATTGGGACCAACAAAGCTATATCATATCATTTTATATTGATTGGTAAATACCAGGCTTAGATCTTTAATTGTCTTGTTGAAGCAAAACAAGTGCTTTGAAACCCTTGCTTGAAGCACTACAGTTGTGATGGTGTACTAAGGTATTGGTGGTGTGTGTTGTGGTTGTGGTACCTCTGTGGCCTTGTAACGTTTAGTAAATTAACATGTTTTCTGGTTTTTGCAGTTCTATTTGCACAACCACCTGTCCTTCATTCTGTACTACCACAAAGAGAAGGTGGAGGAGGAAGAGGAGCATAATTACCGTGTTGTACGCTTTGAGGTGGTTCCACAGAGCGTCAAGCTAGAAGGTAATGCCTTCACTCAAACAGGCTAACAAATAACAGTCATTCGAGCTGCTTTCAATATCCTGGAGGAATGTGAGGCATAATGAAACTTAGCATTAGTGGTGGGTTGTATACTGGTAGTATTGTGTCAACGGTATAAATTTCCAAATACCATGTCCATGTATGAGTGAAACTGCAAAAGCAACTCCTGTATTTTCTTTAAAACTGGTTTCGCATAAGGGCAGGGAGTCAGGGTTTGGGAGTGACTATTTTAAGACTGTTTTGTGTTCTCTGCACAAACAAGAGCCTCACAACCTCCATGATTAAAAAGGTAGCCCCTGGCTGCAGTGACTATGATTTTCATTTTTAACTGTGTGCTTTCCTTACCTGTGCAAAGTAATCAAGCATAAATCAGGCATCAAATTCATCCTCCAAGTGGTAAAACAGAACAGCTGTAGGTTTCTTAGATCCTTGTGGCGACCAAAAGGAAGGCAAGGACTTCCTTGTTATGAAAATGGTGTTCTTGATTATGTGGATTTAATTTTTTATAGTTTTTATATGGACCTTTTAATGGAACATTAAAAATGTTCCAAAAATGGATTTGGGGTAGAGATGTGATGAATGAATGAAAGCAGTAAAAGCATCACACAGTGCCACACAAGCAGCATACACAGCCTCATGTTAATAAACATGGTCTTCCTTTGTCCTACAAGCTTCATATCTGAAGCTCCCGCCAACAAGGAATTAAAAATACCCAGTGTCGCAACTTTTTTTTGTTGCTGTTGTGTCCTGCGGGGATCCCAGTCCCGATGCACACCGACACTTTGGGGCACAGAACTGGTTCATTGATCACTATTATTTATTTTTACTATTATTATTATTATTATTATTATTATTATTATTATTATTATTATTTTTCAATCAGTGATTTGTTTCATTGCAATTTACTGTTCAAAGAGGAAATTCAAAATTTGTAATGAAGTTTGTAAAATAAAAGTCTATCAGGGTGGTTTTTTCCAGATTACTATTTCCATATAAACTGTGGAATGTAGTCATATATTCTTGTCAATATTTGAAAATATGATGGTCGTTTTTGTTGTATTGTGCACCCCTAACCAGGATCATAGTTGAGAATTTAAGATAGATTATTCTCTTATAAAACAGCAAGTGAAGGACAAGAGGTGTTGCTGGTTGCTACCAACACTTATAATTGATGCCTTTTAAAACAAGTGTGCATAAGTGTGCTTTTATTTTCATTTATTCCCTCTTTCTCCTTTCTATCTCTCTCTCTCTCTCTCTCTCTCGCTCTCTCTCATTTCTACACTCTTTCACTCAGCCTGATGAACTGACTAATGTGTAAAATCTAAAATGTAAATCTCTCTTAGACCTGAAAGCTGAATCGAATGGTGCATGCACGTTACCGGAGGCGAGTGGTTCTGCTCCTCAGGAGATTGATCCATCCAAAGAGAACAGTGTGCTCTTCACCTACTCTGTGCACTGGGAGGTGAGACATCGGCCACCTTTTCAGCAGAATGTCCATGTGTCCTGTACATTCCTAATGTCTCTGTCTCTCCTCTGCCGGTGTGTAGGAGAGTCAGGTAAAGTGGGCGTCTCGCTGGGACACGTACCTCACTATGAGCGATGTACAGATTCACTGGTTCTCCATAGTCAACTCGGTGGTGGTGGTTTTCTTCTTATCAGGTACAAATAATTTAGTTTATGTAAAACTGGAACTCACAAGAAGATCCTAACCAACTTTTTTTTTTTTTTTGTGAACAGAAATTGGTTGTCAGCTTTCATTAACACATGACCTAATGAGCACTATTATTATTATTATTATTATTATTATTACCATTTTGTAGTATAGAAGCATTCCATGTCTTGACAGATCATAATACAGCATTATACATCTGTATTTTTGCATCAGCATGTGTGTTATGAATGTGGGGGATAGTCCTAGCTCTGTACGAATTTCCCTGGGGGATTTTAACGTTTGGAATTTTACAGCAAAGTCCAAAACCCGGGGTAACAGACATCTTTGCCTTCCATTTAGCACCACTCTCATCCCTTTTATATTCATTGTGGCAGTAAAAGTGCTGTTAGCAAGTATATCAAAGGAATACTCCAGTTTTTTCAACCTTTCTGTCAATAATGTTTTCCTATACTGAGACAGAAAATCTGTCAACTTGAAACGCTCTCTAATAGAAGTCTATGGACCGTTGCTGAAGCAGTCAATAAATGTTGTGTTTAAACAAGATCTATACGGCGAGAATTTAAAAGGTAGAGTCCTAAAGGAAGATAGATAGAGGCACTTTAATGATCGCCTTGAGAATATCTAGGTACTACTTTATGCATTAAATACACAGAATAAATACACCTAATTACTTGCATTACACACAGTTACACATACACACAGTGCGGAAATACAGTATCACAACTACAACTGACACATTCACATTTAGTGTACGTGTGGGTGAAGTGAGGTCTTAGAATAGTGTGGAGGAACAACCAGAAGTGCAAACAAATTAAAGCAGCACTCATTTAGCTTCGTTCAACTTTCCAACACTGGAACAATACGGTAAAAGGTCAATCTGATTACTTACATGTTCTGTAAGGTTTCGTGATCCGTGCATGACCATACTTATGCAGCTATAACCACAACTTCTTTCTTTCAAAGAATGTAGTCCCGTCTCTGAAAGGATTAAGTGTGCGGATTTGGAGCTTAATTTACACGAATAACATGAATTCATGACCGCATTGTGCATTTTCGTTAGACTTCCATTTAAGTAGATGAAATTCTTATGGTGGTCACCCACAGATGCTGAATATAGAGATTACGTTGCTGGAGCATTCCTTTAAATTAATACAGCTGGGTGACATTGACTCTATTCTGACACAAAGAGGTATGCGTAATTGTTTCAGTGTTGTTTTCCTGGCACTTGGAAACCCAGCAAAAGTTGCTTCAGAATCACCTTCTGCTAGTTCTACTTCTAATGCAGCACATCCACAGACACTACTTACAGAAAGGCTAGCAATAATAAAAAGAAATAATAATCTAGAATGCCACTAGACCAGATTTTCCTGTTACACAAGCTCGTGTGTTCATCAGTGACTGCGTTTACATGTTTGCAGGCATCCTGAGTATGATAATCATCAGGACCTTGAGGAAAGACATAGCGAACTACAACAGAGAGGACGACATTGTAAGAGAATCATGTCTGCCTCTGTTCTTGCCTTAAAGTCTTCTTCTCGGTTCGCATTTACCAATGCTGTTTAATGTCACTCTCTCTCAGGAGGACACCATGGAAGAATCTGGCTGGAAGAACGTTCACGGAGATGTTTTCCGCCCACCTCAGTATCCCATGATTCTTAGTTCTCTGCTAGGCTCTGGGATTCAGCTCTTTTGTATGATCCTCATTGTTATCTGTGAGTAGGACATGAATGAAGATCCATGTAAAGCATCATAATAACACTACCAGTGAGAGAAACACTAATGACCAGTGGTGTTTTGTGTGTGTGTGTGTGTGTGTGATAAAGTCGTGGCCATGCTAGGCATGTTGTCTCCATCTAGTCGGGGGGCTCTGATGACCACTGCCTGCTTCCTCTTTATGTTTATGGGGTAAGATGAACTCATGTTTGTATCTATGTATGTGTATGTTTGCTGTGTGCTTGTGTATGTACACATGCCTGTGCGTGAAGCATGCTTTTGAGATTTTATATCAGTCCCTAGCTGTTTTAATATGTGTGTGGGTGTTTTTTTTTTAATTATTTTTTTTTATCATTTCTCCAGCGTGTTTGGAGGCTACTTTGCTGGCCGACTATATCGCACTCTGAAAGGTCACAGATGGAAGAAAGGAGCTTTCTGTGTGAGTAATTGCACTTTAATACAATACAGAAACCTTTCCATAGCTACACCTGGAAAAAATGTATTTGCATAAACAAATTTTCCCAGTGTGTTACTCCTGCTAATGGTAAGATTGTGGTAAGTGTTTGCGTCATGAAACCAACCTCCTTCATCCCATCTCAGGGGTAGACAAATCATAAATTTATTAGCTAGCCCATTGGGCGAGTGGAAACTTCAGTGTGCTGCACCGTCCCAGGTTTTGGTTGCATGGAAACCTATTTGTGTAGGCCAAGTGGTAGCAAATGTAACACAATAACATGGTGAGCTAGTTACGTGCATTGTTTCCTTATTGTCTCCTGATAAATTTTTTTTACTCAACCTTGAAAGAACTCACTATGTCACATCAGACATAAAAACACTGAGTCTAACTTGCATCTTTATTTTTGTATTATATAACACCTTTGTGCTGCATTTTATGCTGTTTCTTCATTGTTCCACATCAGCTATACACTATATGGGCAAAAATTTGTGGACACCTGACCATCACACTCATATGTGCTTTTTTAGCATACTATTCCAGATTTAGTCCCGGCTTTGCTGTTATACCTGCACTCTTCTCTGAAGGGTTTTCACTAGATTTTGGAGTGTAGCTGTGGGGGATTTGCCCTTTCTGCCACCAGAGCATTAGTGAGATCAGCCACTGATGTCTGGCGAGGAGACCTGGCATGTCGTCGGGGTTCAAATGAATCCCAGAGGTGTTCAGTGGGGTTGAAGTCAGGGCTTTGTGCAGGACACTTCCACTCCAACCTTGGCAAACCATGTCTTTATGGATTTTGTTTTTTGCACAGGGGCATTGTCATGCTGGACCAGGTTTGGGCCCCCGAGTTCCAGTGAAAGGAAATTGTAATGCTACAGCATACAAAGACATTCTATACAATTGTGTGCTTCCAACTTTGTGGCAACAGTTTGGGGAAGACCTCTGACATATGGGTGTGATGATCAGGTGTCCACAAACATTTGGCCATATAGTGTATGTAGCGCAGCAGTCGATGGAATTCTGAAGCATGCGCAGTAGCATTGAGGTGCATCGCACCACAGTAAAGTCTGTTACGTTTAAACATACACACCAAATGAAAACTGTTGTTTTGCAAAATTCAGTAGGAAGTAAGAGTTTATTCTGGTTGTTGAATATACTTGTTGATCTTGGAAACAGTTAATAAAAAACTAGTAAAGGCTGACTTAAACCTAAAAAAAAAAAGGTCTGTTTTGAGTACCACTCTTCTGGATTCTCTAGATTAGTAAATATTATTGAATGTACAATGACGGGTTTTGATTTGAGATGCAGCTCATGACAACAATCACACCCAGGGCAGAAGGTTTTAAAGACAAATGGAGCTTGTCAGGCTGTAAACATTGCAGTTCAACTTGGAAACAGATGGACAGAGATGGTTTGACTCTGCTGTGCCATCTAGTGGACATCGCTTTTAATCTTACAAACGTACAAAAGATATGCAACCGGGTATGTGAACAATGCCGATCACGTAGCTGCTGCGCACACGCATATGCATAGTGAAAGTAAAGTATATTTGCACCTTAACGCAGACGCTGTTTGCTGTGAGTGCCCAGTCTACTGATGTGTTCACCCCTGCATCATATGGGATTATATTTCTTTGTAACTTGATATACATTAGTTACTCTGTTCATTTGGATTGTACATCACCCTTCATGGTCTGACGTTTGTTTACAGAAACCCAACAAGCTGTTTTTAAACTGGTAGTCATTTTAATAGCTTGTTATGGTCTGTACTGCTTCTTGGGAAACTAGCTAATTTATGTCAGATGTTGTGTGTGTGCGTGTTTGTGCTTCCTATAGACTGCGACCCTGTACCCTGCAGTAGTGTTTGGAATCTGTTTCGTGCTGAACTGTTTTATCTGGGGAGAGCATTCCTCAGGAGCTGTGAGTATATGTACAATTTGAATCTCCTCTCAGACCACATGCTTACACACTCGTTTTACGTTAAAATGTGATGTGGCTGGAACAGGCAGTAAGATTTCTCTCCTGTCTCAGGTACCGTTCACCACAATGCTGGCTCTGTTGTGTATGTGGTTTGGTATCTCAATGCCTCTGGTCTATTTGGGCTACTACTTCGGATTCCGCAAACAGCCCTACGACAACCCGGTGCGCACCAACCAGATCCCACGCCAGGTTCCAGAGCAGCGCTGGTATATGAACAAGTTTGTAGGGTAGGTTTGGCCTTTCTATATCAACACAGTGCGTAAAAATTAAATTGCCCAAGTTTATTGTGTGAGGTTACTCGTACTTGCTAATCAGAGCAGTTTAATGCTAACTTGCGTAACATTAAACAGTTTATGTTGAATTGCCAAGGGCTCGAAAGCACTAGCTAGCTTGATGTTATATTGACACTATTATCTGCTGTCTTTTATGTAGGATCCTGATGGCTGGCATTCTCCCATTCGGTGCAATGTTTATTGAGCTCTTCTTCATCTTCAGTGTAAGTTTGACTTTCAGATGAGCACAGTTTCTATCCACCTGCTTTTATGTGAATTTTGCATTTCTGTCAACACATATATAATATTGTTACTCCTTTCTATATAACACTTATATAATATTGTTATTCCTTTCTATACAACACTTATATAATATTGTTAATCTTCTTGGTATGTTTGCTCAACAGCAGTTGGTTCAGTTTAACAACATACCTCATAGTTAGTGCAGATTAGGGATGTTAGCATTTCATAGTTAGTCACGGTGTATGCTTGAACGGTTACCTCAGTTTTTTAAAATACCAATTAAAATGAATTTCCGCTTACCCTGTTCGTTTTTTTTTTTTTTTTAAACACCTGATCAATTCCCTTACTCCAATGATTTTTATCCTTTCTGTGCCTGGCTGTGATTGCCCAACAATTCCACAACTCCCATCCTTCGGACTCACCCTAAATCATACTAAAGTAGACTCTGTTCCTCAGGGGACACTGACTGCATTGTCAGTTCTTTGGTTGTGTAATCTGCTACTTTATATTGCTACCTCTGCTGCTGACTCCTAGCATGTTAATAACTTTATCATACACAACGGCACAGAAGAACATGTTATCCTTACAGCCATTACCTCTTTCATCTTATAACAACGATAAATATTGACATTGTACTGATTTTATGGAAAAGTCTCAAAAGTATCTTTATAAGAAATAACATTTTGGGAATTTGATCTTTTTGTATACTTTTTGGTTTTTGTTATATGTACAAGGATGTGCAAAGAAGAAACTTTTGTAATAATGTTTTAGTTAAATTTTTTGCTTTAAAGGTTTTTAAATGGTCAATTAATACCATAAATCTGTGATTCTTAGACAAGGTTATCGTACTGTGAAAATGTCAAACACCCCTAATTTAGAGAGAATTTGGAGTTTCTTTGATTTGAGTTGAGATAGGCCTACTTAGAGTTCTCCCCAGACACTGAAGTGACCTTCAGTCCAATTTTCACCACTTTGCATTCCATATCTGCTATAGGCGCAACAGAGTACTTCACACCCATACATATAATGGTGTCAGTAAAATATTCGGGATGGGGATAGATGAAGTTGAGCTAGCTGTAATTACAACACAGTTCACCTAAAATGTGGTTCTGGTTGTGTTTGTGATGAGTATCATTAATGTACAAACACATTTCTCTATAGCTACTCTATTATTGCATATTATGATTTTCACAGGTTATAGAACATAGACGTGTGTGATTTGGATAGACTTATTTGGACTTCATTCTTTACTTACATTCACAATTGGCACAGCACCTGAAAAACAGCTTGTTTTTGTGTTAAACATCTCACTGAGCTGGTGTGGCTTAAAATGTGTGAATTGGAATTGTATCTGTAATACAACATATGTGACCAAAAAAAATTTCAGAATAATATTCAGTGTAAATCGACTTTAAGACACATTCGGATTTGGTCTGTCTACTTTGGTTGTGTACTGCAGTGTGAGTCTGGCATTTCGCTTTACAATGAGGTGTGTTTTCTTCCCAACCAGGCTATCTGGGAGAACCAGTTTTACTATTTGTTTGGCTTCCTCTTCCTGGTCTTCATCATCTTGGTGGTGTCCTGTTCCCAGATCAGTATTGTCATGGTCTACTTCCAGCTCTGTGCAGAGGTGTGTATGGTGAATTAGGTTTTTAGCTGACACCTTAAACTAACACCTTAATCTGTCCATTTTTGAATGTTTGTTTATTCCAGATATGATACATTATTTTGCCAGCTTTACCACCAGTGTACAGTTGTTGTTATTTATTTATTTTTTGTATGTGGTTTGCATGTTTCTTTTGCATTTTGTGCATTTGGATCATATCAGCATGCAAGTTTGCCATGACTTCAAATACTTAGTATTAGCCAGTATATAAAGTAACATTACTGAAGTATCCACATACAGAAGTAATGAGATTTAAAATGTCAGATGATACTTACACTAGTGATGGTGCTGAGATTTGTCCCTTTCCCCCCCTGCAGGACTACCGGTGGTGGTGGAGGACTTTCATAGTGTCTGGAGGTTCTGCCTTTTACGTGCTCATCTACGCCATTTTCTACTTCGTTAATAAGGTTAATAACACTGTAATGTAATACTCTTAGACTAATTTAGTATGACCTCATACAGTTATTTTTTTAGAAGCTGTAAAACAACCAAAAAAATAAAAAATACCCTAAAATAACCAGACAGAGAAGTAATGCAACAGAATTTTTTTTTTTTTAAATAGTTTTATGTTTTGTTAAGCAGCCAGGATTTATAACTACAATGAATGTAATGCAATTTAACATGCACCCACAGGGAAAATTACACTGTCTCTCTCTCTCTCTCTCTCTCTCTCTCCCTCTCTCTGTGTGTGTGTTTAATGTTAATTGCTTAAACAAAGCCATGTGTGTATTTACAAGGCCTCAGTTCTAAAGAAAGAGAAAATAGATTTCTAGTTCTTTTTATTGCTCTGGCCTTGAATAATATTAGAAATAGAAGTCAAATTTGAACCAAATGCAACATGTTTTTAATGAATTAGATTTTTAATTAACATCATTCCCTCTCTTACAGCTGGATATTGTGGAGTTCATTCCCTCCTTGCTGTATTTTGGCTACACAGCCCTGATGGTTTTATCCTTCTGGCTCCTGACAGGAACAATTGGCTTCTACGCAGCCTACATGTTCATACGCAAAATATACGCCGCCGTCAAAATCGACTGAGCTGCAATCCTACTTCATTTTGTTACCTTTTTTTCTTTACTCGTTTCTTTTGTTTTACCTTCCGGTTTGGCGAGCAAGCACTGAAACTAGTGTGAGTGTATGTTTGTGGCCGTATCCTGAAGCGGGTTGTTTGCAGCTACACCTCCTGTGGACTGGAGGAAAAAACATACAGGTGGTTTGTGCACAGAAAAGTCAGCCAATCACGCAGTGGCTCCTCCACTGAAACAGAGATTTCAATGTTATGGATTCTGGAATTGTCTTTTTTTTATTATTTAATTCTGACTTTCTTGTTGCACACATCACGTGGGCCAAAGTATATGATGATATTTACTTGTCTGTTTTTTTGTTTTTGTCATTGGAATAAGGGTGAGAGAGTAAAGATGGCTAACATGATTAATAGTATATCCTTTTACAGACCATAGTCATTTTTAAAATATTCTTAATAATATGTCATTTGAACCTGCTCCAAAGTATTTGGTTCAAACACTCGTTTGTTGTACAGACGTGTGGGTGTGTGTGTATGTGTGTGTGTGTGGGTGGGTGGGTGTGTGTACAGCATGCTGGAGGCAGAAGTCTGTAGGTAGAAGTGGTGTGAGCTGATGCTAAAATCATGTGGCACTGAGAAAATGAGATTAAAAATCACAACTTTATTTCATACTGGTGTTTTCCCTGTACCATTATGATTCAATATTAACTTACTTTTATAAAGAATTTACACTTTTCTCTTTTTCAAAGTAATCTTGTGCAGTTCCAGAGATATTGGCAAAGTTGGTTGTGAAAAATTATCTTTCTTGTTAATCTCGCACTGGAAATATGAGAAAAAGTTAACCTTCACTAGAAGTAAATTTATCTAACCACGACCATAAGCACCTGCAGTTCACCAGACGCTACTAAAACTTTGTGGTCTAATGAGACAAAAATGAGTTGCATTTTTTTGCAACTGCATCACAGATCCTTATTATAAAGATCTATTATTTTTGTCTCATGTAACTACAGAACTGGATTACAGTCAATGTTCCACTTAACATCTAGCATATGTTTATGTTTAAGGATAGATGAAAGAAAAGGCTTTCTTCTGGCACACCTTCCAAACAGTTTGTTAATATGGAGGTGGTGTCAACTGTGATCCTTGGTGAATTTTTTACTCTAACCATCCTTCTCAACATGTGTGCAGGGAAAAATACACTTGTATCCTCTTTTATTGTTTTAAATTTCTTAATTATTTATAATTCATATGTGTGTGCTTATATATATATAAATATACACATACATACATACATACACACACACACACACACTTTGATTAAAGGTTAGATTTTTCTCATACATGCAGTGTGAGATTGGGCACAGACACTTCACATGACCTTTTTTTTTTTTCTTTTTCTTTTTTTTTTTAAACACAGCTTTACCAATGATGCCAATAATTCCGGAGCTGCCTGTATATTCTGAAAGCACATTTCCCCATCTTCCTAATTTACATACCTGCATATCTAAATTATAACTGCTGGTGAATTTATTCTGGCTGTGCTAAATAGCATTGCCATGGTGCATCACATTTATGTTTTTCTTTTTCCTCTGTATTTCTGTCCAAACTGTTCAATCTTGTATTCTTTCTTACAAGGGGAAAAAAAAAACAACTGAAGGACCACTGTAAAACTGTTGAAGGGTGTAAAGCTTTCAGTAGCATCAGACCGTTCCCTTGTTCGTGTGTGTTATTGTTACAGCAGTGAAGGCAGAAAGCCATGGCAGTCCAGCGGAAACACTCGACACCTAACAGCAGTGTGTTTTCAGGCTAGCGGAAGTGCAGGAAGTCCATTGGGTGCTCAGAGGTAGCAGTTTTTAAAATCCCTGTCTGCTTGGTGTGTATGAGTACTGCTACTTTTGTCAGTATATTGATTTTTTTTTGTGATTGTGATCAGTTGAATTCTCAATTTGCCTTAAGGTAGTGAAAATTTAATATGTAAAAAAAAAAAACCCTATGTTTAGTCCAGATTAAATTCAGACTGCTTGTTAGTATGCTGTACTGCGTGACCTGTTTCCTTATTTTTAGGCTGAAGTTTACCTATCAAAGAGAGAAGTATTGGTATAAAGTATACCACTGAGTGATGAAGGGATCTAAGCAGATCTCAGTACCTCTGGAGATCCACCAGCATTAACAGTTAATGGCAATGAGGTGAAAGCAGCCATGATTACAAGCAGTGCATTTCTACCTATGCGAATTACTTTTCCACTTACAATATTAATTGACATCTATCTAAACATTCTGTATTAATCTGGCGAGCTGCTTTTAGCAGACGTTTCTTAGAGACATTTATCTGTCTGAAACAGGATTCAAGGGTTATTAAGAAAATATTTTCTACAGATGTACTTTTTCTTGCCTGTTGAGTGTGCGCATTATTGCGTACGTCTACAGTGGATGTAAATACACCGCTTTGTATCGTTGCATTGTGAAGCTCTGTATGTACAGCTCATGTTCTTGTTTTAAGTTGAAAGCATGTTGATTTTATAAAGAACCTCCTATGGCCCTCCTTCCTTAAAACGAATGTCTAGTTCTATAATGTATGAAACAATAAAAGTGCCGATACATTGCGATTTGATATGCAGTCCATCGAAACGCTTGCTTGTTTGTAAATTGGAAAACTTCCCGTCTGACTTTCAAAAATGTACGACTCTGCTGTTGGCTCTGTTCTGCCAGTTTTTTCCTCAGCAGTGGTTGAGACTGTATACCAGCAAGCTCCAGAGAAAGACTGTAAAACCTCAAATTTCTCCAAATCCAAGTTGTTTTACATATAAGAAATGATGGCATGCTATTTTATTCCAGTTTGCGCATTTGCGAGAACGCTGGGCTTAAACAGAGCCTCGGGACCTGTAAGTATAGGCTTGAGGTATCATGGTATAATTAGGCCTGCCTTAAAGCCAAGCTCTGCTTTTTTATCACTTGGAACCTTGCCTTCACATTTCTTTTTTTTTTTTTCCTCTCCATTTTGTTTGTGCGCAGCGGTGTGGTTTCCTGCCTTGGCTGTATGGTATGCGAATGGCAGTTTTCAGCCATAACCTAGGTTGCTTATTCTAGCACCCTCTCCCACCACAGCCAGCAGGAAATCACCCCAGGAAGGAGTGAAAGAAGGGGCGGGGGTGGGGGACAAAGGTATAAAACCGTGGGTTTGTCTTTTTTTTAATGATTTTAACATCATACATTACAAGTCAAAAGGTACAATGCTCTGTACAATAAGTAAATAGGTTTTGTTGTAATGTCATCTCTTTGGATCAACCAATATACATATCTGTCTCTTTACATTGCAGCAACTGATTGTAGGTGATACAAAGTGGACTGGTTGTCATATACTTTTTATACAATTCTCCCTGTAGCTGATAAAATCCCATGCTATATAAAATAGTGTAAGGATGAATGAAAATGTCCCATTTTTGTTCTTTCACTTTTTTTCTTTCCCAGGGGTGGCAGTAATAAGCAAGTACTAAAAATAAGAGAACTATGTTGCTAAACAAGATACATAAAGAGCTTGGAATGCAAGACTTACATTAAGCTAAAATAAATGAAACTACAATTTGATGTCTTTTTCGACAGACAGCACATTTTCTCTTCAAGAAAGCAAGGCGTTTCTTTCCTTAAGTCAGATTGTAATTTTTTTCTCCTTAGATCAATGATATTTTAATAATTTCTTTTTAATAGCTTAGTTAGACTCCTACACATATTGGGAGAAATAAGATAAGTGCATCCCTAGTAGGTGCAGTGGAGATAAAGGACTTCTTTTTTTTTTTTTAATCAATCATAAAGGAAGTCGGGATACATGATTATAGAGAGGGTATCAAATTAGAAATCAAATAAACTTTCCCTTAATCACAACACACTTTCAATGTTTTTCCTCTCTTCCAATGGACTCTGAACCATCAGAGGTGACTAGAAGGGGAGCTCCTTGAGGTTTTTTTTGTTGTTGTTTTGTTTCAAAGTCCATTTTGATGTTGGCTAAAAGTTCTCAGTGGGTGAGAGGCTCTTTTTTAAAGGGCACAGAAGCACGACTGAGATTAGCCTGAAAAAAAAAATCTTACACCTTTTGAAGCCTCCTCTTAATCTAGGGCACAACTGGAAATGTGATTCAAATGCTGCACTGTTTGGATGCCTACCCATAACCATCTTCGCTAAAATCTGACAAAACTTAATCTAAACCAAACAAATTTGAAGGGAGTTCACTCAATCCAGTAGATCAGTTAAACCTATCAGCTCTGTAATATTTAGTTAATTAAAAAAAAAAAAAAAAGATCATGGGAGGAACTGATGTTTTGTTTTTCTTTGTTCTCCAACTCTTTCTTTTTTGCATTTGCAGAAATAAGTTGCAGCTTTGAATTGTGTTAAACTGACTTTTACAGCAAGGGTTTGAAAGATAAGCTAAGCACAAGCACACTTGCTGTTTCTCAAGTCCTAAAATGCACAAAGCTAGAAGAGCTGGGGCAAAACGCAGCAAATATTAGTGAAAGTCTATCAAAAAATACTGTTACTCCTTTGGAAGAGGAGGAAAAAAAATACATATAGATTAATAAATTCTACACATTGAACTAATGGCACATACATGTACAAGATCAAATACAAAATAAAAAAAAAAATACAAACACATACGGCTGAAATTTCAAGAAAAAAATACTCTTTTCAAAGGTTTAAAAGTGCTAGAATTCAGATCAGCTCACAGAAAACCCGGGGAGGACAAACTCAGAAGTTGCCAATAGCTTGTTGAACATTTTTCTCAAATAATTTCTTTCTTTCTTTCTTTCTTTTTTTTAAGAAACATGCATAGCTTTAATTAGCTTTATGACTTATTCTGCTTATGCAGTTTAGACCTGGTTAGGATTGCTACCTGTCATACTTTTCCCACATATCAATTTGACTTGTAGGACTTGTAATTTAAACACCTTTACATTTCAAAGTGCCTGTCAAATAAATGTACGATAATACGATACGATAGAAAGGGGAATAAATGCTAACAATACACTTTTTAATTTATGTAATCCAAACACAAAACAAAAAGTTTTGTTTAAATTTGTTTAAATTTGAAACAAGATTTCACACAATCCAATTGTGAATATAAAGGAATGTGAGAAAAAATTCAAATGCATATTTGGCTTTCTTCTTATTTCCATTCAGAACCTATCAGTTGTAGCGATCGTTCTTACAGTATATGCAAAAATATTATCTCAATATTAGCTCTTTACTCAGCAATTGTGCAAAAAAGAAGTTTCTTCTCCCCAGGTTTTTGGTATGCAAAAAAAATATATATATGTATAATAAAATTAAATGAGGTGATGTGTTGTGTTGTTTTGAGGTCCTGTTTCAACAAACAGAAAATAATATATAATATGACAACAAACGACTAGGCAATATCCCAATCAACTGTCCCATGCTTTGAATGTCAAAGACCAGTCTGGTGACTTATTTGTTCTGGGTATTTTGTCTTTCTTCAGACCCTTTGATAAAAATGTTCATTTGAATGGAAGAAGCAGCTGTAAAAGGAGAACAGAAATGGACAAACAGTTCACGTATTCAGTTTAAAGATCTCTGCAGAAGGATTTCTGCAGAAGTGGTCTATGACTGTTGCCAACCATAGCGCTAAAGCAGCATCATAACTTTTTTTTTTAAATTCATTTTGGGGGGTGGCCTCGCATTTGAGCAATTTCATTCTTAACTTGACTTTGACGTTTACTACAAGGCTAGGGATGGGCAAAAATGAAATTCTGGCCATTTGTAATGGATATTTATTTGAGGTGGATTTCTGCACTACCTTAGTGGAGAAAACAGCACCATCATCAGCATCATTTTATAGGAATCAATTTGCCACTCTTTCTGAAATTGTCTTTAACATGACTGGTTTATATGTTGTTGTTCTGTTGTTGTTTTGTTTTTTTACAAAATTATTAGCACATCATTTTGCAGTGCGTTGATTTAAGGTTTTGCTTTGCTCTCCTGGGAAATAAATTGATAAAAAGTATAATTGTATAATGACCACAGGATGCGAGCCACACCAAAAACATCTGTCAGGTCTGTTCCAATACTGAAAGAGAATAATTTTGATCAAACTTGGGTCACATTAAGGGCCTCTCTAAGCAACACTAAAGATTAAAGAGTAGTTCATTCTACTTGATTATTCTACTAATAGGCTATTACACATGGGTCAAAATATCATCCTTTGACCCACATACAAAAAAAAAAAAAGAATAGAACAAATAGTAAAGGGAAGACTATAATGAAAAGCCATTACTTCATCCATTTTTTGACCAAGGTTACATAATTATGTAAACCCGACTTTTTTGTTTTTGTAAAAATTCCATCAGCAATTTTTAATACGTCTATCTAAAGTACATTTTACTAAAATAAAAGCAATTATATATTTCTTTTTGATGTGGTATTTCGTACACTGCAAAAATACTCTTGTAGATTTTTTTTTCCCTATCTTGTCATTTCTTTTCTATTCACATATGTCAGGGTGATTATTACCATTTAACTATTAACTCTATTAACCTGCCTAAAATCTTTGCGTATTCTAACATACATATTAGAATGAGGTGGGCAGGAACTGGAGGTAAAAAAAAAAAAAAAACTTGCCATGGAGATATTGAAATTAGTGCTGGAAGGAAGAAGGAAACCATTATGAAGCGCTTTAATCATTTAAATACTAGAGAATTTATATTTTAAATATACTTGATGTGGTTGTTTGAAAGAAGCTTGGCTAGGAAGAAAAAGGTAAATTGTGTCAGGAAGTAGGGAACCCAAAAAGGTCAAGTGCCTTCTGCTGTAAACAAAGTGCTTCCTTTGACTTACATAAGCCTGTACGATTTTTACATTATCCTTTTATCTGTCCTTAGTTCTGAATGGTCACAGTGTATAAAAGCAGGATTGTAAAATTGTGCAGTTTATTTGCTGCCTTTCTTGCCTTCTTCCTTTTATTGTATCTCTTACCTTGCTTACATAACTCTCGCACACAATCTACTGTGTATTTTCATTAAATACCTTTTAGAAGAGCAGTACGCATTTATATGGGGCAACTTGTTTATACTAAAGTGTGTTTTGTAAATGTTAAAGTATGTAATATACTGGGGGAAATAAGGTCTAAACGACTGGAACTAATCCATTTTACAGGAAAAATTTTTTGTATAATTTTACAATGAATTTGTTTTTTGGCTGTGAAAGAGGAGAGAACTTTTTATGCAACATCACAACTTCATTCCTCCACTAATTTTCCTCTCCTGGCTGCCAAGGCAGTTTTAGTTTAAGGGCGATTAAATGATACCTGACTTTAATAGAATAGAGACAATATAAATTAAGTCTCATATTTGTAAAAGCAAACAACAAAAAAGCTTAATAACTTCAAACTATTCTTTCAGAGTCTTAAAAGACATTTAAGACTTTTTATACATTATCCTTTGCCTTTCTCCAACTCATATTATTACTTTATAAAGTATGCGGTACCATGCCTTAAAGGCCTGCTGATGCTGCTCCCTAACTAGGAATTTTCTGAAACAAGGGCTGAGGGAAAAGTTTAACTAAGATATAGCTGGAAAAGCCTAAATAAAAGCTCCATGGTATTCTTATTTCCTATGTTTTACTTCGTTTTTGAAAATAAATGTTTTTTTTTCTCCAGGCTCATTTAAAAGCATTTGTGCGCTTCAATTAAGGCTTCTATGTGTTCAAGTGTTTTATTCTCCCACCCCTAGAGGGAGCCCTAAAGCTCCTTTTCCCTGGGCCACCTCAGTTGTCTCAGCCTGTGGCAGGCCAGGGTGGGGTGGGAGCCTCATTGAAAGGCCTGATGGAAGCGAGGCAAGGTGGTCGTGCTAAGGCTGGAGCTAAACACTGGTGGGAGTGGGTGCAGGGGCCCGAGACCAAGACCTCCACTGGAGCCTGGTTGCTCCTGAGGTTGAGGTTGCAAAGAGGTAAGAGGCACTGAGGCTGTTGCTGTGGCAGCATGAGACTCGGCAGCATGTGAAGATGCTGACGATGATGAGGAAGAAGAAGAGGCAGTGGAGGTGGAGTAGCCCATCACCAGGCCTCCCGAGCTCATGGGAGTGCTATAGGGAGGCAGGTTTAGCGGAAAGAAGCCCAGTAAATGGGAGAAGTCCATGTTAGCAGCACACAGAGATTCAGCAATGACGGCAGGGCTTTTAGATAGGAGGGGATCCCCACATAGCTCATCCGTTAAGCCAGGTGGAGGCTCCAGACCATCTTTATTAGGTGAGGCAGCTGAATGGGGATCAGCCGAAGGTGGGGGTGGGACTGGCAAGCCACTCTGCAGATCCATCAGGTAACTCTCCATCTCCACCTTTAGGGGCTTATCCAGCAGGTATGAGGTAGATCCGAGCTGGTACTTGGGAAGTTGGGAATGCTGCTGCTGGGGTTGGGGTTGCAATGGAGTCTGTTGCTGGTGTGGTGGGGGTGGAGGTGGAGGGGAGGGATGGTGTGGGTGGTGGTGATGATGCGGATGATGGTGGTGTAAGGCTGAAGGAGGCTCCATGGAGCAACCCATACCCATAGCAGCAGACAGTGACCCAGGAACCAAGGAGTGATGGTGGCCCATTCCTGGGCTGGACATGGCCTGGAGGTGGTGTGGGTTGTACATGCCCATAGAGAAAGGGGTGCCACTGCGGAAAGGTTTGGTCATCATGGAGTCCTTGTTGGGGCCCATGCTACACATCATAGGACTGAGCTCTTCCTTCACAGCACAAGTTGGAGAGCCAGAACCAAGCAGAGCCAGCATATCTGGTGGCTCTGTCTTGATCTTCAGCAGCTCCTGTGAGTGGCTCTTCTTCACATGTCGCGTGAGGTGGTCCTTTCTTCCGAAGCGCTGGGCACAGTACTGGCACAGGAAATCTTTGCGACCAGTGTGCACTACCATGTGTCTGCGAACATCCTTGCGGGTGTAGAAGCGACGGTCACAATGATCGCATGGGTGTTTCTTCTCCTTGGTGCCCCCTGAAGACTTGCCGGAATGGCTCTTGAGGTGATCCAAGAGGGCAGGAGTGCTCTCGTAGCTCTGCAAACATACCTTGCAGGTCAGGTCTCCCGCTGTGGCAGAGTGCATGGCCACATGGCGCTTATAGCCTAGCTTTGTGTTATAGTGCTTGCCACACTCTTCACACTTAAAAGCTTCTTTGTTGGGGTCATGGGTCTGCAGGTGATTTTTCAAATGATCTTTACGGTGGAACATCTTTTCACAGAATGAGCACTGGTGGGTCTTCTGTGGGGAGTGTGTGGCCATATGCCTACAGTGGAGGTAAAGATGGATTTAAAAAAACCTGTGTAAGAACACCGAGTAACTATCATTTTCATTATTATACAACTATTAACATTATTACTGTGGTCTGGTACAATGGTTATGAGCTTTCACAAGCCAGCAGTTGCACTTGTACTGATTTTCAGTCTTGAGAGTACATCCCTGATAGACTCATTTTGCCAAGCTCTGATGTATATATACACTCAACTCTAAATGTCTCTGAAAACAATGACATAAGCTACTATCAAGATTTATTGTACAGCCTCATGCAATGTGACCTATGCTTTATGCATGTAAAGGGACTCTCAATAGAATAGACAGAGAGGTACCTACCTAAGGATGATCTATTTGGACAAAGGTTGTTTTCAAACTGACCTACCTGTAGAGCTTATATTTGGAGCTGAAGGCCTTGTGGCAGTGAGGTTGGGAACAGTGGAAAGGTTTCTCCCCTGTGTGACTGAATGTGTGGATTTGAAGCTTATCCTGTGAGCTGAAGAGGGTGCCACACACCAAACACTCGTTGCCGCTTTTCTCCTTCTCTGTCTCCTTCTCTCTCTCACTCTCCGTCCTCACTTGAGCTGGACCTCCAAACAGTTTGGGGGCAGCTCGTCGATCCTCGTCCTCCGGCGTCAGTGTGGTTATGTGGTGTGGGGCATCGGTGGCAGCTGCTGCCATGGCAGCCCTATGGTGCCGTTGCCATTGAACCCCGGCCGTGGCTGCCCTACCTTCCAGGCTCTGTTTGGATCGTGCCTGGGGGTGGAGTTTAAGGGGGCAGGTTCTCTCAGGTTCGATTATGCAGTCTCCGCTTTGAAAAATCTACAATGGACAAAATGCATACCTAAAGCTTTTCTTTCATATAATTCATCACTTACAAAATTGTCCTTTATTCTTAACTATATGATTGTCTTACATTTAGCACTTTATCACTTACCCTTCTTTAGGTTCAGAACTTCCAGAAAAAAAAGCAAGCTGTCTCTCTCTCTCTCTCTCTCTCTTTCACCCAGTCCCAACTGACATGGGTGGTGTCCAGTAGATATTAGTACTGCTCATTTTGATTGTTCTGCAGGAAAATGAAACCATAGAGAAACATTAGAGCATCCACTGTATATTATATTTTGAAGTTTCTTGAAATGTGGTCATCCCAAATTTTCAGTATGTTGTTCAGTATATGGTTTATCAATCAGTCAATCAATCACTTTATTTATAAAGCACAATAAAAACAACACTAGTTGACCAGTGTGCTGTATAACCAATTACAAGTAAATACAAAAGAGACTGTCTTCCTACAACCCCACAGAAATGAAATGACATCATTACAAATAGTAATAAACTCTAAAACAGAACCGGCCAAGGACATCCTCTGGGTTTAGTTATAGGCCAGATCAAAAAGCTAGGTTTTCAACTTAGACTTAAATTCTGACTCTGATTGTAAGAGGTACCGGCAAACTGTTCCACAATTTCAGGCCTGCTATTGCAAAAGCACGTATGTTTATGTATGCTGTTGAACAGGTTGTTTATTGTATAGTAGACTACAGAGCAATCGGTAAACTAGACAATTTAAATTCTTAGTAATATTAATAAAATATCTTATTTACAAATATCTTATTTATATTTGTGATTTTCGCCTAATGAATACTTTTTGCTTAAAGACATATTAGCAATAAAAATTCCTGGTATTCCTTGCATTTCTGCAAGATCTTCTTTGATTAAAACAGCTAAACGATTAAACAGCTGCAAAGGTGCTAAGAAAAATTTAATGCCTCTTCCAAATAGTGCTTTGGATGTCCATACAACTTGATGCCTTTGCTGACATCAGAATCTCATAACTTGCAAAGTCTGATCAAAGTTGGCCAGTATAAAACACTGAAACTCAAATTCATAAGCAGGAAATCTCAATGTTAACAGATTGTGTAAAACAGTTTGTGTAAAACAGCACACAAACTGGTTTATCGTCAGTGTGTGTGTGTATGTATGTACGGGTAACTGACAGCTGTGTTGCAGGACCGTAGCCATCACCCAGCAGGGAGGGTGCAAATGGCTGACACTCCTCCTTTTGAGCCCCTCCAGGATGCTTTGTCTCATTGTCATGCCTCTTCATCACACACATTCCACACACATGCAAACATACACACAGAGACACACAACCAATCCATCATGTTTGCAGTATCTACTCCATCCCCCCAATCCCCCACCCCCCAACTGCGTGCACACACACACATACACACACACACAAATACAAATACGCATAAGAAAAAACTTGTATATTCTAACCCTAAGACCTAACACACCATGACAACTTAGTGTTTCCTCCCAACTCCATCGCCAAAGAGAAAAATCAATCCTGGGAAATCTGTAAAAAAAAAAAAAAAAAAAAAACCTGCATTCCTTACCCATATTTAAATTAAATCATTGGCAATATGCAGTATGTTTGCATTTTTTAATTCAACTCCAATTCAAAAAAGTTAAGACCATAGTCAATTTGCCTACCTAAAGGGCAAAAAAATGTTTATCCACATAGCTGTTCATAAGAATATGTTTAGACCATGTACATCCATATTACTCAGATGTTTGCCTTTTCTCTTTAATTCTGTGTTAAGAAAATGTTTTATATATGTGCAGAGGATCCCTCAGGGCAAGGATCTGGAAGTGCACATAGATTGCAGAAGTGCATCTGACATTTTGTTTGAGATTAAAGGGTTTCCACATTCCTTTGGCCTGGAGGTCAAAGGTCAACCTCACGCATTCATGTTTAACACATACTACACTGTGAGACATCCGCCGTTTAAATCTGCTCCAAAATAACTGCACAAATGGTCCTTAAAATGTGATTAAACCAATTGATCTACAGCAAAACTTCAAAAATAACATGCTATAATTTTAAGGCCTTTCAAAAACTACAAGCAGGTTAACATGCAGTAATAGAAACCACCATAAACACATTACTGTCCTGTAATATATAAACACATAAAGCCTGTAATATGCAAAAGAGCTGCTTAACAAACTTTTTTCCTGACTGTTTTATGATTAAACTGATCAGAAATTCTTAGAACCTCAGACATCCCTGATACATTCTCCGTGTGTATGTAGGTCAGAACTGTAGACTTATGGGATTACATCACAGGTTCGTCGATTTGTTTCTTCATATAGTGAGACATACCAATGTGTAGCAATACATTCACATTATGGAATTTTTTCCAAATAATGCAGCTGATCAGTATCACAGAAAAGGCTGGAAACAATTTATATTATTCTCTTATGAAACTACTACATATTGTACACATCAAGTGTGCATGCTATGTCCTTCAATCAATATAATATAGTATACACTCACCATCCACTTTATTAGGAACAGCTGTACACCTGCACATTCATGCAGTTATCTAATCAGGTGGCAGCAGTACAATGCAAAAAATCATGCAAATACAGGTCAAGAGCTTTGGGTAATGTTCACACCAAATATCGCAATTAAGAAAAAGTGTAAAATAAGTACTCTTTACAACCATGGTGAGCAGAAAAGCATCTCAGAACACACAACACATTGAACCTTGAGGTGCATGGGCTACAACAGCAGAAGACCACATCATGTTCCAATCCTGTCAGCCAAGAACAAGAATCTAAAGCTACCATGGGCACAGGCTCACCAAAACTGGACAGCTGAAGACTGGAAAAAGACCAGGTGGGTTTTTTTTCAATCTTCAACTGTCCCATCCACCTCAAAGTCGATGTTTGGTGCATGCTGAGATGCTTTTCTGCTCATCACAGTTGTAAAGAGTGCTTATTTAAGTTGCTATAGACTTCCTGTTAGTTCTAACTAGTCTGGTCATTCTCCTCTTATCTCTCTCATAAACAAGGTGTTTCAGCCTGCAGGCCCAGACGCTCACAGGATGTTTTTGTTTTTTGCACCATTCTGTGTGATACTCTAGAAACTGTTATGGTATGAAATTCCCAGGACATCAGCAGTTGAGTATGAAATACACAAACCACCCCTTCTGGTACCAACAACCATGCCATGATCAAAGCCACTGAGATCACACTTTTTTCCCCCATTCTGATGTTTGATGTGAACATTAACTGAAGCTCTTGACCTGTATCTGCAGGATTTTTTGCATTGCACTGCTGTCACATGATTAGATAGCTCATTAGATATCTGCATGAATGTGCAGGTGTTCTTAATAAAGTGAGTGTATTAATAAAAATAATAATTCAGTGCTGGATTTGTATCATTCAAAGCTGAGCACTAATTTCCTTCTTTCTTTTTTTCAAAAAAAAAAAAAATCCCCCTTAAATGGAAACAAAGGTGTTCTGTCAATCCCACGTCATATCAGGAACACACCCACGGATCCGGTTCTGCGTTTAAGTTGTGGGTGGTTACTATAATTGTTACAACCACCATATTCTCAGCATAAAATGTGTCCAAAGCTTCTTTTTTGGTGTTATTGTTGTTGAAAGACACTGATATCCTTATAAAATTCACTACCCAATATGATTAAAATACATTTGGTGGCCAAAACTGTACTACTCTTCTACTGTACTAAAACAGTTGAATGCTGAATCATAAAAGCTCCAATCATAGGTCAGAATGCAAATTAGGACTCATGTCCTCCAATCAGAGAGGCCCACTAAGGTCAGTGAGTACATTTATGTTCCACCTTCCTCAGGTAGGAGGGACCAGTGGACAGAAATAGTTCTGAGTGACATGGTAGATCAAGCTTCATCTGGTGCACACCAACATGCAAAACAGATGAAAACACCGCCTGAGTTTGCAATTTGAAAATAAAATGTGACACAGCTAGCAGAAGTCCACTTTTAAACTTCACACAGAGAAACATAATCACTCGCATAAAATTGTGAATCTGGGTGAAGCATGGGTACAATGTGCTACAATTACAGGCTTTTTAAAAACTGCCTCAAGTAACACATCAAGACTGAGAGCAGGTCTGTGGAGGAAGAGCTGATCACATGACTTACAATGTGTTTTGAAAAAAAAAAAAAAAAATCCAGCAGCCCAAAATAGCCCCCCGCTGTGTCTGTCATACTACATGAGACCGTGAGGGTGAGAACTAGAAGATATGAGTGCAGTAAAATGAGTGACAGGGAGAGCGGGAGAGGGAGAGTGGTGAGATATAAAGGAATGGGGGAAAAATGAAGAGAGGGAGGAGCTCTTAGTCAGTGATACTCACATACCAGGGAGGAGGATGAAGAGTCATGCCTTACTGACCACAGTGACAGGAACAGACAGACAGAGGAAGGGTGGAAGGGGTAGGTACTGGGTAGGAGGGGTAGGCACCAAACCCCCCACCCCAATGTTCGTAGAGTGTGTTATTTGCAATAATGGACAAGTTTCAGTTCCTCTGTGAATGTCTGTTTGGACCTCAGTAAGAGTAGTGAGCAGTGGAAAACCCCCGTCCTATACACACACATACACACACATATACACACACATGTACACAGACAGAGTTTGCTCTGCCAAATCCTCACATCCCTGACAGTTAGACCCTAATAGGCCTGGCTTCTAACACGGGATGTGGCCACGCTGCTTGTAACCCCTACACAGACGTGCGCGTACACACACACACACACACACACACACACAGTGACATTTCTGTATTCACTATTCTTTTAAAAGCGCTTTCCTCATTTTGAAACTTGATCCACTCCTCCTGAGATAAAGGTTGAACTAAAGAATTCGACCCAGGTATGTTGCTCGCCAGTTGTCCTGGCATGGAAGCACCAACTCTGTTCATGAATTCTTCGAAGTATTAACAGCAGCTTTCAAAAACAAATTTCTGCTTTAACAACGACAGCAACAACGGGTGCAGGTTTAGTATGTCAAGGCATACGGGCTTACGTTAGCGGCTGCTATCATGTTGCCACACACAGACACACACGTTTTACCTTGTGAGGTCTTTCCACTGACATAATCATTAATGCAGCTAATTAATTCTATGCCTACACCTAAATCTAACCCTAACCTTAACCTCAATAACCAAAAGGAAACCTTTTTTAAATAAAAGCTGCAATTTGCACAGTGGATGATTAAATTGTGAACTATTATCCAAAGCGTTTATCTATTTTACCTGCCTACTGTTTATATGAGGGATTATATTACAAGAGGATTGCATTCAAATTCATAGATATGTGTAACCGAGATGAGCAGAAAAGTGCTCACAGGATAAATTATAAATGAGGTTTTATTCAGCGTGACTATCAGTGAAAATGGGAGTCCTGTAGATAACAGTAATAATACATAATCATAAAATACAACTGTTGTGGTTAAAGTCGTTCAAACATATCAAACACACGTATTACAGATTTCAAAAGACATATTTTGGAGCTAAATCCAGATAGAGCAACAAAAAAACATCAATAAGATAAATCAGACCAGACTAACCTAGTGACGACCCTGCATGGATGTGAGGTGTGAAATGCAAAGCATCCTGGGTAGCCTGACACAAAGTTACAGCTTTAGACAAACTGTTTTACAAGTCAGGAAGTAGTGGCTTACTACTCTCTTATTGATCATTATCTCTCACCGCTTAATGTCAACAACCGCTATTACTGACAAGTGACAACACTGACTTTCAAAATTCATGCAAAAGAGACAAAAAAGATGACAGTATGAAAGGTACAGACTGCTATCCAAAACCACTCCTATTTCCAAATGCTAAGTGCATGTCTGGCTATGATTATGATGGCAATCCCATCTTCGCTATGCCAAAACAAACACGGAAATCAGTTCACCCTTTACAAGCATTCTTTTCCCTTTCTCTTACAGTTTCATCTCACTTTCCCTGCTTAACATAGACACTGTTGGGAAAATACACAGGCAAGATTAAAGGCTGTCTGTCTGCGGAGGACAATATGCTTCATCATGCTACCTTGGTAAAACTGAGACATCACTGATGGATAAACATAAGAGAAAGTTTACTCTATCACTAGCCCAGACACACAGCACAAGCACATTCCAGGCTATTAGATTTTTATTCACAGCTGCCCAGTAGACAAGTAGATTTAACAACCAGAGAACAGAAAAAACCTTGCTCTTTATGGATGTTCGTAAAACAGAATGTAATACTCTTCATTGTGGTGTGATCTGATGCTGTACCATCAGAACCCCTCCACCTGCTGTACTACATCAATCAGCCGAGGCATAGTCTGGCTTGCAGTAAAACAGTTTTACTAGGTGGATTAATTAGTGTGAATGGATAACTGACAATCTTTTCTGAATCGGGAACACGCAGATATGTGGAAACACTGACGAAATTGAGCAAAATAGTTCAGCACAAAGCTGTCCCATAACTCTCCTGCTTACTCTATGCAATCACCTTGAGGTTAACAGCACACTGGTGTTCTATTCCACCAGCGGAATAGAAATCGACTTACCAGACATTTTTCAATCAGTATAAACAAATGAATTATTTTATCATCACAAGTCTGTTAGAAGATTAGTCAGGACACTGTTGGGTTTCTGTGTGTAGAGTATCATGACTCTGTGTTTAGCTGCTGGTGAGCAGGGCGATGGGAAAGGGGAGAGGTGTGAGCCCCCTGCTGGGCAAACAATTCACACCGCTCCACAATAACACTGGTACAGGCATAAAACGGACAGCACAACTATAGCTTTTTTGATAGTAAAATACCGTATACAACTGCCACAATAAAGTTATACCATTTAAACCTAGTAGGCTAGGTAAAACAAGAAATACTTATGAAAAACTGCAAATTCTTAAAGCGCTGAGTGTCTAGAAATAAAGAAACTAATCAGACTTGAATAATTTCTTTTATAAGGACCAAACATCTTATAGCTGAAATTTCTGCCAACAACTTGCTGACTTTTTGTCTAGTTCACAATCAATCATATCTCTTAGTCTGTGTTAATGCATTTAACTAGATAGCTCAACAAAACACGGGGCTGGTTAGCACACTGGAGCTTAATTAATTTATATCAAATTATTATAAATTATATATATATATATATATATATATATATATATATATATATATATATATATAAATCTATATCAAATTTACATCTATCCTCTTTTTTTTCTTATATTGCGCACAATTTGCCTCTAAGCGAGAGAAATGAAATTTGAAAATGAAAAGACCAATTAGAAAACTAATTTCAATTTTACACAAACCAAGGTCAGTTAGAGGTGGTTTCCTCTGTGTATCAGCTAACAATGGGAGAGGAAACCAGAGGAGTATAGTCAAGCAAGAGGAGCTCGACCAAGTGTCTCAACAGCTTCTAAAAGCACCATTACTTAGTCCAGTACAACAGGAAAAGCTGTGTGCCTGCGCATGTTTTTGTGTGTGTGTGTTGCCAGATGCGCTGTCGATATCCCTGGGACTTCCCCTATTATAATTTACGACTAAAAACACAACTTCATCTTGAGGCATTCGGAAAGCCAGCCATGCACCTGTGAAACGAAACTTTCGGTTGCCAAAGGAATTTGTTTACTCATTAGGTTTTATGAGATTGTTTGCTAGTTCTTGTGAGTGGGTCTGGGAATGGGGAAGAGAGATAAGAGTACAAGGATAGGGTTATATTTCTAAATTAAACATAACCACGTGAGGATTGTTCTGTATACATACGCAACGTGTGATTACTGCAGTCTTTTAAGATTATTACTTGTCACACTATATGAGATGATCCCAATAAAGTGTTCTCCATGTCAGATTATACAATGAAAATCCTCTAACTATAGACCTGCAGCCAAACGAAAATTATTACATTCTGCTTAAGTCATCAATCAGAGTGATCTGAGCTCATGCAAAAATTTGTTTGCATAAACAGAAACATTTTTCAAAGTGAGCTTGAGGTAATAAATGTATTTTTATGTCCAAATTGCATGTTTCGTTTATATTTTGCCATTGCCACTATTGTACTGCATAATCCTGTGCCGTCCTCCTACTGGGGGTTTTAAGACAAACGTTGCAGCAGCGGTCACACTCTGAGATTTTACAAAAACTGTGACACAGCCGGAACTTTGTTGTTAGCTGTCTTTGGTCACAATGGCACTAAATCATCTGGTGAGCATGTCACATTATGTGTTCTAACACCACCGATCTCAACTCACGACCACACGATGTGCAATTTTTGTCTGCAACAAAATTCAAGTTGCAAAGAGTAAACACAGAGTGTAAACCCGGCTTTACAGACGGATACTGAAGATCAGTATCCAGGCCAATGCAGTATTCAAATGCTGAATCAGTATCTAATTAGATCTGGCATATTTTCTAATCCAATCCAATGACACATTTTCTGCAATAAATGCATGTGGAACTGTAAACGTGCATCTTGCACATAACCCTAGGATGGAATTTGTCTTAAAAATATTGCCGTTATGATGTTAGTGAGTCAGCTTGGGTATTTTGAGGATGTCAGTACTGGGTCAGTAATAGCCGAGCTCTCATACACGCATCATATCAAAAACGGAAAAAGGGGAATCTGTGTGTCTCCAGTTTGCATGTGTGTTTAACTGTGCCTTTATGTGTGACTCTTTAATGTGTGTTTGCTTTTGTGGGATTTTTGTGTGGTACTGTAAATGTGTGTGTGTGTGTGTGGGGCGATGCAGAGGTGAGTCGGGGGAACCCCTTCTGGCTGCAAGTGCTGTCTATGACATGGAACTCTGGAGCTTCGGCACTGTGCCAACTGGCAACCTGCCAACTCTCTCTCTTTCTTCCCTCTTGTTTCTATTTATAAACCTCCTTTTCATCACCTTTTCTCATTCATCCCTTCCTTTTTTTGGCAGTCATATGTGCCCTCCTTTTACACATACTGATCATTAAGCCATGAAATTTATCAGCAATAATTCGTCAGGCTGAACTGACCTTATGTCATATTAACGCATTACTCAAAATGATCCGACATTTTATTAGCGATAAATCCAAATTTATCAGCAATGTATGACTTTCTGAATAATTTGAAGTCATTTAAAAATAATTTGAAAAAAAGAAAAAGAAAAAAGACTTGAATTATGAATTCTTTTACCCCTTGTATGAAGAATTTCTCATTGCTAAGCAGTGTGTGCTACTTCCTCAGTGCAGTGCAGCACAGGTAAAATCGTTTCCTCCAAACACCTGGAAGGTTTTCATCAGCTCGATATTGCAGCCTAGTAACAACCAACTGAGATACTGGAACAAAACTGAGCTGTACAGCATGGGACGTTTTTGTACTTATAATAATAATCTATGATTATGCATATATAACAGTATTTGGTATTATGTCATTCCAGATATCTCTTTGTTGTCACTGCACAATACTACTGTAGCTGTAGTAGTATGGGTGATTCTACAAAATCTAAGAAAATCAGCAGTACCCACAACTATTATCCAGTATTATCCAGTACTATTTGTCCAGTAGACATGTTTGTAATTCCTATGAAATATTACATCACAAATATTATATATTGCATACACTCACCAGCCACTTTATTAGTAGCATCATATTAATACTGGGAAGGAACTCCCTTTGCTCTGAGAACAGCCTCAGTTTTTCATGGCATGGGTTCGACAAGGGGTTGGAAACATTTCTTTGACATTCGGATGCATGTTGACATGATTGCATCACATAATTGCTGCAGATTTGTCAGCTGTAAATTCAGGCTGTGAATCCCCCATTCTTCATCTGGGAAGGCTGCTGAAGTACACTGAACTCACTGTCATGTTCATGGAACCAGTCTGAGATGACTTATGGTTTATGACTTATGGTTTATGACTTTATGACTCTAGTCATGGTTTATGACTAGAAGTAGCTATTATAAAATGGGTAAATCGTGCTCTGCCCGCAGAACTACCGCTCACTGGATGGTTTTTGTTTTCTGCACCATTCTGTGTAATCTCTAGAGACTGTTGTGTTTAAAAATCCCAGGAGATCAGCAGTTTCTGAAACACACAAACCAGCCCATCTGGCACCAACAACCATGCACAGGTGAAGTTACTGAGATCACATTTTTTTCCCCCATTCTGATGTGAACATTAACTGAAACTCTTGATCTGTATCTCCATGATTTTATGCAACATGACTGGCTGATTGGATAAGTGCATGAATGAGCAGGGGAATGGATGTTCCGTTTAAAGTGGTCAGTGAGTGTGTATTATATATTATATACTATATTACTTACAATATTTTTAATAAAGACATTACTATAAAGCAGACTTATTATAAAGACATTCACTGATAATGCAACATACTGCTAATATGGATATTAGTCCACATTTTAGTCTACATGAGTCTACAGACCACACTACAAAATAATTTCATATACATTATTATAAAGCCTGTGCTGTAGATAGACAGTTTTTTAATACAAAAGGCGTGGATTTATTTTCATTTTCATTAAGATTCATTTTCATCGCTCATAACAGTAGTGGTGGAACCCCCTAGGATTCAAGGCTAATACAATTCAGGTTGCCATGATGCAATTATGATGCATCTCAATTCTACACATGATGGTTTGTTTTTTACTCTTAAAGCATAAAGTAAAGTGCTGTATCGTGGCTCCTGCATGTGAAACACAAAGGAAAAGCTCAAATTAGCTAGTTTCTATCATACACTTACTAATTCAGACTTGTCTCTAAAAGTCAATTTTGGCAAAAAAATAAGTTTATTTTTATTATTTTTAATTATGACGTGCTTGTATTTGAACTGTTTTATATGTCTTTTTATAAATCTGAGAATGCGGAATAATTTTTTTTCTTGATATAACAAAAATATCAGAAAAATATACAATATAACAATTTCTTTGTAAATGTTGAATGTTAATTAATTATTTGTTTGTTGTATTTTCATGCTATTAGTGTAGCCATTACAGAAGCTAATGTTAGCTTGTACCCTAAAGCTGTTTGTATACACTTGTTAATTGAGCTTACTGAGTTTTCTTATATGTAATATCTTGAAAAATGTTCATTAAATCTACCTACTATAATGTTCATTAAATCTACCTACTATATTGTTTTGCTAAATATTCCTATGTATTAAGTAAAAGTAGTATTAAAATTTAAAAAGATTCTTTTCACAAATACTAATACAAAGATTTATGACTGTTTAAAATAAAAATATATATACTTAACATTTTTTAAAGTTTTTTTTTTTTTTTTTTAAATTGTGGTGTCAATATATGCAACAGACAAAAAAACACAAATGTGGCCAAAATCTGATTTTTTCTATTTTATTTGGCTGTTTGCCAAAATTCAGTAACAGCAATGTGATGGATTTTCCCAGACTACCATATATATTATCATATAAATGGATGGCAAATTAAATAAATAAAAAAAAAGCATCTTATTAAGGTATTGGGAACAGCCAGACGAGCTTCAATGCACCTTTCCAAATTTTTTTTAAAACTGTCATGGAGGGATAAACATCATCTACATCATTTTCATACTCATCAAACCATTCAGTGACTGTTTCATGCTCTGTGAACGGAGACACTGTCATCTTGGAAAAGACCACTCCTTTCAGGATAGAAATGTTTCATCATAGTATAAACTTGGTCAGAAAAATATACTGATTTACAGCAACTCTTCTTTCTAAAGGGACAAATGGACTCAAACCATGCCAGCAAAATGCCTACAGAATAGCCACCAGTTTTTCCTTTAATGTTTCACTTTATGTCTTTAATACCCCACACGAGGCCTTCACAGAGTTACCAACTATTGGCTGTTCATTAGTTGCAATGATGAACAGCTTCAAACAGCCGTTTTGGTCTCCATTTCATTACTTTAAAGTGTTGTGTACTTTTATATTGAGTCAAAAAATGGTAAAGTTTCTGTATATTAAGATAAAATCACAGCACAAGACAATTTGGTCTCTCCTTTTGTCTGCTCTCTTTCTGCTTTCTCTCTCTCTCTCTCTCTCTCTCACACACACACACATACACACAAAACAAAATCTGGGTTCAGCATCGTCAGCACTGCCTAAAACAACTCACATTGTTGAAACGACTTTTGTTTACAAAAAAATCAGACATGTTTCAACAGACCCTGCCTCCCTCCGGTCAATCAATTCCCTCTCTCTCATATTTTGGTGTTTAGTGTCAGTGTGGAACTGATCCCACCTCCTCCTTCCTTCTGTTCATACCTGTTCCTGAAGCAGGGTCGAGAGTTGGAAAAATAACATTCCTGCATAAGAAGGCAATGAAAACATGACACGTTCTTTATGTTTCTTTTCTGACTAGTGTGTGTGTGTGTGTGTGTTGTGAGATGGTCCCAGGTGCCTGAATATGTACAGTTGTAAGAAACTTAGACATGGTCAACAAAGAGTAAATAAGCCAAGTATGGTCTAGGGGATGTATCATCTACGCACAAACATAAATGGGGCTTTGTATCGTCACTGTTGCTGCACATATCGAGTTACTGATCAGAAGAGAGCGATTATGTGACTCGCCATAGTGTAGTGTTATACTGCCTCTCCCAAAAGCAATGCCCCGGCTACCACTAGCATCTCTGATGTCAGATAGGGATCAGCTACACACTACTGCTCACCACTACCCAGCTCACACACAAACAAGGGGTATACTCATTCCATACACACACACACACACACACACTCCACATGCTTATATATCCAACAAAATCCTATGGAGGGAAACAAAGTGTTTTATGCATGGCTGAGCATGTGCGATTGCATGAATTTGTGTGTGTGTTACTCCCTGAGGACTGTGGGGGAAAAAGCCCCTGTAGCAGTGCAGTTATTCATTAACGCCTTTGGAGCGCTTTGGCTCTCTCCCCCTCTATTCTCTCAGTCTCCGGAGATAAAAACACACTCAGGCCGCTCAATGGGCTGAGTAACCCAGGGTGGTCCTCCAGCTCTTGCGCTCACACACACACGCACACACACGGATAGATAGATACTAGCGCTCTGAGTTTGTGTGAATTTATTAGATCAAATATATAGTGTGATTACAGAAACATGTAATCAAGACAACCAGAAAGTGAATGAGTGGCTTTAAATGAGAGAATTGTGTATGTGTGTGTGTGTGTGTGTGTGTGTGTGTGTGCTGGAGGGGGTTGCTAGTTCTATGTATGCTTAGGTTTAGCTTTCAGATGAAGGGTGAAATAGTTAACAGATTGCCTTGATTGCCAGATGAACTTCACCACACACATGTGCACACACTCACACTCAAACACACACACGCACACACATACACATACACGCAGTTCTCACCAACACATTAATATAACAATTTTGTATTTGTGTGACCCAATATTAGTATTATCTCTCTCTCTCTCTCTCTCTCTCTCTCTCTCTCACACACACACACACAGTCTAATCCTAAATGAGATGAGCACTGCCACCTAGCTGATGTAAATGAAAAGAATTAAGTTATACCAAACTTGTTGCATTTCTATAACTTTAACATTATGTGAGGTCAATAATTATTGACAGAATTTTATTCGTGTAAACTGCTATAATATTCCCATATAAGCTAAAGCACCCAAGCAGATCAGTAACATAGACAGGAAACTAATACTAAATTAATTCCTAATAGAGCAGCATGGTGGTGCATGAAAGGACGTGGTGCCAGCTCAAAGCTCCAGGGTCCCGGTTCAATCCTGAGCTCGGGTTACTGTCTGTGTGGAGGTTTGCATGATCTCCCTGTGTCTGCATGGCCACACTAAATTGCCCCTAGGTGTGAAAGAGTGTGTAAATGTGTGTGTATGTTGCCCTGTAATAGACTGGCATCCCAGTGAGGATGTATTAGTGCCTGAAATAGGCTCTGGATCCTCCTTAACCCTCACCAGGATAAAGCAGTTACTGAAGATGAATGAATGAACACCTTATCATTCATAAATAAAATAATACTAAAATATTTGGCAGGAAAAACAATTAATGGAATGCAGAAATTAGAACTGACTTTAAGATACTTCATGTAATAAAACCATCATTCAACAAATATCCCTGCAACAAAACTTTAAATTTAAAATATGTTCACAGTCTTCACATTCACATAACTCCATCAACACTAGCTGTATGAAATACCCCTATAGAGTTGCAGCTGTTGATTATTTTCTTTTTCGAATATTCGAGGAGTGGGAGTCACAGAAATTACCCACACCGAATGAGGAAAACAAGCTGGAGCAAAATGATAAAAAGGGGAATAAATTTTTCTATATTTCCAATGACCAAACATGTATACAATTCACGTTTCCACATATCTGAGAATTTTGGTTACTTCCACCCTTAAATAGTGACTACCCTGCATATAACGGTATATAACGGTAATTCAGTATAGTCTATGTAAACATGAATTAGCCTGGAACATCACAACTTGCATGAGTGAGCAACCCCAAAGAGGAAACAGTGCCTGTGGTTGTTCCGAAAGGGGAGATGAGTAGTGGTAACATAGCCATTAGTAACACCAAGTTTAACCACACTGTAAGATGCAAAACTGCTGATATGATTACAGTTGTCTCCATAAATTAAGTATGTGTTGCTGTTTTAGACATTTAAAGTGCAATCTGAGTTTCCTATACTCCCCGACGCACTAGCTAGCATTGCTAAGAGGCTGAAATTCAATATAAATAAAGGCATGCTAGCTTAAACATCCCAGTGGAGGTGTTTAATGAGATCATGAAGTTTAGCGTGTGTTACAGTACAATGCCTCAATTATCAGTTATTCCCATGTTCTGTTGCTCATCATTAACACCACAAAGGATTACGCCTTCCCCAAATGTTGGATGTTTTGCCAACCATTTTGATTTTTTGCCACATTTTCAGTTCAATGTAGCTTCTTAGCTATAGCGAAATACAAAAACTCTACTGAAATATAAAGCAGTTTTTCGATTTATTTATTTATTTATCTATGCTTCTTGGCATAGATTCTACAAGTCTCTGGAACTGTACTTGAGGGATGAATATCAGTCTTCCAAAAGATATTCCCAACATGTTAATTTGGTTGAGATCTAGCGAGTGTGAAGGCCATAGTATTTCTATCCAAATTTCCATCAACCTTATATTCTTATTTCCATCATCAAACCATTTATTTTGTATATGTGTATTGGAATCACTAGTATAGAATGAATTAATGACTGAATCAAGGAACAAAATAATAAATGAATGAACAAAAGTCCTTTTTGCCAGATTCATTTTTTATACATTACAAATTTACATGTGCTATGTTACTGCTCATTTTTAAAGGTCATATATTGTAGCAATCAAAGTGGAGAAGGGATTGTGCCTTTCTATCTGTGCCTTCCAGTGCTGGAATGTGCCTTTTTAAGTTTAATTTCAGTTTTAGAAAAAGTTTCAAGTTTTAGAAAAAGTATCAATATTCTCTTATAGAATGAATTTCGACTCAAGGCAACATTATAAATGCATTATCTTTAGACATTTTTATTCTCTGTACTAATGCAGTTTCCTTAATGCATACAACATTTCTGATTTTCACTTTTCATGATACAGTTAACAGCATATTGTGTGTGTGTGTGTGTATATGTGTATATATATGATATATTGTATATTGTACATTGTATATAATAATTAATACTACACAGTTTCACTCTTTCATGTGTCTTCCATCATCTTTTATACATCGTAACCCATCCACAGTGCCTTCTGGAGAGCATTTCATGTGTACACATACTGAAAGTGCATGCACACGGATTTTTCTCTGTCACCAATGCTGAACAGCTTAGGTGAGAGCGGGACATGTGCTGCGAGTCAGCCACTTGCTAAATGAGGCCATTGAACCACATGGTTGGTGAGAACCAGCACTGCTGCCTTCTGATTGGTCCATCCAGATTAGGAAGGGGAATGGTGGGATGGCAGGGGGGGAGTCACGTGACCAAATCCAGCCGAGAGTTTGATAATAGGCCTCCCCTCTTGCAGTGGTGGGTAGAGGGAGAGAGAAAAAGAGAGAGAAGCCTGGACAAGGACCAAAAACCCCTCTACCACACACAGGCTGCGCATTGTTGCCTATTCACCGGACTCCATCTCAGGCCACTTTATCATTCAATTAGGACAGCTTTCACACCACACAGCAGAGAAAAGGGCCCTTCAATCAAACTGAAAACTTCACACTGGCACTGGAGGGCACACAGAAAGAGACCCACAGTCCTCTCTCCACTTTCATTACTCACTCCCTCTCTTTCTCTCCCTCTTCTCCACAACCCCCATCCTCCTCCTCCTGTTGTTGTTCCAGATTTTGTGAAGAAGAAAGGGATGGAGAGAGGGAGAGGAAGAAAGAAAGAAAGAAAGGCCATTTGTTAACACTGGGACTTGTCCTATCTTTTCTTATCCTCTTCTTTCCCTCTGTTCCCTCCATTTTTAGCCCCCCCTTTCCCTCTGGGGGCAGTGGGGTGTCCATATATCTTCCCTTTTCACGATTCCACGCTACTGCCACTGGGGTGAGCTGTGGTTAATCTAGAACTGTTACAGGGAAGGGAAAGAAGAGAGCAACTTGCGATGCACAATAATATCAAATATCACATTGGCACCAGACCAAAACATAGATTTGACCAATAATTCAAACTGATTATGCATTTATTGTACTCAGATGTGGCTATGGTTCAGCAGACGTCTTTAATTTTTGTGTTCTAATTGGTGTTCCGCTTACATTTTAAATCTCCATTATCCTAATTCAGGTAGATCTAGTACCTGTTTCTACATTTTATAAATGTCTGTGTATCAGCAAATATCAGACTTTGGCATTACTTTAGATTTCCCATATTGGTAAATCCCTAAGAGCAACAGAAAGATGGAGAGAGGAAAGTGTGGAGACTAAAATGGGATACTCACCCAGTCAAGGCACTGCACAAGCAGTGAATGTTAATTAATCATACTGTTTGGAGTCATCTTTAAATATTAGCAGTTAAATTCTGAGAGACAACTTTGAAAGACAAATCCCCATCTGCCCTGGAGAAGATTACAGCACAGGGTCTGTAACGTTTAACAAGGTTAGAGACACTTGTAAATACAGAGAGAGATGTAGGACAACTCCTCCATACAGGACATTTTAAGCTCCTTTGTATATTCTTTATATGCATGTGAACTTCCTTCTTCAATTCAGACCGCAGGTTTTTAGAAAGCTCTATCTACGGTCAAGTCGGAACCTCCTGGCAGAGGCAACCAGGCTTTGGGCTGAAATATCCTGGTAGTTAGCAGAATTCATGATGCCATCAATCTACCAGCCACAAAATAGTGCCAAAGCATCAATGACCCACCACCATATTTCACAGTGGGGTATCACATGCTTTTCCTTGTATACAGCCTGATTTTGTCACCAAAAATGCTGATGATGTGCATGACCAAAAAGTTTGATTTTAGCCTCACCTGAACACCTACATTTTAGTTCTTTTGATGCTTGAGAAGCTCAGATGGTGCATTTTGTGAGATGCTCTCAGGAAGAGCTTCTTTCTTGCAACATTTTCAAACAACTTGCTGTTATGAAAGTTGCATTCAACAGATTTTGAAACTTAACAACCACAAGAACTCTTTGGTCTTTTTCTTCTCCATCCTCCTCACTACGTGGGGGACAGCGTGCTCATGGGACCAATTCCTGGCACACGCCCAACTGTTTCAGAAGTGAAACCTTTTCTTTTGGTCCTAATTGTGCTTAATGGTATTTTTAACTGCTTATGTTTTTAATATCCATTACTTCATTTGTGTAGGCCAACAACAATCTGTCTCTTTTGTGCTGCAAGTTCTTTGGGTTTTCCCATGGTAGTGACAAAAGGAATTTACATGTGTGCAACCTCATATTTATACCCGAGGGAAACAGGATGTGGTTAAAGGAAACAACAGAGTTCCTGAAGACTGAGAACAAATGAATAATATTAACTTTTTTCAAGAATGACAATTTGTTTGCATTTATTTAAAAATATTCCTTAGGACTGTCAGTAATTCTGCCACATACAGAACAATGCAAAGTCTTAGGCTTTAATACAAATTCTCCTGCATTATTGACTCAAAAAGAAAAAAATTAGATTTCCAAACATTATTTTTCCAACAAAAAATATTACAGAAAATGTCTATTTGTCAGTAATAAAAGCAACATATTATATAATAATAATAATAGTAATAATAAAAAAGTTTAACGAAAAAAAAAAAACAGAATAAAGGCCGTTAAGTTTACCTGCAAAAAAGAAACTGAAGTCCCCCCCAAAAAAACTGTTACAGATTCTCCAAGATGCTTAGAAACATTTACCAGCCAATTTCCTTATAAAACAGTACAAATTGAACCTGAGACTGTTGATGCATTTTTAAAAAGCGAAAGGGGTGTCACATCAAATAGTGACTTTAATTTATTACTGTTTACTACTCTTTACAATAGTTATAGTATATTTTTACATAGAAATGTAAATTAATTATTTTTGAAGGCATCTTTTTACATGTGCCTAAGATTTTTGCACAGTACTGTATGTTTGAGAGAAAATATTACTCATTAAAAAAATTCTATTACTTTTAAATAGTAGAACTAATTATAAGTATTTTTTGTTAGAAAAAAGACAAATTATTTCTCCTATTGTTTGAGTGGAAAATTTATTTTAAACAATCATCTTTATGAAGCATACCAATAAGCCTGGATGGCACTGTACCCAGTTTTTCCCACTGGTAAAGACAAATATGTCCCATTTACAATTCAGCAATCTTACCATTGTCATTAACCAAGTTATTACAATAGATGTCTTTGCTCTGTTGTAACTGCAATATAATATAAATTGCTAACACTAGGGCTGGGCAATATGACAATATAATATTGATTTAATAACATCATGGTGCATTTTGTGAAGTATGATTATTATTATTATTGTCAGGTATCTGTGCCTTTGTTTCTGACTGTAACTGACTGGACTATTGCACCTATTTTTGTACTAATGGTTTCATTTTCTCTTTCTTTCTTCATTAAATACTTAGCTTTTTATAAATGCTGAACAAAAATCTCTAAACGTATAATGACCACTATTGATGTTTTTGTTAGTAAAACCTCAGCAAAATATTATATATAACCAGTCATCCTTGTGGACTTCATGCAGTCTGGCACTTATACTGTATGGTCAATAACTGTGCCTAATTAATAAAATACACTGAGATTGGCATTGCTGTGAGCTAGTTTAAGCCTCGGACACTCCTACTGATATCTTTGGTACACGTTTCTGGCCACAGGCTTCAGAATGTTGAAGGGTAGAATCTGATTGGCTTGAGACAATGAGCTTTTCCGAGCAAGATACTGTCACTGGATTGGAAAAAAGATGACAGCATTAGCAGCGAGATAATCTCTTGTTTGCAGATGGGCTGAGGGAAAAGGTTTGTGGTTGTTCTTCTGCCATGTCAGTTAAAATTGCCTCTTTCTGTGAGAGTATGTGGTTCTTGGCCATGTTTATTGATGATGCACCAGACTCTATTAAATTTAAGAAGTCTTGCATTTGAGACTATTAGGGGCAGACAGAAACAGGAAAAATATCCATTATTAATATCAGCACAGAATTTTCAGTTTGGTTTATCTCTACCTTTAATACCACATAGAATTATTACATGAATGTTTCTTATAGAAAAGTATGGGCTCTTCCTAACATGGAAAACACCTGTACTGTGTTGTGCAAATGTTTTATTTATTTTTATATATTTAGATGACTATTTTAGAGAAACAATGTTTTGGAGAATTAATTTGCATGTTGTTAAAGAAAGGAACATATTCTTGGTTGAGATAAAAACATCATCAAGGCTGTATGCAGAGACAGAAACAAGCCTAAGTCTGGAAAAAAAAAACAAGCCTAAGTCTGGAAAACAAATGTGGCAGATTATCTGAGATGCTTGAAACAACCAGCAACTGATTTTCTGTATAAAACTGCATGTCAGTGTACCTAAGAGAACTGGTGCTGTTTTAAAGACAATTATATTAATTTGCTTTAGTTTTTACTGTTTACTAGAAAATGTTTTGATATTTGCAAACTTTTTATTTTGTTATTTTTAAAAGCATCTTTGCTTTACAGAATTTCTGTACATGACTTGCATAGTGCTGTACATACGAATGAACTGTAATTAACTGTATTACTGTAATAAACTCTATTAACTATAATAAAATCTATTAATTGTAATGGCGGCTTTTTTTAATGGCTAACTTAAAATCACAACCATAAACTGCATTCTGACTTGTAGCCAATTAAACCAAATAATAGATATTTTCTCTCATTTAATCGGCCAATTCTGACTCAACTAATCAACTAATTTCAAAGTAGGGGACAGCAAAATGCTAAAACTTAAAAAAAAAATTAAATATACATTTGCTCACAAACTGACAGCAATACAGCAGTGTTGAATTAAAAAAAATATATAAATGATAATATATGTTTCATCATTTTTATTTTTTATATTTAAAAACTAACATTCTTATTTATATAAAATAAGAAAATAAAATATTTAACACTGAAAAAGAGAACAAAATTAAAAGCCTGTAAAATGATTTATTTTTACATTTTATCATTTTAGACATTACGCTGCTTCCAATCAGTTTGTAATTATTAAAAAATTAAATGTAATAAAAATGATATTACAAAATCCACAATATCTTAGAAAGCGTATCATAATTTATCACAATATCGATATTATATTATCATTTCACCCAGCCCTAGTTCAAAGCCATTATGACTGAGATGTGTTATAACAAAGAAAGAGCAAAACTCTGCATCTAGTGTATCTTACAGATTTTGGACCATGACACTACGGAACCATCTAAACATTTAAAATGACACCCACTCATTAAGAACTCATTCACAAGCACATTTTGAGAGTGTACAGATCTGAGCGTTTATCTCAGATCTGAGGTGAATGCATAAAAAAATCTTGGGGACTGTGTTACAAATTAAAATGCCCAAATCAGTGTAAGTTTTGCTGTGAAGTATGCGTGTGTATGTGTAAACCGCAGTCAATCTGAGAGTAGCATGATGTAGCTGCTTGACGTCCATATATCCTTCCCCATTTACTGCATTCTCTTATTCTCAGTCTTCAGTTTCAAAATTACTCACGGTAAATTTCACATTCCTGTCCCTAAACACACTGCAAATTCCCCAAGAACAAGTAACTTCTGATTCATGAAACTCATAGAACTCATTCTGTGTAAGAAAACACTTTAATGTCAAACAGTGTTTAAATCTTTACAGTTTGAAATATGTGTGCATGCATGACATCAGAATAAATGTCATCTCTCTGTAATAATCACTCACCCTTTTTTATCAACTGCTTTCCTTCTCATTACGCACCCACAAACTCAAAACCATATTATACTAAGATATATTATATTAAGATTTTTTTTTTTCTCTATTTAAGAGCATCCTTTATGTGTGCGATGTTGTGAATTAAATCCAAAAGGCTTCTCTGCTTTTCGGCTGCTATACGGATCATTCGGAGCTACGCTGTGAGGTGGAGCTGCCATGTTCATGAAAAAAAAGAAGGACAAAAAGTAAGTCAATCAAAAATCTTAGCTGCACATCGAATGACTCATGACTTTAGCTAACTGTGTGGCTGTAGTGATCCCCATACCTGCCTCCCATTCTCTTTTCCTCTCTCCATTTTTTCCCCTTGATGATTCATAAGAAATGCACTAGAAATCTGCCACATTCTCAGCACATGACTGTGTTCCTGTAACTATGGAGCTGCTCATTTTGGGTGGTTTTGTTTTAAAATTGCCCATCCTCTGATCTCTTATTGCAGCTCGTTCGATGACTTTTTTCCCAGAGGGAATGGTAAACAGATGCTAAAACTGTTTTAAGCTCTTTTCTCGTTCATTCCAGCTCAAATTTCAGCTCGTACCTGTTTTCGCAGAGATAAAGTACAATGTCTGCTGAAATATATAATTGGCTCATTCATCAGTATCTGTCATGCAACATTTTTGTCACTTTGCTGTGAATTCTGTGCATTTAAACAATTCCCTAATGCAACAATCTCATCCTGACAACATCTTGCAACATTTCTGACGGATCTCTTTGCTGGGTTTGTGTTTCCTGCCAAACTTAAACTCGCCTTTAAACCTTGTGGCATGCACTGCTTCCTAAATGTATCATGGAATGCTGTGAAATCCTAGACTGCTCTCAGCATACTACACAACACGTTACAAGCTCCCAACAATTTAAAAAGTTGGAATGAAACACCAGAAAACACCAAGTGTACAGAATATATGAAGCTCAGGATTTTTTTTATATCAGTTTAAAATGAACAGCTCCATAATTATAATGACATCATGCCAGTGACTACTGCAGCAGGACTATATATGAGGCTAAAATCACAGCCAGGGAAAGGGCTGTATGTAGCACAGAGAGGTGTAAGACTCATCTTTGGCATGATGCTTCATGGGGAATTAAGTTTTAGCGCCTAAAAAGCTGGGCGGTTGTGTTCAAAAACCGGGCATCAACTCAGCATGTGCTTCAAGTATCTAGCGTCTTCCTACCACCTCTGAACATCACATACTGCAAGTGCAGTCAGAATGTGTGCCAGTCCAGGAAGAGGGGGGATCTGAAGCTATGCATATGTGACCTTCAGGTGCTTGTTATTGGATGTTTGCTGAGAACATGTGATCTGATTGACCTAAATGTTTGTGGTAACGTGACTTTGTAATCAGGTGGTTATAAGGAAAATTGTTGTGTAGGTAAAGCTCAATTTCTCGACCCCCAGATCACTATCAGTCTACCGGAAAAGAAGCAATGTTACTTCAGGATTTTCCCCCCATAATAGGGAGGTTAATTGGGCTCAGGTTTGCAGTTGTGGCCATTAGGCACACTCTGCCTCATAAAACTCTGATCCTCACCACTTCTGCCGGCACTCAAACACTGTGTGTTTAATCAGGACTTTAAAGACCACAAGCATTATTGGAGAACAAGGATGAAAAAAAAAATAGCTGTTCCTTTAGGTCTTAAGTTTTTAAATCTACAAAATAAAAGGAGTTTGACTTTCAATAAAAGTAGCACAGTAACTTTAACATTTTAAAGTTTTTAAATTTCTGGATATTCAACTAACGAAGATTCAGTCAAAAAAATGGATGGTATAAGGGTATAACATTAAATAAAGAATTATTACCTGTTTATAGCTGTCATTTTTCTTCTTGTTCAACCTCTAATAAAAATGGATGAATAAATAAATAAGTAAACAAACAAACCTTATCGCTTTGAATCACCATTACATGTTCAAAGTTTTTTTTGTGTGTTTTTCTTATAACAGTTATTATAACTGTAGGACTAAAACTAAAACAGTATGGAAAAGGAAAAAGCGTCCCAAATTCTGAATATGAGAATTCATCTCATTTTCTCACATCAGCTAAATAAAAAAAAATGAAGCTCAAATCAATAAACTAAGATTCCTCTAAGATTTATAATTTAATATTAAAAATGTTTCTAATATAATAACAACAAATACAGCATACTTATTTAATTGTTTCTAATAATTTAGCCGTTTTAAAAAGTCAAATGAATTTCCATCCAACTGTAGTAAATGGCACTGAAGAGAAAACTTCTCTCATTTTTCAAAATGTTTGCATAATTTTGTTCAGACGTAAATAAATGTGGTCAGATTCTTCTGGTATAAAATCCACCATTTTGAAGAAACATGATGATAAAAGCTTACGAAAAGTTTACAAAAGCAGTGTAAGTTACCAGGGGACTGAAGCATTTAAAGCCTAAATCTGTGGTCGCTTTCTAATTAGGTTTACTGTTGGTCTTGTGGGCACAAAATATGCATGTACAAAGTATGAATAATTGGTGACTTTCCAATGTCTACATTTACTTGCCAGCATTCCACCCCTATTGATACAAGCTGGCAGTCTTACTCCTGGGTAAGGCTTAATTAAGCTTTATCCTCTCTAATCACAAGGCTGATGTCGCTTGTCCCTCCCACATAGCATTTATCAAACCTATGCATTCACACTGAAATGATCTTTTTTGGGTCTGAGCGAAATGTCGAGAAGAAACAAGCAACTACCAAGTCAGTAAGCGCCTCAAACTGACGATTCGACAATTCAGTAGGTTTGTACGTGTAGAGTTAAATAACCACGATTCCATCTGCTTGTGCTGTTACGTGTATTTCTGCTAGAGTGGCATAGCAGATGTTTAATCTTGGACAGTGGGAAGCCAATCGAATGTGCTCATTAGAATATCTGGCCATGACCACACACTTCCTAGATTTTTGTAATCAGTGAGCTTAGCAGTGTTTTATTTCATTTCTATACTTTTTTTTTTATTGAAGCTTTGCTGGATGTTTAAAAACATTTTTAACCTCTAACATTTTTAATATTACATACATTCCATACTTTAAAAGCTGCCTCACAGAATATGATTAATATAATATGGTTATGAAGTCGTAAAGATAGAATGGTGTTACGGTAGTTTTGTTATATGGTTCTGGTCTACAGCATATTTTCTGTATAAACTACTTCAAGATTTCGTTCTCACTTTGATTCACATGTGCTGCATTCAAGTCCCACCCCAAACGCATGACAGACTTTTGCTTCTTTTGTGTCATTACCATAGCCTACAGCTACGGCCAATCAACACAACTAAAGTGTCTACTCGATTACTCTTTCATTTACAGCTTCTGTTTATTTACATTTAACCTGCTGACAGAGTACGAGGTCGTCTAACAGGTCAATTATTTCCAAAAAGCTATATCAGTTCAAACTGGAATATACAAACAAAGAATTGCACCAGACTGATGAGGAAAGAGTCAGAGAGAGAGAGAGAGAGAGAGAGAGAGAGAGAGAGAGAGAGAGAGAGAGTCGGTACAGAAAGAGAATGAGGGCAGCTTGAAAATCTCTTGCGATGGCATCCAAAACTGAATGTCTGTGCTGCCACTAATGGCAATTCACAAAGCTACTTACTCAAGGACTTTATATATAAAATGTATATTGAAAACACACCAGACTTCCTGTATTTATGTTTGCTGTACGGTTCAGATCAATTCACCACAATTCTCAATAGCTAATCTGATTTCCTGCAGCTCCTCTGATGAGTATTAGCAGCCCCAAATTTCATGGACTAATTTGTTGACATGCTGCGATGTGGTACATGGTAATGAAAAGTAGTAACCAAAGAAAACGAATTTTTTACAGATTTATAAATACTCAGTGGATATAAATACTTCAGTGGTGGTTCAGAAAACAAAACAAAGAACACCTGGTTTCTATCACAGACTTCTTCGTAAAATTTGCCTGAATTTGTTTAGTTATTTACAAGCTAATTATGCTGAAATTTTGGAAGAAGAAATAGCGCAATTTCTTTTTAGACGTTCAGACAACATATTACTACAACAGTATACACTGTAATCTTTTAGAATATTTGTCACAGTGCAGGTGAAACAATAACATTTTCTCTCCTCTAGACAGAAAGCATAAAATCCTGACACAAGGAAGAGTTATACTGGCTTTATGAACTTGGCCTGATTTTATCCCTCTTTCTCTCCTCCCTCGGTCCTTTTTCCTCTCTTTTATGGGGTGACCCAGGGCACCCACAGAGTTCAACAGTCACCGCTACTGTTCATAACACAGTGACACTGGACAAAGCCAAATAAACACTCCCCACTGCCTTGTTTGAATAGCAACTGACATACATAACATGTTCTCATTGACCAGATACACAGACCCACACAGAAATATACACACAATGTCTAAATGCCCAAAGCCAAGCACCGGTATCTCTCTTCAGGCTCGCAAATCTAAATTCAATTCCACAAAATTAAAAAAAAAAAAAAAACATATGCCAAGTTCTTCAATGGCACCGGCAATCCCTCTGCCCCTCCAAGTGCCAGCACCCTCCCTGTTTTCTCCTTCCAGTCATAAAATAAGGATGTGAGGACTCTTATGAAGAGTTTTCGCCCCAATTCTGTGCTCAGTTATTAACTAGCGCTTGTGTGCTCCAGAGCCTGTTCCACCCATTAACCCCTCTGATGCTCTTTTCTCATGATAATCAGCCTGCTTCCCCACCGAGGTGCTGCAGGATTGTGCAAAGCCTTCAGAAGAGTAAAAAAAAAAAACCTCGACACACATGCTCACTCTCTCTCGCTCTCCTCACACACATACGCGCTGAATCAGGCATGTAATGTGCTGCCTTTTCAGGGCGCACATGGACAGATGCAGTATGAAAAGTTCTGGCAGTTTTTGTTCGAGTGAATAGTCCTACCCACACATAGTAGTACCACAACGCTCACACGTCCCGCTATACTACATATATTATTGCACAAGATAACCATTTAAAAATAAGGAACCATTTACAAATAGAGAAGCATTTACAAACAGAGTACAAAATTATCTTATCCTGTGTTATACGCTGAGGAAATGTAAGTCTGGGAAACATTTACACTTGTTTTGATGACTAAAATCTGCATGACATTTGCTAAGAACACTAACCAGGATAGATGTTCTGCAGAAGAACTCCTGCAACATATGAATCAGTTACAACTGGTTTGCAAAATGTAACTGCAGCACAGTCACAAAACTTCAATTAACAAGAGTCCAGCTTCCATGCCTGAGCACACTAAAGTCTCACAAAGCATAGGCTGATGTCCTTTATGCATCTAAGATGCATCTCAGACTTGTGGATTTTTTTAAATTAATTAATTTATTTTTTTGGATGTATGACTGGACATTTGTATGTTTGCATGATTCACAAGATTTTTGCAGTTACTGATATTTGTTTCAGGAGGCCAGCAGTAACAGCCAACAAAAAAAAAAAAACAAACTTATAAAATCAATTTAAATCTATCTTTCCTCCATATAAATATACTCAGTATGCAATCATAATCATGAAAGGCAATAACAAGCACATGTGTTCTACAGAACCATATCAATTTCCAGGGCACTGCAAGACATGAAACATATTTTACACTTAGGATTTGGCTTGTTTAAAGTAATGCACAAAGCAAAACAGGTTTAAGAGCATGAAAAGAAAAGATCTCAAGCACCAAAAAAAAAGCGTCAATAACAAAAGCAGTGTCTCGTCACGCGCCTCGCTTCCATTTCCTTATTCTGCAGCTCGAGGCAGTGGAAGTGGAAACCGAGCTCGCGCCCCGTTACAGATCCATCAGTGTTTTCTGTGTCGATCAGCACTGACGAAATGATTTAAGAAGACTGGAGCATCTTCTCATATTTGGGGTTTGGGGTTGGGGGAAGATGGGGAGGGGTGTGAATGTGACTTGAGTGAGATGCGAATAAGAGTAACACGTGTATCATCATCCTCATCCTCCTCATCCTCATCATCCTCATCTGTAAAGGAGCTACAGGTGCTGTAGGCATGTTTCCACGACTATAAAGTCGTAATAACGCCGTATTAGTTAATAAAGGCGTGCTGATCACCGCAGGCGAGAGCCTAATGGCTCGAGATAAAGTGCAGGAACGACCCGACACGTTTCATTTGCAACAGATGAGGCGCTCGCTTAGATTAAAAGGCATGTTTCGCTATTTTCATTCGACCTGGAATGCAGTGCACGCTGTGAATTCACTTATTGATCATGCATGAACCAGGCATGCTCTAAGCATTCCCCGCGATCAGGACACGACCGCTTCATGAGACAGAGCAACTTCATTCCAATAATGTTATTGAACCTAAAACCAAGTCAGAGCCAACAAAGTAAAACCACGAAACAGCCACACCATGTGCAACAACAGTGACGAAAAACAACTGAATACTGAATGAGGTAATCTCCTGCATACGGAGGTGCAACCCCCACCACCAACAGCAGCAAAAAAAAAAAAAATCTGACATCCCTTATAACTTATTTACCCCTCGAGATCCACACAAAGAAAAAAAAATACACAAAGATACAAAACATTTCAGTGTCTAGCTGAAACAAACTTGTGGCAAACGACGAGCATGAGCATGAGATAAGCCACTGCAGCATGGAAGAAGTACTACAAGTCAAGAGTCGAGTGTGAGCTGAGAAAAGCCTTTTTTTAGAGTTTGAGTCACGGCTGCGAGCAAAGCGACAGGAGATTGAAAGCGCGAGCGGAGAAACAACCGCGTTTGCAGTTGTGCTAAAGTTGGAGAGGAGCAGGAGCTCGTGGGTGTCCGGGCTGAGCACAGACATGCTCCCGGGCTCGCGAGCCCTGCACCAACCGCTCACAACTGCACCGCTCGAGCCCAAGTCCCGGCGAACATCAACTGGCAGCGCTCGAGCCATGAGCCACCGAATGCATGTTGTTTACTGACTCAATTATTCATATCGGAGCCGTATTTATCAAACAAGTCGGAATGTTTTTTTTTTTTTTTTTTCTGCACGCGCCAGTGGGGTCGCGTAATTAAAAATTAAATGCCTGACGCTTCACTGGCTTTAGCAAAAAAAAAAAAAAAAAGGAGCAAAAAACAATAAATGACGTCGTACCGAGAGAAAATAACAACCCTAACACTCCTAATGAAACCCTCGATCAGTAGTCCACATCGACTGGGTTCGATTCTGTTTGATTATCTTGATGATCTTGTTTAAACCAAACAAATGAGAATAAAATAAAACAGCCCGCATGCACCCAGCAGAACGTGCAGCCACATTTTGAAGAGTTGCAGAAAAAAAGCGAGCAGTTAACCAGCAAAAAAGTTTCCAGCACCGCATTAGTCAATTTCACGAGGAAACCCGGTAACATTCCGTCACCGAGTGAGCGCAAACTTACCGCGGGAGATCCCACGACACCTTTCCCGGCCTTTCTCCTCACGATCTGATGGTTTATTAATTTTTCCAAATTTTTCTCTAATTTTTGGCGTTTTTTCGGGGCCTGAGTGGCTCGCTCTCCTCAGGCTGCAGCGCCAGAGTTCTGGGGCGCGAGCATTGTGGGAGTGTGACGTCAGGCCACTTTCACAAACTTTTTTACCGGGGCTTCTAAACTGTGTGTGTGTGTGTGTGTGTGTGTGTGTGCGCGCGCGCGCGCGCGTGTGTGTGTGTGCATAATAAATAACACGATTAATTATAACCATAATGAAGAGTTTCTTACAATTATTCGTTTTATACATTTATGGACTGGACTAATATCATTTGGCAAAAAGTGCACGTGATCCGACACCAATCTGAGAGAAATCCATTCAACTGGTTTAGAAGAAAGGAATGCAATCATTTGCATGAAGTTAGGATTGACACTGAGATTATACAGCATGTTAGATTTCTTCCATCAGGCAGTCAGTAAGTCTAACATTTATTAAAAATGTATAAAATACTTTTCAGCAATATTTCCCTTCCATTTTTCAGTCATTTCATTGAAAACACATGTTAGCACTTTATTTACGTTTGTAGACTGTTAATTACCAGCAGTGCTACAATGCATTACCAGTCAGCTGGTCTTGGCATTGCATTCAGGTATGTAAGTTTACTTATCCTCTTTTTATCTTTAATGAATAAACATAAGCTTATTGTGTAGTACTGAGTTTGATAATGTCATTTAGTCATTTATCATTTCACCAGACAGGGCCAATAAACTACATACACTACTGAATGAGGCTGTTCTTACACACATGAGCTGTTTTGTGCTCTCTGGGTTTCTGTAGATTAAGCAACAGGTCTCAGTGGCTCTGAAAGAAATAATAAAAAAAATCTATTAACTAATATTAGCCAATGCTGTGTTTATAATATTGTACTATTTAAATGTAATGGGTGTAGATGATGATTTCTTGTTTGAGTTTTAAATGCACCCCTCTCTAATAATATGCTCCTATAGAAAAGGCTATTATTTAAAATAAATAAATAAATAAATAAATATTATTATTATTATTAATAATAATTATTATTATTATTATTTACTTATTTATTTAAAATAATAATAATAATAATAATAATAATAATAATAATGAGGAGGAGGAGGAGAAAGAAGGTCTCATATACGTGATTTTTTTTTTTTTTTTTTTCTGTGGTCTCATTTTACCTTGTGTGTTTTAGGGGAGAAAAGAAAAGGAATCACTTCCAGGGCACTGTGAGCCCATTTCCTCAGCTCCCCAACCCCCAACCCCCCTCCACACCAGCGACCCTCCTGCTGATGGATGTGTGAGTGGACAGAGAGAGAGAGAGAGAGAGAGAGAGAGAGGAGTGTGGTGGGGGGCGTACGTGCTAAACAGTACACTAGCATACTACAGTATGTAAATAGTATGTCAGAATAGTAGGCTAGGTGAAGACACTAGGCTAGCACTGGTCACACTGAATAGTCTAATAGTGGTAGAGTAATAGAAGTGGGTTGTGGGTGTAGTCACAGAGGCAGTGGAGTCATTGGAATACACTTAATTCCGACAGTTTGGGGGGTAAAGGATACTTGATGACGCTGTTTAGTGCGTGAGTGTGCGGGTTTGGACACAGAGGCAGGGGGAAGGTGAGGCAGATCAGCTCTTCCATAAGCTCCATGTTAAGCATGAAAACACGTTTTGTGTTCAGAGAAACAGGCTGACTAACTCCAGGAAGCCATACCGCCCCGACCATCCTGCAGCCTCTGACAACCACTGAACATTAAAATTAAAATAAAAAAAACACCTTGATTTATTTGTTTTGAAGAACAGAGCTGAGAGTGATGAAGGGAAAAAAACGATCAAGACTCTTTTTCCTCATTTGGACGGATGATGAGCTTTGAGACGGAAGTGTCGCGCGCTTTATTTGGCGGAGGGAATAAATAAATACAGAGAGAGAGAGAGAGAGAGAAAGAGAGAGAGAGACTCTCCAAACCCGCGCGGCTGCCTGGATTCTGGCCAAAACTTTAATATTCGCTTTCTGCTTTTATTTGTTCGCTTTTAATTTGGTGATTAATAACATTGAGCACTAGTTCTACTACCTAACTGAGGTGAAAGTGCATGAAGCGACCTCAGATACCACTGCTGCTGGGGTTTAGTCAAAATACTAGCAATATTTTTTAATTAGAAAAAAATATTTTTGTAATTTGGAAATTGCACATCCTGCTAATTGGTCTCAGTAATTTGGTCATTAATGAAAATAATCTAAAGGTGAAAATTAAAAGAATGGAATATGCTTAACATTTTATACTGTTTTTCATATAAATAAATTGTATTAGTAGCCAGCTTTTTTTCTTTTTTTTTTAAGGTGGGTAAGGCTACCTTAATTAGATCAAACAATAAGATGCAAAAACATCAGCTTCAGGAGCAATAGGAACAGAGAACAAAACTATAAAGTGGTCCCATATGTCTGATTTCAAAAAAAGTTCTTCCCTAAAAATTCTTCCCATGTTGATGAAAAAAAGTAACCATAATTCTCTTTATTCTTTTTTCTTCCAGGTCTTCATTGTCTGTTATAAATTATAAGAAATTAGGTGAAGATTAATTATATAGCATCAGAAAATAGCATTATCATAAACTGTGAAGATTTGTGAAGATTGTGACTTGTGAAGATTAATTATATAGCATCAAAATAGAACTTAAAATATAAATCCTAAATCATGTGTATTTCCTCATTAATGTGTGTTATTTAACTTGCTTTGGTTGTGCACTTTTAATGCTTTGGTAGATGCTTTGCACAAGTTCTAATGAACACACGATGTTATGTTTCTGATAAGGTGCAAAACATGTTCCCATTAAATGCATCATGCTGTGCAGTCACATGTGCTTGGACCAGTCCTTGGGAAATGTTGGCTGTCTGCCGAAACGAATGAAAATATTTATTTCTTTGAAAACCAAACGCCTCACATTTTGACAACTTGGTAAAATTGTAGCTGGCCAAACACACAACAGTTGTTGCTTAATTCAGAATTATTTACCATTTCCTACAGAAAGGTTTGAATGAAAAATCTTATTTACAAATGTTTTTCACTGTTAAATAAGTTAGTGTCATTTCAAATCACACCATTCTTGGAAAAACCTTTAAAATCAGTAAATCTGTAAGAAGTGTATTTGTCAGCAAAGGGGTAGCTGGCAAAATCAAGACAGATTATGCCAAATACCATGTATGTTATCATATTTTAAAATTCTGTTACAGCAATCCTACAGCTCAGATAAAGTATATCTGAACCTTAAAACTTTTACAAGACGCTAAACGTAACTTTTCCAAACAATATTTACCATATAAAATAAGGCGAAATTTAGTGTTAAATGTGACACTGATCTATGATCCAAAACTTCTTTATGATGCTTCCTCCTGCAGCTTATGAAGAGTCCCAAATAATTTCAACTATTTACTTCACATTCATTTAAAAAAAATGTTGGACTTAAATGATGTCTACTCTCAGGATGATACTGACATTTGTAAATGTTTATTAGGCAAAAGATAACAAAAAAAGATGAGAATATGTACTATTTTTCTGAGTAAAGTTATTAGCCTAAATGCCATGTTTCACATAGTTGTTTTTTAAATGATTGAATATCATTGTAATATCAGTAGGATTTAAATCAATTAATTGTGAATGCTTTAGTAAATGAAATTGTAATGTTTAGCTGGCTGTTGTCTTGATCTGCATTTTAATGTTGTGTATGAAAATTTATGTACACGTGCTATGTTTATATATGGCATGTGTATTCAGGGTCTCTTGTGAAAAAGACATTTACACTTCAGTGGAACTAATATTTCTAATATATCTAATATACAAATATCTAAAATAAATAGGTTAAGATAAATAAAGGGTTAGGAATATAGGAAGAGATAGATGCAGAGAAATAGATATATCAATTCTGAAGCATGTACTCCGTGTTCACTTGATCCCTCTTAACGTTTGATTCATAAATGCTGTTTAATTTGTATAGTAATGCATAATCTATTATACATTATAATCTATAATACAGTCTTAGGAAAAACGGGTTCTTCAGGTGTACTTTTGGGACGGTTATGGCTTCTTTGCCTCCTAAAGATTGTACTCAGTTGTTGTGTTCTACATAGAACCTTTAAAATGTTCCTTACAGAGACAAACCAAAGAACCCTTAAGAGATCTAAGCCTTTACATGATTCTTACAAATAAAGGTGCCATTAATTTTCTTTAGATTGTTGCCATAGAAGAAACATTTTTGATTGCCTAAGGAAACGTTTAATTAATGGATCTTTATCCATTTTTCTTGGTACAAGAGACAACGAAAAGATCTCACCATAAATGTCCGCATTATGTGGAAGGAACTTTGTAGAAAATGATTATTCAACTTATTGCAGCAAAGCTTTACTGAGGAAAGTTTCTTCAGGGAACCAAAATGTTTATAAGGGCTCCAAAAAATGGTTCTTCTATGGAAGCTTTTTTGGCACCTGTTTTTAAGAGTACACTGGGGTGAACTGGTATAAAACATTTACAGGCTGGTAACTGCACAGTCCAATGTGTTGTTCACTTGTCACTTTTCACATTTTCAAAGAGATTGATATTAAATGACGTTACAGTTCACTTATTTAATTAGGTGATTAGTTAAACTGCTAGAATATATTATAAAAGAACATAAGATGATTGACATTAGCCTTCATGTAGAAATACTCTTTTCTAAGTGAGATTTTTTTAAATAGTTAGGTATATTATTTATAACCATTTTTAAAAAATATTCTAACCTATTTGCAGTGTTATTCTGCACCTCTTTGTGTGTATTATCTATCTCTAAATGTGTAGGAACTCAGAAAGTGTTTAGGAACTCTTGAGGTATAAATATGAGGTGGGCGACACAGTGGCGCAGCATTGCCGCCTCACAGCTTCAGGGTCCTCGGTCCATACCTGAGCTCGGGTTACTGTCTCTGAGTTCCACATATTCCTGTGTCAATGTGTGTGAATGTATGTGTGCATGGTGCCCTGCGATGGACTGGCATCCCATCCGAGGTGAATTCTCGCCCAGTGGCTCCCCTGTGATCCTGACTAGGATAAAGTGATTACTGAAAATGAATGCCTGAATATGAGGTGACACAGAGGCCAAATTATCATAGTCATTCATAAACTTCGAGAAGATACATAAATGAAATTAAAGTGTGTTGAACTTTATTTTTATAGCAATGGCTATAAAAAATATCTATGCCCAAAAAAATGCCCATATCTTCTGTTAGAGAAATAATTAAGAAGTTTAAAACAACCAGAGCTGTAATAAGCCTGTCTGGCAGACAACCAAGTGTTTTTTTTTGTCCACCATGAACAGTGAGGAAGATACTTAGACATGCAAAACTTTCTCAGGGGATGATGGTTGGATATTTACAGAAGATGAGAGCATAACTAATATAACTGAGTCATATCCACAATTAGAAGCCACCTCCATTCCAATAAAATATTTGGACGGTGTGCCAGAAGAAAGTTTTTTTTTTTTTTTTTTGACAAATGTAAGCACTTGGAATTCATTAAATGTTCCTGGAAGTTTGGAAGGAGCCCAGTTCTATGGTCAGATGAGGCAACATAGAGCTTTTTTGCAACAAACACTGAAGGTGAGCTTGGAGTAAAAAAAAAGTAAAAAGAAGGATGGTTATAGAAAAGAACATAATCTCCACTTTTAAGTATAGTGACTGCAGAATCTAAAGTAAATGCAGGGGTGCCAATACTTGTAATACATGTGGTTTTGTTAAAATATACAGTTTTATATGAGGGTTTTTCTTATTTTCTAAGAATAATTTTGCATTATTATAATTATTATTTAATTATTATTAGGCATTATAATAATATATAGCACATTACATACATGGCACTTAAAATTCCAGCAGCCCGAGGTAAAATGGCTTCCCAAGTCCCTGATTGCGTATGTATGTGATGAATCAACCTTAATCAGTTATAACTACTTATATTTAAAAGAGGTGAGAATGGATCTAGAATTGCATTCGTATTAGGTCCTAGAGAAAAGAAAATCACTCATTGAGTAGCACATGTCCCAGTGCTGTCTTTCTATCTCTATCCTTCTTATATATTTCTTACACATTTGTTGCCTCTTTTAAACATCACCTATGATCATTATTTAGCAAAAATCATTTGGGGCTCGTTTTTCTAACTCCGAAGGTGAGGCTGAACACACATGCAATTGCATCATTTTATGGCTTCAGCTGAAGTCTTCTTTCATTATCTTATGTTTATTTACTGATGTAAAGGCCCATATATTTTTTGGGCTTGTGGTTCAGGGTGATTACAGCCAAGGGGTGGCCTGTCATTTGAGAGTTCCAGATTGATTTTAAAGTGCCGTTTGAAACGCCATGCGCCACACTGGCAGCCCTGCCAGCTCCCCCTGCTCTCTCCACCTCAAACAGGCTTGTAAAAAAAAAAAAGCCATTAAGAAGAACAAGGGGAGGGCAAGTTTCAAAGGCTCAACCACTCCTCTGCTCCAACCCAACCGGCTCCTAATTAGGATCTGATTAACCATGGGAGATGCAAATGCCAATTTCCTCCTTCACCCCTCCACAAATGTGATGATGGCCAAAATAGAAAGAGAAAGTCACAAAAACACACACAGCCTAAAGATTTCTTGTGAGGAAACAGTGCAATCAGCTGTAGCTATTTATGAGTAAGTAGCTAGTGGTCAAGCCCCAAACATGACAATAGCAATTAAAAGAGTGGGCGATTTGTACACATCTGGAGTGGATTTCCTCACCAGAGGAGTCGGCAGCTTATAGAATTGATTCCTTTACTCCCTCTCTTTCTTTCTGCCTCTGAACGGGGGGTGCAAGGGTTTTGGGTGTTATTTTTTTTATCTTTTTGGTTAAAAACAGATGGTAGGTGTACATGAGTGAGGGTTCGTGATAGATGTACCATTCAACCACCAACAGAGAGTGTGGGAATTTTTCATAGCTTCATCACTTAGAACCAATGCCCTGTGACTTCCCAGTGATTTTAATGTCCCATTCACATCTTTGTATATAGTAAACCAATGAACTAGTCCTCTACCTCCAAGTGTGGGAAGTCTATCTTAGGAAATAAGCATTTGCTTTATTTGTTGATTGTGGTTAACCTTCTTTTTTCCAGGCAACACTGGATGAGCAGTTGTATACATGTAGTTACAGGATAATGTTAAGTTTGTGAACACAGAAAAAACCCACAGATGTTTGTTTGGCTGGGAGGAACAGTTGGAGTAAATGAAGTCAACCGCAGTCTTGATACATCTGAGAGGGTGATTAGGAAGTCTCTAATCTCTTCCTTTCTTTCTGTGTTGTGTTTACTACTCAAATTGCCCATATATACTTATTAATTAAACAGTGCCACTTCATGGAACATGTAGGGAATTGAAATCGCCTCAGGTAACACACGTATTATCAGAGAGTGCTTCCCCATGGTTTAAGAATGCAGTAATGTCCCGTGGAGTGATATGACACACACACACATACAGAGAGAGTGAATGAGAGAGAGAGAGAGAGAGAGAGAGAGCAAAAGAGGGAGAAGAGGCTAAACCAATGGCTGGTACTGTATCATATGTTAGACAGTCGGTGTATTGGATCTGGCTGGAGCTGATAAAGAGCATGGGTGGAACCAGAAATGTCCTGGATAATGACGTCATATGCTCCAAAACCCTGTACTACTAATACTGCTAATCAAGCAATTATATAAAGATACTGTTTACTCCACACCCTCAAACTGGTGCATGCAAGAAATTAGCAAGAACTGTGTAGACATATGCATATCATATTCAATGTTCTCAGAATGAATTATGCATGTTGAATGAGTGAATAAATGGGTTATTACTATTACTATTAGACATTCAAAAAGATGACAGAAACCCTTTATAGACAAAATTCTTTGTGCCACATGGTAGATGTAGCTTGCAGAAAAGGAAACATTTGTTCTTTTGCTAAGTGAAAGCTTACTGCAAGCTGCATGTAGAAACACAATGAAAAGCAATTGTTTTAAGTTCTGTCTCATGGCCTTTGAAGGTCTGATTCGCTTCCTCACCCGACCGACTTTTCAAAATTCAGGTAAGACAGAAGCAGACAGATGAGGCTCGCTTTGCATTCTTATCTCTGCCGTCATCTCTAGAATGAAAAACTTTGTGTGACTTTGTCTGCATGTGTGTGTGTATGTGTGTGTGTGTGTGTGTGTGAGTGAGTGAACATTTCTGTGTGGGGGATGGGCCACAGTGTAGGGTAGGAGGGACAGAAAGAAGAAGGTGATAGACAGAAGAAAGAGTGGAACAACAAAAGAGAGAGGAAACGGTAAAAGATATGGTGATTGAATAGGGGGTTGGGAGAGGTTGTTACCTTAAATGCTTGCCTAGAAACCTTATCTAACCATTGCCTAGAAATATACTGGATTAAACTTGAAAACGAAATGAAAAGGAACTCATTTATCCTTGCGCAATCATTAAAACCCAGAGGACATATTCATTACACCGAGAGAATGGTGACATCTCTCTGCCTCTTAAATGAAAAAGAAAAAAAAAACAACAAAACATTAGAACTATAATGTGTGTGAACACATTACGATGGGTTTAACAAAGTAACTGTGGTGGAAACTGTTGTATTCTTCTTTAACACTGGAAAGCATAATCCATATTCCTCATTTGGGCAACAGTCATGTATTCTGGGTATGATGGTGTTTGATCATTCAAGTGAAGCAAGCTCAACAAGCCACTATACAAAGCACCCAAGGGAAAAAAAAATATATATATATATGACATACTTATGGTCTGTATTGCCAAATATTGGATTCTGTATTCACAGCTGTGTGCAAATGTTTGCATCCCCTATAGTTTTCTGGTAGAAAATGTAAATTTTCCATTTACCTCATTTTTATAGTATATATACATACATACACTCACCAACCACTTTATTAGGAACACCTGTACACCTGTTTATTTATGCAGTTATCCAGTCAGCAAATCATGTGGCAGTACTATGCATAAAATCATGCAGACACAAGTCAGGAACTTCAGGTAATGTTCACATCAAACATCAGAATGGGTAAAAAATGTGATCTCTGTGACTTTAACAGTGGCATGGTTGTTGGTACCAGATGGGCTGGTTTGAGTATTTCAGAAACTATATTGATCTCCTGGGATTTCCACACACAACAGTCTCTAGAGTTTACATAGAATGGTGTGAAAAAGAAAAAACTGTGTGTGGAAGGTCTGCAGGCTGAAACACCTTGTTGATGAGAGAGGTCAGAGGAGAATGGACAGACAGGTTTGAACTGACAGAAAGGCTACAGTAACTCAGATAACGACTCTGTACAACCATGGTGAGCAGAAAAGCATCTCAGAATGCACAACATATCAAACCTTGAGGTGGATGGGATACACCAGCAGAAGACCACATCAGGTTCCAATCCTGTCAGCCAAGAGCAAGAATCTGAGGCTATCATGGGCAGAGACTCACCAAAACGGGACTTCTAATCTTCAACTGTCCAGTTTCAATGAGCCTGTGCCCAACAAAATACTGTGGTCAGAGGAAACAAAAATAGGACACTTTGGCAATAATTCAGCTTGTCATGTTTGGAGAAAGAAGGCTTGTGTGTATGATCCAAAGAACACCATTCCCACAGTGAAGCATGGGTGTGGAAGCATCATGATAATGTGACTTCTTCTCTGTAAAAAAGTACTGGGGCATTATGTGTCATCAAAGGAAACATGAATGGAGCGATGTATCAGGTCATATTAGTAGAGAATTTATTCTCATCTGTCAAGAAACTGAATCTGGGCAGAAGATGAGCATTTCACCAAGACAACAACCCCAAGCATATATCCAGAATAACTCAAGAAGGGCTTGCGTGGCCTAGCCAATCTCCTGACTTGAATCTCATTGAAAATGTATGGAGGATTATGAAGTTGCGAGGCCATCAGATGGACCCTTGTAACCCTGCTGCAAAATGCCAATTACTTCTTACCACAGACATCTCAAAGCTGTAATTGCCAACAACAGCTTTGCAGCAAAGTACTAATATTGGTAATTTGTGGTGTCTAAATACTTTTCCCCAATCCATTTTTTTAGACATATCTTTGTTTATGCTCATGAATACATACTTTCATAAATACATACGTTCATATTTACAAGTAGAAAGTCAAAAGACATTATGTGTGTAAATTTGAAGTGGATACATGGATTGGAAGTACACTATATGGCCAAAATTTTGTGGACACCTGACCATCACACCCATATGTGCTTTGCTGTTACAATAACCTCCACTTTTCTCCACTTTTTTTTTATAGGCTTTCCACTAGATTTTGAAGCGTGGTTGTAGGGATTTGCATTCAGCCACAAGGGCATTGGTGAGGTCTGATATCAAGCGAGGAGGCCTGAGGTGCAGTCAGATTTCCAGTTCATCGCAAAGGTGTTCAGTAGGGTTCAGGTCAGGGCTTTGTGCAGGCCATTCGAGTTTTTACATTCCAACCCTGTCATACCATGTTTTCATGGACCTCGCTTTACGCACAGGGGCATTGCCATGCTGGAATATGTTTGGGCCCCTTTGCTCCAGTGAAGGGAAATTGTAATGCTACAGCATACAAATACATTCTAAGCAATTATGTGCTTCCAAATTTTGTGGCAACAGTTTGGGGAAGAACCACATATGGGTGCGATGGTCAGGTGTCCACAAACCTTTGGCCATATAGGGTATACTGAATAACAAAAACAAAGGCATCTGAATAGTGACTTCCCCTCACTGTAAACTGTTACAATAGAGGGTGGAGCTAGTTATAGAGGCAAAGAATGAGCATACAGCTTATTAGAGAATACTCATATCACATTCAGAAAGGGAGAATTTTAAACTTTTAAACTGATGCACTTAATTTCACTATTAGCATCTTAATATACACTATTTGTTCAATTTCATACCTGTAATTACACTATTATACATGTAATAAAATATCATTTCATTGTCTTTTTCATCTTTTGTTAAGGTTATGCAAACTTTTGCATTTGGCTATAAATGAATTTGGCTATAATTGAATAGTCACGGTACACAAAAGGCAACTTTTAGTTCTATAGTTTGTTTATGCATATCTTGTTGGTGTATTATTGTGTTACGTGCATCCAATCACTCTTCTGCACTTTATTTTGTTACTTTTTATATTAAAAAATCACATTATGCATATGGGCTATATGTAATTCTCCAATCAGCCAATCAAGTGGCATCAGCGCAATGCATAAAGTCAGCAGATACAGGTCAAGAGCTTCAGTTAATTTTCACTCCAAACATCAGAATGGGGAAAAAAATATGATCTCACTGACCTTGAGTGTGGCATGGTTATTGGTGCCAGATGGACTGGTTTGAGTATTTCAGAATCTGCTGATCTCTTGAGATTTTCACACACAAGAATCACTAGAGTTTACACAGAATGGTGTGCAAAACAAAACATTCAGTGAGCAGTGGTTCTGTGAGCAGAAATGCCTTATTGATGAGAGAGATCGGAGGAGAATGGCCAGACTGGTTTGACAAGAAGTCTACAGTAACTTAACCACTCTTTACAAACATGGTGAGCAGAAAAGCATCTCAAAACACACAACGTGCTGAACTTTTAGGTGGATTAGCTACAACAGCAGAAGACCACATCAGGTTCCAGTCAAGATCAGGAATTTAAGGCTACAGTGGGCACAGGTTCACTGAAAGTGGACAGTTGATGGCAGCTAACTGTTAACTGACAGTTGGCTGGACAACAGGGCAGCCCTCTGTACAGCAAGGGCCAATCTGTCCCAGACCATCAGTCAGGCAAAGTGCAACTATGCACAAAGAATCCACGGTCAGTTCTGGAACACCAAGGACACATGGCGTATGTGGCAAGGTATTCAGGCCATTGCTGACTACAACGGTCAATCACATGTCTGTAATGGTGATGTCTTGCTCCCAGACACACTGAATGATTTCTATGCATGGTTTGAAGCACAGAACAAGACCACCTCAACACCCCCTGACCTGGTCCTGACAACATACCTGGCCAGGTGCTCAGGGAATGTGCTGATCAACTTGCAGATGTCCTAACAGACATTTCCAACATGTCTCTGAGCCAAGCTGTCATCCCCATGTGCTTCTAGATGACTACCATCATCCCTGTGTCAAAGAAATCGTCCATGACCTGCCTCAATGACTACTGGGCCATTGCACCTATCATTGTGAAGTGCTTTGAGCGATTAGTCATGAAACATATAAAGAGCAATCCTCCCACCACACTGGACCCATTCCAGTATGCCTACTGTCCTAATCGCTCAACAGATGATGCCACATCTGCTGCCATCCACTTGTCTTTGACCCACTTGGACAGAAAGGACAATTATGTGACAATGCCATTCATAGACTTCAGTTCAACATTCAACACAATCATCCCACAGCAACTCACAGAAAAGCTGAACCTGCTGGGCTTGACCACCTTCCTCCGCAACTAGATCCTGGATTTTTCAGTCCGTCAGGATCAGCAACATCACCTCCAGTACCACACTGAATACTGGCACTCCCCAGGGCTGTGTGTTCATTCCACTGCTGTTTACACTGCTGTTTACACTGCTCAAGCCTGTGCAGCAAAGTACAGTTGAAATCACATAATCAAATTTGCTGATGATACTACAGTTGTGGGTCTCAAAAGCAGGAATGATGAGTAAGTGTAGAGGAAGGAGGTGAAGCAGCTTGCAGAATGGTGTGGAGACAACTATCTATTTCTCAATGTTGATAAAACCGAAGAGATGATTCTTGACTTCAGGAGTACAGAGTGGACCACTTGCCGCTGTTGTCCTGTTTAGTTAATGTGCACTGTCTTGTGTATTTATTGTCCCGTATATTAATTGTATTGTCTGCACTCGTCTCATACTGTCATGTATCTGCACTTTATGTAGTCCTGTGTACTGTGCCACTGTATTGTTATGTGCTGCACCATGCAAATGAATTTTCATTCCAATGTATACAAGCTATATGGAGGAATGACAGTAAAAAACACTTGACTTGAAGATAAAAAAACAAATCACCTGGTCTTTTTCCAATCTGTGTAGGTTTTTTCAACATATATGAACAATTTATGTTCACAATGGACATCACAAACTATTGAATGAACCAGGATATGTGTCTTAAATTATAGCCTACACTTTTAAGGTTAAATCTTGAACGTTTAGGAGTTCTTTGGTTGTCCCTCTTGGGAAACCATAAAGAGTGTATGTAGAACCCCACAACTGAGTATTTCTGAAAGGGTTGCAAGTAAAGGAAGCTAAGAACCCTTATCTATACAAAGAACCCTAGAGGAACTTTCTAAGGGTTCTACTTTCTAAGAGTTTTTTTTTTAATTTAACTACACAAGGTGGTAGTTAAAAACACTTTAATGGACAAGGATATTTAGAACTGCTACCTATTAAGGTATGCATGTAAGATTTGTTGAAACATCAGCAGCACATGGCAGGAATTGCTTTACTTTGGTGCTGTGTCTGCAAAAGTTGCTAAGAAAAAATTCATAAGCAAATCAATTGGCATTGACAGCCAATAAAATGTATAAACCTATGGAGAAAAGGCAAATAATCAACAGCAATGCTGTTCTGTACACCATAACATAATTTGAATTTAAGTCCAAATTTCAAATTGAATACAAGTAACAATCTACTAATCTCTCATACAGATTAAGCTTCAGGTGAGACTATCAAATTTAGGTCCTAGAGGAAAGGTTTGTATTTTTCCATGAAAGTCACATTTAAATAAGGGATTGAATCAGATGTGATACGAGATGGACTGTAGTTTGATGTTAAATTAAAATAACTGTCAATAGAGAATTCATTTATTCTTTTATCTCCAGTAACCTCTTTGTCCTGGTTAGGGTCGCAGTGAATCCAGAGTCAATACTGGCAACACTGGGCGCAAGGCGGGAGAATCCACAGAGAAATGGGATGCCAGTCTATTGCAGGGGACAAAGCGCACACACACACACACACACATTCACATCTATGGGCAATTTAGTGTAGCCAATCCAGCTACTAGTATATTTCTGGACAGTGTGAGGAAACCAGAGAACCTGGAGGACAACCACCCGAACAGAGGGAGAACATACGAAACTCTGCACAGACAATACCCACAGACAATAGGCAGTGGTGACTCAGTGGTTAAGGCTCTGGGTTACTGACCAGAAGGTTGGGAGTTCAAGCCCCAGCACTGCCATGCTGCCACTGTTGGGCCCTTGAGCAAGGCCCTTAACCCTCTCTGTTCCAGGGATGCTGTATCATGGCCGACCCTGTGCTCTGACCCCAGCTTCCTAACAAGCTGGGATATGCGAAGAAAAGAATTTCACTGTGTTGTAATGTATATGTGACAAATAAAGGCTGCTGTTGCTAGCCCAAGCTCAGGACCAAACATACAACAGACAATTTCCCAGTTTAATTTAGTCTAACAATATTGCTTTCTGGAAGACAAGCTTTTACCTACTGTAGCTTTTACCTACTGTACTGTTAACCTGTTGTAAAATTTTTGACAGTGTATTTGCACAACCCTTATTGACCTAACGGGCAGGGGTGGCTCTGCGCTTAGGGCTCTGGCTTATTGAATGGAAGGTTGTGAGTTCAAATCCCAGTAACACCAAACTGTTACTACTGGGTCCTTGAGCAAGGCCCTTAATCCTGATCTAATCAGCTGAATCACCTGTAAGTCAGGGTAAAGAAAGGACAAAAGCACCTGTCAAAGGACTAAATGGAAATGTACATGTGTCCATTAGCATAAGAGATGAATATACAGATATTCTGTCCCAATTCTGAAATATGTTACAAGGATATGTGAATTTAACAGACTGCACATAGGCAGTCTATGGACAAACAGAAGTAAAGTCTGAAGTGTTGAGGCAGTTGATGGACAAACAGAAGTAAAGTATAACTATAAAGTACTCTTATAAAAGCTTCTAGGGTCTAGATACTACATTAATTATCCAGCAGAGAAACCATTTGGGATTTAATTTACTTTGTCATTTCAGTGTTGCAGTTCTGCAGCATGGCAAGGGTTAAACATGCTCACCGTTCTTCGCAGTGCATTGTGGGATAGTAGGCGATTCACAATGGCGGCGAAACCAAATCAATTTAAACTTTTGTACCTAAGTTGGATACACGTAGCGGTTCTTTCACTTAATACCTTTACTGACGCCACTGACTTGACGTGGGATGAAAACGGATACATTGTGTACTGCCCCTGCATGGGTAACTGTACATTTTGCGACACTTTTACAGAAAGGTGTTTGTATCAACACGGGAATTATGCTAAACCTAACCGGATATCAGTGAGGCAATTCTGTTGAATTAAACCGTCGTCACCTTCTCTCAGAGCTGTTAAGAGAATGTGTTCATGTTTGTCTTTTGTCTCAGGTCGGTTTGGAAACCAGGCGGATCATTTTCTTGGCTCGCTGGCTTTTGCTAAAATGCTGAACCGGACTTTAGCGGTTCCGCCGTGGATCGTTTACCGGCATCACGCGCCTCCGTACACTAACGTGAGTGCTGTTCTCTAGCGCCATTCACTCCCACAGCTCATGGACTCAAGACTCTGCATGTCATTAGCATCGAATAACTGACAGTAATTAGACCAAAATATATGAGATCATACTGGGGCAGTCCTAACCGACATGTTAAACAAAATAAACAGGAAGCAAGCGTTCAATGCAAAGCAAACAAACAAACAAACAAATAAATAAATAGTATCTCTACTCATCACAAGATAGTGGTGCTTTCTCACAAATGCAGCTCCACATTTCCTATATCATGCATCTTGTCTGCCTACATTTAGACTACAAACTACCCAGTATGACTTCAAACTCCTCAAAGAGTTTTATCTATCTATCTATCTATCTATCTATCTATCTATGCATCCCAGTCCTTTAGGCTCCTAACATGAATGTGAGATTTGGATATAAAGGGTTGTTTCTGTGGTGCCAGTTTGATGCAAGGCTCATCACAAGATCACTCATTTTATCTCTCTTATCTTAAGGAATTTAATTCATAGGAAGGTGACTAGACTGTACACTATAAATTTGTGCATTGTTAGTTTAATTGCTTGATTTAAAATCAGTCCAGCCTCTTATAGAGCCAACCCTTATAGATCTGTCCAACAGAGAAACATTGTTTTGCTGTATATTCAGTCTGCTTTCTGCTCCCCTGTAACAGGTGCATGTGCCTTACAGCGAATATTTCCAGCTGGAGCCGCTGAAGCAGTACCACCGTGTGGTGAGTCTGGAGAACTTCATGGACCATCTGGCTCCGATACACTGGCCACCGGGCCAGAGAACTGCTTACTGCTTCGAGTCGGCCCTCCAGCGGAGTTCAGATAAGAAGAGCTGCCCTATGAAGGTGTGACAGGTTTTGGTGGGAAGATGTTGCAGAGCATGTTATAACAGCCATAGACTGAATGCCGTCGCTTTAATTAAGTCTTTGCTACGTGTTTGGGAGTATTAGACCCTGACTTAAGTCACTTAAGATGACAGCCAGTATGCAGAAAAGACCTTGAGTGATTCTGTGGACTGTATGTTCCTATCTGTGTCTTTGATAAAGAATAATGACATGGATTGCAATATATGCATAATTATACTGACAGCAAAGGTAGCCATATGATGATCAATATGATAATTTAGTATTACTTAATACAACACTTTTGGCATTTTGTTGAGATGTGTTATATCAAGGTAGTATCCCTATTTTCTTTGTTTGGAAAAGACTCACAGATTAGACATTGGCAGAGTGAAATATGAAGATACAACTTTCAGCATTAAAGATGTATGAAATGCTATTCAGTCGTTTTATTTGGTGGTTTAATAGAAGGTGGAAATTAAAATTATTAAATGTTCTTCTTCGCATCAGTAATAAAGCCCTGCCACCTACTGGCCTTTTAGGATAATTACTGATTTTATATACAGGATGGGAATCCATTTGGTCCATTCTGGGACCACATCGGAGTTGAATTTGACCGTTCTGTCCCGTTTGGTGGCCTGTATTTCAGCTCCTACTACATTCCACATTGGATTAAAAGGTATGAAAATGTTGATGTTTCATGATTTCATTACACTGCTTCAGCTAGAGTGACTGATCACAAAAGTGTTTGATTTAGTCAGCCATCACAGAAATGCAGTTAAATCCATTACTCCAGGTTTCCCCCAGCGGAGCACCCGGTGCTGGCTCTTCCTGGAGCTCCAGCCCAGTTCCCCGTGTTGGAGGAGTATTTGGACCTGCAGCGCTATGTCGTGTGGAGTGAGAGGATGATGCAGGATGGGGAGAAGCACATCAGCTCGCTGCTTACCAGACCTTACGTGGGGATTCATCTCCGCATTGGATCAGACTGGGTGAGTGCTGTGTGCTTGTTTATGCAGCACCCTGGGGTGCCTAAAGTTACAACACTGCTGTATTTGTGTCTCACAGTGTTGTGTTAAGATTTGCATTTCTTTTGTAACTGTAAATATGCGGAATAGTTTTTCAAATTAATCTATCAGTTTAGTGCTCAGATTTTTTTTGAATCCTGTGGATGTTGCTCCACGTTTGTCTCTTGTCTTTTCCATTTTAACATGATACTCTTTTGGTATTGACTGATATCTGATACTGACATATTCTTAGTAACCGAGCTGATTCTGCATGAGTCTGAAATTGTTATGTGCTGTGTTCACAAATAAGATCTGTATCATGTCTGTCAAAATAAAATGCATCAGTACCAATCCAACATTTCAGAAAAATCTGCACCAGGACCAATATACTGTATCAAACTGGTACAACCCTAACTGCTACTGTTGTCACTGTCTTGCCATTTTTAAGTATACCAATAAGAACTAGTTGTAGCTATAATTTCAAATGACTTTACTCGCAGTCACCTCAATCATATTACCAACTTGCATGGGAAATGAATGGTCACCTTTTTCTTTGTTGCTTGCTAGTGTTAATATAGGACAAGGGTGAAACTAGGCTTTTGAATCCTATAGGCCAGACTCTAGACTTTACCACCAGCCCTTTCTCAGTCTCTCATTCATTTTCTCACCTCCTCTAGCAAAATGCCTGCAAGCTGCTGCAGTCAGGCGATGCCGGTCCCCACTTTATGGCCTCACCGCAGTGTGTGGGTTATGACAGACAGACAGCACTACCGCTCACCTTGACCATGTGTTTGCCTGACCTGAAGGAAATCCTGCGTGCTGTCAAGCTCTGGGTGAAAAAGATCAAAGCTCAGTCTGTCTACATTGCCACTGACTCAGAGTCTCACAGCTCTGATATTGAGAAACTCTTCAAAGGAAAGGTGACTTGACCTCCAATTGAGGAAGTGAAGAAAATGTTATTTGCTCATCCAGTGGTAAAATGTCAGTAGGTAGCAGCAAATTAAGCTAGTATTTGATGTTCATGTTCAAAGCACACTTTTAACCTCTTCAGGTATTTAAACATTTTGCCTCCCTACTTTTAAAAGCCCTTACAAAATTTGGAGTAGTGATTCTTTTGTTAGGTGTTTGATGATAGTTTGATGATATGAGAATTCGGTATGACAGTTATCATGGTTCTCATGCAAGGAATAAAACACCACAGCGTGTACTGTTACAGGAAGATAATCAGCAGCGGGTTGGTGTTATACATTACCAAGTGGATGATTTTTCAATAACAGCATGTCCCGAAGTATATTATTCCTCTTACTCCAACGCTAACAATTTCTTATTTATTAAGGAAATGTGCATCATATGTTTTATTCAGTTATAGTTACTTAATGTTATGGAACATCCATGAGACAAGTTAGTTCATGTTATCACCTATGTTATAACAGCTGTAAACAGTTGTTTCCTCACCAGCCTCTCTTTTTTTTCTCTTGTGTGAAGTTAATAAGATAGCAAATGCAGCTTGATATGTTACTGAGAAACCACAAACTGCAAAGTCCCGAAGACTTTCCAGTGTTGGAAAAGAAACATATTTAATTCTATACTTTAAGTGTTGACATTGGAGACTCCAAAAATGCCAAATAAACATCTCTGTACAGAAAGCTTCACCCTATCAATAATTACATGTATTTGTACATGTGTCTATATAGGTCCCTGTGTATGTTCTTACTATAAAAACAAAAATGTTTTAGAATGAGCACATTAATATAAACCTGATTTGCCTTGCAACCAGAACTACTGTCTGAGCCATGCTCATGCTGAACACACTCTGACCAATTAGAATCAGGAATTCATCAGCGCTGTGGTACAAAGCTGAATAACAGCAGACATGATATCTTGGGGATTAGGTTATTAGTTTTTTTTTCTTATCAAGATCATTTGGATTTCTAATTATTTTTCATTGTAGACTTATTTTATTGATCTATGTAGATTGAGGTTGTCACTGTTTGGTTTACAAGTAATTGCCGTTTAATCTCATTCTTTTTCTTTTATCTTGTCCACAACCTCATTTTTGCTCTCTCTCTTTATGCAGGTAAAGGTGGTCAGTGTTCATCCAGACGTGGCTCAGCTTGACCTGTACATCTTGGGCCAAGCCGACCACTTCATAGGCAACTGTGTCTCATCCTTCTCAGCCTTTGTTAAGCGGGAAAGAGATATCCATGGCAGGTCCACCTCCTTCTTTGGCATGGACTACCCTGTCAAAAAGGAAAGAAAAGATGAACTTTAGAAACCATCTTGCACTGAAGTGTTCATAACTGTGAAAGCTGACTCTTTGTTTTAGTGATCTCAGGTGAATAGTTTACAGAAGGGTTTTTGGTTTAGTGTAAAAGGCACAAAAGGTTTCAAACTTATAACTCCATACAGAAGTATTTTTCAGATTAGAACATTCCATGATTGAACACACCCATATTGATAAACAGTACACGTATATAGTACTCACAGGCTGCTGCCTTTCATGCTAATGTACTCCTGTTAATTTAGCTGTTTAGATGCTAAAACAAATGCTGATCTATGTATGTATGTTGTGTTCACATAAACAGTAAAATACAATAGGATATATAACTTTATGAACTAGAAGCTAGCTGACATTTGGTGTGTAATAGTTGTGTCTTATTGGAAAGCGATCCCCTCCTCAGGGGCAGTAAATGATCCTCTGGATGCTAATTATAGTGGAGTGAGGAGCCCAGATTAGTCACTTGGTTTGTGCTTAATAACAAACCTGCACACTACAAAAAGGGATGCAAGGGTCTGTTCCTTCAAAAGTGAGCATACTGTATATGGTCTAGTTGTATAATTTTTGTAAAGCCGGTGGAGAATAAATTGTATTTTAATTTGAATCTGCGCATACCTGCATTGAATTTTCTAATGGAGAAAATAAATCTCAAGTCAAGTCAAGTGGAGTTTATTGTCATTTCAACCATATACAGCCAGTTAGTACATAGTGAAATGAAACAACGTTTCTCCAGGCCCAAGGTGCTACATAAGACGAACACAGAACTACAAGGGACTACATAATTTATACATAAAAAGACAAAAATAGCACCATTTTGTATCCGGAGTGGCCGCTGCGTGCTACTGCCGCGCCGCCATCTTCAGTTGTCCGACTGTCTTGTTTTTGTCTTGTTGTGATCCACTGGCTGTCAGAAGATGTATACGTGTCCTAAACTAGTGTACATGTCAGGGTTACTGTCTGTGTGGAGTATTTGTGCATGTTCTCCCTATGTCCATGGGGGTCTTCTTTGGGTTCTCTGGTTTCCTCCCATCTCCCAAAAATATGCTAGTAGCTGGATTGGCTACACCAAATTGCCCTAGAATGTGTGCATACGTGGTGCCCTGCAACGGACTGGTGTTCCATCCAGTGTGTATTCCCGCATTGTAGCCAGTCCCAGGAATAGGCTCTGAATCCACCGTGACCCTGACCAGGATAAAGTGGTTATTGGAGAAGAATTAAAAAGAATTAATGAATTAAAAACTTGCATTGAGCATTAGCAAACTGAGTTAGATGATTAGTAAGTTTAGCCCTCATAAGAAAATAACCAAAAGTGTGATAGAATATCTCAAATAAAACCGGAGCTGTTAGTTCGTTTTTGTTTGATATTTCAAGATCATGATAAAGGTTAGATTTGCATCAGTCAAATATGGAGGCTGTAAAGTCGCTTTGTATTTTGCCCTTTGTTACACCATTCAGTTACACTGTATTTGTTATTTAAGCTTACACTTTAAAAAATGGAGGAAATTTTCATTTTATCCTGCCCCTTCTCCTTTCTGCTTCAGGTCATGGTCTAATAGTGATGGGAATTCTGCCTGTTTTGAGTGAGTCAGATCATTTGGCTTTTCTCCTCAGTAAGAGCTGTTTCTCAGCTCTCAGATCTCTCATTTCCATTTTCAGGCCATGCTTTTCATATTTTGACCAGTGATTTTTCTTCTTGTCTACCTTAACAAGTTGTACTCTAATTAACAAAATAATGGAGCATTGCATTTGATACATTCTATTTAAATGTTTGCAAGGCATTACATATGTGCACTGACAAAACTCCTAAGCATCCCTGTATTAATTTTTTGCCTGCTGTGTCTGTGCTTTATTAAGAAGATGGATTTCTGTTGATCCTGATCACTGACCTTTGTGTTCACTGTTTAGCAATGGCTGTATTGTTCACAGGTCAGACTGACTTTGGTCAACTGAGACAGAACACCCTTGACTATGTTTTTTTTTTTTTTTTTTTTTTTTAAGGGACAGAAAAGATGGGACTTGCACGCATACCTGATCTCTCTCTTTCTCACACACACACGCACACACGCACACACACACACACACACACACACAACTTCTCATGCTTGGGGGTGCTCCTAGCAGCAAGTGTGTGTGAGATCAGGTATGTGTGCAAGTAAGACATGGAGGTAATGAACATAAACTCACCAATTTGTTTTTTTTTTGTAAAAAGCACATGATGCTGAATGATATTTCACCACTTTTTGTAGTTTATTCTCAGGTCAATGACTCAAACATAATATAAATATGAAAGGGGCATAGCAGATGCACCAAATGCAGAAAATTAAACACGTAGAGTTTCATGCTGAAAATATTTTGTATGGTAAAAGTAGAAATTCGGTTCATTTTGGCCCGAAGAGACCTCAAGGTTCAGCACGTTTGACTACAAACAGTACATCTTCAGCAAGCATCAGCTCTCAACGTTCACCTAATGGAGCCGATTCAAAGAGCCGATTCAAAGAGCCGACTCTCTAGTGAACGATACATAACTAATCCAAACACACGGTATCCACTGCAACACAGACAGATCACTCACTCCCACACACGGAGCAGCGGTCGTGCAGGAGCATGCAGAAATGGCTGACGGAGAGGGTTCCTGGGCGTGCAGGTAACATTCTTTCTCTGCGTATTAACGTGTTATTTTATTGGAAACAGTGTGACACAGCAATACGACAAGCTGTTGTTGTGTTTAGCGGATGGAGCTAGCTCGCTAAGCTAACTGCTGTGGTCGTAAACCAGTCAATGTTTGCCGTTGCTAGGCCGCTACAGAGGGAGGTTGCCGGGAGCTGTGTCCTGATTCAGCTAGCATTAGCTAGCTAGCTTGTTAGTTACCTACATTTGCAAAACCGTTATGCGCTTTTGCTAGCTAGCTCAAGCAGTACACAGTTTGTCCGAGATTTATCAGCGCTCCAGAGATGACAATAACCGTAGTGAGTGCAGGAATATCTTTCAGAAAATGTTAGACACGAGCTAAAGGCTGCTCTAGCTAGCTCACTAGGCTCATGTCAGCTTTTAAGGTTCCTAAATAAGCCTATTTATTAGCATAGTCAGTATATTTGGTTATCAGTTATGACCAGTTCCAGACAATATGTGCTAAGCAAATTAGATAAATTCTAGATAAAGTGGCCATCTATTGTGTTTGGGTTAAACTTGAAAGAGTGGTTGTGGACAGTACTGTTGTCAAACACCTTGAAAGAGAATGTAAATGTGTTCATGAGCTAATACTGTAGCTGTTGGTGTGTCTCTTGCTGTTGTCTTAGGGTTAGTATGATTCCTAAAGAGACCAGTTATGTTCTCAACCTGGGCAACATTAGATTTACTTACAATAAACTAGCAATTTTTTTATTTTTTTTTATTTTTACACGCATGTCCATAGTACAGATATGAACAGTATTGGTTATTGTTTGATAAGGAGTCATTTAGTAGTTGATCAGAGCATTGTACACTCCCTCTTCCATAATCTTACCTGACTAAGCACTAACAAGAACCTGGCCACATGTAAAATAATGACTTTCATCTCGGGATAGAACTGATTTAGAATATAATAAAATATCTTTATTGTTGTTATACAATTGCAGTGAAATTTGGTTTGCAACTTCCAATAGTATAATAAAGCAAGATATACTAGCAATACAAATATAAACGCACACTCACTGAGCACTTTATTAGGAACACTGTACTAATACTGGGTAGGGCCTCCCTTTGCTCTCAAAACAGCATCAGTTCTTTGTGGCATGGATTCCATAAGATGTTGGAAACATTCCTTTGAGATTTCAGCTGCACTTTCATGCTGCGAATCTCCCGTTCTACCACATCCCAAAGGTGTTCTATTGGACTCAGATTCGGTGACTGGGAAGGACATTGAACTCATTGTCATGTTCATGAAACCAATTTGAGATGACTTTTCCTTTCTGACATGGTGCATTATCTTGCTGGAAGTAGCCATTAGAAGATGGGTAAATTGTGACCATGAAGGGATGCACGTGGTCAGCAACAATACTCAAATAGGCTGTGGCATTCAAGTGATGATTGATTGGTATTAACGGGCCCAAAGTGTGCCATGAAAACATGCCCCACAGCATTACACCACCTCCACCAGCCTGGACTGTTGACACAAGGAAGGTTGGGTTCATGGATTCATGCTGTTGGTGCCAAATTCTGACCCTACCATCTGTGACTCAGCAGAAATCGAGATTTGGTCTAGGCTACAAGGATCAGTCCAGGCTACGCTTTTCCAGTCTTCAGCTGTCCAGTTTTGGTGAGCCTGTGCCCACTGCAGCCTCAGCTTTCTGTTCATGACTTGCAGAAGTGGAATCTGACGTGGTCTTCTGATGTTGTAGTCCATCCGCCTCAATGTTCGATGTGTTGTGCATTTTGAGATGCTTTTCTGCTCACCAAGGTTGTAAAGAGTGATTATCTGAGTTACTGTAGCCCTTCTGTCAGCGTGAACCAATCTGGCCATTCTCTGTTGACTTCTCTCATCAACAAGGCGTTTCCATCCACAGAACTGCTGCTCACTGGCTGTTTTTTCTTTATTGCGTCATTCTGAGTAAGCTCTAGAGACTGCTCTGTGTGAAAATCCCAGGAGATCAGCAGTTATAGAAGTATTCAAACCAGCCCGTCTGACACCAACAATCATACCACGGTCAAAATCACTGAGATCACATTTTTTTCCCCATTCTGATGGTTGATGTGAACATTACGCAAAGCTGCTGGCCTGTATCTGCATGATTTTATGCATTGCACTGCTGCCACATGATTAGCTGATTAGTTAATTGAGTTCCAACATGGCAATGGACATGCACTAAAAAGTATAATATGTACTAATAGCATAAAGATAACAGTAGAATGGTCTATAGTGAATTCCCTAAAATAGCTTAACTTTACACACTTTCTGATGTGTGATAATGCAATAAAATGTGATCTGAAATAAGTAAATAAAATCAGATCTGCTGTTGAAATAGTGGGGTTTGAGTTGATTTTAGATGTACTTACACTGTGCCACAATGGGTATGATACAATCCTGATAGCAACATGCTCTTCCACTTGAAAGTCATAGCAGTTCACACTCCTCAATTTGTATGAAAAGCTACAAAGATTATCTATGCATTCATACCAGTTCTTTTGACTTAATTCATATGAAATCAACCAAAATCCAGCTACATCTTCTTAAATGTTAGGATTTGTATGATTTTCTCATGAGATTGGGTTGGACTAACTAATGTCTTCAGCGTTGTTGCCAATTTGGTGAATTTAGCCTTTTTCATAGTCACTGTGATTTTAAAAATCTTTTGAAACAATGAGCTATTTTAGCTATTTTTTAAAAATATTTGGTATTTTAAAATGTTTTTTTTAAACAAAAACACTACATTACCTACATTTGTCCAGTGGGTTAAGCCATTCACATATTTGTTGATCCCACTACACAAATCTTTCCCCTGCCAGTAAGTGTAATTTTATATTCCACCAGTCCCTGAGTATTGCTGAATGGTGCATTTGTGCTTACAGGTCATTCTCCAAGTAGGCCATGCATGCAGTAAAATGGCAGAGAAAAAAATGAAAAACAATTTCTGAGGAGGAGGAGTTATGCATATAGATTTTGAGTGGGAGGGATTTGGCCTTCAAACTTCAGCATAAGGTTGTTTGTGTGTAGTCCGCTGCTTTTCAGGCAAACTGCAGAACTTGTTTGAGGGTACATTAAATGCTGTTGTCTTAACAAATAAGCGTTTTCTGTTCTTATTGCAGGTTCTGATGCTGGCAGTGCCATCACTGTGAAGTAATACTGCAAGCAAATAAATCGATGCCGGCAAGTGCAGCAAGGTGCAAGTAGGAGCAATCATGTCCAGAAGCAAGAGCTCTGAGTCTGTAAAAGTTGTGGTGCGGTGTCGCCCCATGAATGAAAAAGAGCATGCTGCAAACTTTGAGAGGGTGGTCTCTATGGATGTAAAGTTAGGCCAGATTGTAGTGCGCAATCCAAGAAGTGGGTCCACTCATGAACACCCCAAAGTTTTCACTTTTGACTCGGTCTACGACTGGAACTCAAAGCAGGTTGACCTCTATGATGAGACATTCAGGCCATTGGTGGACTCAGTATTGTTGGGCTTCAACGGCACCATCTTTGCTTATGGACAGACAGGTACAGGGAAGACGTACACAATGGAAGGGGTACGCAATGACCCAGAAAAAAGAGGTGTCATTCCCAATTCCTTTGAGCACATTTTCACACATATCTCCCGATCACAGAACCAGCAGTATCTGGTCAGGGCATCATACCTGGAGATCTACCAGGAGGAGATCAGGGACCTGTTAGCCAAGGACCAGTCTCGTCGCCTGGAGCTGAAAGAGAGACCTGACACAGGTGTTTATGTCAAAGACCTTTCTTCATTTGTCACTAAAAGTGTCAGGGAGATTGAGCATGTTATGAATGTAGGGAACCAGAACCGTTCAGTTGGCTCAACCAACATGAATGAGCATAGTTCCCGTTCCCATGCCATATTTGTTATCACTATTGAGTGCAGTGAGTTGGGTCCAGATGGAGAGAACCACATCCGTGTTGGGAAACTCAATTTGGTTGACCTGGCAGGAAGCGAAAGGCAGACAAAAACAGGTGCTCAAGGAGAACGACTAAAGGAGGCTACCAAAATCAACCTCTCCCTGTCTGCTTTGGGTAATGTCATTTCTGCATTAGTGGATGGCAAAAGCACTCACATTCCGTACCGAGATTCCAAGCTCACACGTCTTCTCCAGGACTCGTTGGGAGGTAACGCCCGAACTGTCATGGTGGCCAACATTGGACCAGCCTCCTACAATGTAGAGGAGACTCTTACTACGCTACGCTACTCGAACCGTGCCAAAAACATCAAGAACAAACCCCGCATCAACGAAGACCCCAAGGACGCCCTTCTACGGGAGTTTCAGGAGGAAATTGCTCGTCTGAAGCAGCAGTTGGAGAAACGATCAGGGAAAAAGAAGAAGAAAAGGCGGAAGAGGAGAGTTGGGGAGGGAGGAGAGGAACTGGATGACGATGTGGAAGACGAAGATGATGATGATGATGATGATGAGGAAGGGGCGGATGGGGACAAGAACATAGCTGATTATTGGCGGGAGCAGCAGGAGAACCTGGAGAAGGAGAAGAAAGCCATTATGGAGGACCACAGCCTGGTGGCAGAGGAGAAACAGCGACTGCTTTTGGAGAAGGAGAAGAAGATGGATGATCTCCGCCGGGAAAAGGAGGCATCTGAAATGCTGGCAGCCAAAGTCAAGGTAACTTGAAAGGGCTAGTCATGCCCCTAATATTACTTTACAGCCTTTACTTTGGCAGAAACATCAGGCAGTAAAGAACCTGGCCTTTTAGACTGTAACATTTTCTCTGATGACCATTTTTGCTCTTACTCTAAGGCTATGGAGAGCAAGCTATTGGTGGGAGGGAAGAACATTGTTGACCACACTAATGAGCAGCAGAGAATTCTGGAGCAGAAAAGGCAGGAAATTGCTGAACAGGTAAAGCTACCATATGACAATAGTAAGCAGTACTATCTGTGAACAGTATTTATCTGTTTACTGTAATTAGTGCTTTCTTCTCAGTCTCTTTTGGCTACAGTAAAAGTAAATTTCTATAATAAATGGTATTTTTTTGTTTTACAAGAAAAGCTATGTTCAGATAGATTTATAAATAGGAGTTGAATGTGCACCATCATTTTGGATAAACAGCATTTGGTGCCTACTGAATGCCTATTGGATTATGCCATTGTATACCCATTCTTCTACTTTTTTGTTTGCATTCTTGTGTGTATGAGTAGAAAAGGCGTGAACGGGAGATGCAGCAAGAGGTGGAGTGTCGTGATGAAGAAACTCTTGAGCTGAAGGAGACGTACAGCTCACTGCAACAGGAAGTTGACATAAAGACCAAAAAACTGAAAAAGGTACAGCAAGATATATAATAAAATTAAATATATGGATTGGCAGTTCCACTAGTTCCACTAATAAGATTAACTCTACACACAGCTGACCAGATACATTGTTGGGTGTTGCACAAATCTCAGCACAGCAGTGGCACTGACGCTATAGTGCGTCTGGTGTTGGTAAAAGTGTATTAGGCACAGCAATTTTACTGAGGTTTTTTAAAAAATTGAATCATTACTGGTCTCTTTATTAGACACACCTATCTTGTTGGTACACCTGGTAGGTGTATTGAACCTGATACACTTGTCCCAGTGCCATACACACTGCCATGCCACCAACATATCAGAGTCACAGCTGTGCTGAGAATGATCCACCCTGCAAATAATATATGGTTGTCCCTTTCTACTGATGAATGGGGTACATGGTGTCTGGAAAATAGTCAGTAATTATACCTACAAAAGAGCACCTATTTAATATATAATATTTTACACAATGTAGTATAGTAAGAGTTTAGTGTGTATTGGATTGGTGCTGCATTCACATAAAGGCCTTTGCAAGCATGTTAAGGTTTGCTAAATTATTCAATTCAATTAAATTTTATTTGTATAGCACTTTTAACAATGGACATTGTCACAAAACAGCTGTACACAAATAAGTACATTCAGGATATAAATTTTAAATGTAGGAATTTATCCCTAATGAGCAAGCCAGAGGCAACGGTGGCAAGGTAAAACTCCCTGAGACGATATGAGGAAGAAACCTTGAGAGGAACCAGACTCAAAAGGGAACCCATCCTCACCTGGGCGACAACGGATAGTGCATTTATAAATAAATCCCTTCTATAACTGTGTACTACATGATCAAATAGTGCAATTGTGTAACCATGAAATTCATTACAGTTTTCACATGAAGTCTGTTTTGTTGAACTTAACCACTGTTCACTGATGGAGAAATGAATGCAAAATCGTTCATGGCAATTGCAGTCCTAAAGCTATCATAGCAATTGTAGTCCTAAGCCATCATAGCATAACTGTTCATATGAATGGTCCAAAGCCATCTTCATGGTTTTTAAGTGGTACCATCCTCAGTAATCTCAGTGATCTTCAGGCTTAGGAGCCGTCCTCAGCAGCAGCGAGTGATTTCCAATTGATGAGAACTCCAACCAGAAGTAAGGTATCAGGATGGATCAGGCAGGTCTGGAGAGCAGAAAGGGTCAGGACAACTGGTATCTCAGGAGTAGCATGTGTAGCTTGAGAGACAAGGAGAGATTATTAGGTATGCTTATTGTCTTGTAATGGTTAGGGACAATGTACTTTGCATGCAGAGTGCAAGCAGGGACTCCGGCAAGACTAGATGTGACAGCATAACTGAAATGGAAAGCCAGAAGGTAGAACAAACATGAGGTTGCCCTGGGACATAAAGCGGCCAGCCACTCCACCGTCAACAAACCTGAGTGAATGCGTGTGAGTGGGTGGCGACAGCATCCAAACATCCCGGTTCACCACAATACTCCATGCCTGTGAACTTTCCAGATCTGATTCTTTACCTAAGAGAAAACTATTCACAAACGGTTTGACTAAACAAATATGATTTTAGCCTATACTTAAACACTGAGACTGTGTCTGACCCCCAAACACTAATTTGGAAGGCTGTTCCATAACTGTGGAGCTTTGTAAGAGAAAGCTCTACCTCCAGCTGTAGCCTTCACTATTCGAGGTACCAACAAATAGCCTGCACCTTTTGATCGAAGTAGGCATGAGACCATTCAGTGCTTTATAGGTCAAAAATAGTATTTTATAATCACTGCGAAATTTGACTGGGAGCCAATAAAGTGTGGATAATATAGGGGTGATATGGTCATATCTTCTGGTTCTAGTAAAGACTCTTGCAGCTGCATTCTAGACTAACTGGAGCTTGTTTATGCACCTGCTGGGACAGCCAGACAGTAAGGCATTGCAATAATCCAACCTAGAGGTAACAAAAGCATGAACTAATTTTTCTGCATCGTGTAGTGAGGTTATATTTATTATCTTAGTGATATTTCTGAGATGAAAGACTGTCCTAGTAATATTATCTACATAAACTTCAAATGAAAAACTGGAGTCAATAATCACACCAAGGTCCTTTACTGCTGCACATGATGAAACAAAAAGGCCATCCAGGGTTACTATGTAATCAGAAAGCTTTCTTCTTTCTGCATGTGGTCCTAGTACAATACTTCTGTCTTGTCAGAATTAAGTAAAAGGAAGTTAATAAGCATCTAATGTCCTTTACACATTCCTCAACTTTATTAAGCTGGTGTCTGTCATCTGAGCCAGGAGAGGGCCATTCCTTTAACGCCACCAACATTTTCTAGTCTATCAAGGAGAATAGCATGATCAGTGGTATCAAAAGCTGCACTAAGGTCAAGCAGCACAAGCAAGGAGACACAACCCTGATCAGAGGCCAGTAGTAGGTCATTTACCTCTTTAACCAGCGCTGTCTCTGTGCTATGAGGAGGCCTAAATCCTGACTGATACATTTCATGAATGGTATTCCTATGTAGGTATGAGCATAATTGCTGTACTACAGGCTTTTCTAGGATCTTGGAGATAAAGGGGAGGTTTGATATTGGCCTTTCGTTGGACAATTGACAGGGGTCGAGGTCAGGTTTTTTTAATCCGGGGTTTGATAACTGCTACTTTAAATGATTTAGGTACATAGCCAGTGCTAAGGGAAGAATTGATTATTTTTAGAAGAGGTTCAATTGCTTCTGGAATTATCTGTTTGAAGAAACATGTAAGTAAGGGATCTAGTACACAACTTGAAGATTTTGATGAAGAAATTAGTGAAATTACTTTGGTCTTTTGAAGGGCAGTAAAACATTCTATTTGTTGAATCTGATATTGTTATATTATGAATCTGATATTATCTACAGGGTTGGTTATAAAACTGTCTGGTATTAAATTAATAGTCTGAATATTTTGCGTGATATTTTCAATTTTGCCATTGATAAAATTCATGAAGTCATCACTCCTATATAATGATTGTGTGCATGTTTCTATTGTGGTCTTATTCCCAGTTAATTTTGCTACAGTATTAAATAGGAATCTATGATTATTTTTGTATCTTCAATTAGGGTGGAGAGATGCATTAATCTAGCAGCACTAAGAGATTCTCTATAGTTCAGCAGGCTATCCTTCCATGCTGTTTGAAATACTACCAAATTAGTTTGGCACAATTTACGTTCTAATCTTCGAGTGGTCTGTTTTAAGGTGCGTGTGTGATTGTCATACCAGAGTGCTAGCTTTTTCTCTCTAATTATCTTTCTTTTAAGTGGAGCTACCATATCTAGCATGTAGTGGAACATTGACTCTAATCATTCAGTTGCTTAATCAAGTTCTTTGGGATCAGATGGTGATCCACTCATAGTTGATAACTCTGGGAGATTATTGATAAAACTCTGTGCAGCAGCTGACCTGAATGTAAGTTTGACGTGGTGGCGTGGCAAGGTGCATATATTATGACTGACAAATTTTAAAAGAGATGAGATAATGATCTGAGATAGCTTCAGACTGTGGGAAATGTAACTATATTTTCTATGTTTAATCCGATTGATAGTATTAGATCAAGAGTGTGACCACTATTATGAGTGGGTCCTATTACATTCTGATTGACCCCTAGTGAATCTAGAATGGACACAGCCACTGTTCTCAGAGGGTCTTCTGTGTTACCAAAATGAATATTAAAGTCTCCAACAATTAATGCTTTGTCTAAAGAGAACCAGGTTAGAGATGAAATCTGCAAATTCACAAAGGAATACAGGAAATGAGAGCAGCGCCTTCCCGAGTGGGATCACTCTCACTAACCCTCTCTAGATTCTGGATGTGCACCTCTAATGCTGCAGTCTTCTCCGTCAGAGTGATAACTAATATACACTAGCAAATAAAGCTATTACTAACGGCGGAGGAAGAATGACTAAACATCCTGCACTCGACACACTGAACAAGCTGAATGTCTGCTATGTCGAGTGTTTAACGTAACTTAGTCGATTTATTTAATTAATTAATTATATAAATAATATAAATATTATATATATTTATATAAATTATATAAATAAGATTTATTATAAAAATATAAAGGCTCTAATTCTGATAATATGAATAATGTTGCATGTCTAGTTGCTGCCAGCTGAATGTCCTTAACGGTTACTATTGAATATCAGATTAGACAAGATCAAGTACATGTGAGTACACGTTTTTAGGTTTAATTGCAACGCTTCCATTTTTTTTTTTCAGGCCAGCTGTCCCTAGAAACTTTCCTGCTTCCTCTTTCATAGTCATCCGTGACTACACCTGATAAATTTATTTTTGCCTGTAAGCGTGCGTATAGTTTTTGTATTGATCTCCATGTTTTGTCTCGCTCAGCTCTTTGCCAAGCTACAAGCAGTGAAGGCAGAGATCCATGATGTCCAGGAGGAGCATATTAAAGAGAGACAAGAGCTGGAGCAGACACAGAACGAATTGACCAGAGAACTCAAACTAAAGTATGAAGCTTTCACTTCTCTTTTCTGTGTCTCTCTTTATGTGTAACGATTTTAAGAGTTGCTCCTGAGCAATGTATCATTTCCCCTGCAGTCTCCTCCCTTGTTCGTGTTTTATTTTGTACAGATTTTGCTTTTGTCTTGTTTTTACTTGTTAGCAGTTCAAGCACCTCTGAATCATATAAGCTTCCCCTGTTAAAGTGTTGTTGAATGTCTGTGCAATTCCTGGTGTAAATAAGAGGTGGATATTGCACAGAAAAAACTGTGAAAGTGGTTCTCTGGAATTATTATATCTTTGTGGTGAAGCAGACTGGCTGAAAGTAGGAACTCAGTACTGCTTCACTGGGTCCTATTGTTCCGGTTCAGTTCATTAACAACAAGATCTGCTTGTTCCACTTGCCACTTTGTTCTTACCAGGCATTTGATCATCGAGAACTTCATTCCTTTGGAGGAGAAGAATAAGATCATTTCGAGGGCCACCTTTGACGAGGAGGATGACACCTGGAAAATGAAACCCATTACCCGTGTTCAAGAGTATGTAAACACGTGTGTGTGTGCGCGCATACTAGCACAGGCTGTATTAGGACAAGTCTTTAAATGATTACAGTTTACTGTGTGATGTGGTTATCTTCATGAGAGTTGTTTGTAATTTTTCTCAATTATAATTCAATTTAAGATAGATTTATTAGCATGAATATATACAGGAGTACAGTTTGAGATCTATGTTTAATAATATTAATATTAGCAGTAGCATTAATAGCATTCGGAACAGCAATAATAGCATTATCGTAATGACAAGAACAGTAAAAATTCTTTGTCTCTTGTCTCTCTCTGTCTCTCCATTGCTCAGTGATCAGCAGATGATGACAAGGCCAGTGTCTGCAGTGGGATACAGGAGGCCGCTGAGCCAACATGCACGCGTGGCCATGATGATGCGCCCTGATCCCAGATATAGGGTGCGTCTACATCAGGATACACCACACACACAGTGTTGGCATTAGGGATGTAACGATCAGATGACTTGGATCGAATGAATCAATTTAAAAGTCAACAGTTGAAATTAATCAAGACAACAATCAAAAATTTATTAAAGTTGGTCGTATATTGTTCAGCGGCTACTAAATTGAATCATATTGTAGCAGATTCAGTGGTATCATCCGCCAATAGGTGGTGGAGGCATTATGTTTTTGGGTCGACCATCTGTTTGTCTGAGATTCTCGTTAGCATGATATCTCAAGAACGAACGGTTGAATGTTTGTAGGATTTATATGGAATTATCATTGTAACCAGCAGATAAACTCGTTAGATTTTGGAATTGGGTCAGTGTCACAGCAAGGTCAAATGTCTGAAAAAGTTTTTTTTCAATAGCTTTATGTTTGATGTGTATTTTAAGGGTGATTGAGGGATACAAGTTAGTAACAAGAAGAACTAGACTTTCTGCGATGGAGGCATCCCCATCTAATTGTTTTAAAATTTTTGTACATTAATTTTTCAATCCGGAATAAATAAGAAACTTCTGTTGCTTGTTCTTTAACTTTGTCCTTATTGTACCACCCTATCTCTCAGGCTGAGAATATCCTGATGCTGGAGCTTGACTTGCCCACACGCACCACTAAAGAGTACGAGGAACCCATGATCGCACCAAAGGTGGCTGCAGCTTTAGAAGATGCACTGAGGGAGGAGGATGACATCCAAGTGGATGCTTCAGCCTTGGGCCATGGTGGATTCAACAAGAAACCAAAAACAAGGTGAGAACTCCTCCTTGCTGATGATTCTCTCCACTTTATTTCTCAGTTTGTCTGAAATGCCCCCTGTTCTTGCACTGAGTGCTACTTTGTAGTCCTTTCTGACACAATGAGTGTATCATCATGGTGGACATCATGATGCTGCTGATTCTCATTGTGCTGATTCAGTTCAAGCAAGCTACAGGTCGAACATCTACTGAATGTCACTAGAGGCCATCAATAGACATTTTTGCTTCACTTTTCAATGGCTATTATGTTGTCCATCATACACTCATTGTCCACTTTAAATGGAACACCTGTACACCTGCTCATTTATGCAGTTATCCAGTTAGTCAATCATGTGGCAGCAGTGCAATGCATAAAATCATGCAGATACAGGTCAAGAGCTTCAGTTAATGTTCACATCAAACATGAGAATGGAGAAAAGTGTGACCTCTGTGACTTTAACCATGGCATGGTTGTTGGTTCCAGATGGGCTGGTTTGAGTGTTTCAGAAACTGCTGATCTCCTGGGATTTTCACATAGTAGTCTCTAGAGTTTACACAGAATGGTGTGATAAACAAAAAAATGAGTGAGCGACAGTTCTGTGGGTGGAAACGCCTTGTTGATGAGAGAGGCCAGATTTAATCGAGCTGCCAGGAAGGATATAGCAACTCATATAATCACTCTTTACAACCTTGGTGAGCAGGAAAGCCTCTCAGCATGCACAAAACATTGAACCTTGAGGTGGATGGGCTACAACAGCAGAAGACCGGATTGGGTTACATACCTGTAAGCCAAGAACTAGAATCTGAGGCTATGTGACCATGAGGGCACAGGCTCATCGAAACTGAACAGTTGAAGATGTTGAAGAAAAAAAATCACCTGGTCTTTTTCCAGTCTTCTGATGTTTGATGTGAACATTAACTGAAGCTCTTGACCTGTATCTGCATGATTTTATGCATTGTGCTACTGTCACATGATTGGCTGATTGCATAACTGAATAAATGAGCAGGTGTACAGGTGTTCCTATTAAAGTGTATGGTGAGTGTATATGTGTGTTTGTGTGCATAACTTTTTTAATTTCACATAATGTGTTGTAAACTTCTCTTTTAAGTAACCTTTTTTTGCTCTCCTGCCCGTGATTCCTTCTTTCCCAGCCGTCCCAAAACAGGCAAGAAGGTGAGCACCCCCACGTCAGCCCACAGCCCTTCCAGCTCAGGATCCCCACTGTACCCCCAGTCTCGTGGCCTTGTGCCCAAATAACACCTCTAAATTCTTAATCCTTCTCCACATCCTTTAGCCTTCTAAACAGACTTTGTGTTTTTGGCCATGTTCTGGAACTTCAAACTGATGGTTATTGTTGTTAAAATCTCCAGATTATAAAATGGTGTACTTAAAATGTATGCATTAATGCAGACCAAGATACAACTTCCTCTCCTTACTGGGGAAAAAAAAAAAACTTGAGCCACCTTTTTTTTTTTTTTTTTTTTTTTTTTTTTTTTTTTTTTTTTTTTTTTTTTTTTTTTTTTTTTTTTTTTTTTTTTTTTAAACTTTCAGCAAACGTAATTAGGACTACTTTAGATGCTTGGGTTCTGCTGCTGACTGGTTTAAAACACTTAAAAGTGCAATCACAAATGGAATAAAAAAAAAAAAAAAAGCTTTCCTGAAAAGGACGAGCGAGCAGGTTTTGTGACATCGGTGTTCAGGGGTGTGTTGCTGTCTTATTTAGAACATCAAAACTGTTTTTAGTGTCTAGTCTTAATGAAAATTGAGAGTAACATCCTACATCCTCTTCCTGTTCTTACTGTGCAGTGGCACAGAGAATTGGACCACAGTTGGCAAGAACTCCATTGTATGTACAGATGTTAGGTTGAATCTAGCTAGGTATGCATTTTTGTTTTAAATTGTAGGTTTAATAAATTGAAAGGCTCACTTGAGGATTTCACTGGGTGGGAGTGAGCGTTCCATCCGTTTGCCTCCAAATATGCGCTGTAGTGTTATCTGCTGAGTGAGAAGAGCACACTACATCCCAGGTCCAGTTTCCAGCAGTACCTGCATCCTTCCTCCCATTCCTTTTAGCACTAGGAACCAAGGATGTGAGGAGAGGAGGGGTCAGGGAGTGAGTCTGGATTGGATTAATGTTAATTAGAGCTGTAATGCTGTTCTATTCGGGTCACCCAAGTTGGAAGGATTGGAGTGGGGAACTTAGGTCAACACACACTGAATAATCAGGGTTCCAAGGTGCCTTACCTTCCCTTTTTACACAGAAAAAGAAGAGACTTTTGGTCTTCCTTTTGGTCAGAGTGTCCCTTGGAATAAACAGATTGTTTTAAATTAAAATCTAAATTCAAGTGCTAGTGCAATTAAGCAACAAAGGAGTGTAAGTTTGGACCATCACAGTTGTTTTGGAATATCACTGTGCTTTTCCTTTCAGAGCATCTGTAGATGGTGAGTTTCTGTTACTTCATTTTTTTCCTATAAAATCCCCTGTTTATAGAACATTTAAAACAAAGAACACATTTCTCTGCTTTTTCAGCATCCATATAGCGCTCTCACTATAAATCTATGATGCCAGGAGAATTTTTAAAAAATTAATTTTGTTTTTGTAACACTAATAAACTGCAATATGCTCCTTACCCCACCCTCTGCCTTACCAATAAGGGTGACACCATTGCTTGCTGCTACTGTAGGGTTTAATTAAACCCATGTATACAGTGTGTGTGTGTGTGTGTATATATATATGTAGAAATGTCAGTACATAATTCTCTTCTATACTGTTGAAATGGCAAAAAACATTAATGGTCATATAGCAACAATTAAAATGCTAACTTATCATACTGAACCTGTCTGTTTTATATTCATGCAGCTATAGGTACCTTTTGTGTTTCTTTGGCATAGAATGTATTGTTCTTTTTATTTGTATTATTTGTATTATTTAATGTTGTGTACAAATATATTTTTGCATTAATGATTTTTAAGAGACTATTTCATGTTGTCTTGTTCCTGTGATGACTTCAGAATTAATTTCAAAACTTAATGCATCTTAACTTGTTGCAATGTTTAGCTTCTTCTCAATGCTGTTTTGTGTGTTGTTACAATGATTTAAAATAATAAACAGGACAGCCATTTTGTTAAACTATGTAGGAAATAACTTTTTTTTTTTAATCATTTTAAAGAAAGGGGGAAAAAAGCACTAATGAAAATGGACATCCTCTTTGTAATGCTTGTTTAATTCATTCAGAGTCATATAAACCAAAACCTGAACCCAGCTTTGTCTTACTTCATTTACTTCATACAACAAAAATAAATATTTAACATTAATGCACTGATTTTAACCATCAATGAATGGGGGGGGGGGAAAAAACCCTTAGCATCTTCTACCTGCTGAAATTTTGTTTTAATTAAAATGATAATCTCCTGAATGCTGATATATTGTGGATTTATGTTTACTGTATTATTCTCTAGTTGGCTGGTTAATACTTTGTACACACTGAGAATATATTCAGTGGAGTTGCATGAACCCCCTAAAATTATTCTTTACAATGTGCCATGTGTACATTGCTTTATAGGGTTATAAATATGTGCTGATACATTCAGTAATGACAATCCCTTTGTGAGGTTAGGATATATAAAGCTGCTCAGAGTAAGAGTTTAGTGCCAAGAAATTCTTACAAATCTGGAAATTTACTCCTATACTTAGGCATAAGAATGGGAGAGATGTAAACAATTTTCTAAGATTATTCTTAAATGAGTAAGTAAATCATTAAGAGGGTTTCAATCTGTTTAAAGTGGGGAAAAGTGGCAGCACAGACAGAAAAGAGGTAACCCACAAGCCTCTGTACTCGTAAGGATGTATTGCCACATACTATATAATGTGTACTATATCATTGACTTTAACTGTTAGACTTTAAGGAGTGATGGGTCTCAGACTGACACTAAACCCCTAATTGCAGCCGGTATTTTGATAGCACTGTAGATAACAATTATTGGTTTCCAGAATGTTCTGGGAACCTTTAAATTATAGGAACCTTCCACTAACCCAGGATGGTTCTGATTATGTTCTCCTAACATTTGGGGAATACTCCCTGAACCATCCTGTACAAACCTGTAATTATAACCTACGGATACAAACCTGGTTGATTGCCATAAGGTTCCCATAACATTTGCATATAATAAAACAGGATGGGAACACTCACTTAATATACACTCAGTGGCCACTTTATTAGGCACACCTGATAATTCATGCGATTATCCAGGTAGCCACAGATTCCCAGCCCAGATGTAGGCTTGTGCTTATATTCTTCTCTCTCATTTTATCACCAAAACTGTTTATACAGCTTTTAACAAATTAAAAACACAGAGTTCAGTGACAATATGTTGATAATATTCTGTTGCACTGAAAGTATTATTAGGCTACTGTTAGTGCTGCAGATCTCTAAAGATCAAAAGACACAACTTTTTAAATGGGGAAAATTTCAGGGTTTGTCCAATTAATTCCCCAAGATCAGTCACAAACTGTACAAATGATTAGGGATTAAACTGATTTACCATCCACGACAGACTGGTCGAACAATTTAATCAAAATAAAAATAGGCTTTGCAAGTTCAAACATGCTCAGTAGTGGGATAAGTGGCACGAATCCCTGTCATTCAACGTATAAGAAGTCCCACAAGCCTCCACGGGGTTCTCCTAATTAGGCTAATTATGCCAAATTACTGTATGGGTTTAAGCCCCGTGGCACCTTAGATGTCTTCCAGGAAGGAGGGATCTTCACAGAATAGCATGAAATTCAATATCATTTTGAACTGAACATTGACTATGAGGTAGGGTGAACAGATAGAGGCAGAGCACTACAAATATACCACCGCAAGCTCATAAAACCATGGAGAGAAGCGGTCCCTGTGGCTTTGGCAATGGTAGCTCCCAAGAGGGAGGAGCTGGGACCAGAGGTGAATTTAAAACATGCGGCTAAATCTATCCAGGCCTTCTGTGGAGACCATCTCTCCCCAGCCTTAAGAACAGAGGTTGCCTGGCCATCAAGTGGGCGATCCTCCCCCTCCGATATTTTCTTTTGGGATGGGCTTTCACACTCTGTTTGGGTCACACCCCACCTCAGTGGCTCCACCGTATGAAAGATGGCAAATCATGGATCATTTGGTTTCTGGCTTTTCATCTTTTAAGGTTTGAGGTGGTCCACAGGTCGGTTTGCAGATAGCTGTAGCATTTTTCTGAGCTTGTGTGTACGTGTATGTGAAAGTGACAGTTTAGTTTCTTTTCAATTATTTGTGATTAGAAGTTCTTTCGCGCGGAAAAGCATGGCTAAAATGAAAATAAACAGATCCACGCTCTCTCTCATACACCATCCTCCCAAGTCATCATTCTCCTCATGACAGCCAGGGAGTTATTTTTAACCAAATGTGTTCATTCATATGTTATTTTAGATATGCTGTCAACTTTGCATAGTATTAATGAGTACGCAAATGCTAAAAATATGCCTAAAGGCAGAAGAATTACTCCTGTAATAACATAACTTCGAACAAAATAGTTTTCAATCGGCTAACTGTATAGACTGAAAAAGTGCCATTCGTTTTCATTTAGATAGTAATATGCCGTGCCCAATCAATAACAAGCACGTGATCAATAAGGATCTAACCTCTCCGATTTGGGTTAATGATGTTGTGCTTTGCAGGTGTTTCCAAATTTGCTGTTATGTTTTCTGATTTACAAGCGTGTTTCCCGATTTGCTGTTGTGCTTTTGGTTTTGCACTTATGGGTCACTGCACTTACGTTTCTCCAGAACTATTGAGAACTGACCAAAACAAACTTTGGAAAGCCTTGCATGTTCATGGATTTAAAGAACTTTAGGAGGATCATAGCTTTCCATTAAAAAGGAACCTGGTAGCACCTACTGATCTGAATGAACACTCAGGGCTTTCAAAGGTTTGTTTTAGATGCTTCTCAGAAGCAGTTCTGAAGATGCATGAACCAGGTTTTAATTAAACATGCCCTTGCTAATGAATCAGACTGTGTGACTAGTTATATCAGTTGCATGACCTCCTGTTTTTATGTGAAATGTTGGGGTGGCTGAGATTCAAGGGAATGTTTTTTTTTTTACTACTATTTTCCTTCAATTTTAGCCAAAAACAGTTCTTTCCATTTAAGCAAACTTTAAACAGAATAATTAATTAATTAATCATCGATTATTAATTAATCAATGGTGGTACAATGGGTGGCATTGTCTCCTTACAGGTCTACGGTCCCCAGTTCTATCCTGAGCTTGGGTTACTGTCTGTGTGGAGTTCTGCATGTTCTCTCTATGTATATTTTTTTCCTCCCACCACCCAGAAACATGACAGTAGGTGGAATGGATATGATAAACTGCCCCTAGGTGTGAATGTGTGTGTGAATATGTGTGTGTGTGTGCATGGTGCCATGTGATGGACTGGAATTCTTGCCTTGTGCCCAGTGTTCCTGGGATAGGCTCCAGACACCATGCTGAACAGGATAAAGCATTTACTGAAGATAAATGAATGAGAATGAATGAATGAATGAATGTATTCCTGACAAAAGGAAGAACAATAAAACAGTAAATGTTATAATCATTTAAAAAACATAAAAAGTATGTTCACCAGTACTCACAACTAAACTTGCTTAGTATGACATTGAAATTCCTGAGGTTGTGGAATGGTAGTTGTTCGCTTTGCTGTGCAGGCTACAGGAGGACACCTTGCACAACATTTTCTGTACAGCTGCACTTGGATTAGCTCTCCAAAGCAGTGAAGGTGGCCTTCTGGAGGAAAAAAGAACATGATTCTGAACCAAGTGATTGCAGTTCGTTGAAGACTGAAGTTCATTCAATTTAACACACCGATCGTGGGGTCATGCCTTACCTTAAACTCACACTAGACAGTGACAAAACCTTTGCATGACGAAAATTGTGTATGGGAAAGCATTAGTAATGCTCATGCCATGGGATGTGCAAACCTTTCTGCTTTGACTAATAAAGCATTTGCATCAGCATATAATCAAGAACACAGTATACATTCACAAACTCATTAGTAATTGTTCCAAAATGCTTCAAAATGCCTGTGCAAACTGAAATTTATTGAAAGTCTATACATTACCTAAATTCTCACAATCATTTCAAGTTATTATTTAGATATGCTGTTTTCAGACATGTAGGCAGCATTTAATGATTGATTTAATGAAATAAGGAGCCATTAAGCATCCATGTCAGTGTCCATAATCAGAGGAAAAAAAAAAAAAGTACTTAAAATTGTGGAAATGCATTGTAGTAGAAGCAAGCATGGTAACCCAAAGAAGTTTTACTTCTCAGAGCTGAGCCTATTTTACAGTAAGCATAGTATAAAATCTAACAATATTGTCTGTTTTTGGTCAAAAAAATTATATAATTTTAATATCATTTTTGGTCAATTCAACTACTGCTAAGAAAGTTAATCTTGGGATATTCCTGAGTAGGGACATTGTTTCTGAGCACTTCATGTTACATTTAAAATATAACTAAGATGTAGTTGAAATACACATAAACTAGTTTGGGATCAAAAAATTATGCATCTTGGAAAATATGTGTATGTGTTCTCTAGACCAGGGGTTCTCAATATTTATTTAAACATGTTTATTTAAAAGTGCATGATATTAGTATTCAGACCCCTTTTTTCCCCCCACATTTTATGTTGCACGCTTATGATAAAATGCTTAAATTATTTTTTTCCCCATCAGTCTACACTCCATACCCCATAATGACAAAGCAAAAACCAGATTTGTGATAACTTTGCAAATTTATTAAAAAGAAAAAAACTGAAATATCACACTGACATAAGTATTCAGACCCTTTGCTGTGACACTTGAAATTTAGTTCAGGTGCATCCCATTTCTCTGTATCATCTTTGAGATGCTTCAACACTTTGACTGGAGTCCACCTGTGGTGAATTCAATTGACTGGACATGATTTGGAAAGGCACACACCTGTCTATATAAGGTCTAACAGCTGAAAATGCATATCAGAGCAAAAACCAAGCCGCCATGAGGTCAAAGGAACTGCCTGCAGGGCTCAGAGACAGGGTTGTGTCGATGCACAAAGCTGGAGGTGGTCACAAAAAAATTTCTGCTGCATTGAAGGTTCCTCAGTGCAAGCCACATGAAAGACCGCATGGAATTTGCATTAAAAAATTAAAATTTCATGTTTTCATACTTTCATATGTCTTGCTTCCGTCTGGCCACTCTGCCATAAAGCCCAGATCGGTGGAGTGCTGCAGTTATAGTTGACCTTCTGCAAGTTTTTCCCATCTCCACACATGATCTCTGGAGCTAAACCAGAGTAACCATCAGGTTCTTGGGCACCTCTCTTACCAAGGCCCTTCTCCCCAATTGCTCAGTTTGGCCGGGTGACCAGCTCTAGGAAGAGTCCTGATTGTTCGACACTTCTTCTATTTAAGAATTATGGAGGCCACTGTTTTTTGCTCTGATGTGCATTTTCAGCTATTACACCATATATAGCCAGGTGTGTGCCTTTCTAAATCATGTCCAGTCAATTGAATTTTCCACAAGTGGACTCCAATCAAAGTGTAGAAACTTGTCAAAATCGATCCAGAGTGTCATAGCAAAGGTCTGAATACTTATGTCAATGAGATATTCAGTTTTCTCTTTTTTTTTAAAATAAATTCGCAAAGTTATCACAAATCTGGTATTTGCTTTGTCATTATGGGGTAAGGAGTGTAGATTGACGGGAAAAATTTATTTAAAGCATTTTAGTATAAGGCTGGAACATCATAAAATGTGAAAAAATGAAGTGGTCTGAATACTTTCTGAATGCACTGTATATATTAGTCATAGAGCTTTTTATTCCTGAAATATCCACAGACATAACACATTAGGTCCAAGTTGCCATTATTTATAAACCTACTTGTTTTTGAACTAGTGGAGTTTGGACTAAACCAATCCAATTCAAGTGACCAGTTAACTATCAGAACTCATTATTAAACATAATAACTTTGATAACTGTGGTCTGGAAATAAATAATAAAGTCACAGTCCCCCAGCTATGCTGCATGACTATACTTCCCCACACCCCGCTTTGAGAACCACTGCTCTCGAGAGTATCATTTCCATGTCATGCTCATAAGCATGTCATGTGTGCATGTTGCAGTGTGGTGTGTGCTGTGTGCTGGAATCTAGGGGCACAATAAATAATTTAATTTACACATGGTGTGCACATCTTAACAGTTGTTTTAACCTGACATCAGAATGACTGTGTCAAATGTATCTTTATCCCCAAACATAAACTGACTTGCACAGCATAAAGTGTTGAAACACATCACAACAAAATGCAGGTGCACAGTAGCACTACACATGCAAATGGAATCGAGTACCTTATGATAAGAGAGACTCTAACAAGGAAAGCAGTTCAACAATAGACAACAGCTTTCATAAACCTATAGAAAAATATACAATGATTTTACTCCATCACACCAATCTTGGCAAACATCCAAAAATGATGCTACTGTCATTCAAGTCATAGCATTACACTAATCTTGCTGAAATAGTCCACCAGCCTCATGAAGATGATGTACAAGTGTTTGTTCACTGCAAAATGGGGATGGGGTTTCTAAAATCAGACAGAAATCACAGAAGGGACTCAAAAAAAAAATAGCTCAAACAAGTGGTAAGAAGGAAGTGCAGGAAACCCATATGAGTTCTTCATGCATCCAGAATGCAGCAAGTTTGTGTCTCAAAGGGAAAAAGGGTAGTGATTTAATCATGGGTGGACTCATGTGAGTTGGACCTTTAAAATTCAGTTTAGCCCATTGGCACCAACTTTCTTTAACTCATTTCTCACGATAATATAAGAGATACATCTTGAGCGGCTCAGGCAATGGCAGTCCCAGGATCCTCTGCCTCAGAACATTGACCGGTGCCTCAACTCGCTTTACCTTCTCCTCTTCTTCAACAGCGGCGCTCTCCTCTTCCTCATCCTCTTCCTGCAGGTCTCCCCCTGTTTGGTGGCAGTTCCTCTCCTCCTCAGCTTCCTCCTCTTCTTCTTCTTCCACTCCTCCTGGGTAGCTGCAGTCATCTGTGGCCATCGGCATCATGGACTCGTGAAGGATGGTGGAGCTGATGCACTGGCGGTAGAAGCGGCGACAGAATCGGCGGCGTTCGAAGCGAGGCCCATAGCGGTGCATGGCACGAGCTCCAGGGAATGATACCCGCCTTTTGGAACGGCCCTCTGTCAGCTCCGTGGGCTGGCGCAGGGTATGACGGATGGAGATGCGTGCCAAATCCTGCAGTGTTCGCACCTCAAAGATGGCTACGATACAAAAGATGGCATGTATACTACAGTGCCTTGCGAAAGTATTCACCCCCACCCCCCCCACCCCCCCCACCCCCGGTGTTTTTCCTGTTTTGTTGCATTACAACCTGGAATTAAAATGGATTTTTGGGGGGTTTGTACCATTTGATTTACACAACATGCCTACCACTTTGAAGGTGTAAAATATTTTTTGTTGTGAACAAACAATAATTAAGTCAGAAGAACAGAAATCTTGAGTGTGCAAAGTCAATACTTTGTAGAGCCACCTTTTACAGCACAATTACAGCTGCAAGTCTCTTGGGGTATGTCTCGGTTAGCTTAGCACTAGCCACTGGGATTTTTGCCCATTCTTCAAGGCAAAACTGCTGCAGCCCCTAGAGCCACAGTCATGCCACAGATTCTCAATTGGATTGAGGTCTGGGCTTTGACTAGGCTACTCCAAGACATTTAAATGTTTCCCTTTGAACCACTCCAGTGTAGTTTAATCAGTATGTTTAGATTCATTGTCCTGTCGGAAGGTGAACCTCCATCCCAGTCTCAAATCTCTGGCAGACTGAAACAGGTTTTCCTCAAGAATTTTCCTCTATTTAGTGCCTGACTAGCCTTCCAGTCCCTGCCAATGAAAAGCATCCCTACAGCATGATGCTGCCACCACCATGCTATTCATGCTGGTAATAATGTTCTTGGGGTGATGGGAAGTGTTGGGTTTGCGCCACATAGCATTTCCCATGTTGGCCAAAAACTTCAATTTTAATTTCATCTGACCAGAAATCCTTCTTCCGTGTGTTTGGGGAGTCGCCACATGCTGTTTGGCGAACTCCAAACGTGTTTTCTTATTTTTTTTCTTTAAGCAATGGCTTTTTTTTCTGGCCAATCCTCCACAAAGCCCCAATCTGTGGAGTGTACTGCTTAAAGTGGTCCTATGGACAGATACTCCTATCTCCACTGTGAATCTTTGCAGCTCCTTAAGTGTTAGCTTTGGTGTCTTTGTTGAATTTCTGATTAATGCCTTCCTTGCCCAATCTGTGAGTTTTGCTGGGCGGCCTTCTCTTGTCAGGTTTGTAGTGGTGCCATATTCTTTTTTGTTATAATGGATTTAATGGTGTGCTGTGAGATATTAACCCAAACTTGATCTATAGTTCTTCACAACTTTGTCTCTGACCTGTTTTGAGAGCTCCTTCGTCTTCATGTTGCTTGCTTAATGGTGTTGCTGACTCAGAGGTCTTTCAGAACAAGTGTATTTATACTAGCATCATGTGACAGATCATGTGACACTTTGATTGCACATAGGTGGACCTTAATCAACTAATTATGTGACTTCTGAAGTTAACTGGTTGAACCAGATCTTATTTAGGGGTTTCATAGCAAAGGGGGTGAATACATACCCACTCACGACTTTTCAGTTTTTACTTTTTTTTTTTTAAACAAGTTTTTTTTTTTATTCCACTTCAACATTTTGTTAGGTCCATTAAATAAAATCCAAATAAAAATCCATTTTAATTCCAGGTTGTAATGCAACAAAACAGGAAAAACACCAAGGGGGTGAATACTTTTACAAGGCACAGTATTTAGTTATATTTATCCAATAATATTTGCAGTTAGCTCCAGAATTATTGGCGCCATTCATGAAAAATGGGACAAAATGAATAATACAAAGAATGAGTGATATTTTGAGCTTATACATATGTATTTGGTTGCAAAGGACTGTAATTTTTTTTTTCTACAAAACAATAATTCAGATAAAACAAAGTTGACTGTATAAGTGTGAATCATCAGCATTAAAGTGAAAGGCAACATTATGTAAATTTCTTATCCAGATCTACATGTTTTGATCATTTCATGCTCATATATATTCTTGGGTTTGTTCATGTGAACTGCCCTCCTCAATTCAGACCACACATTTAAAAAAAATGGTTCAAATCAAAGACACAGATGACCTTTGTAAAACTTCTCAGTCAGTATGCTCATAAACCCAGTTCCTAGCAAATTTTCAACTGTTCCAGAATTTTGATTTCTTATTATGGCCCTGATTATGTTTAATGGTATTTTCAACTAGTATGGATTTTGTACATTGTCTTGCACAAGTATTCCCTCCCCTTTTCCACATTTTGTAGGGTTACAACCTGGAACAGAAATCCAGACTTTTATGTCATGGATTTTTTTGTCAAGAATCTACACAAAATAGCTCATATTATTGAAGTGGGGGGAAAAATTAATACAGTTTGCAAAATTATTTTAAATAGAAAAGACAAAAGTTGCAGTGTGCATTCACTCCTGTTGTTTTGAAACCCCTTAATTAGTTCTGGAGCAACCAGTTGTCATCAGAAGTCACATCATTAGTTGAATGAAGACCAACTATGTGCAATTAGTGTAACATGTTAGTATGAATACACTTGTTCCTGGAGATTGTTAGATAACATACCTAAACAAACATCAAAATAAGTTATCAAAAAAAGCTATCAAAATAAGTCCAGGACAGCATTCTGGAAAATTATCAATCAAGGTTTGATTTAAAAAAAAAAAAAACTTTGAACATCCTGTGGCACACCATTAAATCTATTATTAAAAAAATGGAAAGAATATTGCACAACCTTGACTCCATCCACGGAAGTTAGTGATCGGGTTAGGAGGGCATTAGTCAGAGAAGCAACCAAGAGGCCCAGGGTAATTCTCGACATGATGCTACCACCACCATGCTTCAATGTGAGGATGGTGTTCTCAGGGTGATGAATATAGCCCTTTGTAGCAAGGTTTCAAATTTGGACCAGAAAAACTTGTTCCACATGTTTGCTGATTCTCCAACATGACATTTGGCAAAAATGTTTTGGCACACAGGTGGACTCCATTCAACTAATTATGTGACTTTTGATGGCAACTGGTTGCATCAGATCTAAATGAGGGATTTCAGAGCAATGGGGGTGAATACTTAAGCAACTTTTATATTTTCTATTTGTAAATAGTATTGCAATCTGTATCATTTCCCCCCCTCACTATCACTCAATATTATTCTATTTTGCATAGATTCATAAAATATAATCTCAGTTACTCCCATTTCAGTTCCAGGTTGTGAGACTACAAATATGGAAAAGAGGAGTGAACTAGCTGACCAGGCCAGCAATCATCTGTCTGAGAGCTTAAGAACAGGGGTGTCCAGAGTGTCTTATCCACAAAGGGCCAGTGTGGGTGCAGGTTTTCATTGCAATCAATTAGGTGCCACACCTAATTCCACCTGTTTATTCGGTTGATCTTGGCTTTCAATAGAATCAGGTGTGGCTTCTGCTTGGTTGGAATGAAAACCTGCACCCACACTGGTTCTTTCCGGATAAGATTGGACACCCCTGCTTTAGAACATTTTGTGTTGAAAGCACTATGGTTTTCCCCATGGTGATGAACATGTGTTTTTAGAGAACATGCTCTTATTTCAGAGAAGATGCCCTTATGAGTATGCATTTTTGTTAACATAAAAGTAAGTAGTATTTCCCCATCAATTATATTTGTCCATTCTCTTGAAAGGTGCCAGTTCTGAAGTTTACTGTATTATTGTGTCATTAGCATAAAAGTGAAACACAACATTATATTTGTGAATTACTTATCCAAGTACCTGTATATAATGAGAGAACAGTAAGTGACCTTAAGCAGAACCCTGAGGGACACCATTATAAAAATATAGTAACAATAAAAATAAAATCTTCAATCAAATAAAAATCTTCAATAGAAAAGGCATGTTAGAAACTGGATGGTAAAGCATCACATGTTTTAAACATGCATGTCCTACATTAAAAAGGAAGCTGATATGATGTACTGCACTGTTATGTTAAATCATTATATATTATCCTTTAAATCATTAGATCAGCTGACAGTGTGTAGTAGCAGTTTACTCACGCAGTGGCACACTCTTGCCTCTCCCATTAATGCTTTGCTTGGGCTGCACCAGAGGAGCGAAAGTCACAGCTATGATTTTCTTTGTCTCCCAGGAGTTCTGACCAGTGCGTGTGATCTTGGTTAACTGCAAAAGACGTAAGTCATACAGTCGTACAGTCATGACACACACTGTCATTTCACTTATAACCATGTAACCCCAGTTCTGTGCTAAACTACCTTTATTATTTTTATAACATATAATTTTTGATGCCATTGTGCATTTCGAACAAATTGTAATCTAAAAACTTTTCACAACGCTGGAGCTGTAAGAAACTGCCTCAGCAGAATAGAAAATTTAAATATAGCAGCAAAAAGAGGATAGATTTAAATATATTTTCATAGCACACAGAATACTGTGGGCCATAACACTTACTCAACATGGGACAGTCCGCCTTCCTAAACTCATCAAGAAAAGACTAACCAATATTCTTGTCAACAGTGGTGCCCTAAACAGCGGTGGTGGTTCTAGACCATTTCAGCGGGGGGGGGGCCAGACTGGGGTCAGTCATTATTAGAGGGGCTAGTTACATTCTCCATATATTAAGCTGTTACACTCACTCAGCATTATACAAATGAGATATTTTGAATAATGTGACACATGCTAGAATTTCTTTCTTTTTTTGCTGCCATCACTGTCTCACTATTTTGCTTGTTATTTTTCTAGTGTCAATCATGCCTTTTTCCACTTCCTTCCTTAGAACTTAGCTAAGTGGAAAAAAATGACTTCTGATACACAAGGGACACTTGGTCCACCGCCTTATGCGATCCAACTAGAAATGATTGCACTGTAGGATTGCAAAAAGTAATCAGGTGTAATAATTATTTCAGAGTTACTTGCACTGAATTTAGGGACTGCCTATACTAAAGAGTTGTATTTTCTTTAAGCAAATGTACGATTCCGTATGCAATATTTGTCTTTCTTGCTTTTCCCCCTCAAATTGATTACCTACTTAATAGTCAATTGCTTATTCTCATACATTCTCAAAATGGTATGGCATGTTGATTTTAAGCAACACTTAATTAGGTGCTAACCAGTAATCATATCATACTTATGGTATCAGTCACATGCTCATGCATCATGGATATGTTCTGACTTTGTTGTCATTTCTTAAAGAAGTAAGCAAAAGTAACAAGATGCTAAAAAAGCAAGGGAGGCTTCGTTTCTATTTCTGAAACTTGTCCATCAAAAATCTGTCACGGACAAGCAGAGCAAATTGCAACATGAGGAGAAAAATGCAAGTTACGTGACTACATTGTGGAGTATTTTGGATAATTAGGAAGTTAAGTTCAGTATGTCATTATATTTGTGTTATGTTGTTTAAATAGTATAATGTACTCTTGGATGGATTTGATCTAAACTGGATCATAAACTTGTGGAGCCCATGCCACCTTGAGTGCACACTGTCATTAAAGCAAAAAGGGGTCATACCAAATACTCTGACGCTCGTCTAAATATTTCAAGGATTCTACTTTTCACTCAAGTTGTTGTCAATAATATAATTTGTAATGAAAATTGTTGTATTAAACTAGAAAAGAATGCAAAATAGAAGCATTTTCATTAGTGGTCTCAGGCTTTTGGACCCCACTGTATGTTTTGGAACCTTTTTCCTCCCTGTCCACTTGCTGGATCACCTCTCCTTTGGTGTACCGGTACCTCATGTTTTACACATTAAAGACTGATATTAGGCTCTGCAGAGCTGCCTCAATATCATAACAGCAATTCAGCAATTTTTGTTAAATAGGGTGAAATTCTGGAACCCCAGATGAATAATTCAAGAGAATTTAGAAGTCTGCTCAGCTCACAGCGCTCTCAAAACCATTTGGCACCCCTACAGTGCAAATGTCCTAGAAAGACACAGAGTTCCTTTTGAGTAAATGAAATTTGTAAATGAAAAAAATGTAAATGGCTTACACTGTTTTCACCGTTAATAAATCATTCATTGTCCAATAATGACTTGAACATGGCATTAGCATCTTGGAAGAAACATCTATATGAAGATAGAAGTGCTGTAAAGTGGGATTATATACAGAATGGAAAATGAAGCTGCTTTAAGCTGCTTAAGCTCTTTAACTGATAATGAATCCATCATGTTCAAGTATTTCATTCAGTATACTGCACTGTTTAGTAAATAAGGTAGTTATACTACAAGCATTAAAATTAGCATATTAGAAAAAGGAAAAATACCAAATATTTTGAATGTTTCAGTGAAAAATGTAGCAGAAAATTGAAGAACACTTCTTAGCTTCTCAAACACACGTACATGCACTAAGCACTTTATTAGGAACACCTGTACACCTACTCATTTGTGCAATTATCTAATCAGCCAATCATGTGGCAGATGTGCAATGCATAAAATCATGCAGATACAGGCCAGCAGCTTTGGGTAATGTTCACATCAACCATCAGAATGGGGAAAAAATGTGATCTCAGTGATTTTGACCATGGCATGATTGTTGATTCCAGATAGGCTGGTTTGAATATTTCTATAACTGCTGATCTCCTGGGATTTTCACACACAACAGCCTCTAGAGTTTAGTCAGAATGGTGCAATAAAGAAAAAACATCCGGTGAGCGGTAGTTCTGCAGATGGAAATGCCTTGTTGATGAGAGAGGTCAATGGAGAATGGCCAGAATTCACCCATCTTCCCCATGCTAATTCCAGCATAATAATGCAGCAGGTCACAAACCAAAAGTCGTCTCAACTGGTTTCATCAACATGACAATGAGTTCGATGTTCTTCAGTGTTCTGCCCAGTCACCGGATCTGAATCCAATAGAACACCTTTGGGATGTGGTAGAATGGGAGATTGGCAGCATGAAAGTGCACTTGAAAAATCTGCAAGAATTATGTGATGCAATCATATCAACATGGACCAGAATCTAAAAGGAATGTTTCCAACATCTTTTGGAATCCATGCCATGAAGAATTGAGGCTGTTTTGAGAGCAAATGGAGGCCCTGCCCAGTATTAGTACAGTGTCCCTAATAAAGTACTCAGTAAGTGTATGTACAAACCTTCTCCTCCAGAGGCAGCACTAAGATTCCTCCAACCTTTAGCAGGTTCTTCATGTAGTTCTCATATTCTTTCTGCACTCCAGCCCCACAGTACACTCTGTCATACTGGCGGCTCTCTGGAGGAATCTCCAGACAGTTCCCCACCACAAACGATGGCTCACAGAACTCAAACCTACACACACACACACACACACACACACACACACACAGACACACCATTCACTTAAGTCCTACATGAATCTTCTTCTCATGCTAAGAAACTTACTCATCTTTGTTCTTTAGACTTTTTTTTTTTTTTTTTATTAAAAGCTGCATTCTTATATTACTTATACATTTCCCCTTGAAACTCCTGTTGGCCTCTTAAGGGCCATTCCAGGAAATAATTGCTCAGGTGACGTGAACTTGGAGGGCAGACGTACCAAAACAACATTGGTGTAGAATCTGGAATTGATCCAGAACTAATCTGCAACTTAATCAGAGTCAAGCTTGCAATCTGATGCAATTTCTTTTTCAAAATTGGAAAGTAGTCATAGATGCAGAAGTTTATAAATCTAAACAAAGTACTATTTAAAAATATATTTTAAAAAAATTTAGTTGCTTTGTAATGGTCAGTAAGTTTTACACCATGAGAGGTTCTACAGGACAGAGTACTTTTTGTGCATTCCACTTTCTCAGTAACATGACAAGCAGCATTTCTTTTGTCTTATTAAACTTTAAGAAATAGAAAAAAAGAGACTGGTTTCACAATGACTGTTAACAGCTGCTATAATGACAACAGGAAATAACTCGTCCTGCAGATAACATTAAATCTACACATGGTTAAAAGTCTGAAAAGTCATTCATTAATAAATTAAAAATTGCAAGTGTTGGCCAATTTCTATGACATAGGAGGAATAAATGGAAGGAAGTGCTGTTTTAGGAAAATAATTAACTTTGGGGTGGTAATCGCACTCCAATACCAATAATCAGTACCAGCTGGATGCATCCCTAATAATCACAACTTTCTATGATTATACAGCCATAATTAGAATCCTTATTAATATTCAATCAATTGTGCAGCTCTAGAATGGAAATGGAATTGGAATGTAATCAATTCACTGGAGAAATGGTGCCATATAGAATGAGCCAAAATCAAACTTCTGTGCATGTAGTAAAACAAATTGACAAAGGCATATATCACATATGAAGCATGATAAAAAGACATACAAGCACTGTGCCAGGATCTTTTCGCAAGCAAAGGTTTAAAATATACTCTTGCTCATAGCTCACCTGTCAAAGCTGTCACTGGTTTTGATGAAGTAGTCGAGTTTCTGGTAGGCATACTCCACCACATCTGCATGCAGCTCAACACCATGATTCACACCAAATGGTCCTGCAAATCATTTTTTTATTGTCATACTATAAATACACATGTAGACAGTGCACACAGACATGTATTTTATACACACACACACACGCAATATATATATATATATATATATATATATATATATATATATATATATATATATATATATATTAGAAAGAATGTAAGTACGTATTATGAAGACAAAATATTAGACAGTGTGATTAACAAAAATTCTTAAAAACATAACTGGACGCATTTTCATTGTGGATCAGAAACCCTTTAAACTCTTTCTTCAAATGTCTCTGATGATGATTATTTATTTATTTTTTATTTAAATTTAAATTTAAATTATTTTACTTTAAAGGGGCCTTGGGCAACTCACCCAGGATGAGGCCCACCATGGTGCTGAGGTAGCCTGTTCCACTGCCTAGGTTGAGGAAAGACAGGCCAGGCTGCAGCTCCAACGCCTCCATCACTTCTGAATAGATGCAGGGAGCGGACAGGTGGAGGTTGCCATGCCTCCAGGCCAGGTCTTTGTAAGCACTGTCCCTGTACTCCTCCAAATAGTAATCGGCACGATCGATGGCCCGGAAAGCCCTCTCTACCAACTCTGAACGAATGTAGTGTGCCTCCTTCAGGTTGTCGATCAGTTCATCGTTGTCCTCTCCGGCACTCACAGCACCACCCATGGTGAAGGAGAGTGTGTGTGTCTGGGGTCAGCGAGGACAGAGGCCTAGCACAGTCTGGGGGAAGAATAAAATAAACATTGGTATAAACCTGATATAAAAACAAAGAAAAGAAACTAAGTCTGTATAAAATATATAGTCTGTAAGGATAGATACACTTGAATTGTTTTTGATTATGGTAACAGTAAATTAACAATAAACAGTACCAGTAAACAGTAAACAACAAGTAAATAAGGTTATATATGGTCACTGGCCATAAAGTGATATTATATTTATGACAATCAGAAATTTAATTTTAAAAATACTTATTTTAATAATGCAACTCGCAAGCTTTAGCACTGCAATTTTTTTTCATTTGGCTGTTATATGTTTATATGTTATATGTTAATTTAAATAATGTATGTTATAATAATAGACTGAATATATCACTGATGAGTCCTGGCAGAACTCTTTCTTCAACTGGCAAGTATGAAATGTCAAAGCTAGAATATAATAGAATATGCTAAAATATAGTCAACGTGGCACAATATGCTTATAATATCACTCGTGAGGAGTTGGTCTGTCCTTCTATTTCTAGATGTCAAACAATACAGAGTGGAAAGAGATAGTCCTCTGTGCCCCAGTCTGAACTCTTGCCAAGGCTCCACTTAGACCAGAGGGTGTCATTTGTATATTTGTTTGGGGCAGACTGCACAGTGTGTTTTTGAACCAGGCTTGGGGATGAGAAAAATATCTTGGAACAACTGAAATAAAACTGAAGGATGGGACAAAGAAGCACTTAAAGCCTCAAGCCTTCACAACCATGTGCTATTGACCAGTTCTTTCCTCTGGCCTGAGGATGACATGAATTGCTGACATGAATTGCATCAACAGCAGGGCCTGTCTTTGCACAAATCTTTCTGTGAATTGTTTGTGTTTGAGTAGAAATAACAAAATTTGTAATCTTGAGTTTTTACTTAAGGTGTTAGTGCTAAAATAACTTTGTTCAATAGTGTGTCAGAAGAGTGGTCATATTCTGAATCGACGCAGACTTAACATCAGTGGACTGTATATACAGTAAGTCCTGCTACACAAAACTTTAGTGTTGCAGAATGAAACATAAGAAAGATGCACTTAGTGGCCACTTTATTCCTTAAACCTACTCTATAGCTGTATCTATAAGAAATTACTCTGTTCAGCAGAGGATCAGTTTAAATGAGCTGAACCACTTTATAACTTCTGCATGGATTTAAAAATAAGCATTATTTATTGGAGCTTTGATTATAAAAATAGAGATTGTTGTGGACTAGAGTTAAGTGAGGACCTCTGACGCATTTGCAGCCGTCGCTGATTTTAAATGTCCAGCACGTGACGCTTCAGGACTTTAGCTTTTCTCTGGAACACACTAAAGCAGCAAAACAAAGGAGAACAAATTGAGCAAAACAGCTACAACAGTGCAACTTTGAAAACCTTTAAAAAAAAGTGAGGTTCCTTTACCAACTTGAAAGATTAAAATGGCACAGCGACAGCGTAACAACAACAACAACAACAACAACAATAACATTCATGTCAACTCTAATACACTGTGTGTAAAATATGCTAAATGCTAAAAGGAAACGCAGGTTAGTTGTATATAAAGGACAGGAGGGCAAATCTGTCCAACACAAACAAAAGACAAAAACAAAACAGTCTGTCGCTGCTGACACACACACACACACACACACACACGGAAACTGCCAACCCTGTCGATGGTAGTCCAGCCTCCATTTGCCCTTACCGTGCGATGGCGGAATCGACAATCGTTTCACTCATGTGTTTGCCCATCGATCGCATAAACGCTGCTTTTCCACATTTCACTTGGAACTGTTTAAACACAGCACAACAACAGCGCTGAACTTGACTCTGGTAGAGGAAAAAAACGGTCTGATGTAAACACAACACAGCTGACGTGACGTTCTGACGTCACACGGCCAGGAGCGTCACCTGTGATTGGCCAGTTGTGTTTCCGAAATGAACTCCAGATTAAGCGCATCGTACTGTACTTCACCTGCAAAATCATTATGCATGACTATCACAGAGAACTGCTTTGCAAATATTTTCTAGTCAACACAACTGACCCTAGTCGTGTTATAGCTGTCCAAGAGGACTGACTGTGCTATCTCATAACGTCATTAAACAGCCCTTGGCGCACAGGCACTACACACGTGGACATTGAGAAAGCAGTCTTCCTTTAGGCGCCCTTATGTGCCATCACTACAGCTGTAGAAATTCATGAAATTCACTGAAATGATTCTTTCACTTGCATGGTTTGCCCAAATGTGCAGCCTGATCATGCAGTCCAGCACTACTATTTCACACACAGATCTACAGTTGTGGTGAGATTGGGCAGTGATCCATGCTGTACCAGTCCAGTACATTATCAGTTGGTGGACGAATATAGACCAGACAGTGTTAGAGAAAAAGCGCAAAAGCTGTGCTGAAAATGCGCGAGAAAAGAAAAGCTGCTCTGGCATCCAAGTTAAAAAGAAATGAACTTTAATTTCCACTTTGGTCTGTGTTACAGTCCCGAGAGCAGTGCTGAGAAAGCAGGTATTCAGTGCAACAGCCTACACTGTAAAACCAGCTGTAGCATGAACAGGAAGCCTACAATAACTCAGATAACCCCTCTTTACTATAATGCATTCACTTTTACCCAGTTTTAGAATGGGGTTCCTAATAATTTGGTTGGTGAGTGAATCTCAAAAGAAAAGCATCACTTTCAGCAATAATAAAACAAAAGCTGTGAAAGTGCCATTTGTTGCTTTTGTGTGCATTTGTAATAAGAACCACTATTGCATACTTTTAAATTAATCCCTTCTTCTATCTAAACTACTGTCAATACTGCAGTTTACGGAAGCCACAACAACACATACATAAGATCTTAAGCTACAATACATCAGATCATGGAATTTCTTTAGTGCAAGATCACTGACTAAATACAGAAAAATTGAGATTGCTTTTTGCAACAAATACCTTAAACATTTTTTTTCTGCCCTGTGCCTGTAATTTCACTCCCTGTTCGTGGCTGATCATGAAGTGTAGGCCTACCTTCTGTCACAGCTAGCTAACTGCTAATTAGCTAGCTAGTCACTGACTGTCAGTATTGGTTAGTACTCTAAATAGTAGTACATTCTGAAAATCAGTGAATATCTGACATGATTTTTAAAAAATCTGACTATAAAAATGAAGCTCTCTCATAATCAGTAAGCGATATCACAGATTTTCAGAATGAACTGTAATAATAATATCAATTATGCAGTCTGTTGCAATTTTCCTTGCTAGGTATTGATATTGCAGTTAATATCTTAAGCATTAACTACATGTTTGCAGATAAGAACAACCTGCACTTGAAGTTTAAAATGTCTGTTATTTTGCTGTGTTATGCAGCTTCAGCTTGGAGGGTCCAGAAATGGAGATTATAAGATATTGAAGGCTGTAATAGTTACCCAGTGGGATGTAGGTCTTACTACAAGTGCAATATCACATAAATGTTGTACGGTATACATACAGTAATAATTCATATTAATTAAAAAATCACTAAAATACAGAAATGGAGATTTTATGATTTTGAAGGTTGTAATAGTTAATCAGTCAGATATATAACTTACTACAATATTACATAAAAGTCTTACAGTAGAAGTAATAATTCAACAAATTTTTCAACAAATCCTTCTCTGGTAAATGGGCCTGATTGGCTTTTTAGTTTATAGCAGATTCTAATCTGAAAACAGTTTGAGTCTGACTGTGAGACAGACCATCTATAAAACATGTACAAATGCAGTTTACTGACTTCTTTTAAGCATTCAATCCTATTGTCATTAGCACACTAAGCTTAGGGCACTCAACCAAAGCAATGCCCTGTGCAAATTGTAAGTAAGTAAGCAAGTAAGTAAGTTTATTTATAATACACATTTAAACCAACATGCTGCAAATGCAGTTGCAACAAGCATAAAAAGAAAACATCAAAATGGACCCTGTAATGGACAGGGTGCCAATGAAAGGAGGCTAAAATGGGGGTGATGTGATCCTGTAGTGCCAGTAAGTAGTCTAGCAGCTGCATCACCAGCATAGCAGTGGAATGAGATGTATTTACAGATGATATTTCCCAATGGAAACATATAATGAGAAGAGTATAGTATTGATCTTTGGGGGACTCCACAGCACTTGTTTGCATGAAGTGAAAAGATGTTGCCAAGTCATAAGATAGGACTTAATCCAGTGTGAAAAGCAGCACTGAGATAAATCCAGATTATAATAGCACAGTTAATAAAACCAACAAGCTCCAGATCATTTGTCACTTTTAACAGGACAGATTATGTACTAATCTAGTGAGCCCATAGCTCACCATTTCCATTGCTTTAGAAAGAAAAGATAGTTTTGAAAAAAGCCTTATTAGTATTCCAGCACAAAACTAGAATTTAATGTATTATTTATCATGGTATATAGTATTCTGTTGTATGATATTGTACTGCTCAGTTTTAACAGAATTCATGATTTTCTATGATCCTTTTTGACTCATTGATGTAGTGTCACAACTATACCCAGCATGCAATATGCAAATACGTAATTCAACAATTGGGAATCCGTTCTGTGATTTACCAGTCTGGACCTCTGAGTGACACACATCACTCTGATGTCAGTATCCGCCTCCTGGTTGCAAAAACAGCGGTAGACTAGAGTGAATTTTAAGAGCAAGCCAGAGTTTGTTTTCTAAAATGTTGTGCTGTGCTATTGGGTGTCAGAATCTGAAGAGTGTTCATATAAACATATTCATTTTATTGCAAACTCTCGAATCAAACGCCTTCCAAGCCATGCAGAAGACAGTTGTGGTTACAGGCAATTAAGAGGGATCGTTGGTCTGAGGAGATCCATCTTTGCAGTGCCCATTTCATCTCGGCTAAGTTTCTAACTATCATATCAGTGAAGATGACTTGCTAACTAACAATTTAACAGGCTTAACTTGCTAGTTAGCTACTGCGCCTATTTATATTGCTGTAACAAACCTACATAGCTCGATAAAAAAAAGGTAAAAGGTAGTTGATGCTAGATAGTTAGGTCACATACTTACTGGGAGTTGCATAGGACACTTTTAGTTACCTTATGGACATCAGTTTATGGACATCTGGCTGGGTCGCGCCTTGGCTTTCAGTGCCACGATGTCCTCAGTGTTGTAATCGTAAAACATTATGTATTGAATGTACCCACAAAAAACAAAGTTGTAAGCATCAAGAAACTTGTATGCCTTCAATTTCTCTCTAGTACAAATGTTAGCAGTTAGGTATGTATATATGTCTGGCCAATGCAAGCTAGGCCACCGCTTCTAGAGTTACACCATTTAAATGCGTTAGTTTAGCTGAACAGCACTCATTGTCTTTTAGAGCTAACCCCTAATAATAAGTGGATAACATTTTAGCTAATGTCAGTCTGATTCCTAAATAAAATTCTTGATAGATTCTTTGTTCAGGCTATAACCAAGTTGCGTCGGGTTGCTAGGCTACTCGGGTCTTTTTACACCAAAGGGAGCTATACTCCACCAAAAAATTCCAAAAGTTTGCAGCCAGCACTTCAAACCAGAGGACTATGAAAGCGGAGTTATTGGGTTAATATCCACTAGCAAATGCTGATCCTCACCCATGTAACTACTAGTAAGACAGCTAGTAAAGTTGCAAACATAGCAACACTATTCATGTAACAATATCAAAGTTTTTGCTAAGTGTAAGTGGCTCATTGTAATTTTGAAAGACCTATAGTTGCTCTCTGCTTGCTTCCTGTTGCACTTCTCACTGGCACAGTTCTTCTTCTGTATATTCTGCCTCAAACATGTATTGTCATGTATTATCACAATATTGTCCATTATAAAAACAACTTTAACAAACTTTACTTGACCGCAGTGAATGGTGAGATGTGTTTGACTCTCAACTGTGTGAATGAAGCAGGATGACAGGGAAGATCCACTGCACTGCTGCTGGTTGAAGATGTACTGTATATAGGAGAGGCAATCAGTTATCATGATAAATGGAAATGAAGCACAGACACAATAGGCAGAATAACAAAATGCAATGCAAAGTAATGTTATTTTGTTAATTAGATGGTAGATTAATATTTCAGGAATCCATTTAAGCCATAGTTTGATAAAGAAGAACAGTCACTGGTGAGTTGAACCAAATGATTTGAATCACTGAAATGGGCCCCGGAATCCCTATCACTATTACACCACCAACCAAAGGGTGGGTGAAGAGAGCGGGACAAACGACGAAAATCTCTGGACATTTACAGCATTTAGCAGAGGCCCTTATCATGAGCAATTTACAGAAGTGCTCTATTGTAGTCTCTATAAATCATGCTATTGGGACTGAGAATTGATTAGGGAATCTAAAACCCTATTAGGAGGACATTAGTACACCATGAGAAGAAAATAAAATTCAAGGACTTTTAGATTTAAGTGCTAATTCAAGTGCTTGGTGATGACGCCCCTCCACTTTTTTCTTTTTTCTTAAAAAAAAAAAATTAAGTTTATAGGAAGGGTCAAATAACATGCATAACATTTTGTCTTAACTTTCTGAGAACTATCAAAGATGCATAACATTATAAGAATGTGTGAACTTTTAAATAACATTAGCCTTATTTATGGAAATGGTCCCTGTTATCTGGGATGTAACACTTGGTTTAATTCAATGTGACGACAAAATGGATGTTGCCATGTGCATGATGCTGATTATGTTTGCAAAATACCAACAGAGGTCAGCATCTGACAATAAAATAATCTCTTTGTTTTTCCAGACTTGCTGATTATGAGAAGGCTTCATTGCTGAGTGGACATACTGACACTAACTGACACTGGCATGCTGGAACAGAACTGACACTGTGACTTCTGCATTCAGAGCTTTGTTATGACTCACTAATTACATTAATAATCAACCAAAACATTTACATAATATAGATAATAAGATAAAAATAAAACCATCAACTATACTTGTCCATAATAATAAATTAATTCAGAATGACACTGTAGATTTTATATAAATAATTATAAACTGTAATTAATATATATAAGTGTTTATGTTGGGTAATGTACTCTTAACAATCAGTCCAGGGCAACAAGAGACACTTAATAGTGACATTGTGGCCTGGTCTACAACATCCTGGCATGTATATGTATATCTGCTCAGCAGCTTGTGACCATGGTTAGAGCTATAGGTCCTCCAAAGCTGGGGATAGCCTAATTTCTTACTACCTCAGAGTGTGTGCTTTTCTTGTATATTACAAGCATTATTCAGAGAACGCTACTGGGCTGAGTAGTGGCTCTTAGCCTCAGGTTGGGTTTTCCCTATATTGCCTATTCTTGTATGCAGCTGTTCATCTCTGTGGACATTTTTTCTCCAGTGTCGTTGGGTTCTATTTACTGATATTTCAAGTAGTTTCTATTTACTGAATAGTGAATGACACATACCACTTGTTTTTTTCCCCCTGTTAAGTCAGTTCCTCCCCATCTTAACTGAGCAGTGTATTTCTACTGTCGTAGAGTGGTACTCCCCTGACATACCAATCACTACTAATTGCAAACCTGCTAATTAAGCTCACAACTCTTTATTTTGGGTATTTCCTCTACAGTAACATCCATCTTCATTTATCCTCCATCTCTACACCTGGGTGGGATTGCGCCCACACTATACTGAGTGGATAGCCACTAATAATCAGTGTCTGAATCTGTTGGAAGGCAGAGATGGGCACTAGCTTTGTGTTCACTGCCTATATATATATATATATATATATATATATATATATACACACACCGATCAGCCATAACATTATGACCACTGACAGGTGAAGTGAATAATATTGATTATCTCATTACAATAGCACCTGTCAAGGGTTGAGATGTATTAGGCAGCAAGTGACCAGTCAGTTCTCGAAGTTGATGTGTTGGAAACAGGAAAAATGGGCAAGCTTAAGGATTAGAGAGACTTTGACAACGGCCAAATTGTGTTGGCTAGATGACTGGGTCAGAGCATCTTTAAAACGGCAGGCCTTGTGGGGTGTTCCCGGTATGCAGTGGTTAGTACCTACCAAAAGTGGTCCAAGGAAGGACAACCGGTGAACTAGCGACAGGGTCACGGGCACCCAAGGCTCACTGATGTGCGTGGGGAGTGAAGGCTAGTCCGTCTGGTCTGATCCCACAGAAGAGCTATTGTAGCACAAATTGCTGAAAAGTTAAAGCTGGCTATGATAGAAAGGTGTCAGAACACACAGTACATCGCAGCTTGCTGCCTATGGGACAGTTTAGCCACGGACCTGTCAGAGTGTCCATGCTGACCTATGTCCACTGCCAAAAGTGCCTACAATGGACAGGTGAGCATCAGAACTGGACCACGGAGAAGGTGGCCTGGTCCGATAAATCACATTTTCTTTTACATCATGTGGAAGGCCGGGTGCGTGTGCATCGTTTACCTGGGGAAGAGATGGCACCAGCATGCACTATGGGAAGAACGCAAGCTGGCGGAGGCAGTGTGATGCTCTGGGCAATGTTCTGCTGGGAAACTTTGGGTCCTGGCATTCATGTGGATGCTATTTTTACACATACCAACTACCTAAACATTGTTGCAGACCAGGTACACTCCTTCATGGCACTTCCCTAATGGAAGTGACCTCATTTGGCAGGATAATGCGCCCTGCCACACTGTAAAAATTGTTCAGGAATGGGTCGAGGAACATGACAAAGAGTTCAAGGTGTTGACTTGGCCTCCAAATTCCCCAGATCTCAATCCAATCGAACATCTGTGGGGTGTGCTGGCCATCAAGTCCGATCCATGGAGGCCCCACCTCACAACTTACAGGACTTAAAGGATCTGCTGTTAATGTCTTTGTGCCAGATACCACAGAACACCTTCAGGGATCTAGTGGAGTCCATGCCTCGACGGGTCAGGGCTGTTTTGGCAGCAAAAGGGGGACCAACACAATATTAGGCAGGTGGCCATAATGTTACGGCTGATCGGTGTATATACACTAATACATGCAATTATCTAATCAGCCAATCGTGTCGCAGCAGTGCAATGCATAAAATCATGCACAAAGGGGCCAAGCAAGTTCAGGTAATATTCACATTACAACCATCAGAACGGGGAAAAAATGTGATTTCAGTGATTTTTCACCATGGCATGATTGTTGATGCCAGACAGGCTGGTTTGAGTATTTCTAAAACTGCTGATCTGGGATTTTCATGCACAACAGTCTCTAGAGTTTACTCAGAATGGTGCAATAAAGAAAAAACATCCAGTGAGCAGCAGTTCTGTGGACAGAAACACTTTGTTGATGAGAGAGGTCAGTGGAGAATGGCCAGACTGGTTCAAACTGACAGAAGGGCTACAGTCACTCAGATAGCCATTCTGTACTCTGTGGTGAGCAGAAAAGCATTTCAGAATGCACGACACGTTGCTGTTGGAGGCGGATGGCTTACAACAGCAGAAGACCATGTTGGGTTCCACTTCTGTCAGCCAAGAACAGAAAGCTGAGTCAGCAGTGGGCACATGCTCACCAAAACTGGACAGCTGAAGACTGGAAAAACGAAGCCTGGTCTGATGAATCTGAGACACACAGATGGTAGGGTCAGAATTTGGCACCAACAGCATGAATCCATGGACCCAACCTGCCTTGTGTCAACAGTCCAGGCTGGTGGAGGTGGTATAATGGTGTGGGGAATGTTTTCTTGGCACACTTGGGCCCGTTAATACCATATAATTGCTTCAATGCCATAGCCTATTTGAGTATTGTTGTTGACCATGTGCATCCCTTCATGGCCACAACTTCCAATCTTCTAATGGCTACTTCCAGCATGATAATGCACCATGTCACAAAGCAGAAGTCATCTCAAACTGGATTCATGAACATGACAATGAGTTCATTGTTCTTCAGTGGGCTTCCCTGTCACTGGATCTGAATCCAATAGAACACCTTGGGATGTGGTATAACAGGAGATTTGTAGCATGAAAGTACACTTGAGAAATCTAAAGTAATCGCATGATGCAATCATGTCAACATAGACCATAATCTCAAAAGAATGTTTCCAACATCTTATGGAATCCATGCCATGAAAAATCGAGGCTGTTTTGAGAGCAAAGGAAGGCCCTATCCAGTATTAGTATAATGTTCCTAACAAAGTGCTCAGTGAGTGTATATACATGACAGATGCCTCTAGATAGCTTAGTTACACCATAATAAACACAGCCAACTAAGTCAATGGCACTCAATGTCAAAGCCAACTACAAGTCCATTTGTAAAACTAATCTTACGAAATGTCAAATAACCTAACAAATATTAAGAGCATTAGCTAAGAACTGAGGTCGAGTTGAAGAGAAGCTAAACAGTATAAAACAGTAATATCTAACTTCACCTCACCTTTAACTCTTCATGAAGTCACTCAAAAAATGAAAACTCATATTCACTGTGCTTTCTCTTGCTTTGAAGTCTCCATATGGTGCACAGTATGTCAGGCTGTTCACAAAAACATTTGTGGATGCTCTGACATCAGTGTAACTTAATGGTCTGGGAAATCGGCCACATCAAGACTGTAGCACCTTTAATGCACCAACCTTAGCCCAAAGGGGCATCAAAGTATAAACTTAGAGGAGGACAGCAGGGCTCAGGGCACCAGTTAGGACACACACACACACACACACACACACACACACACACACAGATTTAAAAAATTCACATTTAGAAAGGTCACTGTTTTGTCCACTTTATTCAAGTTGTCCATAGATAACACTGGAATGAACAAATTAAAAGATGTTTCCACAACAAAAGACATTGCTGTTCCTGTAACATTAATATGGGGGAGCACAGATACAAGAGTACACAAACACAGTCACAATCCAAACCCAGCTACACACATTCCAAATGAAGCTGTGAAAGTGCCACAGCCACAGCCTGTCCCACTTTACAAAACATGTTCGCAAAGCAATGTGACGAAAATCTATACAATCTATATGCAAGGAACTGCTTATTATTTTTTTGGAAGTACCAACGTCTACAAAATCACCAGCAAAAATACTTCATCTCTGTAGAAAGGACTCAGGGGGACAAGCTTTGGCTGTAGATAACGTCACAAGCAATTTTTTTTGTCATTTTTGGGAAATATTGTTTAATTAATACAACACAGTTCCTTTATTACAAATGTACAGACTCCTACTGCAGTCAAAACAATGCCCTGTGCGCAATTGCTTCACCTTTGACAATTCCCTCAATTCCCTAAATAACCAATCAATAACCAAGTGTAGTTAACAGCATGAATTTGTGTCACAGTTTCTCAAGTGTTTTTGGGAAGAATATTTGTAGATATATTATGTTTTTTTCATGTAAAAAGAAAAAAAAATACATAAATGGTGACAGTTTAAAGAAACTTGCAGTACTCATGTCTCCAATCCCTCTCAGACCCTGAAAAAATGGCACCCTGAGTGTTGATTAAACTTATTATTTAAAATGTAAACACACCTTTTCCTGTAGCTAAGTGAAGTAAGAAAAGGCACACACGAGAACACCACAGAGCTGTAGGATAAGATGGCGCCTACAAATAGAGGGCCATTTTGGTTACATCAGCTTAATGGGAAACATTCTATCAAACATGCCTTCCTACTCAGTATGTATTTAGAACCCATGACCATGGACATTGTGGCCTACTATCTTTTAATGCTAATCCAACTCCAAGAAGTCTCTGAAGACTAGTATTTTAGTTATACTGTTTAGTTTGATGTGGTTACTCTATCTCATGTTCAATGCTCTATCTGTTATCCAGATCATTCAATTCTGTGAGCTTTGAATGGGGAAACACAATTATAGTGCTACACTTGGCTTAATGAGATGGCTTAATGATTCAGAAAACAGGCTACCTTATGAAACTTGATCAAATTTACCATTCATAAAGAATAAAACATTTAGAAAGCTGGTTACATGACTGTCTCGTGAATGGTAAGAAAATATATAACTGAGTTAATTCATATGAAAAAAGATTCGTGAATTTGCAAATGCGAGACCACGTTGATTAAACATCATGTATTGTATGTTAACTCATACATGCTTTATGGTAGGTCAGTAGTAATAAGCAGATATCAGAATGTTCAATAAAGATTCCATTAGATTCCATTAATTTCTTAGGGCTAGAATTCCTTATCCCAGGCATGACAATCTTATGCACCAGTTCTTGTGATTTCTTGATAATAAGTTAACATGTTCAATTGAAAGTGGTTTATTACTGAAAAAGCAGAGCATCGGGATCCTAGCGCTGGGAATAGGAAGCTTCACTTCTGCCTCTTAAAGATGAGCTGGTACTACAGCAAAAAAGATTACAAGAGTACCTCAATTCCCCAAGTTCTCAACTAATATTCTGTTAAAGCAGAACAGTAGTGAGCAATTTCACATTGAAATGCAATGCCACATCTTTCCTGGGAAAAGGTTACAGAGAAGGAGAGGATAAGGCCAGGGCCATTATACAAAATGGACATAAATTTATGCAACTGACATCTCTTCCATTCTCTCAGTGAAAGAGTGAGAGAAGTCGAGCAGCATATCAATGACAAATAAAAATGCTTAACCTCTACCTTGCTTTCCCTCCTTATATTCAATTCAGGTTCTGGGCTCGATCCAAACTGTTTAGATTAGCTGCTCTAACGTGATGACCTCACCCTTTTAAATGCTCAAATTGAAGCCTGTTGAAACAGATCCTCAATACTGAATTAAAGTTAATCCTACACATCATAGACAGTATTGCAGTGGACATCAACAAACATAAAAGACATACACATTTTTGTCCAATTCTTTTTGGTGTGATGGATAGATGTCCATTAGCTAAAATGAATCTTTCTTTTGTATTTCAAATCTTTTGGTTTTCAACTGGTAAGTTTTCAACTGGTACTTAACAATAAAAGGGCACACACCATCTCTGCATAATCTCACCTTTATAACACCTAATGAGCAACATGCCTATTTCTACTGCATATAGGTGGAGACGTAAAATTCTGGTGATATAAGGAGGCACAATGTTCATTTCACAACTCGCTAACAACAATCACACTGCTTTCTTTATCACATTTAGCATTGGAGACAAATAACTAAACAAGGCTGCTCCCACCAGAACTGACACAACACCACACAATACTAGGGGAAGGACCACCAACTTTTCAGCACACTATGATGAGTCTTCACAGGCTATGATGAGTCTTCACTGACCCAATGTAACGCCAAGATGGGTAAAGAATTGACTACCATTACACCACTGTCCCATGAGCATGACATACATAGAGAAGCCCAACCACCATGGACCTAATACACCTCAAAAAATAGGAAATTTTACAAACAACCCCAACATTTTCAGATTTAAAAATGTACCTATGTAAATTATAAAACACATTGTATCCTGCCACCACAGTAAAATGGGTCATTAGTTTTTTTTTTCCTATTGGTAGTAATAGTCACAGTTTTTTTTTCAAAAGATATTTCTTTGATAAGCTACAATAAGAGTAAGTGTTAACAATTACACTGGAAAAATATATGTATGTTTTTATATTCTCTATATAATCGTTTTGTCTTTTTTTTTTCATACAGAATGTATATATAGTGTAATCATGGCCATATTGGCAAGAAAATAAAGGCAACTGTAACAATTACCACACATCTTACATCATGTGACTCAAGAATTGTGTGGTTGCTGAATGGGAGGAGTTAAGAAAAAAAGTGTTGGTTAGTGGCACTTTTTGCATTTTTAAAATAAAAAAATAAAATCAAGAATAAGGCTACGTGGGTGTATGCTCATCTGACACTAGCTGAGTAAAGACATTGTGGCTCAAAGGTTTCTCTTAATACATTTGATCAAATTTTACCAATAAATACCCCTCTTTCCATCCTAGTTCAACATATATCTCAGTACCTAAATGTACAGACCAACTGAGGAAAAACCATCATCAGTTTTCATCATTTAAGAGCCATTCTGGACAGACCGAGCATCATTGGCAAAACCATGAGCTTGAAGTTGTAAAACACAGTAAAAGAGATTCCAGAAAATTGTACTTCCTTTTACGATACTTTTCATGTTTAAACTCACAGGAAGCTCTGAGTTCCAAAGAATTGCTTTTTTTTGTCTTTACATTCCCATGGAAAGTGTTGCTGGCATTTTAAAGAACCTTGTTTTTGTCCAAGTGTGACTTTTCTGTCTTTATTTAAGTACGAGACTACTAAGACTCTTTCATAATACACACGGAAACATTACAAAATAAATATACAGTACAATCGTATCACAGTTCATTAGTTCATAAATATAAAATAAATAATAAATACACATTATACTTCTCCATAAGTTTTGGATCTCTCAGGATTTTGGAAAAAATATCTATAATGGAAAAGAAAATGACAGCCTTATTTAATTATAAAAAACCTTGTCAGTTCAAAATATTTTCACTTAAAAAAAGTTTTAAAAATCTATTGTCAAAAGAAAATCAGGTATAAAAAAAAACGGAAAATAGTTTTAAAAGTTTTTCTTATTATTTTATATTTGTGTTCATTTTAAGATGGAAGGGGTATGTTGCATTGTTTCATACTAGTTTTTTTTTCAATGCAGGAGGTGAGTTCAAATAAATAAAAAAGTAAACAATAAAAACATGAAAAATATAAATACATAAATAAATGAATGTTACATATATTAAAAGAAGAATACATAACATAAATTAATGTTAATAATTTATAAAACATTGACAATGAAACCTACAAACTGTTAATTGAAAAGAAGTGCAATTCATTGTTGATAAATATAACAGATATGACTGGATTTAACTGAGTAGCAATACATTATATTACTCTAGCATAAATAATGCAAATGAATGAGAAGGAACTAGTGCTTCTGCAATCTACAGGTATTTAAAGTATTAAAATCTAACCGTTTATCTAGAACTAATAATAAAATATATATTTATAAATATAATGGCTGAAATTTGGAGGCGTGTGGTTTGACGTTTACACTGTAGTGTTAACCAGATGGTATCTGATATGAATAATACACAGCTTAAAGCCCCACATTGTGTTCTCTCTATGAGTAGAGCGTGCACATGAGCTTGTGGCGAACAGGTACAATGGGCCTCAATGACCTGAAGCTGTGGTGAGTCACTACAGGAAGTGCTGCATCTGCTGTGATAAAGGGCCAGTAGTCCCACATACACAATACAAAGACAATTTCATCCAAAGAGTTGGCTCTTCTTAATGCTGAAGTACACATTCTCTTCTTCATCCTCAGCTTCACTCTCAACGACATGCAACACTCCTTTAATTGTGTGGTAAAAATAAGCAAAAACAAGCTTCTCTTTTTTTCCCCTCTGGCCAAACAGAAGGATTTGGTTGTGGTCTTTTCATCCTCTGCTTCCAATCCAGCAGTGTTTGTGGATTTTGGAACGTATATGTTATATACATATTTCTCTTTTCTCTTGTCACAGAATGCTCCCTGGGATGAAGGCTGTTATTATTCAAAAACAGCTGAATGCCCATTTTTGTGTGTACCATTTGCATGTACTTTCTTTGCATCTACACACATCATTTCTCTTCTATGCCTCTAGTGGGCGATGCCTCACGTCACACCTTAATGCCTTTCACTGCCTGGTTGATGGTCTCCAGCAGGGCCTTGTTCTCGGGGTTCTGGTAGCAGTCTTTATTGGTGTACATGTCAGTCAGAGTACTCACATAGTTTTCAAAATTCTGCTCTGTGATTGGTTCCTGCTGTGAGAGAGGAAATTGGAGCCAATGATGCAAAACAGTTTGTGTGTGTGAATTCATGTGTGAATGTGTATGTTTGTGTGTGGTTTATTATTCATCAATATGGGTGGGAATTTGTGACAATGAGCCATATTTACTGGAAGTGCTGGCATTTTGAGTTCACTAAACAATGAATGATAATCAAGTAAACATTACAGCCATTTGGTGTTACACAGAGTAACGCTGCTAAAAAAAAAATTGTGCTGTGTGTGAGTGTGTGTGTGTGTGTGTGTGTGTGTGTAAAAACTCACCATATGGGGCAGACGGATATTGGCCAGGCTGCGTATCAGAGCTTGACTGAGTCCTGACAGCTCCATAAACAGTGCTTCATTCTGCTCCTCAATGATCTTATTCTCCTGCTCAATGTTTTTCAGGTTTCTCTCCATGGATGAGATCTGAGTTAAAAAAATGGTAAAAATAAATTGTATACCACTAAGTGACACAAATACAAATTCAGTTCTGTTGGGCCAACATTGGGCCACCAGGATCAAAAGACTTTCAGCCACCTTTAAACCTTTAAATCCACCTTGTCTAGCATCAGCCATTCTGTTGGGTAAATGTTGGCCCAACATATATAACATATATATATATATATATATATATATATATACATACACAGTACTGTGCAAAAGTCTTAGGCACATGCAAAGAAATGCTATAGAGCAACGATTCCTTCAAAAATAATGAAACTAAATGTTTCTACATTTAAAAAAATACTATAAAGAGCAGTAAACAGTAAGAAATGAAACAAAGTCAATATTTGGTGTGACGATCCTTCGCTTTTAAAAAAAAAGTAGTCTCAGGTACAATTTGTGCAGTTTTATAAGGAAATTAGCTGGTAAGTTTTACTGAGCATCTTGCAGAACCAGCCACAGTTCTTCTGTCCACAAACATCTACTGCCAAAGGCACAACCGACGTAGTGCTGGCATACATAGTCCCCTGTAGTTATTTTTTCACTGGTAATTAATGATGTTTGTAATTTTCTTATATGGCGCTACATGAGTTAAACCAATCCTTTTTTTTTTTTTTTTTACTGTTTTTTTTAAAGCTACAGGTTGAAAAATACTATAGTGAAAGAAGGTTTGTAACTTGGGTTATGCTGTGTGCTTTTCCACTGCACAAATCTTAAAGCTGTGAGAAGCTGAGTCCCAAACCATGTTGTGCATATGTTGTAATATGTTGTAATATGTCTAAATAGTATTGACACCTTTGGTGTACTGACATACTTACTATTCAGTGTGGTATCACTAATCTAACATAAGGGACATGGTGTAATTATTTTTAAACTGATCGTATGTGGTATAATTACAATTATATTGCTTCTAAGTCTCAAGTGGAGAATAAAAACTTTATTGTACTCATTAACGTGACTGTCATTACTAAGTACTAGATGAAAGAACAAAACTTCTCTCCTTTAGCAAGAGCTAGTCTTTTAGCTAGCGTGAAAGGTTAGGTCTTTTCTGCTTTATTGTGTACTCGCAGTGCCGTGTTTATGAATTGCCAACCCAATTGCCCAGTTCCACTGTCTAAGATAAGAACACAGCACAAAGCCAAAATTATCAAGCTACCAATCTAACATTAGCACACTAGCTAAAGCTCAAAAGACTCAGTGAAGAAGAAAAGCTTCTCTCTGTTGTGATCTGTCAGTGCACTACCTCTACCAGTATCTGTCAGTGGGTTTGATTATTGTGAGAAATCTAGCTAGTTGAAGGGATGCCTATGGCTCTGTGTTAAGTCATACCAGAAATGTGAGGGTGGGTCTTTGGCTGTACTGATTTCAGGCATGATGACATAGCACATAGTTGTGATGGTGTACCAATCACGTGTGCCAATTTGAAACCAACAGTCCTGACTGAATTACTGTAAATTACTCTTACAGGATTACCAGGGCAACTCACAGCAGCTCTGGAATATCGTGTTTTAGCATATATATTTTTCTCCCCTGACTCAAGAATGCTTTCATTTTAACCAAAAATATCCTGCATACTGTAGCTTTAAATCAACCACAAAATTAATCTCATTCCACACACATGATCCAACAGGTTGGGTCATTTTTTTTTAGACCATTAATATGATTAGTAGCTAACCTGTGTTTGGAGGTTGACCATATCGGCTTCCATTTCGTTGTTGGACTCACTGAGGTCACTGATTTCTTTATTGAGTTGCTTAATGTCTTCATCATTATCTAGCACTAAAAAACAGAATAAATAAATTAGAATATATGAAGAATAACTGACCTGAAGAGGACAATGAATGAATATACTGCTCTCACCATCGCTGGCCTTAAACTTGGTATTCATGTAGTCCTCCCCAGGAAACTTGGCTTTCTTCTTAGCCAGTGAGGCGCGGGGACAGCCGGAGAGACTGAAGATCAAAGGACAACAAATGATGAAAAATTCAGTAGAAGGAATAAAAATCCCTCACATAAAAAGCACCCTTAGAACTGTTTGCATCTGCTCATAAAAGTTGTCTAAATGTCTAAAATGCAAATATCTAAAAATAATGAAATAACAGGTTCGACATGGTCTCATGCTATCCCCAACTAGCAGCCCTTTTTCAGAATATCTGTGTAGGACTATACCTGCGATGAGTAAGGAAGCTGCCGTTGGCATGGCCTGATCCATCACAGCCTGGTGTGGGACAGGTGGGCCCCTCCGTCTTGAAGGCCTTCCAGGAGAAAGGTGTGCCATTCAGCATGCCTTCCTTCTGGCGCCGTGCAGCCAGTGGGCACCCATATGCACTGCGGTGGGTGGCATACTTCCCACTGATATGACCCAGACTGTCACAGCCTGGTACTGGGCACCTGGGAGAGAGACAAATTGTGAGATAGACAATAAGAAAGAGAATATTGAGGGAGGATGGAAAAAATGGAGACAAAATGGAGGGGACTGAAAGGTTAACAGCAACATATTTAATCAGAAATATCATTCTTATCATAAAGTAACTCTGTATCTTTAATTGTAATAATGAACACTTCAATTAATTGCATAGTCATGAACCATGATCACAATTTTTAATATTCATTTGCACTCTTGACCACTAAAACCTTAGTTTCCATACAAATTAGTGTTATAGAAGCAAAAAAAGTGTAGGTGTAAACCATGTGTATTCACTGTTGTGATACTGGAAGAGCCAGGTTCTGTTTGAGAAAGCTTTCTGAACTACATTAAGCTGTAGTGCACTACAGTGAAATGACTGTCAGTTAAAAAGTCTGTGACCAGGAATAATTTGAACGTGGGTGATATTTATCTCTCCCATGAAGGTATTAAAGGTCCAGCTACAACACTGTTCCATAACTGAGACAATACAGTAGTATAGTATTGTAAAAATCTTTCTATGTGGTACGAACTTTAAGAGTTCAGAGTCTTCTTTGTCTTCCTTGGTAGGTGTTGTTTTGATTCCACCTTTCTTGGCACGAGGACACCCAGACAAACTGAAAACAGAAAGTGTGAAGCCCATTAAGAGAGGAGGCAGAAAGCAACACCAGCCAAATACTGGCCAAGATAAGACAGGCCAAATTCAAATAACAGTACAGGTAGAGTCAGTAGCTTAATTTTCATTACCCATTCAACAGCAATAGGGAAGGGTCTCATCTCCATATTGTGTATGATTAGTGTGTATGAGAGTGTATGAGTCCTAACTACAACTACACTGTCTCACTCTGAGCTTCTCTGTCCTGCAATGTTTATGTATATATTAGTGTAAAAGAAAATGTGTGTTTGTGTATGAGGAGTTGGATTAGCCATACCTTCGGTGTGAGGCGTAGTTACCAGTGATGTGGCCAGAACCATCACATCCTGGGGTTGGGCACCTAGATGAGTAAGAGCAATGGACAAACATTATCAAGAGGGCACTATGATTAGCACTGGATAATAACAGCGCAAAGATGAGCACTGTTAACACAAACATTTAGTCATATATGAAAGACTGTTAAAATGACAATGCTTGTGATTAAACAGACATTTGCATGCAAACATGTAGTTGTGACATTTTATAGAAGAAGCAGGGGTAAGTTGGATCAGAAGTTAATATAATAGCAAATTGAAAAACCTGTAAAAAAAATTATGTGGTAGTGTAGCATAGAGAAATAAAGCAAACAGAGCTATAACACATACTTGAGTTCAGTTGCATGTGCTGCCATGAGGGAGCGAAGACTCTTATCAGCAAGAGGGCACCCAGACAGACTGAGACACAGAAAGGGGGAAGAAAAAAAGGAGAGGAGAAAGAGAGAAAGAACCCAGAACATCCCACATCAGTACCAGAAACAGAAACCAGGCAGGAAAGAGGCAAGAAAAGGCTAAATATGTATTTTCCTCACACTAAATGGTGATTGTTTTGTGGGTTTAAGTACAGGTAAAAAATTTCTACTCAAGCTAACACACAGTGCTTGAGCCAGCATGGTCACATGATTACGAATTCATCAGAAATCAGAGAAGGTTAGGGCGAGGGACAATGCTACTGGGTGTAGTATCAAATTGCCAACTAAACTGCCCTCAGTCATTAGAATTCTTATAAATTTTGCACAAGATCAGGAGGTTATAAGCAGCCTTGCTATGCGGTAGAGGAAGCAGGAAGCAGGAACGTAGGAAACAAGGGCTCCTCCCAGCACCCTACCTGCGGTGGGATGCATAGTTTCCAGTGATGTGGCCACTGCCATCACAACCTGGAGTGGGACACCTACACAGAGTAGAACAGAAGAGCAAGTCTGAGTACAGAAAATTTAGAATGTATGCTTAGTAGACAAAAACAGGCATAAAAATAACAGTAAAGACAAATGACCTTGCATCAACTTGCAACCCTATACGAGTCTAATTAAATCAGCAGAAATGTAAAATATGTGAGTCTGTGGCTGAAGACACTCACATAAGGAGCTCTTTCTTGCACTCTCTGGGCTGGAACTTGACTTTGAAGCTGGGGGTTGTGACCTCTCCAGGATACTTCCTGTCCTCCGGGCACTCCTGTGCTGTGTCACAGTCCTCAGCATCAGAGGAGACAAAAGACTGGGCAGTATGATCCATCTTTAGATACACACACACACACACACACAATTAATACATTTTTTTTTTTTTTTTAAACTGAGAGCTCGCCCTTTTGAAGAGACAAAAATCCACCCAAAACAAAGGCTAGATGTGAGTACAATCATTTACTTACTTTAGATGATTTACTCTGAATTTCCTTTAAAGATCAATTCCTTGTTATATTAATTGTTTTCAAGTAAAAATCTTGTATATTATGTTTTAACAGTGTATTGCTGTGCTAAGCAATGAAAATAATTACATGTCCTTTTAGTAGACAGGGTAAACAGACAGTTCTGTTTTATCACTGCTAAGTGATATTTCATTGTCTAGTGACTAGAAAAAACTAGTCTGGTCCTATCTGATGTAACTTGATTGTGTCCTAAAAGCTTGAAATCTTACCTCCTCTAGCTCCTCCTCCCTTTGCCGATTAGGTTTGGTGTAATCCAGAGGCCCCTCCCACTCCTCCTGCTTGTAGGCCTGTAAGTGGGGTGAGATGGCTGTGTTGCCATGGTGCCCGGATGATGAGGATGATGAAGAGAGGGCAGGGGAGCGCATGCCTGGGCTTGTGCTCAGTGGGCCTCCCTCTTTCTTTATGGGCTTCTTCATACTTAAGTCTAGAGTGCCATTCTCATCCACCTCGATCTCCAGGTTCTAAAACAAGGTTACACAATAACCTTATGATAAAGTGTCCCTTGATACTGCATATTGTAGAGTTAATAAAATAAATATTACACTGCATAAAGTACTGTTCCTAATCAATATGATGTTTATTTAAAAAAAATGAATTAATTATTTGCATCAGAAAACATCATTGTACAGCCCCATACAGTGCTAAGTGTGTATGAACAGTGCTGAGTGTTGGGGTGACTCAGTGGTAAAGAGCAAGAAAGCCAGCTGATCCCGGCACGGCAGTGCTCTGATTAGAGTCAGGCCACTAGGCTTCTCAGCCCATTAATCTTCCCCTTTTATCCTCCTCCACTAAAAACGTGGCAGTAAATCAACAAAAATGATGAAGTAGTCACTCTATTTAGGAGGCAGAAAGCTTAAAAAAGATATATACACTACAATATCAGAGCCAGAACTACAGTATAAACTCCTCATGTGTGGAGGGAAAGAGAGAGAGCGAGAGGAGCTGATGGATATGGATAAAGGGAAAGGTATTTGGAAAGTCACATTACATAGTCTTTCACATAGTCTTTCTGACTATACAAAATCATTAAACTGCCTTCATCCGCTCATTAGACCAGTGGGAATAATAAACAGAAGAGCCAAGCACATGTGCTTCTGGGCTATCCATGGAAAACTTAACACTTAACTATGCTGTTAATGCAATAACAGCAAAGCATGGCAAAAAGAAGGGAAAGAAGAAAAAATAAAATAAGAAGAGGAGTGGTGATGCAACTAGGCCTCAACAGCAGTTGGCATCGGGAAGCATTTCACTCCAGCTCATGATATATTTATGAAACTGCCTTATACTGAAGGCCAATTTTCCCATAGCCACACAATATAACATATTCACACACCTTTGCACTTCTGCCCCATTGACGTGAAATTGCGTATGAAAAGCTTTAGGACATACTAATTCAGTTCTTTTCTGAATGTCAGTGTAGTACTGAGTTTTCTTTGACATTCATGTTGCTGCAATAGGTTTGAAATCAATGTGTGTGACCTGTACCTTATCCTGGTGTTTGGTGCTGAGGTTCTCAGGCCTTTCCCAGCACCGAGTAGACAGGTTTAGAATGGCTGTTGCGGCCATGTGTGCAGCCTCAGCATCATGGGAGTAATCATGGGCTCCACATGAGCTCTTTCCATAGGTGCTTTGCATGCTGGGACTAGGGGGAGAAGTCCTTGGGAATGAAGGTTTGGCTGTGGAAAAACAGGGGAGACAAATGAATGCCATTTCTTACCACACTGTCTATATTTTGGATAAGCTTTACTCAGACTTGTGACTTGCTTTTACTTACATTTGAAAGCTTTGGGTGAGCTTTCACTAGTGGGTATCTGTGGGGCAAGCATACGTTTGCCGAACACTTGCACGTCAAAGCTTGCATAATCAAAGGACACCTTCGAGTACTTCTCCAGCTCTTTAGCCAGGTTAGCACGGGGTGTGTTGGGAACCATGCTGGCTGCCCTATAGCTGCCACACTGTGGCATCTCGAGCTGCTTCACAAAACACATGGGTCTAGAGAGAGAGAGAGAGAGAGAGAGAGAACAAGTATGATTAATGCAGGTAATAAAATAACATATAAGGTATCCTTTAAAGTTTCCTTTATGATTTTTTTAATAGCTGAAGACATTTCCATACAATATGTAAAGACATATTTCCATACAAGCTTTTTTCAAAATATCACAATTGCAAAAAGCTAGTAAAAGAAAATGTTACTAATCAATTATGAACAACAAGATTTCTACCTGAGGTACATATTTAATTTTTTTTTTTTATATCCAGGCATTTTTTTTCAGTTCTGGCACTTCTTTTCAGGCTTTCTTATGCACAAATTTAAAATTCATAAAAACAGACAAAAGAGTAAAACAGTAGGATTAAACAGTGTCTTATCAACTCCGGGCACATTTGCATTTTGTAGAGCATGGAATTCATGAGCTTTATAATGGTCTTCCTTGAGTCCAGTGAGTCCTGATCCTAAATTATCTTTTAGGGCAAAAAAAAAAAAAAATCCTCTAACATGATTTGTGTGTGTGTGTGTGTGTCTTAGACAGGGAAAGAATTCTGTATTGTGTCATTGTAATAATATGTATGTCCACTGCCATCCTGGGGTTTCTTAACTTTTATTATAGTTTAATCACTATTAATATCACAGATCAAACAAAAAGTTACAAAATAGTAATTACATAGGGAAAACATTGCATAAATATTTAATCAGAGACCGATTTTAGTTACAGACTTATAAAACTGATATCCGGGATTCTCAGAGCTCACAGAATTCTAAACTATTTAAATATGTAGAGTGAACAAAAACGTCACAAATATTTTCAATTGACTTATTCCATATTCAAATCTTCTAATAGACATAAGTGGACAGAATATTTAAAATAAGTTGATTGCTTGTGCTTTAATCAAAAATGTTACTATAAGGTGTTGATGAGCAAAGATGATTCACATATCACATATATTTCGAACAGCATGTTTGTCTTAGGTTGTTATTGTATTTCCTTCTCTGATTAGTCAAGATGGCATGCAGAGGATGAGAGTGGTTATCCAATATAGCCTTGAGTTTAAGCCATTGCATTCCCATTAGAGCAAGGTGACATATGCACATCTCTTTCGTGACCTCTCTGTCTGCTCCTAATGGGCTCCTGCACCACACTGACGCTCATTCAAATTATAACTGTACTAATAAGAGAAGTCTCTGTCTATTGAGACAGGAATCTGCATTGCTTTCCGACAACAGACATCCTTCCTGGAGGAAAGTAATTATTTTTCTCATACTCCATGCCCTGTAAGCCCATTAATTAGCTTATCTGCAGCATAATTAGTGCTATGGGGCTGCTTTGTGAACTTGGTATGATAGACTAGGCTGTTCTATATTAGAAGGGCAGGAAGGGGGGTTAAGGTTGAACAAAGAATTCACCAATCAAGGGCAAGTGAATTTGGTCCTTTGACTGACAGCTACGTATGTTAACCAGATGTAGCAGGTGGTTTTGTTTATCATGCTGTTACATTGATGCATGCCATCTTTTGATTTTATAGCAGTATAACATTGTAAAATGTATTCTATACACTGAAAGTATGTTATCTGCATCTTAGTTGTTGTGTATGTTGTGTATAATTCTTCTGTCCTTTTTTCTTATGACCAAAAAGAACAGTGCTAAAACCTGAAAGTCCGATCCGTCTGACTCACCCAGGAGAAATAGGAATGAATGAAAGTGCAAAATGCAGCTAAAGCCATAGACTAACCTGAGAACTCTCTCTGGGTTTGGGCTGCCTTTGGGCTGCTCTGTCATTGGCTGCAACAGCTGCTGCTTGTCGTGGCTCTTGGACAGCTTCTCAGCAGCGGCAATTGGACATCCAGATAAACTAGAAAGAGCGCATTAAGTGTCAGTGAAAGCATGGGAAAGGTATGTGAACATATGTGAGAATCTGCATGACTAATGGGAGGTGCAGCAGCGTGACTAATGGGAGATGCTGTACCTGCGGTGTGTGTTGCGATTACTGTTGACGTGGCCTTGTCCTGTGCAGCCAGGCGTAGGGCACTTCAGAACATTCTCATGCATGGCTAGGACTGCACACACAAACAAAACACACAGAGAACCAAATCAAATATAAATACACTGTTAAAAAAATCAGTAAATTCATAAAGAAAAAAAAAACTTACAAATTGACACGTTCATTGTTTTTCAAAGAAATTAAATTAATGGCAATTATCAATAACTGTTCAATTAAATTTTTTAGTTGTAATTGTACAGTATTTGTAGATCTTTTAAAATAAAAAGCACAATGGTGACATTCGGGTTTGAATAAACTAAGACGTTAAACCCCTTGAGAATAATAAAATGTACATTACATTTTATCTATGTTACCAAAGAAAAAAAGCCAGATAAGGATGACCTAAGCACCTTGGATGTTTTGATACATTCACAGATGCAATTACACATGTGGACCTCTTTTGGACTGGTTGAAACAAGCTTAGCCAACTGGAAATTTTGCATCCATTAAACAGTGTATGTGAGTTTTATTTTCCACTATGTGGAAAATAAAAAAAGATATATAAAGATATATAATATGCTTGCAAATAATATATAGTTTATATATTGTAATATTAGGTGTGTGAACTGTTAAATAATGCATAGTGTTACAATAACAAGTTTAAAGAATGAAGTCTCCTCAGATGTGTTCTTTCAAAATATATTGGCCCTTATTTATTAAGTTGTGTAGAAACAAGTGCAAATTTGAGCACTGAGAATATTACATGAACAAAACTGACTGATGAAATAGCACAAATAATGAATCAGCTTCAGCTGCATGGATACAAGCTCCCACCAACCAATCCCTTACTTATATATCATATGCTTAACACACTCCCCGCTTTATCCTCATTTACGTTGAATTTACATGAAACAAGCTCCAGTTTATGCAGGTGTAGTAGTATTGAGCCAATAAAACAAAGCATTCAGCAAACTAGTTATCCAATACCCAAGGAAGTAAATCCAACAGATAATTATTTATTTTATTAAATTTTATTTTATTTTATTTTTATTGATTTAGTGGTGCTTGTGTCTTTGGTTGTCACAAATAAATTATTCTTTAAGGAAGGCTAAAAAGGTTACAAATGTCTGAAAAAGGTCTTATAAAAAGCTGAGGTCAGATTAAAGCTTCATAAAGGTGAGCCAAGATTCCACCTTAAGAAAATATTTTACAGAAATGTTATTTCATATAAAAAATTATTAATTGAGCCAAAATAAATGAAATCATGTATTAGCACTGATATACATAATCATATGACATGATTATGTAATAACCTCAGAGAATATGTGATGATATCCAGACATCTCCCCACATCCTCATCAGAGATTTGTGGTGCCTCCTCTATGCAAATGCACCTCAATTAAATGACTAATGAGCTGATAAAGATCCCCACCAGTGATTTCTGATTCTCATTTACAAATTAGGCCTACATGTTGACAGTATACCCCATTACCTATACTTTAGTCAGAGTTTCCTGCATGCACAGTTGTGATTATTAACTTACTTTGCTATTTATATTGTAGCTTACACTACTCTACTTGGCTGCATTAATAATTTAGATAATGGATTGTCCTCACAAGGATAGTAAGACAAACGTATGTGTGTGTGTGTGTGTATTTGTGCGTAAGCCTGACTTACTCTCTGGGGGGATCCTGTCTTTGTGAGGACAGCCAGACAAACTGCGGTGGTGAGGGTACAGACCAGTCACATGACCTGTGCCATCACAGCCTGGGGTGGGGCATTTGACCTCTCTCTTCTCTGGCCTGGAACTTTCTGCAAAGGGGAGGACAAACCACCTGTCAGTCAAACCATGTCTCCTCACAACTTTCACAATATTAAGGCATGCAGAAGTACAACTGTTTAATTAGAAACACAGTACAGCATTACTACATACAAAAAACTATGAGTGTATGTCTGTAATCACTCACACCCCTTAACCTTATCTGAAGTCCAGAGGTCACTGGAGTGGATTTAGAGTGATAATGATGGCCATTACATGTGGTAGATGAGCATTTGTTTGCAGTGTGGCTTTTTGGATGATGGTCTGAAAAGTGGGCATCATTAAACTCACTTTACCATTGGGGAGGTTTATCTTGGGGAAGTACTGGATGTGCAAATGAAGGTACAGAGACAATAAACTCAAGGCTGAATAAATGAGAGTCAAAACGGAGGGGAAAGAGGGAGACTGAGAGGATTTTACTCATGCCCCAGTGGTTCCTTAATTGAATGTTGAAATGCTAACAAGACATGCACCTTCTAATTAAAACTGGACAGAGTATAAGCAAGGCAGTTAAATGGGGATGTGTAGAACCTGACTGAGTGTGCTCAGTGACTGGAGTGATGTGAGGACCGGGCAGAGCGCCAAGACACGACCACAAACAAACCAATAAAAGAACAAACAAATGCAAAACCAATCTAATTACAAGCACCCTCCCCCTCTCTTACTCTCTACTGCGTTAAGTACTTTCTCCAGTAATCACATACTACAGCTTCAGTATATCTACGGAAGCAAATTCATTTGACCTGTTTACACTTTATAGCTATCCCATTAAACGTCTACAGGCTCTGGTGGCTTATTTAAGCAAGTGTATGTCTAGTTTTCGGCCTATATATCCAGGCTTAATCTTTGTGTGTGTGTGTGTGTGTGTGTGTGTGATTTTGTGAGTCACATGTGAGAGTGTGAAAACACTGTATGAAGTTCTCTAAAAGTGCATATTAGGGGTGTAATGCAATGACATCTGTATCTGCATCTGTGTTTGTTTAGTGCTTTTTTTAAAAATTTAATATAAACCCTACCATTATGCCCCCAGGAACACTGAAAAAACCCAGAAGTAGAAATGCCAGCACAGTCAGCATAGTCTGTGAATTCTGGCTCTGACAGTTCCTCAACCTCAGCTTAAGTTCATAATTGGTCTCAACTAGTGATGTGCCTGCTTGTGCAGTTATTATTTGTTTGTACCTGCTTGTGATATTTTCTAGGAAAATATTTTCCAAAATATAAACAAATTATTAGCCTAAGTTAAACCACTGTACCCAGGCAGTTACTAAGGATGCTGTAAATCATTACTCAGTGGGTCTTTGTTTGTCCTGCACACTTCATATCTCATAGCTTCTGCCCACATAAAGTAAAAACTTCCTGCTCACACGACTTTGTTGTGTCCCGTGAGATCCCAGTGCCAATGCACATCTCTAGACTCAACCAGATTTCCTGTTAACGTATCTGGCAACCAATACCCTACCCCCCCCTTGCATGTATACCTTTGCAGTAGTAACTCTTGCGCAGCAGCTCCATGTGTTTGGTGGGTTGATCGTCTAGAGGGAAGTAGCGATGATGTTCAGAGATGGGTGTGAACTCTCTGTTACCTTTGACCTGCTGGGCTTTGAGAGCAATAGCCTGCTCTAAAAGCCTCAGGTTCCCCCGCATCATGTCATACATCTCTGACTCGTCGGCAATCATCGACTGCTCCTCCTCTTCATCATCCCTATTTTCATCATCCTTCTCTGATTCCTCAGACCGCACCTCAATGATCATGGGAGCTGCTGAGGCCTGGTTGGACATGCAGCTCTGTGGTGATAGGGGTTCGTGGGTACTGTAGTCCTCCTTTTGGGAGCCCTGAGTTGCAACATTCACAGAGGGGTCAGAGAGGTCATACTGTTCCAACTTTTGATCATTCGCATCTTCATCTTTGTTGTACTCCTCCTTGCAGGTTTTCTCTACCTGTGGCTTCTTGTCATCCTCTGAAAGCTGTTTACTGATCTCCTCTGTGAAGTACTGGTGGTCTGACTCATCCTGCTTTCCATTCTCTTCCTCCTTCACCATCTCTTCCTCTGTTTTCTCATTCATTCCATTCATTGTGGATGTTTGAGCTGTTGTTTGGCTTTCATCTTTCTTTCCATCTCTCTTTCCCTCATTGTTTTCCTCCTCTTCTGTTCTGGTTGAACTATTCCCCTTTGCCCCTGTGGCTACAGGATGTTGCTGCTGCTGCTGCTGCTGTTGTTGTTGTTGTTGTTGTTGTTGTTGTTGTTGTTGTTGTGGAGATGTGGTATGGTTATTGTGGCTGCTGAGGTGCAGTAGAGAGTTGGCTACTATATGCTCATAATTGGAAAGATCATTTGTTTCGACAGATTTAGCCTTCTTTGTGCAGGATGCCTCAATGATCATGCACTCCTCTGTGGGAGAAAGAGAATGAGAGAGATGTATTTGCTAATAGACAGTGTATTACTAAAGGACTAAGAAACATTTGTCAGTTTTTTGTCAACATGAAAAATCAAAGCCATGCGTGGGTTTTGGGAATTATTACCATAAATTTAATGGCTAATAATTAATTCTTTTTACTGTCAGGGTTGAGTTGCTCTCCTGTATTTCAACGCTACAGACTCTAGTTCATGGCTGTTGCACTTTAAACACTCACCTTCATCACCTGCTTCTCCCTCATTGGTGCTGCTGCTCCTAGCTTCCTGCTCTTGTTCACCTGCAAGTTCTTCACTGCCGTACTGCTGATGAGTTTCGCTCTCTACTTCCTCGTCTTCTTCCTTTACGTCCATCTCCTCGCTGCTCCCCTCACTCTCTGCATTAAAGCACCCATCCATTGCCAGCTTCAGTGGGTGGGACTTCCTCTTGGAGGGCGAGTGATTCTGCTCTGACTCCTCCTGGAGCCTCCTCTTTCTGGCTATGGGGCAGCTCATTGTACTATGGGAAAATGAAAGATAGCAAAAATATCAGAGAAAATGCCATTATAAAAGCATGCCAAAGTAAATGGACCAAAGGCAATGTTAAAGTCACACACACCATGCCATGCAAGGAGCACACACCTAATAGTGAGAGCAAATGAAATGAGAACTAAAGAAAAGAATAACACAGTGCCTTTGGAGGGCGCTGTGATAGCACACACCCGTTATACATCACACTCAATTAAGTGGAAAATTTAACTATGCAACAATCCGACATAATAGGGACAGAGAATGAAAAAGAGGGATAAAATGAGCACAGCAACAAACAGGAAAATTCAATAAAACTCCCAGCTAGAAAGTGTAGCTACTGAAGCAAGACTCTGCAAGATCTATAAACATGAAGCTTCTAAAATGGTTTCCTGAACAGATACATTTGTAAATAAACACAACAGTAATATGTTTACAATAAGCTGGAGACATGCAGACATGCCTCAATGAACCTAGAGGCCTAGAGGTTTCAGAAAGAGAGAGCGAGAGAGAAAGAGATACCCGGAAAACTAGAAAGGAACAATAAGTGAAAATGAGAGAGGCTGATACAGAGAAAGTCAGGAGGATAATAAGTATGACAAGACAAACCTGACAAATATGACCAGATGACTATATTAAAGAAGGCTTAAAAGTGCAAGGAAGGGGCCTACAAAGGACTACAAAGGGTCTATAGAGAATTATAAACTATAAAGGGCCTTACGGGTACTAATCTGTCATACCTTCTGTGCCGTGCATATTTGCCACTGATATGACCAGAACCATTGCATCCTGGAGTGGGGCAGCTAAATGGAGTCAGAGGTAGTTCAATTCAGTTTTAGGCTCAAATGATTATTATTATTATTGTCCTTTTGAACAGTTCTGCCATATTCAGTGTTTAACTCAGTTATATTGCAATCTTCCACATTATGTACACCTAAATCTTCCTAACAATGAGCTGACAGAGTACATGGCATGACCTACACAAGTGAGCACACGAGAAAGGGCCAGCACCTACAGCAGGGCCATTTATGCATGTCATGCAAAATGATAATCAGCCTTCATGCATATGCATGAAAAAGCAGGTTAATCGGTAAATTACAAATAGGAGGCTGTGTTAATGTAAAACAATAGCGTTATTTTAATTAAGGGCAGGTAAGTAAACAATGAGGATCTAATCAACCCTCTCTAAAATGTCATATCCCTCTTCTGATGATGAATAACTTGAAACATGCACCTTAAAAATGATTGGCCACAATGGTAGAATGTTGGCACATTTGTCTACACAGAGGAAATCTGTCTTACCTCAGCTCCTGGACTATAATCTCAGTGGGAGCTGCAGAAAAAAAAGATTCAATATAGATTGTAAAAAACAAGCAGAGGAAGCATAAGTCCAAATAACTGCAGAAAACGACAATCAATAAATCACAAACACAATGAAATCCTTGGAGGGCACATGCAGAAGCATATATGACTGTATTATCAGGCAAAACAGAACATGGCCGCATAAAAATACACACATGCCAAGAACAACTGATTCAGCCAAAAATCCAGGGTTGATGAGGAATAAAAAGTGCAGCTATATGCAGCCTTCAGCACCAGACTGTGATTAATTGCTACTGTCGAATTAAAGACTAAAGCTAAATTGCAATAAGCTAAGCATTTTAAATCAATACTTTTGAGTGCAGCACTTATAGTAAACAAATAGAGACAGACTAAAAAAAAAAATCGAACACAGTGTAGGTTCTTGGTAAAAAGCACAATTTTAGAACTTATTAACAATATGAAGAAACATTTCCAAAATAATCAGTAGAAGACCTGAAAAGTGTACCACTATTATTGTTTTTAATATTTTAATTCCTAACTAAAGCTGTGTCTGTTTGATTGTATCCTTCTAAGAAGGATTTTTATTAAAAACAATTTTTGTATGTATTATTAAGCTATCTCCACACTGCACTCTAATCAGACTGTGCTTCTTACACAGAAAAGGGGAAAAAGGGTCTAGAAGGTCAGCAAGTACAAGCAGATCTGTCTGAATGGGAATGAAAACTGATGCTTTGCTGACCAACAAAAGTGATGCTTTGCTGACCAGCAGAAATGATGACTCTACACAGACAGACAGAAAAAAAAGAGAGAGAGAGAGAGGGAGCAACAGACAGACAGACTTACTTCTTCCTCCCTTGGACCGTGTGCATGCACGCTTGTCATCGATGTCCAAACTCATCTGTGACAGAGTCAGAGGAGAGAGTCAAAACTGTATTCCTCAGGCGGAAGAGAAATACAAAGTTCAAACACAGATATAAATCCAAATTTACAGCCTCACGGTAATAGACTGTGGTACAACACACATTTGAACACACAGTACAAGTACTTTCCCTTTATTTTTTCTCTAGAACTCATCCTAAACTGTTACCAGATTACCTCAATACATTGTACACCTCACCTTTTCACCCAGAGAGAGAAAAATGGAGAAAGAGAATGTGAAACTGTAGCAAATAAAAATGAAAGCAAAAATCACACCCTGTGAGCTCTCTTTCTTTCTCACCATCATTTCATCACCCTATAATTTACTGCACCTGAACAATCAATATGATTGGATGGTGCGCTTGGGGGAGTACACTGTATCTTTCGGAAAAGCCCATTTATGACTGAGGCCCCATGTGAGGCTTGAGTGGTTATTATAATAGTGCGCATAAGCATAGGGCTAACAATAATACAAACACAGTCACTCCAAATCACTGTAATTCTTTTCTCAGAGTCTATTCGCTCCCCCATCACTACACTGTGCTTTCTGGCACAAAGGAGCAGGTGTCGAACCCTGTTTCACACTAAAACACACACATACACACTAGAATGCGCTCACGCTAAAGCTATTGGCTGTTTTTAAGGCACAATAGTGCCATTAGCCCTGATTACCCGGCTGTGCTCAAAATCAAATGGAATCCATGCAAATGCCCTACATCTCCCTCCCATTGACCCTCCCTGAACCCCACTCCCACTACACTTAGCCACTTTGTTGGAAGAGCCTCCAAACCTGGCAGAAGCACACTAGAGTTTAACACAAGAGTTTCTCTTTCACTTGGCCCCTTTCTCTTTTGCTCTTTCTTCCCTCTTCACCCTCTCTTCCTGCTGATCGCTGACTTTTGAGAGTGTGGGATAATGAGGATGTTGTGTGTGATTTGGGTGTGGGGAAGGGATAAAAAGTTGATTGTATGTGTGCACATGTGTGGAGTGTGGGTGTGTGTATTAGGGGGGTTGGGGGTTGTATCCGGGTGTACAGGTGCGGCAAATGCCTTCTCTTCCTCTCTCACACACACTCTCAGCTCTCACCGAACACTCACAACAAGCCTGCTTTGTGCTTTCCGATTCGAGCTTGGAGATTCACACACACTCAACTGGCCTGGGAGAAAAAGTTTGCTTAAGCACTTCAAAAAGCCCAGCTCACATAAACCCTGGAATTGTGTTGAAGGTTGTGCATGTGTGTTTATGTGTGTGTCATTCAGCAGTGAGGTCTGTATACCCTCTCTGTGCTTCTGAAACTTCCCTCTGACCCCAAAACACAAAGGCCAGGGACAGATGAGTCCACTCCATTCTGCTCTCCTTAATGATGATACTGTGCTGCTTTCTCCTTCTATTTCTCTCCTTCTTTCTCTCTTCGTTCATTCCTCCCTCCCTCTTGGGCTGATAGTCAACACATGAATCGTGCAGGCACTAATAGAGCCCGCATTGCTTTCATGTTTGCGTAACCATAGTTACATGCACGTTCCTCTCAAATAGGTAAGTACATCAGAGTTCACATTCTTTTTTTTTTTTTTTTTAAATTCCACCTCATTAAATTTGTATGTGTGAGCCTGGTCCATTTCATGTGCCTTTCCTAGATCTCATTCAAAGACCTTTTAATGTATGTTCAGATTATGTCATTTGTCTCTTTTTGAATTACTGTCTTTGACTGCTAAAATGTATATTAACCAGAGAAGATGAAGAAGACAGAAGTGAGAAAGAAAGACACACCGCGAGATGTCTACAGAAAAGCCGTAGGTTTTCATTAGATAGAATATAGGGAGGATCGTGCGTCCCTGGAGGCTGTGTGCTGCATTATTAATTTTGTCCCTCTCAGCTTTGGGCCGGCTTTGCTTGCGCTCTCTATGCTGACAGCTCTATGTAAATTGCTGGCTGGGGGCAATGACTCCACAAAGAAGGTCACCTCTCCTCCCCCGGTGTGAATAAATGAGCCTTTTATTCCCCTCCACATTTTTACAAGAAGAGCACAAAACCCACAGTGGCGGAGTGACAGGGCGACTGACGTTCCTGAAAATTACCTGCAGACAGAGACACACAATTACAGGAGTCCAATGATGTCACCAAGGAGATCCATCATGCCTGTCCATCATAGGCAGAGGAGGAGTGGATTTAATGGGCACACTTGGGGCTTGACTGACAAGTAGTGGGGGGTATGTTTGTCTGTGTGCGCATCAGTGTGTAATATCTGTACCTTTATGGCTGTATATGTATATGTATATGTATATGATTATAATTCTATACTTTTCATTCCACAGTACATACTGCAAAAAAACAGTGAATATTCTGATATTCAAATATTATATACTGTTATACCTCCCCTTAATTTTTATTTATTACATTGTAAACAACTACCAAGTTAATAACTTGGTTCATAAAACTGATTCTGATATGTGTGCTTGTGTATATGTGTAATATTTGAATTTGTGTGTTTCTGTATTTGTTTAGGTTCATTTACTCTGCTAAAACCCTTGTGTGTGACTTTAACACAAACTGAGCCTCTGATGATATTGTTAATAACTCAGACTATGTGGCGTCATCTAATTGGATGCTTTTAAAAGGAATTCTTGCAAGCTTTTAAACATATCACATCTGATCAATAAATCAATGGCGTCAGATGAATCCTCACCATCACAGGCAAACAAAAACACATACACTGGGCCACAGGGCAAGAGTGCTCACTCTCTCTCTCTCTCTCTCTCTCTCTCTCTCTCTTTCTCATCTTCCTCCCTTATGACCCCTTCTCTTACTGAAACAAAAAGATGTAAGACTGTGAAAAAGCAGGCTGCTCTAAAAAGCATAAAGAAAAAGAAGCACTACTTAGAGGCCAAAACACACATCTAAACATAATTTGTGGAGAAGGGGAGGAGAAAAGAAAAGGAGCAAAGGAGACAGAGCAAGAGGCAGAGTCCATCTTTGTAAACAGAGCAAACAAAAACTGCTCAAGGACAGACCCACTGTTAAATCTCTCCAGTCTTCTTAAGTAATACAAGGGGGCTTGGAAAATTACATTTGGGAGAGCATGGGGCAGGTGACATCTAGCCACCTTTGCTTGGTAATGACCTTCATCTGCTGTCACTCCTCCGTGAAAGTAAAAAAAAAAGTTGTAGGTGTCAGAAATAGAGACATAGCTCATCCATCTCGACCTTGAGGGACAACAAAGAGCACCAGTAGGTAAGACTCACTTTGATTGCACGATTTTGCGGTCTGAGAGAGGGCTGGCAGCGGCTGATCTTGTCTCCTCGCGTCCAGCGCTGATTCACCAGCTCGCCCCGATACTCATTCTCTGATAAAGAAAGAAAGAAAGAAAGAAAGAAAAAAGATTGAAAGAATGAAAGAAAGAGATGGTAAATACCAGCATCAGCACTGGCAGACAGAACAGTAAACTAAGCACAAAGTACTATCAGTTATTCCATTCCAAAAGGAATGATTCAGCAGCGAAAGGGCCAGATCATCCCATCACCGCTCTGAAAACCCCAGCGTCAGTGCAAGAAAAACACAAACCTTCCTCTCTCTCTCTCTCTCTCTCTCTCTCTCTCTCTCTCTCACACACACACACAGAGGCAGTAATCTCTAAAAATGATGAAAAAAGACTAAAGGAATGGAAAGTCATTTAAAAGCAATAGTGTGTGAAACAAAGAAAAGCTGTAGAATATTTTAGAAAGCAGATGGTTAATAATGTTAGCTGGGGTGCCTATACATACACTGCATTTTGTTGATGCATAATAAAACAGAATCATATATCACAATTTACAAAGACATGTGACTGAGAACACACGTACATTCTAAAGTAGCTGGTAGTCTGTTGGCTATGAGAATCAATCAAATGTGTGTGTGTGTGTGTGTGTGTGTGTGTTTGGGGGGGAGTTGGTGGGGAGGGGGCTCAGTAAGTAAAGTAAATAATGAATCTCCCATAAATCTGCATGCTTTTCCTCCTTCTTGTTCTTTTTTCATTAGGATAATAGCATTTGCCACAGTGCTGGACTGACATGCAAGTTCAAGAAATAAAAAGGCAATGCAAACAGAAAGAAAGCTGTCACACTATATTCATGTTAAAGCGATCATCCTGTTCATCACCATACACAGATCACTTTGTATCGGTTGGATCTCTGTGCTCAAACTGTGGCTCATATTGCTGTTCATTTAACACTGTCACCCAGAGATTTGTCAAGCTGAGCACTTGGATAGGTTTATTTATTCTCAAAGCTTTCTACTATTAAGAGAAAGGTATTAAGTACTAAATAAATATTAAGAAAAAATGAGAATATTATTATGTTCTTCCTACTTTTATTACTTGGCCTTCATGTTTACACCTTTCCATGTACCAGGGCTGTTAATACTCTATCCCTTCTCTGTTGTATCCTATCATAACTTCCTCTCTCCTCCTTTCACTCAATCTGTTGCTTTTTCCTGACTGTGGGCTCCCATCTGTTTCAGTCTGGGCACTAAAACACACCTCTGACAGAGAGAGAGATGGAGATAGAGAGAGAGAGAGAGAGAGCTTGTTGTCAGTAAATGAGTGGTTCGTTAAACAAGTCTGTCTGTTCTTCTCTCTTTCTCAATCTCTCTGTCCATTACATCTGCCCTTGTCTCTCAGCAAGCACAAAGTAAACAAAGCAGGCAGATATGATTTGGCACTTTAAAAACCCTGCAGAACAGCAATAATGCAAAAGAGGACCGGCAGAATGTCAATGAGTAGAAACAGAGAGCTGTAGGTCATTGTCAGTTAGAGCTTTTCCAAAGAGACACACACACCACATACACATACACACACAGGTGTGTGTTAATTTCTATGAATGGCAAGTCTGAGACCATGTACTGTAAAACTCAGTAGAATAGCGTGGTTGTGTGTCTGATTTTAGTTTAAATAAATACCCCCCCCCCCCCCCCCCCCAAAAAAAAAAACAAACAAACAAAAAAACAGCTCTTTAACTTATTGCTGCTTAACTACTTCAAAAGTGTTCAAAGAATTACAAAGAAATTTCAAAAGAGTTCAAAGAATCTGGTTCACACTTTTCAAGTTCTCAGGAAAAATCTCATCTCGAAAGACCACCCTTGTAATACTCAGGACACCACTCTGGTGCTATACATAAAGACATCTTGGACAAGTAACAGCAGACGTATGCTGCCACATAAGTTTAATGGAAAATAATAAAGTGGAGATTATTAAATTTCCCTTTATGTTAAAAACTGTACAAGTAAGATGAATATGTGTGTGATAAAGCATAAACACTGCAAAGTTACAGTGAGGGTAATGATCATAATCTTTTTTTATAAACTATATTTGTATAAAATTTGGGTTTTTCAGGAGAACCAGTTCTTTAAAAGATGTATACCACATCACTATTAAATTCTCAATTCAGATCTGTTAGAATTGTGACGGCTCTTAGGCAAAATCATATTAATCACATTAATGTGCTCTTTCTAACAGGTTAATGTTTCTATAGTAACAAATTGCACTGGGCTTTGTATGGCAGACCTCCCATGTAATCTAAGCTTAATTTAATATATACACTGATATAGTAAAATTTTCTTTAATAAGATGTTTGTTTAACATTTATAGAGGGAGTCTCTACTGACAGCACTTTGTAAAAGTCACTGCAAAGTGTTCAAGACAGAGGACTTTTCGCTGTGTGGTTCTCTGTAATATGGCAAGTTACAGTCTTAAAAACGAGAGAGAGAGAGAGAGAGAGAGAGAGAGAGAGAAGTGATGGAAAGACTGTTTATAGCTACTGTAACATAAGTGATAACAGGAACTAACTTGTTTCCTAACCGTTCCACAACATTAAATGTAACTTTTAAAAGAATGTGTGTTGTTCTTTACTAAATTAAAAATTGTAATTGTTGGTAAATTGATGTGGTTACAGGAAAACAATCAACTTCGGGGTGGTATGGGTAACTCTGCGGCTGATTAGTAAGTGCATGCCCCATCAAGGTTTTTTTTTTTTTTAATTTAATTTAATTTTTTTTTTTAATTCCTTACATAATGCACAGTATGGTTGTTTAAATCCCATATCGGTCCTGTACAAATAAAAATTCATGTTTTATCTATTGTTCAAACGTTATAGGCTAATCGGTTTAGTGAGGTCTGTGAAAATATAAAGTGATAGATAGCCCTAGAATGTTGCATGCCTTTAGAATTTGCAGAGCAGGATTAAGAGCAACACAGACTACACCAGCAAGTCGCAGATCAATGGAAGCAGACGCAAATTACGCATGAAAAGCATTTCAACTTCCTGGCTATTGCAAATAACACGCTTGCATAATTTAAAAAGAAGCCGAAGTCGTGGTCGGTTCTCAATAAACAAGAGCCCTAACTCGGTGCTGTGCACTGAATAAGAACAGCACACTTTGGCCCAGCTGTTCTACTGCGCATGCGCATTGGCTACCCCCACTCCAGCACCTGCTACCCTCCTGTCTTAATTTACTCCACCTTCTCCACTCACTACAGTCCACTGTATTAGCACAGTGGTCTGGTTTGTTTCGCTAATATTTTATAAACATAAGCAAATATTAAAGAATTTAATATGTGCCTCTGAATGAGGACATGAATTGGTTATCAAATTACAGTGAAGCCAAAGGCTGACATCTTCCTCTTCTGTTTAGACTCTTAGTGAAAGTCTAAGTGAAATGCCCGTTGCTCCGAAAGCAGAGTTTTTTTATACTTATGTTGAGGCGAGGGCAATAAAATAATAAAAAAAAAATTATGTTCTGCAGCTGAAATATTCTACTGAATGACCAGGTTTGATGATAAAATGGCCATAAAACATAAAAAGCATGTTAAATCTCTTTACAAAAGTCTCATTTTAGGTTATATTGGCAGTACCATTGTAGTTGCAGCACAAACGTACAAACAGCAGCAGCAGCAGTAGACTATACTTAGTAGTAACAGCAGTAATGAAAACAGAATTTGCCAACAGCAAAACTAACAGACGTGGGTTATAAAGCACAGACTGAGTAAGATGCAGCGAAATGGTGGTCAGATCCATTTCTTGTGAACTGGAGCGATGATAATTAGGCAAACATTAATCAACGGCTTGTATTAAAGCTTGGTTTTTATAGCACTTATTATTAGACCTACTCATGACTACAACTATGAGATCAAAGACCAGCGGACTAAAAATCCCATTCGAGGCTTCAGCGCATCCACCATCTTGGCTGCAGGTGTTTTGATATGACACTTCACCCAGTATAGAACAGTGGCGCAACGAAACTCGTTATGCCAGAATAACAGACAAGTGAGGCGTACATGCACTTGTGCTTAATCTCAAAATCACATTTTAGAGAGAGAGGGAGAGAGAGAGAGAGAGAGAGTGAGAGTGAGAGCAGTTCGTGTTTCATGACTTTTGCGCATCTACCCGGGGCGTTTGACATTTACGGACAGCATCTCCACTCGGTTTCTGCTGCTGCTGAAAATCAAATGGCCACCCACCCCCTCTCTCTTCTCTTCCTCCACGCCATCCGTGCGCTCGGCCGGGAGTCCAGTGCTACGCCCCTTGTTACAACCTTAATCACACACGGCCATATGGAACTACCTCTCAATTCTGGCGCTGCGCTAAAACCCAAAAGAAGCAGCTTGATTACTTAAACGCGATTATTTCAGTGACTTATTGCTGAACGTAAGAATGAATGCTAAAAATATTATGATGACATTTATATACATTAAATGGACGGAGAGGAAATCCAAAGAACGCGACAATGCAAATTCGTAAAGAGAAGGCATTATCATAAGAACATTTTAATCACTCTCAAACAGTAATAAATTTAGTCGGAAAATTAGAATAAAATCCAGAGGAGGCTGCGCAAACGCGTAAGGGCTTTTCTGCGCCAAAAGTGCGCAAGCACACCGCTCTCGCCTGGGATCGCCATAGTTCACCTTCATCACTTTTCCCCATGTAAACTCTTCACTCCTGCCTTCATAGACCACGCTATTCAGAGAAGTATGAAAGCACTAACCACACCTTTTTAAGCCGAATGTTTTTCTTATGTTAACAGGCAAATATCTACTTTCTTTAAAACGCATGCTTTTCTTAAGCTACTAGTATTTGGCATGCTATTCTCAAGAGTTCTACAATTACAGCAAATCCATGTCCACGAAGGCATTCAGAAAAGCTACGCTACCATGACCAGCACATTTCAGATCAGAAGTCTTTAACCTTGATCTCCATGGTAGGGCATCTCGTAATGGGATGCTCTGGATAAATGAACCTTTAAACTCCACTAGTTCTGGTTAGATGGTTAAGAACCGTTCCGCAAACTGTAACTCCGAACAAACTAGTGCACTTTTCGAGCCTAGATAGGAGTTACGAGTGCTAAATATTTGTGTTTTTACGAAAGAAAAATGGCCAAATATATACTCATATGGAGTGTTTTAAATATAAACATAAGTACCTGAGTAATCCAATAATTCCGAAAACGTTGTTCAGCCGACACACAAGAAGGTCTTCGATGTTTTCGATTTTCTGTCGCAGTCAGTACGCTATCACGCTGTCAAATAGTTTGCCCTAAATGATGCCATTTACCGATTAAAAAAAAAAAAAAAAACAGTACTGGCCCGGTAGTATCCAGATGGAATGACAGTGGGTAAATGTGTCTTTCCGGATGCTGCTAGGGATACGCAGGACTCCACATCAGGGCGCTAAAGGTTACTTGTTTGTAAGTATTAAAAAAAAAAAAAAAAAAGGGAAAGTCTTCATTTGCCTTTGTCAGCGGGAAAACGTAATATTGACTTCCCTTTCCCTCATGAGCCATTGCACCCCCACCTCCTCCCTCCCGTTTGCCATGACATCACGAAAGCTGTAGTAAAACCTACAACATCAGATGGGCTGGGCTTCGGGTCCCCCCACAGTCGTTCAGTGGCCATGTGTACAGATATATCCACACTCTCGCTATCTCATACACTCCCTCCCTAGATAGGCTATAAACCCGAACACGCTCCTTCTCTCGTAACTCTTACACACAGAGACATTCACTCTTGCGCATGCACACAGATACTCTTGGCTGAAAAGCGACTGTTAGCCATTATTTGTGCATTGTAATAAAAGCGAAGGTGAGTGGCTGGATGTAGATTATGCTGATCAGTTACTATCATTCAGCGTGTTTCCATCAACACGCACAGAACGTACTGCTTGAATGCACCAGTTTCTGCATACTGTTCAAAGGAAGCAAGCAGTAAGCCGCTTACCTCACACCCGGAGATTAATCTTTAATATTTCACAAAGGCATGCATATGTCACGGCGTTTTCTGAACCTTCCCCCTTTGAGTATTTCCAAATGGTACTGTCCAGTGATTGTCTGAAGCAAAACGCTAATGTGTGTCTCAAGTTGCGCACAAAATAATGACATTTATAGCTCCGGCCTTCGTGTTTGAGGACGTGATTAAGACACTTTACAGTACAAAAAGGACTTAACTACTTATTATGGTCCAACCCCCTGGAAAATAGTTACACCAAGCTGAATTAACCTGCCATATTTTCTTATTATCCGAGTAACGTAAATCGCATTATAAACAATGCTTGGCAGAAGAGAGGCGATGTACTTTAAAGCACTGTAACCCTCCTCTCGCTTCCATTACTAGGTGAGCAGGCCAGTGTAGTTTGGAATGACTCCCAAATGTAGCTCACACTGTTGTTTTGCTTTGTTGTTTTGTAACCATTAGTGAAAATGACAACCATTCATTACAAGTCATTTGAGAATATTCGCCACAAATGCCACTCTTTATCTGCTGTCTCCAAGCTGCGCGGGGGGATTTTCAAAAAGCCAACCTTCGCCTTTCAGAAATTGTATTAAATTCTTATCTCTTTGCGGCAGGCCCTTTTTTGCTATCTCATTGTTATGCATTGGAGCTGAAATCAATCACGTTACATCCGCGCCGCATCAATATGATTTGAGCAAAGCTTCACAAAACTGAGACACAAGTCAACAAACAAAGGAGATAAATATACACACACACAAAATAAATCCCACTGTCCGTCTCGTAGCACACGGCTGAGATTAGGAGTCACATATATATAGGGCAAATGTACTTCCTGTGCTGCATGTTATTTATGTCCCAGCTCGCTTTAGATGATCTGCTTTTCTTAGTTGCTGTGTATAATGTTCAGTTACTCCTTAAGAGTAGAAGTGATCATGAATTACCAAGTAATATATAGCATCATTATAATGTGCTTTATGGATTTGTGTTGTGAAATATCCATTTCCTGCACTGGTTTGTATTTACTGCCCCTATAGTGCATATTGTGTGTATATGTGGCTTGCGTCCTTTTTTTTAAGATTTAGTATTTCTATTTAAAAGAGAATGTTCAAACGACTTCTGAACCTATGCATTATTTCTTGTCTACCAAATATTACAATATTAAGATGTAAAGATGTAAAACAGACTATAATAGAAAACAGCCAGGATAGAATAGAAACAGCGGACTTTGTTCTTCAGTACCACAGACAGCGCTTTAGTCTCCGCTTTCTTTTCAAGCACCATGGACAGCGACGCGGTGCCGAAGAGGAAGCAATGAAATACATTCACTATAATAAATTACTGTAAATTTCACAGTAGATTTTTACAAAACTTATTTATAAATGTGTTTTTACTGGCAATTTGGGTTGCCAGTAAAGTACTGTAAAATTTACAGTAAACAACTGTAAAATATATTTACAGTAAAGTACTGTAATATCTTAATGTTGTATAAAATGACACATAACCCAGCACCTTTGCTCATTTGGCTGATGCAGGATACAACTACGTTGAGGTTACGGGTCTTGCCCAACCATGACAGCTTGGCAGTACTAGGATTTGAACACACAACCCGCCAAGCAGTGACGCAAAGCCTTAACCACTGAGCCACTACAACTACACCACAACACCACCGCAACTAGCTTGCATTGATTCAACTACTTCTAGCACTGAATTAACATCACTAAAAGATTGCAATGAATCCGTACAAGCTAGTTCAGTGGCAGCTCAGTGATTACGGCTTCAAGCTACAGATAAGAAGGTCATGTGTTCAAATCACTGCACAACCAAACTGCCTTGATTGGATCCTTGAGCAAGACCTTTCAGCTTTGCTGTATCCTGCATCAACATACTGGGTTATGTGTTTTTTTTAATACTATGTATGATTTTACAATACTGTAAATATGTATTACAGTTGTTTACTGTAAATTTTACAAGACTTTATTGGCAACCCAGGTTGCCAGTAAATTACTTTAAAATCCACAGTAAATTTTTTACAGTGTTCACAGCATCCTCATGCTAGTATAAATAGGTAAGGATAGCAGGACAGCAAGAATAGAGAGAGTTAGCACAGGAAAGAAAAAAAAATATATATTTAAATTAATTTGTTCATTTTTTATTATTTATTTATTTTTTAAAGACCTGAATCTTCAGTCAGTGACTCAGCTTTTTTCAAACAGCAAGGGGAAGTTCATTACACCTACTGAGTGCCAGTAATTTTTTTTTCCACAATAGCTATTCTTTTCCTATATTGGAATTAAACAACTCATGAACAGAGCAAAGACTTTAAATCATAGTTCACTTATTATCACTGATGAGCCTTTTAAAGCTTTCACTTAAGTGCCCGATAAAGTGAAGAGTAAAAAATAAATACGTCAAATACTAAATAATGATAATTTTAACGTTTCATTTTTATGAATTTGAAGTTAAGACGCTGCGATTAGAAAACAGTTTATTATACAGAAAATTCCCTTGCGTTGGATTAACCACTTATACACATTTCACCACTCTGATGTCAGTGTGTCTAGTCATTGAGCCACTTCTGCTACTGACTAAATGCCAGTCTCTTCCGCTTTGCAGTCAGATGTGCAGCCTAAAGTCACAATGCACAATGAGACTGAATGGTAAGAATGTGTGTGTAAGTATACTTATTGCATAAGGCGGCAGCTGAGAGAGACAGAGAGAGAGAGAGAGAGAGAGAGACAGAAACCCCCTCGAACTCTGGGAAGGCCCTCGGCAGATGGAACAAGCTGCTAGAGAACAACAGAAAAGTCTGAATGAATAGCTCCAGGCTGGTATTGTCCGCTGCTTGGTCATTATACTGCTTGTGAAAAAAGCCAGCCTTTGTCTACACAGCCCTGAAGCTCGGAAGTTTAGAAACGGGTGCATCGAGTAAGTTCTTGAAGGTTATGTATTGTCTAAAGAAACAGCATAAAAAACAAACAAGTCTGTTTAAAAGACATCGCTTAAATGATTTGAACATAAGATAACTGGGCAAGTTCACGATTCAACAAGTGATAATAATAATAATAATAATAATAATAATAATAATAATAATAATTCTCTTTTTCTTACCTACATAGGTTTATATAGAGAAGATGGTGCAACAAATAGCATATAAGAGAAGTCATGGGGTCACCAATAAGGCGGAGTTTTTCACATAAACCTCAGATAAGCTACAATTACACAACGTAAAAGCCAAGAAACACATCTCTTTTTCCCCTCCATACATTTCACAGCAGTCTAGAACACCCAATAAATTCATGCAAAGTGATTATAATAAACTCGAGTGTACGGAGAGAATGCACATGTGACTGACCTAAGAAAGTCCCACAGAGCTTCATGGTTGCGGTCCAGTGTCTCCCCTCGCGCGACCGGGCAACGCGCTAAGAAACTAAACTTGTGAGGAAAAAGTTGTGGCCAGTTGAGTGTAACTTCTGCTTTAGAGCAGGGGTGTGACGCAGCTCGGGGGATGACGCAGTTCCCATTGAGCGTGCTGCCAAACTCCGAGCCAATCGCAAGCGCCGCTGAACTCAGTTCACACAAAGGGCTCGTGGCCTACCGCCGGTAACAGACAAGCGAGGGTTTTCCTGACGGCTGTGTCTATGTTCCCAAAACGCAACAGCTTTCAAAATAATGTACTAGGCTACTTAAACATCAATTATCGACACCCAAAAGAAAGAAAGAAACATAGATAGATAGATAGATATTTTTCTGTCTGCGGATGGTACGCTACACGTGTAGTACACGTGGCAGTCATTAAAACAAGTTCTAATTCATTCTTGATACTTGATACTTCTAATGATAAATAGCTTTTGTTTAAGACAAAAGCTGTTTAAGACATTAAACCGATGTTGTCTGTTGTTTACGACAAGTAAACAATCCAATCCAAATCGTTTAAGACAAGTAAACAATCCAGTTCAAACTGTCTGGCTCATTCATTCATTCATTCATTCATTTATTCATTCATCTTCAGTAACTGCTTTATTGTGATCTTGGTCATGGTGAATGTGAGTTGGGATGTGAGGCAGGAATACACTCTGAATGGAATGCCAATCCATTGTAGCACACCATGCACACACACGCGCACACACACACACACACACACACACACACACACACACACACACACATGGAGCAATTTAGGATAGCCAGTCTACCTTCTGGCATGTTTTTGGAGGTGGGAGGAAACCAGAGAACCCAGAGAAAATCCATACTGACACAGGGAGAACATGCACTAAAAAAAAAAAAAAACCCAAAAAACAAAAAAACAGTTGTTCGAGCTCATGACTGAACATTACTAAAAGGCGCAAACCCAAATCCCTTTTCAGGCAGCCATGTTTATGCCTGTTGGCAGTTACGCATAGAGTCCAAATAGTGGCAATCAAAGATTTGCATAATCAATGATTTCCTAAATCATTCACTTAACTAAAACAAGCATGCCAGTGCAATAAAATTGCAGTCAACACACACACCAGGGAAGAAGAGAGGAGACGAGTGGGGTGGTGGAGCTATGTAACCCCAGGTTTTGGGCCTCCCTTGGGCAGATGGCTCCTTTGATAACTGTGCCCTCTCTAGGCCCCATCTCCATATCCTGGCTCTGTGTTACCATGGTGAGTGGATATGTAATGGAGTTTGCTGCTTATTAAATTTGTCATCTTACAAAAGAGAGGCTCTCACCTCAAAATGATGAGCAAAACCAGAGCTGGCTTGAGTTTTGTTATCACAGGCTGCTTGGCTGCATGTGTTACATTTTCTCCATGCACTGCACACTAATTAACCTATTAACTTTAGGTCCTTTCATTGACTACTGTGCACTGCCCTGCCCTGTCTTCCCTTCATGTAGAGTTTTGGAACAAAATCTCCTTAAGTTTTTGACCCACACCCCTTCCCAATAACCCCCCACTTCTTTGATCTCATGACAATATCGGCACACTATGGGAGGCTCAGCCCAATCCCGACGTGTCTTCCAGCTGTCTACAAGGCACAGAACAAGGAGAAGAAAGTTTGTCCAAACGCCAAAGTGGTGGAATGTACTAGAGGAGGCACTGCTGAAATTGTTATTTAAAAAAAAAAACTGCTGGAATTATTATATAAAAAAACTTCAGTGTAATTCTTCGTGAATCTAAATTAGAGGAGCATGAAAAATTATGCTGGATTAAATATGTGAACTTCACATTAGCTCCAAGCATAATTTTTGGATTAATTCAGGATAAGTGAGTTGCTTCAGTAATGTAAGAGTAAATGGATATCAATAACCTTATTGCAGCTGCGGCCTCACAGATGGAAGTGCTCACAGTCACGCACTCTGACTTATGAAGAAAATTAGGCTTAGAGCATGATGACTGTCCTTTCATTTTTTTATGGGTCTTAAACTTCCTGCTTTTTCATTGTCTGTCACTTTTAATCATACAAACACAGACACACAGACACCTTACCTCCTACAATCATTTTGTGTCATCTTTCATGACTGAGCTTGAAGAAACAGCATCACATTCAAATAGTGTCATAATGAACACACATTCCTTGCTTTGTGCGATATGGAGGTTTTGTTTTGTTTTGTTTTTTTAAACCTTTTTTCTTGCACTTTATTTATTTATTTATTTATTTATTTATTTATTTATTATTAGTAATAGTGATAGAAGTATTTACAGTATCTTTCCTTATAACAAACATACAAAAATTTAGCCTGTGTGTCAGTCTAATCATTATCTAAAGTTGGTTTTGATGCCTCTTGCCAGTCTGACAAGGGTATACACTCATGCCAAAGGGCATACATTGCCCTCTTGCCCCCTCCCTTTCCTAGTCTGGACACTTTTGATTATACACCCCCTCTCCTAAAGAACACACCGTCCCTTCCCCCTCTATTCTCTCCCTGTGTGTGTGTGGGCATGTTTTTGTACCTTGGTTGGGACCAGATTTCCCACAAAGATTGGGATATCTGACAGTTTTGGCCTTGTGGGGACATTTGGGGAAAAGTCTTCTTTTTCATTTTAGGTTAAGGTTAGGGTTATATTAGGCGTAGGCATAGCATTATCTAGCTGTGTTTGTAATTATGTCAGTGGAAGTTGAATTACGTCCTCGCAAGGATGGTAAGACAAATATGTGTGTGTGTGTGTGTGTGTGTGCATGTGTGTATGTGTAAGCAGATTGGGCAGACTGGGGCCTGGCTGGGCGCTGGGCAAACACACACAGAGCTGCACTCCAGTCGCCACCTCATTACAATGACAAAGAGCTGCCACACTTTTGGGTGGAGCCTTGGGCCTCTTTGAGCAAATGCGATGTTTAATATGCTTTGTGGAGGAGAAGAAAAGAGGGAGAGGGCAGAGGAGGAAAAAAGACAGAAAGGGGAGCAGGCCCAGCTGTCACTGTGCTAGATATCAGTCTGACACAGCACCACTCTTCCCCCCTCCCCCTTGTTTCCTTTTGCTGAATTTAGTTAGACATAGAAAAAATGTGTGTCTGGAGGGTGAGGTGGGGTCACCACACAAAAGAGCTTAGGCAGAAGTGTCTCTATCATAAACTAAAGTACATTAAAAGAAATGTATTATCAAAAACTTCAAAATACATGAGAGTGAACACTCATATAAGAGTGTACAAGAGAAAATCACTTAATTAAATTAGTCATAGAGGTAAAATTCAAGTAAGGATCTAAGAGTAAACAACAAACATTAGCATAAACTCTTACTCAAATAAATGTTAAAATAAGACTGAATAGCATAACCTAATATTATGGTTCTGAGTGTATCATATAATCTCATTGCAACTTTACACTGGACAACAGTAATTTAGTGGACAACAGTGGACAACTGTAATTTATTATGTGGTATTACAGTGCAATTTTGTTTGAGAAACTGATAAAAATTTTAATTAGCTTTTTAACAGGATTGCAGTTAGTCTCCAATCTTTGTGAAAACTATGTAGAAATACTATTTCCTAACTTTCAAAACGTGTACTGCACTTTAAAAGTAACATGATACATTTGGAAATAACCTTTTTAGCATAATATTAATAATAACTATTGTGATTTTCATCATACCAAATATATCATATGCACTATGCACAAGTCTGAAATGATTTGTATTTGTATCTGTCTATTAAAAAATTGTGTATTGTATAAAATCTTAAATGATAGAAAAAGGCAGCTTTTAATAATACAGCCTGTCCTTTGTAAAACTATCATCAATGATCATCATTTATTAATCATTTGAAGTAATAAGTGGTGTTTATGAGCAACAGCATAATGTGTATTATTGTTTGTGCAATCTGTGTGATTGTTCTGGGATTCAGCTAAAGCCTGTTAAATCAGCTTAGCGCATGCACCACAGTGAAGAAGGCTTGATTTAAAAAGACCTCAATGAACAGTGCACACTGAAGAAAGGCCTAGATCAAAAGATTATTCCCTTTAGATAACATCCCAGAGGACACACAAACAGAATGAAATCCCCCATCCAGCATGAATGAGGAACTCACACATCACCTAATGCCACTCCATTCTCTCTCACAGAACCTAATGAGAGGTGAACAAGAACAAAAATGTGTGCAAGCAGTAGTATGAATGAAAGGGGTACACCTGGAGCAGGAGACACACTTCAGTGCTTAGAATTACGAATACTGAACACTAATAACAAACTAGTGGCTGCATGTGAGCATGTGTTTGGTGTGCGTGGGGTTGTCATGGCAGCAGGCCTCAGCTGATTGCAGGGTTATGGGGGGCTGTTTCAAAGGCATCTGTATGCAAATGTTATTACGGTATAGAGATGTTTGGAGAGATCCCATAGAAAGCATCTGTGTGTGTGTGTTTGTGTGTGTGTGTGGGGGGGGTGTTGGGATGGGTGAAACAACAGATGAACTGATGGGTTATTAAGAATAACAAAAAAAAGCAATTATATAAACTTAAAAACATTATAGATATGGTGGCTCAGTCCACTAGAAATAAAGAAATAAATTTATCTGGGCCTGCACACAGAATGTCTACTTCTCATATCAGCATAATTATTTTATTGTAATTGAACATTTATATATTTGTTAAAACATAAATTTAAAGAGAATAAAATGTAAAAAGTACTAATCAGTTGTATAAGAAGGGTAATAGCATATCCTACACAAGGTAAAGTACATACTGGCCTAGCAACAGGATAAAAGAGTGTATCTAGACTGTAGATACTCTTAAAAATACAGAACCTTCAGCCAAGGTAAAAAACGACGAGAAAGAGACAAATGCAAACAAACAAACACACACACAGATGCAATCATGCAAAATGTGCCTATACCTCTTGTACTAAAGGATCATGGGGAAATTATTTTTCCTTTTCTTTTCCATCTTTTATTTCCTATTAAGGGTACATGTTGTGCTTGTTGATCCTAGACCTGTTTGCAGGATTGTTTTCTTTCATCTCCCTCCCATTACTCGCTACTATTACTAGTTTTTCACTGTGTTTACAATTTCTTTCATAATTTCACATAAATATTGAATTATACCTTGAAAGTCCAGCTTACATAACCTCTTACTGTTTTCCATTACAAAAAGTGACAGTGAAATGGCACACATTTATGCAAAGGGGTTTATAAAACATGTTTTCACACTACACTAGCAATACAAGAACATATAGCTAGAATACTTGTGTGATATTTCCCTTTTTCTAGTAAACACCCACTACAGGAGAAACAGAAATAATATTATAGGTTAATGCAATTCCTTTTTCCCCTCAAGCAATCACATAAACAAAGCAATGCATGGGATTACTATGCTACAGCATTGTTGTTCCAGTACCTGAAAGATTTCATTTAACTGCAGTCCATTTTATAACTCTAGACACAAAACCACAAAACTGCAGTTTAATGTAGAAATCTGACACCTTTGCAACTTTCTTCTTTTAGATAACCAATTGATGCAATTAAGAAGAATTTGGTTTTGGTTATTGGTTGTAAAGTGCTGTGTTATTTATTAAAAAATAGAAAACCTCATATTCTTAGCAGAGAAATGTAAGTGTTATAATTGAAAGTTAAGATATTTTACTATACATTGTCTTACACACATCACCTTCACCATAACTATTAGATAGCACCATGAGTAATATTTACACCTTCTAATCTAAATTAGAAACTAGTGCATTGTATAGCAAATGCATGCTGGACAGATTTCATCTGATCAGATGGTGGAGGATTATAGTCTTATATGGAAGAATTTTTCAAGAACTTTTGTGAAATGAAGGCAGCTCAGAACCTGGGCTGGTGCTACAGATTATCATCAAATGAAATATCACATATTACTGAATTCTCTTGCAAGATTATCACCTTCAGCTTTTCTGTTCTTTTCAGTTGTAGTTTGATTGTCCTGTTTCTGCCAACTGTTTATAGCTCTCATACAGTACACATACACTTGCTGCAAGCCTTGTGTTTATCGACCTGTTTTTCCTAAAACTATTTTGTACTTATCCCTGATCAAGTGGTTAAAACACCAGCTTGTGGTACATATTGTCAACGCCTTTAAAGCGCCATGATTGCATCATATTCTACCTAACTGGAAAGTCACTTCAGATAAAAAACTGTCAGATGTCTTAAGATGTTTGAAAGCTGGAGCCACAGTGAAGAAACGTTCAGCAAGAAAACAAAGGTATCTATTACTTTTTACTTTAATGCAAGATTGTCAGTGAATATAATGACAGATAAATTGAACAGAGAGAAAGAGAAAAAGTGAGAGAGGGAAAAAGAAAGAGTAAGAGACACTCAGCAGGGTAATAAAATTTTATGACTTGCTCATACTCTGTGTTCCCGGTGGCCCAGCCTGAGGGATAATTATAAGACTCACAGCACTGATGAGGGCAGGTTTTTAGCATATGCACACAATCACCCACTCACCAACACATGCACAGACACACACACAGATACACACACACATTGTATCTCTACAAAGCCCTTGCAAAGACACAGAGTCATCACAAGGACTATCTTATCTTCTTCCCTGCCTCTAGAACTCCAGGTTAAGGAGGGACCTGAGAGAGAGAGAGAGAGAGAGATGAATAATTCATTGCACCCCATAATGAAACGTGGTCCACTCTTTAAAGTATTTGGTATGTAATGGAGTTTCAGGCACAGAGCTATCATTTTCTCTTAATGGTGCTTTCTGGACCACTTGGTGACCCCCCCCTCACACACACACACACACACACACACACACACACACACACACACACACACACACACACCCCAGCAAGTAAAGGTGATTACCAGCAGCTGCCGGAGTTGCAGCATGGCCAAAGTGGCCAATTTTTTGATGCCATTTAACCAACAAACACAGCAGACTGTTAAAAATGAGGGGAGAGTGGGGGAGAGCAAACAGAACATTTGAGAGAGAGCCATATGGGACAATCAGAGAATGTGTACAATTCAGACACTTTGTGTGTGCATGTGTAATAAATGTAAATGTGCACTCAGAGTACTTGATTTACGTTTACCAGTTTTAGTGTGTTTTAGTGCACATCTATCTATCTATCTATCTATCTATCTATTATCTGTTTCTCACTCTCACTTTATATTGACTGTTTGCAGCTTTTTACTTTATTAGATATTAGAAATGATCTATATTTAGTTATATCTATATTTAGAGTCCCATTAGAATTTGAGAGCTAGATTCAAGAGTCAGATTCTAGATTCAGTTAATGAGGAAACCAGAAAACCCAGCATAACATTATACAATATATATGGAACATAGCTCTAACATACAGATAGCACCACACACACACGCGCACACACACACACACACACACACACACACACACACAGAAATACAAATCTGTATTACCAAACATAAAAACAGACAAAATCAAAAAGACCTGAAAACAGTCATTTTATAATACTGTAATACTGTAACCATTACAAATTAAAAAATATAATAAAAATTCACTACCCAGCTAAATAACAACCAATAATGACTAGCGACCAGTGAGAGGAAATATTTAGGAATGTTGGTCTCACTATTCTATACAGATTATATACATACATACATATATATATATATATATATATATAAACATTTTTCCTTTTGGGGACCAGCCAAATGTCCCCACATTGTCAAAACTGATCCTATCCTTGTGGGATATTTGTCCCCACCAAGATATAAAAATACGCCCCCCCAGCCCAAACACACGCACACACAAACACATAAACACACAATGGCATCAAAATCCAACAGAATTAAAAGAAATCCCCATTTCAGTTTGTTAAGCCCATGCCATATTGGGGCAAATATAGTCCATATGAGGTGGAGGTGAGCATGTTTGGTAATCGAGGAGCACCAGACTGGCAGCAGAGTTCCAAACCAAGCTAATCCCATACTAAAACACTGAACAGCTGTTCTGTTCTGTTCAACCACACACACACACACACACACACATATTTACCTCATTTTGATCTTAGAGGATTGGGAACAGACAAATATTAAATATATTTTAATCAGTCAGACAGTACATGACTGTCTCTAGAAAATCTATAGGCCTTCTTAACCAATAAAAGATCTAGGAATGTTTGCTGCTCTTTTAACCTCTGAATCAGTTGTTTAGGTGTATGTATGTACAAGCACAGAACACCTGTCATTTGATGACGTAGAACTTCCTGTTGTGTCCAGGAAAGTTCTCTTTGTGATGCTCTTTTGTTCCCTGAAGGTTGAAAAGTAGTGTGCAAAAACAGTAGTATGTGTGGTACAGACAAAGGAAACAAGCTGCACCTGCTTCCCTGAGCTTTATGTAGAGAACACACAACCATTTTAACTCCATTATCCCTCCCTTACCTCTTTAAACCTCACCATTCTCTCTCTCTCTCTCTCTCTCTCTCTCTCTCTCTGTGTGTGTGTGTTTGTGTGTACATGTGATGTGTTTGTGATGAATCCATTTGAGGAAACAAGCAAATGTTTTCTAACGCAAATATAGACTACTAATGTAAAGTGTAAATTACTGGTCACCCTGATCTTAGACAAAATATTTAGAAAGTATTGAGAGTAATTAAGATGGATTTCATATGAGCGAACATAAAACAAGCTACAGCTGATAAACCCACCCCTCACCATAACACCAAAACCAGTCAGTGGAACACACTTTATTTGCAACGCTGTAATTTCATTTTCAGTTCCAGTTCAGTATATTTTCACTGATAATTGTAATTCTGATGCTTAGGATGCCTTCACCTTAGTTTCTGCTTAAATTATTAAGGAGTTTGTTATGTGTACTTTCTTCCATGCGTGTATTCCCTCTTCTAAGTTTTTTGTCATTGTGTTGGGATAGACATTATGCAGATAACGCTACATAAGTACCAAAGGTCTGGACTCAAATTTTACTTAAACAAACAATATCTATAGGCAAGTTAGCTTATCTATGTTATTTATGTGCTGCTACACCATTATGCTGCTACTTATGATGGTTTTACAGTTGCAGGCAGTTTGCACCATTAGTCTAGTCAGCTTTGCACAGTTGTGCCATCTAGCTGCTGTCACTCCTACTCTTTTGCTGTGGGTGTGTATTGTGTAGTTACTCATTTGCTGTGTAAATTTCTGTATTGTGTTATTGTACTGAAACTTTGTTTTTGGGCATATAATAAAAATATGATCATGATAATGATATATACCTGTGTAAAATAGAGAACCATGAGTGCAATACTGTATGTCTACTGCATGTATTTGTATGCATGTTCACTTTCATGAATGCACAATATAATAAAACAAATGGTGAGTGCATCTTCACAAAATGTTGAAAGCATGCATAATTTTTCCAAAAAATAAAATCCCTTTTCTTTGACTCTCAAATATCTCACACACACACACGCAAACACGCAAACACACCCACACGCACACACACACACTACATCACACCTCTGTCCTCTGCCGCTCATTGATTGTCATGGTGTTAGATTGGTGTCAGTGGAGAGAAAGACCTAGTGAGAGAAAGAGGGAAAGAAAGGGAAAGAGTAAGATTATCTCCCCCAGAAACCGAGCCTCATAGTGCGCAGCTCAGCTGGAGCCCAGAGAAGGTGAAATCAAATCTGAGCCTATTGCTGTAACACAAATACAGAATGCACAAAAACACTGTGCACACATCAAATTAAAACCATTACTTGGCACTTATTGAGCAAAAATGCTACACAAACAAAAGATCAAGCAAAATAAAAAAGCACCTAAAATACAACTCTAAAGAACACCTAAAATGAAGGGAGGGAGTGTGCATGTGTTGTGACACAGTTTTTCCTTTCAGTCTCACACACTCTTAAACCTGTTTAAGGGGTATCTATTGGAACAAAAGATAATAGTAATAATAAAAAACAGAAAAACAGATAAAAACAATGTAAAATGTATTCAAAGGTATAGCTCTTAATAATGGCAGTCATTTCCAGCACTGTATTTTATTATATTTTATTATACTGTATTATATTAATAGTTCTTTGATACCCACAATTTCTGAACATAAACAAGAATATGAAACTAATGTTATGAATTCTAAGCTGTATAATATGCCTCTGAGGCACCAGAACACAAACATTTTCTTTTCCTTTCTGATAGTGTAGATACATAGCAATTTCAATGAAGTTCATATAATCAGATATAATTTACACATCTCCCTTAATCTATACAAATTTTTTAATGAGCAATGGCCATAAGACCAGTTATCAAAGAAATCCTGTATGGCCAAAATTCTGTAAACAATCCACACAGGGCTTGTAACACCATGCAAACATATGTATACAGATTGCATGGATAATACACCCACTCTATCTACTTCTACATGACAAGTCTCAGCTTGTCCTAGCAAGTGTGAGCTTTGAGTGTTATCACATCCTTTTCCCGAATGGAAGCATTAAGAGAGGATAGTGTGTATGCTGTACTTAGTCACCATGGAGACCACAAACACCCTACAAAGAAAATTCCTCACAGAATACAAACTGGCCAATTGCACGTGCTTGCTCCTCAACAAACCATCGGAGTAGAGGCATTTTCTTGTCAGTGATGTAAACTATTTTTATGTTGAAGAGGAAAGAGGGAGCTGTATGAGGGCAAAGATGAAAAGCGAATACTAATGTTCTTCACTGACATGTTTTCTCTGGTCTGAGATATGAGAGGAAAACACTGGAGTCTAACAAAACACTCAGAGAAAAGGCAGGGGAAAAATGAATAGATGGAGAGAGAAAGAAGGAGAAACCAAGAAAAAATGTTCAGAAATCATGACATACTCACAGGTTGTCTTGTGAGTGGTGCAAAGAGGAAAACATTTGGGGTTGTTGTTATACTTATTGGTGTCAATATTTTATTATATCTGAATAATTACATTACTTAAGCGATAAGATCAACAGGAAAAAACATGCCCACTATATACACTATATGGCCAAAACTGTGATGACATCTGACCATCACATCCATATGTGGGCCTTCCCACAACTGTTGCCACAAATTTGGAAGCACACAATTTTCTAGAATATCTTTGTATGCTGTGACATTACGATTTCCCTTCACTGGAAATACAGGGACTGACCTCTGACCCACTGAACAATTTAGGATGAACTGAAATGCAAATTATGTACCAGGCCTCCTTGCCCGACATCAGTCCCAGACCTCACTAATGGTTTTTTGGCTGAATGGACACAAATCCCCACAGCCACATTCCAAAATCTAGTGGAAAGCCATCTCAGAAGAGTGGAACCTGTTATGGTAGCAAATGGGCATATTAATGCCCATAGTTTTGGAATGGGATATTCAATAAGCACATATGGATGTGATGGTCAGGTGTCCACATAATTTTGGCCATATAGTGTAAATACAGGGGATATAAAAATCTACACACCCCTGTTAAAATGGCAGGTTTTTGTGATATGAAAAAATGAAACCAAGATAAATCATGTCAGATAATTTCCACCTTTAATGTGATATAGCAACCAACAACATTCAAGTGAAAAATAAATAGAAATGTTTTATGGAAAAAATAAAAATAATCTGGTAGGACACACCTTAAAAAAAAAAAAAAGAAAAAAAGAAAAAACTTATATGGTAGAACAGCCCTTAACTAATACTTGTAATGCAGCACTCATTTTTGTGTCTAGAACTTAGCACATCTTGATTTGGGTATTTTATTTCACTATTTTTTTTATTTTATTTTATTATTTTTTGGCAAAAATGCTCCTGATCTATCAAATTCTGAGGGATGTCCTGTGCACAGCCCCCTTCAAGTCATTCCACAGGTTTTTGGTAGGATTTAGATCTGGGCAGTGACTGGACAATTCCAAAACCTTGATCTTCTTCTGAAGCCATTCCTTTGGACTTGGATTTGTGCTTTGAGTCACTGTCATGTTGGAAGGTGAAATTGTTCTTCATCTCCAGCTGTCTAAAAGAGGCCTGCAGATTTTTTTTGCCAAACTAGATTGGCATTTAGAGCTATTCACGATTCATGATTTCACTATGGGTGTGGTGTTCTTTGGGTGATGAGCTGTCTTGTTTTTTCTCCAAACATATGATTTATAATTATGCCCAAAAAATTCTAAATTGGTCTCAACAGACTATAACACATTTTGCCACATGGTTTTGGGTGATTTAGGCTGGCTTGGTTAGGTTTTTTTTTGTGAGAAAGTCCATCTATCCATCCTACCCCATAGCCCACACATGTGAGGAATGTGAAAGATTGTTGTCACACACAGGGAGTGACCAGTGTTTGCCAGATACTCCTGCAGTTTCTTTAATGTTTCAGAAGATCTCTTGGCAGCCTCCCTGATAAATTTTTGCCTTATCCTTTCATCAATTTTAGAGGAACGTCCTGTCCTTGGTAATGTCACTGTGGTGCCCCATTTTCTCCACTTGAGTTTTGTTGGTTGCTATATCACATTCAAGCTGGAAATATTTAGATTTTGATTTATCTTGGTTTTATTTTTTTAATCACAATAATCTACTATGTTCATACAGGTGTGTAGACTTTTTATATCCACTGTATGACTTACAGTTTCACAATCCGATCAATCAATCAATTCTCCAGTTAAAATTATGATTATGTTTTTGTCTTCTGCTCTATTCTCCTCTGTTTTCACTGCACATGCTGTTTATAATTGTTCTCAAAACCACTGAATCGATCATTAAACTGTAGTTGCTTTTCAGAATGGCAAAAAACTATAAAACCTAAACATGCTAATTTGTGACTTATTTAGATCAGTAAGAATAGATTAAAAATACACAAAGCATTACGCTATTAGCCCCCCAAGCCCCCCCTCCCAACACACACCACCCTGGACTATTTCCTCCAGATTCAGAATACACATACCGTATATTCCTCTTTATTCTTCCTTTTCCTTACCTGTACTTAAACTAATACTCCTTCATCAAAGAAGACTGTTTCACATACAAGTATATATGAAAAATAAAATATCAACAATGCAGGTACTGTATAAACAAATTAAAAAATTTTTCCCCAAAAATAACAATGACTATTTTAGTTCAGCAGTGGAAATATTCTTTTAGGGTTTTTTTTTTAACAGTAAATATCTCTTTTTATGTTTATGTAAGTGCATTAGCATGGCTGATATCTATAAGCCAGTAGGTTAGTGTGCATCGTATGCATGATCAGGATAGAATCGACCTTGCAAATGAATTTGGAGAGGCGTGATGAGCAGTGGGAGCAGGCCAAGCACCAGATTTCACAGCATTATCATTATGTTAACACTGAGACAACGTTCCTTCCCCCTGCAGTCCTAATGCAGTGGGAGACAGCCCAAGGTCACTCGCCACAGCCTCTAATAGGACATGACAAGTGAAAAGAGATGCTGCACACCACCCTTATTTAACTTACATTTTTTGTGGAATGGGTAGAAGGAAAGGAGGGAAGGAGAGTACATATGCTGCTACACAGTTTTCCCTCAGTTTTACACACTCTCAAGCCTGTTTAACAGGTATGTACTGGAACAAAAGATAGTAGTAGTAATAGAAAAAAAAACCACACACCAATGTAAAATAAGATTTACACAAATGGATATCCATTTTGTGTAAATTTTATTTTAAAAGGAATCATACAAACTGAATGGTCTCAGTTTTTCAACAAACACAAACATTCTTCCTTAATTTTCTTCCTTAAATTCCACAACTACATATTTGCAAATTGGTGTGTTAATACATGACATTCTCTGTGAAGTTCATAAGCAGATTTCAAGTTACCATAAACCCCTTAATCTTAATATGAAAAGCCATTTTTTTTAAATTAGCAATGGCCATAAGTGCAGTTATCACTCAGACAGCCATATGTAGGGAATGAGGAATGACTTAATACTGTAGAGCTGCAAGCTGAAATTTCTTCTTTTGACCAACATTCACATTGTGTTTTGACAGAGGCAGTTTACTCCAAGGGTTGTACAGCATTGTATCTGCCCTGTCTAATCATGGCAGCCTTGAAAATATAAAGGACAATATAAATAGTAATAGCAATGCTTTGCAAGTAAATGAGAGCATCAGCTATGCCACACCAGGGAAAATACCCAGTTCACTTCATTCTACATGTGCTGTTGTTGGCCAAAATTTCTTTTATCCTCCTGTCACACCAACACATGATTATATCCCAGCCTCCTATCCAACAAATGTCTCAGATACTGTAATACTAGAGTTCATTGTCAAGGTTACTGATTAGGTTACCATGTGACTCATTAGCCACATATTTATGCACTACTCTGTCTAGCACTTATGAAATCTTGTGTGTTTACCATAGCAATTCCAAGCCATGTTCTCTAGAAGTTAGTTTGAACTTGGACTGCTCACCTGGGCTTTGCCATTGAATTATAATAACTATATATTATGGCTTGTGCATAATTGGCTATCAAGAATGACCATCTCTCCCTTTCTAAGTTTAATGAACTCTCCATCCAGATAGATAACCTCCTATGAGAAAGATGTTTCCCCTCTGAGTTTGCTTCTGTGGCTCAACCATAGGTAATGAGCACAGAGTATGATGTAACGAACATCGGTCAGGCAAGATTATCATTTGAGAAGGGGAGGCTTAGGCTGAGGCCTATGTAAACAACTAATAAACAACCATTATAAAGCCATACAGACTGTAAGTTGCATATGGCCACTAGGTAAATAGAACTGGTCTCTGCATTGTCTTGTTGTAAATGTTTTCATCTATGGCTTAGAGCATATATCTGGTTGACATTAAGCATCTTCCACGCCCTCACAGAAGATCCATTTCTTTTATAATTTGTAGAGTGACAGGGGATATTGCTGACATTTTGGCACTAAGAGGAAGAGGCTCCGGTCGATAATAGCAGAACTGACACCATTAAGATATTTGGGTTGTGTCCTGTGAAACATATCTGCAGTTGAATGAGGGGGAGGGAGAAAGATGGATGGTTCACAACGGCATGAAAATAATATTTTTTAAAGCTGTCCGTTCAGTCAAGCTGTGGAGTATGTGAAGTCAAATACATCTTCTTCCTCCTATATGACCACAAGTAATCCAAAGTTCTAATCAAAAATTCAAAAGAGAATAAGTATCAATGCATAATTGCCTGTATTACTGTATGTAATGTAAAAAATTTATTATTACATTTAAATTTTATATTTGATTGCATTTTTTTTGTATAATTAATTTAAACACACTGTATAACAGTATAATAACGGTAGTACTTTGGATCACTATGCAGTTGATAGCTACACCTTGCAGTCACTTATTAAAACACATCATGTTACAGTCTGCTTGTGCATTGGTTTAGATGTGCTTGCCTCTATTTTTGATGGATTAGCCCGATATTTCACTGCACTGAACAATGTAATGGTTGTAGCATGCTTCTTGGCAGACAAACAATCTTATTAGGTAGCCTCATGCTCTCAAAAACAAGGACATAAACAAAGTTTTTTTTGTTGTATCATAAATTGAAGCATAAACAAATTTTAATCATTGATGCAAAACAGACTTAAATAATCATCAAGAACATGGTGATTGAAGGTAGAAGTAGATTTATATGGTTTTTGACATGCTAAAAGGGTTTACAGTACTCAAAATGTGAGCTTAATTTTTTGAAATGACTAAATATCTCCTCTTAGATGGTTAATTTTAAATTAATGTTTTTCAATTTAAAGCATGGTTTTAGAACTTCCCTAAAAAAAAACTTGGAATTGTTACATATGAGCTTAGTTTGTTATCTCAGAAAACATGCTTTTACACTCATATCACATTCGTTATGCAAAGGATTATAAAATATTCTAATCAGGAACTTTTTGCCACTGAACCTGTGCTATGCTAACCAGCTAACTAATTTGGCTGGAGTTATGGATAAATAATATAATTTTTATTGACAGGATTAGCTGCTGTTAAATAAATCCCTAAAAATATGACAATGCAAACCAATAGTCAGGGACTGAAATCCGATTCCTATTTACCTATGAAAAAATGCACTTAACCAGCCAGTTGTAACAGTTAACTAACAAGCTAGCTATGTGCTAAGGCTTCCATTCCCCTTATTTTGAACAGTTATTTGTTTTAATGGTATCTTTGGGCTGTGGAATAGCAACTGACTGCCTGATTTGAAACTGAGCATACCTCTTGAAGGGTGGATTTAAATTACTTGGAGATTTGGGGACACAGAAGAGTAAGCGACATTGAAATCAGATTTTGACTAGCATCAACTCTATGCAAGTGTGCAGCACACTTTCCCCATAGCAAATCATAGCCCACACAGTTCTTCTGTACATTAGCAAGATACAAGAGGTGTGGGATTTCAATTCCCACCACTAGGAGTGTAATAACTTTAATGACCTCTGCTTGTGATAATTTTTCAATTAATCTAAATTAAAGGAGATCTAATGTGGGGTTTGGTTGATGTGCGTAAATGCTTGTTGGACAAGAATTGCAGCCCATGATTATGATGTGCTTAATGGAAGATCCCTCATCATGAGCATAATCATCACCATGATCTCACCACAACAAATAACTTTTATAATTACTGCTGGAGTTATAGGTCAAAACATTATTGCCATTATAACAATAATTATAACATGGAACTGTGGAATAATCAGTTCTGTTTGGTCAGTTGAGACAATATGTTTTATTTCTGAATTACACACAGTTGATTTTGTATAATTGATGGTCCTGCTATGTTTCATGTCTCGAGCATTGTTATTTTGTAAACAGATAGTGTAACTCAACGCAGTCTATCATAATCAACATTCCAAACAGAAACTGCAATTACCTCCTCTCACTTCTCTTTTAAAATTAACTCTGTTTGCTACTGTAACCCTGTTTGCTACTGTTGCTAGAGGCTTCAAGTGCTATCAGTAGATAGCTAACTAGAGAAATATGAGAAATAAGTTCTATTCTATTCCACTGTTCAAAAACATGCAGGTAGGCAGATGGACTGGTGAATTCCCGTGCCTTGTACCCAGTGTTTCTGAAATAAGCTCCAGATCCACCACAACCCTGACCAGGATAAGGCAGTTAAGATGAATAAATGAAAGTGAGCTGATGGGTGCTTGGTTAGCTTACTCTTTAAACCATGGGCACATTTTGTTTACAGGAGAGCACATCAAATTTACAAAAACACTGGCATTATTTTATTAATGCGACAACTCAAAATAGCAAATTTAAAACATGCTAAGATATCCTACATCCTGTGCAAACATTATGATTATGTAACCTTGATTTAGTATCTTGTGGCCACATTAGTTTGTGCATGCACTTAACTGTCTAAATTATTTTTTGTGGCCTGTCTCAACAGTATATACAGTATTTTCAACCCCTGCCTAAGCTTCATGATTTCTGCTTCTATACTTCTAATTCATCATGCAAAAAAAAAGGATGTACTGGATCAAGTTCTATTTCATAATCTGCCCAATATTGAGCATGGAAACCATTCTGTTAAATTAAGACTAATTTGCAATGACTGATGTGATGATTAAAACTAGAACCACTCATACAGCATATTGGGAATATACTAGACTACTATTAGATGATGATTTGAATGCTTGCAATTTTCACACTCATATATTGTTGTATTAGTTTTTCCTTTCTATTTGTTTATTTTTATACCATCTCTTGCTTTTATGTTACATCATATTACAGTTAAAAAAAGGAAAATCTGCCCATCAGTTCACATATTCTATTACCTAATTTAAATGCAAGTGCTTGTAGCAACCTCAGAGGTGTGAACTACATGCAGGTAATTTGAATAATCCAAATGGGCAGCCCAGAAAATCAATTTAAGCACTTGTGTAAGCCAACCTTGGTGTAACTTTTGAACCAACTTCATTTGTGTACTTCATGTAGTTCCAATAGACTTTTCTTAGTTAAAGCTTGTAAGCTTATGTCTAATGACTGATCACCCTGTCAGGGTTTATTTTGCAATAATGACACTCCGGCTTAATATCCTACATACCTCCTAATATCTCAATATACAAAAAAGCTGCTGAGGCTATGGTGTCCACCACTACACCATAATATAAGGGGAGAATAAGGGGATAAGGAAAAAAGATGGGGAAGGGATGCAAGCATTTCTGCATTCACATACACCCATCACTCTAATATTCTGCTTGACATTCAGGTAGCATAGCAACATGACAACACGCCCACCAATCTACAGGGCCTTTTGAAAAGGTTGACATGATAGGAGAGTGTGTGTGTGTGTGTGTGTGTGTGTGTGTGTGTGTGCGTGCGTGTGTGTGTGTGCTCTATGCATTGACTTTCTCTGACTAATATTCAAGACTGTGTCTTGTTTAAAATTTAATAGCATCTTTCCAGGAATCTGTAAATACCTTTACAAGCACTTCATAAATAATGCACAGATCAGAGGTGTTACAGAAGCTGTGTGTATGTGTTCTCCAGTGATTTAATGAGGATAAGGTGACATCCATAGATCAATAAAGCACTATTAAAATCAGCTTCTAAATGTAAATGACCTTGTTTAATATTATAACAGCAATTTTGATTGTCCATGTTGAAGAAAAGGAAAAGACAAATATAAAGGAGGTCCTGTTAAAATAACCATGAGCTGCTCAGATGGGTTAGGGTTAGGGTTAGAATTTAAATACAACATTTTCAACCCTTGTTCTAAATTCATAATGCATAAACATTGAAATGTGTATCAGGGAATGCCTTCTTTCGATTGGCAGTCTATGTTACTAGCCTCAATATGAGCCGATTAAGTTTTGTGGATGATTAGGGATGAGAGATTATGATTAAGGATGACAGAGTTCTGTCCCCAGTGAATGAATCAGTGGGCAATAGTGATACTCCAATCAGTCTTCTGTGGCAGTCTGTCTTAAAAAAGTAATTATTTATTATTCTGGCATTTTTGTCTGTAAATATGCTGTTGTGATATAAACATTAATGTATACTGGTGTCAATATTTAGGTCATAAAATATTATCTCATTTATGTCAGGTTCCTTGAATCATGCTAGATGCATAATGAAACATTATTGCCTAGAACAAATGTTCCTAGGAAAGAAAACACTAAAGAAAATTTTTATGTTGATCTCAAAATCCTCAATGCTAAATGGAGTCCTTTTCAAAATATTGTCTGTATAATCTAATAATCGAATAATCGAATAATCTAATATTTGTACTGCAGCTGCATTGTTATTTGTGATTTGATGCTATCTTTTCTGACAACTGATAAATGTAAGCTGATACTGTGACTTTGGGTTTTATCATACAATAATTTTTTGTTTCGACCCAGTTCTATGTTATGTACAAACACATAGAGTATGTTCACAGTTTGGTTTAGATAACAGCTTGAATCAAACATACTATGTCTATTGTTTCTGTCTATAGTTTTGTGTTGTGTAGTGCAGAAGGAATAATTTTTCCTTTGTATTGACAGAAGCAGAGCTTGGCTTGGAAAGGAAGCCTTGGGTGAAGGCTCACTTTTCTAGTTTACTTCTTGTAAATCCTGAGGTATGGTCTAAAACTCATAGATTCTCTAAATCTTTATCTTACTCTCCCCCCCCCCCTTTTTTTTTCTTAAATCAATTTCAGCTATGTGAAAAGGTTAACCAGAAAAATCTAAGTTTCATTCTAAAAAGTGCACTAATAGTAATGGTGTTGCTTAACTTATTTTAATAGTATTTATACATGAACTGATGAACCAGTGAGAAGCTGACAAAGAAATGTACGAACTTTAGTTTTCTTCAAATCTAATAACCATTTGGGGATGTGTTGGGAAATGGCATGAGTGGGGGTTGTATGATGTATCTATTAAAAAAGGAGTGGGTAAAAGTGGAAAACCCTGTTAAGAGCCATGACATTGCCCATGGTTCACCAAAGGTAAATGTAAATGACTTTGAATATGACATTCTGCATTTTAACCTCATAGCAATTGCTGCCTTTCAAATCTAGCATGCTTGCTAATGTCACAATTTAAACTTAAAAAAGATCATTAACTTAAGGGCCAAATAAATACAGAATATTAAAACGGACCAATTTAAACATCGTTTTTGGTCAATTTAGGCCAGCCCTGTATTGCATGCTTATGGTCTCTGATCAGTTGTGCTAACTGGCTAGGTCTGTTTTTTTTAGGTTTACATCATTATGTGATGCCAATAGTAGTCTATTAACCCCTCATGCCCTTGTCTCTTGATAAGGGCAAAAGTAGGAGGAATAATGGGATTAATATATTTATTTAAAAAAACAGACAAATTTATGAGAGGTGCAAGAAAAAGTTAAGTTTTAAAATCAAAATTCAGATGTTACAAACAGTGAAAATTAAGCAAAAATGATTTTTTCAGATAATACTCCCTTTACTAATTTTTTTCTGATGCATTTTTGCTTCTGCAATTCTTTATTGATTTCCAGTTTTGGCACATTTTTTCCAGTGTAAAGTAAAATGAAGCTACTATAAACAATTTTAAAAAAACTTAACCTATCCTTACTTCCTGATAGCCTGTAGCTATCACTAAAAGCTATACTGTGTGAAAAAAAAGTCTTTGTGGTCTCTGTATTCTGCAACTTGTTTACAACAGCACCTGCCTCATTTCCCTTGATCCCCAACCAGCCCGCAAACCACAACTCATCACGTGGCCAATCACAAGACTCACAAACAGAATATCTCCAGACTTCTAATCAGACACACTTATTCACAATTACACACACAGCTTTCAATAAACTGGACTCAGACTAGATCTTGATGAAGTCTTGTTCCTTCATTCTGCTAGTGATATTAAGCCATGTATTCTTGTGTTTTGACACTATGGTTCTGATTTTGCCTTGTTCTAGATTCTGTCTCTGCCTGGTTCAGCCCATATGTAGATTGCCTGTCAATGCCCCTTCCAGGCTGTCATGAACGATGTTCTTAGGGACATACTAGGAAAGTTTGTTATTACAACATACTCAACGTGGAACGTACATGCTACAAAGAGCATGTTTGTCCCATATATGGCCTTTCTAGGATACATAATAAGTAATAAAAGTGTTTTCCTGCCCAAACCCAAGGTAGCAAAATCGTAAGATCAACCTGCAGAACAAACTGCAGAAATGCTTAGTCATTGTTAACATTGTTTTGGTGGAAAGGGGAAACCAGCAAGGGTGGCAGGTATAAATGGTCTAGCAGTACTAACCCCCCATCTTTTAAAGACAAAATACATCACATAAACAGGTTGCAATTTGGCATCCACCTCTGATTATTTGCTGTTAACAAATGTCTTAAGGGAGATTATTTTCCTTTTGTGGAATCAACTGCTACAGCACTACCAACAGTCTTAAGAAAAATACACAGAATGGCACAAAGAACCAGGCTTCGGCTGATTATATTTGTCCCAGAATGTAGATTCATGCAGCCTGACTGTAGTTCAGTGCAGGTGATTACACATACTGTAGACTGTGGCTAATTTATTTAAGCCTACTTTGCTGACACATCCATAACACATCATCAGAAGTGATTAGGAAATACAAAATAATGAACAAAACCAAGGCCAGTTATTTATTCCATCACTCTTTTCTCCCCAAAATGGAAAGGAGAAGTTAAAAGTAGATAGACTAA
>CM040469.1:13142379-13163218 GCA_022758105.1 Pangasianodon gigas
TGGAAAATGACATGCCATTAATAAAAAAAATGTCAGTGAATTTTTTTGATGTATGTTTCACAAAGCCAGAATGTTAAGCTATTGAACAAAACCTTTTTTGTGTCATATCTGTGATTTGTTTGTTTGCTTTAAAGTAAAAAAGCTGGATGAATATCCTCTAAGTGTGGTGATTCCATAATTTTTGCCAGGGGTTGTAGTTTCATTGTGCAGCTATTGACAGATATTGGATTTTAACACTCCCATCTAATATTGCCATGAGCTGTCACTGCTCTCTGTTAACATGACAGCTTTTCATAAAGACATCTGTATGGCTTCTGTACAAATGTATGCATAAAGCCATTATCATAAAACAGAAGCTAGACAGAGTAGTTAAGAAAGTATTTAAATTGAATTTTATTAGATTTTATTGATCTTTTTAATTTTATTATTTATTCTTATTTGAATTTGGAACATTATTAGATTAATTGAATTGAGTAAGTGACAAACTGCAAGAACCCCAGTGACCAATCAAAATCTCATCTGTTTCCTGATAGAAGAAGAAATATGCAGTGGCTCTTGTCACCACCCATGAATACACACACACACACACACACACATAGAGAGAGAGAGAGAGAGAGAGAGAGAGAGAGAGAGAGAAATCTTACAGACATTACCCAGTCATCAGGAAGAGTATGTTACCACTCTCCCACTTTCAGTCTCCACTGAAAGCCTGAACATGTACAACATGACCATATCATTTACATATCCTATAAGGGAATTAGAAGTGAAACATGACTGAACTATTATGGTCAGCTGAAATGTTTGGCCATCATATCTTACGTCATGCGGTCTTTCTTTTCTTCAAGTGGATGTCTAATTTCAATTTGCTAGTTATTGGGAATCCAGGCCACCATGCCTCACTTCCATGTTTCACATAGTATTTTTTAGAACCAGGATAGTGCAATTAGACACACAGTACTTTCAAGACCTGCAGCAAGACAGAGAATCTTATATATGTGCTAGTATGCAGGAAGGATGGATATTTAGGTGAGAGGTGAGATTAGAGTGAGAGAGGTGAGCTGCACTCTGTAGAGCGAGCTCTCCCAAAAGGAAAAGCCTGACAATAAGACTGTTAACAAAGGCGAGGAAATTGGGGTGGCAATAGGGCTAGGCTAAAGCTAAACCCTAACCCTACCATTTTTCTTGCCAATTTGTGGTCACATGTGAACATAATGGATGAGCTACAACTCTGGATTACCTCAGAAAGACAGATTATGGACTGTGGCATCATGATTTTGATCTAAACATTGTTTAACAACAGAGTGTCCGACCACAGATTCTTCAGGGCAGAGAGAATGGTTGAGAATTGCGGGAGACTGCACATCTATGTTAACAAGGACTGGTGTACAGACATTGCTAAAATCGCCAGCTATGGTTCTGTCAACCTGAAGTATCTGACATAGAAAGACAATAATAACATCTATGTGAGGACGCTGTTTGTTGACTACATTTCTGCATTCAACACCATCCCCGCCAAGCTGGTCATGAACCTTAGCGATCTTGGCATCAGGACCTCCCTCTGTAACTGGATTTTGGAATTTCTAACCAAAAGACCACAGCTTGGTCCTCAACACAAGGAAGACAAAAGAGCTCATTGTGGACTACAGGAAATTCAGGAGCTGTAGACACATCCCACTCTACATCAATGGCAGAATGCTAGAACTGAGGTAGAATGTGTCTCCAGCTTCAAGTTTATAGGCATCCACATCATTGAGACCTCTCTTGGTCCTTCACCCTAGTCAAGAAAGCATAACAGAAACTCTGTTTCCAAAGGATACTCTGGAAAGTTGGACAGCTTCTCTCCCGCAGCTATTACCCTGCTGAACTCTGACGAAGTCACAACTCACTCCACACACAGATGAATACTCTATGCACAGACTTAACGGGATTGGACACTCATTAACCAAGAACTGTTACATACACATGCTGTATTTTAATGCACATTACTCATATTGCACACATATCTCTTTGCACATTGCACATAGTGCACATTCCATTGGACATAGTGCACATATTTATTTATTTATCTATTTTCATATTGCACATTGTAAATATCAATTTGTAAAATACTTATATACTACAGCACTTGATCAGTTCACTGTGTATACATATTCAATATATCCTGCCATTTTCTTATTGCACCTCCTTCATACTGTACACATTTAGACTATACATACAGTATTAATCATTAGATCTGTATATACCATCAACCATAAATTGCATTTTGCACTTTGTACTAGTACTTGTACTCTGTGCAATGACAATAAAGTTCAATCGAATATAATCTAAGTCTATCAAAGGCAGGTCAGTGGAAGTCACGAGTATAGTGAAGTGAAATACAAAGGAATAAATAAGTATTCACTGATGTTGTCTCTAGTTATTTTTAATTTATTTTACATGTTCTTATGTGACTCTCTATGGGCCACATTCAAAGTTGAGATATGTGTGCTTAGTGAGGATTTAATACTGAAATTGTGCACATCATGAGGGTGTAAGTCATTTTATTAAACTAAACTAAACATCTAGCAGTTTGTAATACTAGACTAGACTCCTATTAGATATTTATTTCAATGCTTGTTAGCTTCTTTTGGTCTTTTTTATTTTTCATTTTTAAATGGTCTCTTGCTTTTATGCTACATTGTATTACACTTGACAATAAAAGAAAAAAGTAATTTTTTCTGCATTTTCTATGCCTTAATTTTTTGGGCCTAAAGGCAAGGGTTTGTGTTTACAGATGGTTTTCTAGATGCTAGTGAAAAAACCCATCTCAAACACCCCTACTAAAGAAAAATCCAGCAACCTTGGAGGAGTGAACTACAAACAGGTGATATGCATAATCTGAATCGACCTAAGCAGCTGCAGCTGCATAACATAATTATTCATAAAATGAAAACGCTTAACTTTCTCAGCATAAATATTGACATAACATTTGAACTTAAGTCACCAAATCTGAATATGGCCCTACATTCCTCTCTTATGTGGAAATATTTAAGGTTAATGTTGAGTATGTTTTCAGTAAGGACAGGGACAGAGGACAGGACAGAAGGTGAAACCAGACTGAAAGTCTCATTTCTGAGACTTAAGAGATACATCAGTATGTATCAGTGTAACAGTATATATTCTAAGCCTGGTGCACTTAGGTTTCTGGATAAATTTAGAGGAATCATTGATGGCCTGAAGACACAAGTTAAATATTGAATAGCTCCAGAAGCATGTAAAAACCAGGAAGCATTAATTAAAAGAATACATACCTATATCAATAAATATAAACATAACAGAACATAAGAGAATGTCTATGTCATGCACTCTCCTGTTCTGATTATTTTGAGGCTAGGCTTATTGATGAAGCACAGTTGACAGACATAATGAAGGCAATACTTGCAGGAGTCCTATTAATCAATACAAGGCAGGTCAACATTTCAAATGGACCACACTAATAATGCCATATAAACCTGTGTTGAGTGGAGGAGGGGAATGAAAGTAAGAAGAAAAAAATCAGGAAACGACAGATACAAGGACCAGACTCCAAGTGAAGAGAATCACAGAAACATAAAATGGGTGGGTTCAAACAAAAGGTGCCATGTTTTAAGTTGTTTAACACATCTACTTGTAAATATCAGGATATACACTGATCAGCCATAACATTAAAAGACTGACTATTCACACTGACAGGTTGTGAATAGTGAATAACATTGATTATCTCATTACAATGTATCTTTGTATCTCATTACAAAGTCAAGGGGTGAGATATATTAGGCAGCAAGTGAACAGTCAGTTCTCGAAGTGTTGTGTTGGATGCAAGAAAAATGGGCAAATGTAAGGATGTGAGCGACTTTGACAAGGGCCAAATTGTGATGGCTGGATGATTGGGTCAGAGAATCTCTAAAATGGCAGGTCTTGTGGGGTGTTCCCGGTATGCAGTGGTTAGTACCTACCAAAGGTGGTCCAAGGAAGGACAACTGGTGAACCAGCAACAGGGTTGTGGGTGCCCAAGGCTCATTGAAGCACTTGGGGAGCGAAGGCTAGCCCGTCTGGTCCGATCCCACAGAATAGCTATTGTAGCACAAATTGCTGAAAAAGTTAATGCTGGCTATGATAGAAAGGTATCAGAATACACAGTGCATCTCAGCTTGCTGTTTTTGGGGCTGCGTAGGCACAGACCTGTCAGAGTGCCCATGCTGACCCCTGTCCACCGCCAAAAGCGTCTACAATAGGCACGGGGGCATCAGATCTGGTCCATGGAGCCATGGAAGAAGGTGGCCTGGGGTGAAGAATCACGTTTTCTTTTACATCATACGGATGGCTGGGTGTGTCTGCGTCACTTACTTAGGGAAAAGATGGCACGAGGATGTACTATTGGAAGAATGCAAGCCGGCGGTATGATGCTATGGGCAATGTTCTGCTGGGAAACCCTGGGTCTATATTTATATTTATAAAACAATCTACATTTATTAGCCACAAGAGCCATAGTGAGTTTGGGCACTACACAATATTAGGCAGGTGGTTTTAATGTTATGGCTGATCGGTGTGTATCTGTGTATCTATCTATCTATCTATCTATCTATCTATCTATCTATATTTATTAGCCACAAGAGCCATAGTGAGGTTGGGCACTGAGGTTGGGCACTTCAGGTGAAGAGGCTTGGCACATAGTGGGTATTCTGGTTCATCCAAGCAGTGCTCAGTGGGTTTGCAGACCACTTGAGTTCTTTCACACCAAACTTGACAAACCATGTCTTAATGAATCTCGTTTTGTGCACAGGGGCATTGTCATGCTGGAACAGGTTTGGGCTAGGCCCCTTATTTCCAGTGAAGGGAAATCTTAAAGCTACAGCATACAAAGACATTCTAGACAATCGTGTGCTTTCAACTTTGTGGCAACAAAGAAGGCCCACATATGGGTGTGATGTTAATGTGTTCACATACTTTTGGCCATATACGTATTGTATCAGTAGAAACTACTAAACTAGAAGACGTTGATGAGGTAGAAGTCTAAGTTAAAAGACATTGAAGATGTTTACATACAACACATAATGGAAGGATGAACGAGTTTGCTTTGGTATGATTATGTCACAAAGTTAAAATTCCAGCTGCAAAAGGCCCTGTCATTTCATTCAAATGCAATGAATTTTGCTTTGATTTATTAAACTGTTTTGTTCATGTTGTACTGCTTTGCACTGTTCTGCTCACAATTCAGAGTGAATATGCTGCACATCACTGCCAGTGCCCTGCACTTGCTGGTTTTAGATGGTGTGTGATAATGTAACCAATTCCATTCTAGTTTCAGCATCTCATTCTCCTCATTTTTCTGCTATTCTTGATGCCCTATCATACAGACAAAGTGCCTCCCGCTAATGCAAAGCTCTGTATTTAAATTACACTCACAGTTTAAGAGCACACTGGGGAAATCGACAAGAAGGAGAATGAGAGAGTCGAGATGTCAGAGATACATGTATTAAAAAGAGAGTAAAACAGAGAGAGGGAGTGAGACAAAATTTATTTGCAGAGGCAGTGAGGTGGAACTGTGGGAGGAAGAAATTACATTTTACAAAAAAATATGAAAACCAATGCCAATGTCAGTGCTATTCTTGAATTCAACGCCATACAAAGACCACCTATGCACATTATAGCTATGTAAGTAACAATATACATAAATACAATGGCTTGAAAAAGTATTCAGCCCCCTGGAATTGATCAGATTTGTCTGAATAACAAATGAAAAATACATGTTCTCTTCTCGTAAATTTTCAAAGTCAAAATTAATTATTGGTCAGTAAGTATTTCAAAGAAAATCAAAAACTGAAAAATGCTGCACACATAAGTATTTAACCCCCCAGGTTCCAGAAGCTCCAGATGAAAGATTTTGTCTTAATGAGGATACAATTGACTTATACATGGCCTTGACCTGTGGAATATTAAAACAGCTCCCATTTTCTGAACAAAAAAACACCTCACTTCAACTGTCATTGAAGAGACTGTCAGTTTGAAGGAAAGGAGTGAAAATGAAGACTAAGGAGCATTCTAAGGAAGTACAAGATAATGTAATAGAATTTCATAACTTAGGGATAGGGTGTAAAATTATATCTAAGAGGTTGGACATCCCAGTAAGCACTGTTGGATCAATAATGAGGAAGTGGAAGCTGCTTCACACCACCCAAGCCCTACCTAGACAAAGCCATCCCGCAAAACTCAGTATAAAAATAAGAGTGCTGAGGGAAGCCATCGTGAGACCAACAGTTGCTATGAAGGATTTACAGAGTACCATGGCTGAGAGTGGAGTGAAGATGCACCAGACAAGCATTTCAAGAGGTCTGCATAATTGAAGACTATATGGGAGGGTGGGGAGAAAGAAACTGTTGCTCAAGAAGAGCCATATGAAAGTGACCCAGTGAAGATGTGATTTTTTCAAAGCACTCTGTGTGGTGCAAACCTAATGCAGGGCATACCTCAATTAACACCATTCCTACATTAAAATATGGTGGTGGCAGCATCTTGCTCTGGGGATGCTTTTCTGGGCAGCATGAGGGTGCAGTGGTCAGCATTGTTGTCTCACATTTCCCAGGTCCCCGTTCCATCCTAAGTTTTGGTTATTGTCTGTGTGGAGTTTCACATTTTCTCCCATTGTCAGTGTGGATTTCCTCCAGGTGCTCCGGTTTCCTCCCACCTCACAAAAAACATGCCAGTAGGTAGATTGGTGACTATAAATTACCCCATGGTGTGAACAGTGTGCTCTGTGCACCTGCTTTCCAGTGGGTTCTAATAAACAATATGTTCATGCTATAGCGCTCTGGGAGGATTATACAAGAGTACATCAAATGGACTGGCTGCAATGCACTGCTGAAATCAGAAACACTGGGAGGTATCACTATGAACAATTTCTTTCTTTCTTTCTTTCTTTCTTTCTAAAATCTTTTCAGCATCTGGCTTTTCTGATATTCCTAATATAAAATACTGGCACTCATGATTAAAATGTAAGAAGGAGAGTGAATGTGAGGTTGGTGATTCTTCTGACATTTAAATTACAATTACTAGCAGAATAACTGTATATATTGTTTTTTTTAATTTCTTTCGTAGTGTATAATGTGAGAACGACATCAGAAGCAATACACTGTGATGAATATGTACAAAGAATACATACAATATCTGTAGAGCTGGGTAAGGACACCACTGCAGCATGTGGTATAGCAAGCTTTGTCTGACTTCTATTATTCGCAAATAAACCTGAATTAATAGGCTTATGTCTGAGTCTCTAACAGACAACACACATGAATAACACACACACACACACACACACACACACAGCCCTCTGTAGAAATGTAAGTCACAATGCAGGGTAACGTTCTTATTTTGGTGATTTAGTGTACAGTGTACAAACTTAATTATCAGCATGTATGTAAAAGAAAATGCATGACTAGTTAGGGAAGAAGGGTGGGGAGGGGTTAAAATATTGATAGTAAAATATTAATCTTACCTTATTTTTGGATTAATCCAACATGAGGGGAGTTTAAACATGAGGTGAGTTTTTCTTTTTTTCATACCTCAAAGAAAGATTTTGGAGTCTGATTTTTATTATTAACAGAATAGGCCTTGAAAACAAATTAGTCACTAAAAAGTGGAGTGTACTGTGATTTTTGTTTGATCCCGATCTTCATGTCTGGAGGTAATTAGCATGCTCATTAGCATGATTTTGTTTGCCTCTTTGTGTATATAAGGTGCTTCTGGACATTAAAACTTGTATAGGATAGAGCTGTAATGCAAAAGGTAGGGGCTACATGTGCATTATTGTGGGCATGAATTGTTTATGCAATTATAAATGCACAAAACATAGATTATGTACATGATGTACAGCATTGCACTGCTGTCAATTTTAATAACTGTTTTTTCCATATCTACATTATTCACAAATTTAGCCTTCATTTTTAAAGCATTGTTTTGATTTTAATTTATGAATTATTTCTTAACTGTAGTAGACTGGTGTCTCATCTAGGGTGTATTCCCTCCTTACACACGATATTCCCAGGATAGGGGTCTGGACACTGCAATGCTGACCAGACTAAAGCAGTTACTGAAGACAAATGAAATCAAATGAATTAATGTATTATTTCTTAAATTCACTATATGGTCAAAAGTATGTTGTACACCTGATCATCATACAGATATGTGGGCCTTCCCCAACTGTTGCACACAATTTTCTAGGATGTCTTTGTACATTGTAGCATTAAGATTTATCTTCATTGGAACTAAAGGGCCTAGTCCAAACCTGTCACACATGACAATGTCCCTGTGCACAAACGGGATCATAAAGACATGGTTTACCAAGGCTGGTGTGGAAGAACATGAGTGGCCTGCACAGAGCCCTGACCTGAAATCAAGTGGGACACTGACAATGCTAAAAACCTAATATCCCATTATACTAATAAAACAATTTCACAATCTTCAATTCAGTTTCTGCAGGACACTCTAGGCTTCCATTAAATATACATTATGTATATTTGTACGTAAGTTATTAACAGTTGTTTGATTCAAGAATTATACAGCTTGATTTAATAATGTGACTAAACACCCTATGTTACCCTACTTTTATAGTTGCTATATGATGATGTTAGCTTTTGATGCAAATGAGGAATAGTGTGTTTTATGCATTGGGAATTTTTTTTTTGACTAAAAAAGTGTGTGTGTGTGTGTGTGTGTGTGTGCGTGTGCACATGTGTGTGTTTGTGGTGTAGGGCAGAGTTATAGGGGAGAACAGAGACCAGGCACTCATTAGGGATTATTCTTGTAACAGAGAAACCATTCCTGCCTTCGTTGACAGCATATTGCTGTGACTAAAAGGAAATAGGGCCTAAATGTAAGAAATATGTAGACATTTAAAACTGCACTTACAAACATAGGTATATAAAGGTGAGCAATATGTAAACACACAGCATGCTACAATCAAATGCCCATTAGCAGAACTTGACATATGGCATATACAATTTCCCTCTCAATTTCAGATCCAACGCCCACTAATTTTTCCATGTGCCAGATAGTCGACCCCCTTCCCCATTTCCCCCTCCCTCTCTTTCTTTTATCTTTTGCTCTTTTTTGAAAGTCATCTGCTCTCTGAGCAGTAAGCACCACTGTGGCCTATGAACCTAAATGAGAACATACAAATGATTTGTGGCACTGACGCCTCTGTATGGATACAGGAAGAAAAGAGAAGGAGCAGGAGAAGGGGAGAGAGGGAAGGGGAAAGAACAGGAGAGTGGATAATGTCACATTCACCTTGTATTCCTTTACCAACCCATAATAATCATTTTCCCAATTTTCACAGCGATTTCATTTTCCTCCACGGCAATGGAGAGAATGAGGAAAAGTGATAAAGAGAGAGAACTAGACAGAGAGAGAGAGAGAGAGTTGAGAAGGAAGGGGGGAAGGGATGGGGGGGTGTTAAATTTGCACGGTGACCTTTTTCTGATCCAATCTCACTGATGAATCCTAATGAAGGCTTTAATAAAATCACAGTTTACAATCTGTCCCTGCATCAAAGCATGGAATCACGTTCAGTCGAGACCATATCTTGTTCCCTGTTATTGGACAAACCATCAATATTCCCTCAGAAGACAAGAGAACAAATGTGATAAATAAAGCTCACACACACACATACACACGCACACACACTATATATATATATATATATATATATATATATATATATATATATATATATATATATATATATATATATACACACACATATGTCACACACAAACACACACACACATATATGTGTGTTTGTGTGTGTGTGTGTGTGTGTGTGTGTGAGAGAGAGAGAGAGAGAGAGAAATAGATGGGGGTGGGGGTAAAGAGGACCAAATAGAAAACGCCTGGCCCATTTGTTCCAGACGCAGCCTAATATTGACAGTCGTCACATGCATTTAGATCTTAATGAAAGGCTGTCAACACACACACACACACACACACATACACAGGCACACACAACAGAGGATATATTTTGAACCTAGGATTTTGAGCTGTACTAACTGCTACAAGCTTGAGCATGAATGGCCCTCAAATACATACATAGGACACACACAAAGGTTAGTTGTAAAATTAAATTACACAACGGTCAGACATACAATATACGTGAATGCATAACTGACACTAAGGCCTAGGGTAACATCTCTGACACAATATTCTACAGTGCTGACATCTTGTGGGCAAAAAGCATCACTGCATTTAATAGTCATTAACACACTGCATTGGATAGAAAGGAAAAACAGTAATTCGTTTTTCTTACTATCCTTGTGTGGACCTTCCACTGACATAAATATTAATTCAGCTAATTAATGCTATGCCAACACCCAAATTTACCCCTAACCTTAACATCAGTAAAAAAAAAAAAAAAAAAAAAAAAAGTTTTCCTTGAGAGGAAAAGCCAAAAGTCTCCATAAGGTCAAAACTGTCAGATCTTGTTGGGACATTTCACACACACACACACACAAAGAATTTTGTAAAATGTTCTCATTGTGAAAGGAATGACAAGAGTATGCATATGTATGTGCAATATGTGTGTAGAATATGGTAGATATAATATGCATATATCTTTTCCTGTATGTTCATGCATGTAAACAGCATTTATGTCTCATGTGTATATGTGGAGGGAGGATGTGTGGCAACAAGGAGAATGAGTTTATCATGGAATGAAACAACAGCTGCACCACAAATCAAAGCCCATTTACTACCGACAGAGTTATTACTGCTTGTGCATCTCAAAAAGCCAGAGACAACCCCCCACCCCCCCACCCCCACCTGCACATGCATGCACATACACACAAAGTCTGTCAATTCCTACACATAAATACATTTACATACCTTTTGCAAAATGACTATTGGAGTAATGTTAGAAAGCATATGTTTGCATAATAGTGCAAACTATTCTGTCAGCCATGGAGAAAAGTGATAGTTGAAAAAGGTAAAAGCTGAGGTTGATAATCGAATACAAAAATCAGATTGCATTCAGATTTTAAGATTGTAGGACTTATCCTTTATGCCAGACCTCTTAGTGATCTGTATAAATATTATATTTAATAACCAACTGTCAGAATTTCAAGTGTCACAATCATTCATTTTAGAAATAAGTTCTTCAATATTTTCCTATAGTTATTTATAGGATTCATTAAGGCAATTATCCACCCTGATTCATACAAAATGTCAGTGTTTGCTCAAGATTATGTTGTTCATCAATTATTTATTGTATTTATGAATATCTAGCATTTCTAGTCATGAATACTGATGTAACTATTGACGTTATTATTCTTTTGTAACTTTCTCAGGCATGAAATATAATTGCTTATAACAGAGTAACAGTAAAAGAAGGTAATGTTATGAATACCTTAAAATTGCACAACATTCTAAACTGATTTTAGAAAATAAGTAGAAAAAACTTACTTTGTGTGGTAAAGATTGCTGTAAGATAGTTTTTTTTTAAAGTAGCTTTTTAAAGCGAACTTCCTTGAACAGCATCTGAAAACTGCAATTTAAAATGGCACTGCTGTTGCAGAAAGAGCAAATAAAGATACACTGCTGACATGGTTTTGTTAATACTGAAACAGTGAGGAAGAAGTTACAATGCTTTCCTTTCATAAGACTAAAGGATGGCAAAAAGGAGGCTTTAAGGCATGCTTCCTTCATAAATTTATACAATCCCTTCTAGTGAAAAGTCTTCTACAGTTCACTATCTCACGGTACATTCTAAGCTTATATACGCATATGTACACTAAAGCTAATTATTATATGTGTGCATTTCAATATACCTATCTTACTGCAAGCTTATATTTTCCAAAGCTAACATTTGTATAAAAGTTTCATTCTGTTTTCATTTTGAATCAGCTACAGTCATCAAACTCTATGAGGAAAGGTTTAGTCCTATTAAGAACAAACACACACACACACACAGACACACACAAACGCACACACACAAAACAACAACAAACAAATCAACACCATAAGACACCATTAGAACCATCAGAAGCATATTCAGCAAATTATCAACTGAAGCAAATAAAGGTTACAGCAATGAACATAGCCAAACAAGCCCTCAACAAAGAGTCAGCTATAGATGTAGTGTGATTTCTTATTCAGCAGTTAAAAAAACACAGCACATAGATCAAAAGTGAGAGCTCAAAGTAACTCTAGTCAGAGTAGTTCAGTGCCTGAAGCATGACTCACACACTCTCAGACACACACAGTCTCACACACACAGGCTCATTTCAACACATCTTGTGACTTTCTTTTAACAGCCCATGTCCCTTCATCAAACATTGCATAGTTAGAAAGAAACATCTCAAGTTGATGAAGGGCAATCACAAGACCTGAAGCAGGTTTGTAGTTTGAAGAAAAACTGAATTTCTCTCTCTCTCTCTCTCTCTCTCTCTCTCATATGACTTTAAGGAGTTCCAGAATGTTTTGCTGCTCCTCTATTTAGGTTCTATCAAAAACAAACAAACAAACAAACAAACAAACAAACAAACAAACGACACTCATACTGAGTTATAGCCAGCATAACAGCATGATACAAGAGAACACATTCTCACCTTTGCCTCAACTGCTGCTTTCTTCTTGTTTTAAAAACTTCTTTTAGTGTGTAGCTCTGAGCTTAGATTGCAGTGATTTTCCTATGCAAACATGGGTAGGCACGTACCTGAAATTCAAATAAGCACAATGCTGAGTCTATTTATATAGCCTAATTCTCATTTGCCTGTATTTGAATATCATGTATACGGTAAACCGTGGTTTGTGAGTAACTAACTACAGACTGTGCTTTCTCAGAATAATGTGTCTCTAACTCCTGTCTCTAAAACGAAATAGCATTCAACTGCCCTCTTCATAATTTATACACAGAGCTACCACATGAATGAATATCCTACTGGTTCGGGGGTAAAAATACTCGAATTACTGACAATTTGTTGTCAGAAAATAATCTCCATTTTCCACATACTGAATACTGACTAATGCTCACTAATAATAAGAATAAGAATAAGGATAAGAATAAGAATAAGAAAGCATTGAATACAGCTTCAAGTGCACCACATAGTAGGCTACAGTATTAAATTAGATACACCAGTAAGGTTACACATGTAGGCTATTACAAGGCTCCGGATCCATTGTGACCCTGAACAGAAAATACTACACATTCACGAAACACTGCTTAGGTTGCTCGACATTTTGTACCACCTGGTGGATAACGGAAGTAGAACAACAAAACTGCGTCTATAAACACGTCACATACTATCACTTTTTGTAGGTAGGCTGTACGAGACATGACACGTTTCACATCCTCGAAGCAGCCAAAACCCAAACTATTGTCTACATTTCATCTTCTAACCATCAAATATCGAATGTAACAGCAATTTTTTTTTGTCCTTTACTACTTTAGTGCTTTACCATTACCTACAGCCTTATAATGGCGTACTCATTTATATAGGCATTCTAACAGCTGACAATCCATACTTTGTTGAAAAGTTTAAAGAAAATTTGAGGCATTTCTGTTGTTCCTTTTTTCCTTTCCTGTTAAAATAACATCCCTATAACAGAAGAAAAGAAAGTAAGAAACAAAGGGGGAAAAAAAATAGGCAGTAGGTGCCGCTGTTGCTCAACAGCTGTGTTTGAACGTGGCTTTTATGCCAAAGTGAAATTGTATTAAAACTCATGAAATTGTATTAAAACTCTTGGCCTATATATATATATATATATATATATATATATATATATATATATATATATATATATATATATATATATATATATATATATATATATATATATAGACTGTATAAATCCTTCAATCATCATCATCATCTTCTTCTTCTTCTGGTGTAGTTGTGCTATATAATAAGAGCAATTATATATATATTTCAACTTTTGAAAATATTCTTTGAAACTGTCAGTGACTACTCCAATCAGCAATCAGCAACCATGGTGCCAAAAATAAGCTTTTCATGGCCATTAAATAGTGGGCACAATCACAAAGCTGTAATCACTATCAGCCTTGATATGTCAGAATGGGTGTTTAATTAGAATAATAACCAGACAATATTTAGTGATTTGAATGGAAACTGCAAATGTGGTGAGGCAACAGTGCAAAAAGCTCATTGCAACTGTAAAATGTGGCAGTGTGAGCAAGCTGATGGATGAAAGATTTGGTTAATACGTGCTAGCTACTTGTGAAATAACACTATCTATCATGCAGATTAATCACAAAGGCTGTGAGTCCCAAATTAATATCCATTCAGAGAGAATTCATGGCTGTGTCTCAAACTGCATAATGCACACAAAGCAGTATGACAAAATAGTAATGACATCAATTGTATGTATTTTGGGACATGGCCCAATTATTTCCCACTCTGATGAAATAATTATCTGCTGCCATTATTTTTGTTTCCTTAGTATTACAAAAGTGTTATGAGAATTAAAACCTTATTGTGCACATCAATGTCACTGTCAGAGTACCAGGTGAATAGGCAAAACTTTTTGCTTTTTAACAAGAGCTTGTCTTTTAGCTAGTGTTAGCCAGCTAGGCCACTCTTTAACTACCGGATTCTGCCCTTGCATGGCTGACCTGGTCACCAGTGCCATGGTGTTACATACTCTGTGTTATCATAAAACCACATAAAGCAAACTAATGGTCTAATGTTACATAACTACCTAAAATACAACCTCCGGTTGAAAAGGAAAGGACTGCTCTGCTGTAATCTCATGGCACACTACTAGCTCTGGATTGTGGGATGAGTTTAGGCATTTTCCCAAGTGATCTACCAAGCCGATAGACATGAATTAGTCTGCTTACTCTAGCTAGCTAAAATACAGTGTGGAGCTCAAAACTTATGTCTGGTTGCTTCTGATATGTGTATTTTTATTGCCCAATCTGTGTATGTTATTATATGTGTATTTTGTACTGCAGCTGATCAAAAAAGCTTGGCACAAGAAAGGTAGTGTTAAGACACTAGCTTAAAAACAAAGCAGAGAATATCAGTGAAAAATCACAATTCAGTGAAAAATCTACTCACAGAGGGTTAGCAGAGGGATTGAATCACTGATGCCTTGAAATTTGACATGAAAAAATACAAGAAACACACCAAGGACTGTTGTCTACTAGTTGGCTATCATGATTTCTCTACCTGATCAACTTTACAAATTGGTAATTTTCAGCGAACTTCATTAGATTCTCACCAAATTAGAGAACACACTGCCTTACCTGTTCAGCAAGAATAAAACTAAACTGCCATCAATTCTGAATTCCATTTCCTCCTACTGCTGTATTGTATTAGCCTCTCTATCTTTGACGCCCCTCATTGGTTGCTGGTTCTCACCTATCACTGTGTAGTCAGACTTCTTTTGTGCCTAAACTAGGATGTGATGTTGTTTGACATACCTGATATGAGGTACATGAGGTATCCATACAAAACACAGGTCTGACTGTGAAATACTACTACAGGTTTGCCAGGGCAACTCACAGCAACTCAGGTAGCTTGTGTTATTAGAGTATTAGACTATTATTTTCTTCCTTGACTTACATAAAAAAAAAAAAAAAAACCCAAACAAAAAAACCCCATAGTATTTATAGTATACTACTATTGGATACTATTGTGTGTAAGTGACTGTTGATCTTAGTTTCATACTTCTTCCAGTGTAGGCCTTGTTAAATGTTAATTTTGCATACATAAGGTGCCTCTGCATTTTAATAGAGAATGTTTTTATAATACACCCAGACATGGTTGCTAGGTCAAGAAAAAAGCTAACAAAATGAGACCATTGTTGCAGTTCATAGAGAATAATGCTGAAAAGCATCAATTTCTATCATGCATCATACTAGGATTGGCACCTTTTTACTGAATACGGCTATGAACCAGTCATTTTTCCAAGACTATGCCTAAGAACATTAAAGCATGGAAAGCATTGAAAGCAATGAAAGTTGAACAAATTAGAAAGGAAAGCAATCAAGAAATCAATAAAAAGTGAAGCATGAGATCAGCCTCAAAGCTTTGCTTTCCCATACTGCTTATTTATGGTATTATCCTCATTAAAAAGAATATTGTTAAGTGCACAATGTTATGTCACTTTGAAAAACAGATATAATTTATTTATGTAGGTAAGTATGAATGTATGTATGTGTTGTACTCTTTCAAGTGTGGATTAGAATGAATGTCACCTGTATTTAGCAGCTGAAAGTGATTCACAAAACAAATACATGAATAAGTAAAAAAATAATGTGTAATAATATGTAATATGGAATGGATTTAGTGTGTGGGATGGGGCATAATTAATAAATTCAGGTGGCTATCCTGCTTATCTTTTATCTTATACAATACGTGTGGGTGTGCAGCTCTATTTCACACACACCGGTCTGATTTAATGAATACCAATGACTTTATACAGGCCATGTTCATTTTCCATGACTTGCCACTGACTTTACAAAGGCCATGTTCATTCTCCACGCTTGGTTATATTCCTCATTAGGCTGCAATAAGACTGAAACCACAGCTGAGCAGGAGGAATTGGTGAAAACTAACCATTTACTAAATGATGGGCCCATGCTTGTCTAAATGGCCACAAAAATTCAAGCAATCACTGGCCAGGTTTTTAACACATGAGTATCTACTACATATCTGGTCAGAACCCAGAACTATTGGGCAATGTACCAGCAGTCATTTGTAAAGCCAGAAAATGACTATCACTAAGGGTAAACAGAAACTAGAAATGTAGTTTGCACATTCTGTGACACTAGTAAAAGGAACATCACACATGTTTTTCCCACAGCTAGTCCAAATGTGAAGCTTGTGTTGTATATGTACTGAATGTGTCTGGCTATTAATATAAAATGTGTTTCATCAGCTTGCCATTTATAGAAGGAATAAAATACATCGAATAGAGTGCACTGTTTAGGTAAGAACTGAAGGCTGACTAACTAGAGCTGAAGCTGAGCTAATTACTTACTGTACTGATTGTGTTTGTCAGCTGGGTATGATTGTGACCTTTGGGGTTGTTGATTTTTTTTTCTCTCTGCAACTTGACAGGTCGCTCTAGTGGGAGTTTGTGATGACAAGAACTAAATAAAAAAAAACACTGCAGGCATATTTGTTTATTGTAGTTCTAATACGTACACTGTAAAAAAAAAAAGACTGTGTAATTTATGGTGAAGTTCTGTTAAATAGCAACAGTAAAAAAATGTAAATGGAAAAATAGGAAAAAACATTTCCAAAACATCAAAACACTGTAAATAGTAATACCAACCAATCCTGTTATTTTTACTGTTACAATTTGTAAACCTAAACAAATTTTGCTTCATAAAATACTGTTTATCTTCAAAAGTAATGGTGAAATACCATCATATGTTAAAAAAATTTCAATTTTAATTTCAATTTTACATACCCAGACTGTTACATATACAGACTTTACTTGCACATGAGTGGACTTTTCATGAATAAATACAGTACAAAAAGACAGAAACAAAAACAACTACATACCACTAATAATTTGTCCAAAAAGAGAGATTTGTTAGCTCCATAATACCACACTACAGTGTGGTATTACAAAAACCTTCATTTTTTATGTGTTACCCACCTTAAAATGTATTGCTATGTAAACAACAAAATAATTTAATGTCATAATGGCTTTTCATTATTTGATTATTTTTCAAAGTTAGTGCCAATGTGCATCAGGGCTGTGTGTGTCATCAAAACAGCTACACAAGCTGATAATTATTTTTTGGATTTGGATGAACCCTTAATACTTGAAATAAACAATGTACTGCAAAGTATTTGCTTTTTGTAAAAATGGTTGCTTTATTGTAGTTATAAAGAATAAAGTTTGTATTTTTACCACTACAACTAAAACTAATGGGGAAGAACTCTTATTACCAAGTAAACAGTAAATCATTTCAGTGCATCTTTTTGGTAAGTACACCTTTTACACACACATACACACAAAAATGCTCATGTATAGGGTATAAGGCAATGCCTTTTTTATACAATACATCTCTGGCAAGCACAGCTGCCAGAATTTTACAGTAAAATTCTGAATACACAGAAAAATTATGTTTAATGTACATTAATACTGCAAATTTAATGGTAATACTATTATAGCAAACACAAGGATTGGCTGTTAATTTTACAGCAAAATTCTGACCTTCAACTTATGGTAGTGCTTTTTTTTCCCTGTAAATAAACAACGGTCTTTTACTGTAAAATATACAGGCAGGGAACTATTTACCTATAATGTAATAAATTGTATTTTTTACAGTATTTTTTTTTTTTTACAGTAAAATTCTGGCAACCACAGCTGCCAGTTTTGTACAGTAAATTTAATGGAATATTTTTAGTGTAGTTCATACTAACATACTGTAAATAGATAATGTAGCAAGTGCTAATAGAAACAAAACAATAATAAACTGTTAAGAAATGATAGATAAGTTGGCTACTGGCAACTACTAATTATTATTAATTCTTTAGTAAAGCAATATAAGCATGCATGACCTCCCTGTCCAGATCAGCTATGCTTATAGCAAGTGTCACTAACAGCATCAAAATAACATGAGCATATGTGTTATATTTTGAATATAAAAATTGGCAAGATTTGGTCTCTAATGGTTAAATAGGTAGAGTTGAATAAGAGTTGTGTTATTATTTAAGAGAATATAAGAGTATAGAGAATATAATAATATATATAAGAGAATATAAGAGTATAAAGAATATAATAATATATATAAGAGAATGTTATTATTTTTTACTCCTTGGCCCCACGCCCACATCCCCACCATTGTACACAAAGCTCCGCCCTAGAACCGATGATGATTCAATTAGGGTTATCATGCTAACTAAAGTTAGAAGGAGAAGGAGTTGAGTGTGTCTGGGCATCAGTGTCAATGTCGGTGGCACATGGTGACTTCTTGTAGTCAGTGATGGCCTGGATACCTTGCCACATGCGACTTGTAACTCTGGTGTTGTTGAAGTGGCTAGTGATTTTCTTTGCATGGTTGCACTTCACCAGCCTGATGCCACAGGACAAGTTGGTTCTCACTGTCCTGAGCACTGCCCCATTTCCTGCTCTAAATGCAGCATCTTGTTTTTTTTTCATCAGTTTGTAATTGCGGAGGTGCTTACCAGACCACTGACCCTAAAGCAATGCCTTGCTAAATGAGTTGTTTAGTGTGCAGGATAAATGTTAAATATATGCAACCACGCTTAAATCAGTGAACATTTTGATATGTGCCCATTTTCATAATGAAAATTTCGTTATGCCATGCTATGTTAATAAATCCATTACTGAAAACCTACTATGCATAGCAAGTGAAATCCACAGAGATCATTTATACATGTCTTAAGCTAATTCAAGAACCTATTCTTGCAGAATTGCTCATTAAACCTGTTCATCAGGCTTTGGCTTTTGTAATAGATCACATTTTATAGTAGAGGAGAAAATCAGACAGACAGGGTTAAAAGATAAGATTGTTATTCTTTCCATGTCTGTCAGCTTTGGCCTTTAGTGGTTTATCTTGTGACCATCTTGTCACAGTTGTCTCAAAGGTAAAGAAAAATAGCCCATCAAAGGCTGAAATCACATTTAAAGAACCAGATTACTGTCAACCCACTCAAATCTCAATTGACAGCAAGAGCCAAATTACTCCTATGATCCATCCTTTTTTAACAAAGGATGATACTTTCTTTGTAGTAGCTTGTGTTTGTAAATATGTAAGTGTGTGTGTGTGTGTGTGTGAGAGAGAGAGAGAGAGGTGGTACTGATTGCTAGATCCATACTCTGCCATAACTGTACCTTAAATTCTGCCACTGATGGTTTTATTTCTGAAGTTCTGTTTCACATCATCTCAGATTTTGCACATGCTAATATTTAGAGTTTGTACTTTTGAGCTATGTATTAGGCCTGCTAATAAACATGATTATCAGAAATGTACAGTACTTTGCATAAGTTTTCACGCCCTTCAAACTTTCCACATTTTGTATTGTTGCAGTGTAGTATTGAAATTGACTGAATTGGAATTTTCACCATTTAATTTACACAATATGTCTAACATTTAAAGGTGCAAATATTTTTATTGTGACAAGTTAATTAAACTAAAAAAAAGATTAAATTTGTTGATTGCAAATTGTTCACCCCCCTGGGTCAATACTTGGTAGAATCACATTTGGCTGCCTTTACAGCTGCAAATTTTCTGGTATATGCCTGAATCAGCTTTATACATCTGGATCCTGATATTTTTGCCTATTCCTCTTGGCAAAAAAGGTGTGTCAAATTGGATGGAGACCATTGATGAACAACAATTTACAAGTTTTGCCAGAGAATCTCAATTGGATTTAGGTCTGGGCTTTGACTGGGCCATTCTAACACAATCAGTTTCTTGGTTTTAAACCATTTCAGTGATGCTTTGGCAGTAATTGTTTAGGTTCATCGTCCTGCTGGAAAATGGACATCCGCCCTAGTCTCAAGTCTATTCCTGGAACAGGTTTTCTTCTAGAATTGCCCTGTTTTTGGATCCATCCATCTTGCCGTCAACCCTGACCAGTTGATATTTAGTTGATAAACCACATGATATTTGGTTTCTGCCAAAGTACAGGTGAAACTCGAAAAATTAGAATATCGTGCAAAAGTTCATTTATTTCAGTAATGCAACTTAAAAGGTGAAACTAATATATGAGATAGACTCATTACATGCAAAGCAAGATAGTTCAAGCCGTGATTTGTCATAATTGAGATGATTATGGCTTACAGCTCATGAAAACCCCAAATCCACAATCTCAGAAAATTA
>CM040469.1:13163318-13173912 GCA_022758105.1 Pangasianodon gigas
TTGTTTTATTGATTGCATGTAATATTCTAATTTTCTGAGATTGTGGATTTGGGGTTTTCATGAGCTGTAAGCCATAATCATCTCAATTATGACAAATCATGGCTTGAACTATCTTGCTTTGCATGTAATGAGTCTATCTCATATATTAGTTTCACCTTTTAAGTTGCATTACTGAAATAAATGAACTTTTGCACGATATTCTAATTTTTCGAGTTTCACCTGTATAGCAATTTGTGCCAAGGCTAAATGCTCAAGTTTGGTCTCATCAGACCAGAGATTCCTTTTCAAGCTCAACTTCTTCTAGGCGGAATTGCAGTTTTGCCATATTCTTTCCATATATTAAAAATAATGGATTTAATAATGTAAGTTTTTCAAAGGTTTTTTTCACAACCAAACCTTGATACTTTTCCAGAACTTTGTACTGGACTTGCTTTGATAGCTCTGTGGTCTTGATGCTGCTGCTGTGTGTTTAGATATATTATTGAACAAACTGGGTTTTCCAGGAATAGGTGTATACATATTGAGATCACATAACACTCTAATTGCACACAGGTGGGACTAATTATGTGATTTCTGTTGGCACCCAGTTGCACCAGACCTATTTTAGGGGTTTCACAGCAACAGGTGGTGAATATTCATAAACTTTTGCATTTTTTATTTGTAAATAATTTTGCAAACTACATAGATTCACCAACACCCACTTCAATATTGTGACACAAATTCTCCTGTGTTAGATGACTAAGATGTGTAGTTTTGCTGTCAGGTCTAGACCGTACTGAATTTGTACTGAATTTTGTTTTTGCTGTTAGAAGGTCCCTCCTCCCAATTTTTATTATTTTTATTTCCCAATATTTCACACCATGCCTCATTCCTGCAGGACACATCCATAAACATTTCTCGCTTGAAACCCTGGCAAATTTGTCCCAAGAATTGGTAAGGCACCAGCTCTACCATATGCTTTTGCCCCTGGAATTTAATGATGACTCGCACCAGCAGATACTCATGAACATCCCGGTGCACACATCTCACCTTCACCAATTGAGCATTACCCAATGCCCCACACTGAATCAGGCTTTGATGGACTGTGGTCTGATTACACCCCAAGTCCATCAAGGCCTGATGTGTACTCCCTTGTGTACTCACTGCCACACAGTACATTGCTGCTGAAGCATTATTATTTATCTTTAGTGAAAAGAATTACAACAAAATGCAAAAAATGCGAATGCTAAGAGACAGTTAACCCAGAAACTGCCAGCAGGTCCTTCTCAGGTTTAAGAGCATCAAATATTGTCCACCAACCTCATTTGACCTGTCTGCCCAAAAGCTAGTATCCATTGGGAAATAATATACACAACAGAGTTTGCAGATGTTCAGTATCCCATGAGTAACAAATGTGAAATCACACAAAATGGTAGCAAGTTGCAACAAAAACTCATTCATTCATCTTCAGTAACTGCTTTATTCTGATAAGGGTGGTGGTGGATCTGAAGCCTACCCTGGAAACATTATTCTTCCCCAAATTGCATTCCCTATGCAACTAAATAGAAGAACTACTTCTCATCAATAAAACCAACAAGGATTTTTCGACCTCCTCTGGCCTTTGCTTTATGGAAACTGCCTTTCTGACCTAACCCACACAGTGCACTATATTTACCTGACGTTCAGCTGCCCAGAGCAGACAGAGATACAAACTGGTAAAACCAAGGGAGGAGGAATCTGCTTCTATGTCAACAAATGCTTGTGCAAAGATGTCATGGCATTGTTAAAATTCTCTACTTTCATTATCTGCAAGCTATTTTACTCTCTCAGAGAGGTTTCTTCTTTTTTTTGGCTGGCATTTACATCCCTCCCCAAGCGTGTGAGTGTGAGGCGATAAAACTGCTGGCTGATCAAATAATAAAAGTAGAGGGGGCAAATCTGGACTCACTACTCATCATTATGGAAGACTTTAACACTGATAATCTAATAAAGGAAATGCAGAAGTACAGACAACATGTCACTTGTGACACAAGAGTAATGAACATTCTGGACTACTAGACTGGCTACACCACTATTAAAAAAGCATATTGCGCCATCACACAAGAAGCTCTTGGCCGTTCTGACCACAGTCTCATTCACCTCATCTCAACATACAGGCAGACACTTAAAACCAACAAACCTGTTTTCACATCAGTGAAGAGTCAGTTGACACATTGAAAAGCTTCATGGCTGCTTTGAATCCACAAATTGGACTGTTTTCAAGGAGGCGGGAGATGGACTAGGTGATACGGTGGGGTCATACATCAGCTTTTGCGAAGATGACTGTATCTCAACTAAAGCATGGGTGGGTTACAGCAATGATAGACCATGGTTTTCAGCTGAACTCAAACAGCTTTGTATTGAAAAAAACTGCAGCATTCAAAAGTGGGGACAGAATTTTCTACAAAGAGGCCAAATACAAGCTGGAGAAAGGGATCAAAGCAGCAAAGTGAAAATACTCATACAAGATGAGAAGCCACATTGCTGCTAACAACCCAGCGTTAGTCTGGAAAGGCCTCTAGGAGATTACCAACTACAAGGTGAGAAGAACTCCCCTTTTCCTGAATGACTGCCAGCTCACCAAGTTTTATTGTAGATTTGAAAATGCAATGGACTCTCTTGTCCCCATCCCAGTCCCCAAAAAGTTGAACATTAAAGAACTAAATGCCCCTGCTGGATCCCCTGCAGACTGCATACAAAACAGATCTGTCGATGATGCGGTCAACTTGGCCCTACATTACATCCTACAGCATCTTGACAGTCCAGGGACCTATGCTAGAGTGCTGTTTGTGGATTTCAGCACCGCTTTTAACACCATAGTGCCAGAGCTCCTGCAGGTCAAACTGTCCCAGCTATCCATGCCAGATCCCATCTGCTGGTGGATCAGGGATTTCCTGACAAATAGGAGACAGAAGGTGCAGCTAGGAAAACACATCAGACACCTGGCCCCTAGTACTGGAGTACCACAAGGTTATGTGCTCTTGCCCTGTCTTTTCAGTCTCTACACCAATGACTGTGTCTCCAAAGAACCATCTGTGAAGATCCTGAAGCTGAAGATGAGTCTGTTGAGCAGCTGATGTCCTGGTTCAGTCACAACCACCTGTTGGTGAACACCCAAAAAACTATGAAGATGGTAGTGGATTTCTTCTGTTTCCTCAGACCCTACATGTATATATTTTCACTTCATTTCACACATCTTTTGGTTACTTTCACAATTGCTACTTTATATCTAATCTTTTATTCTATTATTCTATTTTTATTAAAAAATTTCCCTTAGTTAAATATCTATTTTCTTGAATATTTTGTTAATAGTCTGTGTACTTGTCTGGTCTGTTTAGTATATTACATGTCATACATGTATGCATTTACCAAGACAAATTTCTCGAATGTGTAACATACTTGATGAAATAAAGAGATACTGATTTTGCTTCTGAACATGCAAAACTCCACACAGACAGTAACCCAGGCTCAGGAGCAAACCAGGGACCCTGGAGCTGTGAGTTGGCAATGCTACCCACTGCATCACTGTTCCACTCTGCAACAAAATTTTGTTTCGCAAAATTAGGAGTCATACTTTTGTCTCATAATGCAGTACATGCTATATGGATGCACAAAAGTTTTGTAAACGACAGATGTGTTGTATCACAAGCCTCTACCTTCCTAATATTCCTAATATTAAAGTGTATAATTCTTGTACCGGCTTTCACGGCTGTTGAGACACAGACCTAATGTGTTTGGCCAGGAAACAAACCCTGGCACCTCTCAGAGGAGCAGCTGTGACCTTTAGAATTATGTGAGATCTGCTTGGAGGAGATCTGATCTTAGACCCAGAATGGATATTTATTTGACCTACAACATTCACTCAGCAGACAAAGAGGATTACCTTTCACTTGCTGCTCTCCCTTCTATTTATCTCTATAACAATACGGAGCCATAAGTGGTAGGATGCAATTCAGTTTCCTTATGAAAATGCAATTTACTTTCCATGAGGTGTTGCAGCCAGGCATTCACAAGAAACAAGTTGACAAAACAATACAAGGAGATTTCATACTTTGTAATCACAAAATGGGTAGTAATGTCAGAACATGAAAACACAATGCTGTATATCAACACAAGCAAAACTTGGTAAATAAAGAAATAAAAACAAGGACTGTCTATACAGATGATCAAGTACAAAGTACACCTTGAAAGAATCATTGTCCTGGAAATGATTATTTTGCTGTAAAAGCCTGTAAATAATTCCAAATTTCAAATAAAAATTAAATAACAACCCAGTCAATATAATTATAATTTTCTGTAATTAAGCATCCTCCAGAAGAGCTTATACCTAAAGTATGAATGTGCATATTTCAAATCACTTCATGAGTCTTCTGAACATGTTTATCATTAGAATACTGATTTGCACTCTTGCATGTAGGTCTCTGAGTTTACACAAAGAAGTTGTGATTATTTTTCAATCTCCTGACAGATATAGAGAAAAAGCATAAAAAATCTAAAATCATCTGAACACTAATATAGCAATAATTTACCTTAATTAGAAATGTGTTAGGAATGTGAATGTATTTTGTAATTTTTAGAATGACCTTCAACAGATCTTTGGAAGAAAGCCAGTATATTTGATAGAGCCACACTTACTTTCTATCTACAGTATATTATACCATCTTCTGCAATATTTAGGACATTTAACAGCAATCACAGGGCACGTTAATGAGTGATCCAATGACATTGAGAGGCAGGCAAAAAGGATAACTGACTCAATAAGAATCTTCAACCAGTCACCAATAACTTAGATGTTTTGTTCATATTTTAATTTACCAAATGTGAAAAGTTCAACAAATCAAGCAAGATTTAAAGTATATGTCAAGGTCCACATAATTAATGTCACAGAGGAACTGTAATAAGAGAAGGGTTAATTAGCTGCAGTGGACTTGCTGTATGAGCCTACATGAGTCAGTGATGACAGGCTATATTATCTGCTGACCTCCTTGCTTCTATATGTCACTCTGAACCATACTTTATTTGGGCACTTGCTTTTATTGCCAAGAGTCTGGTAGAATATTTTACCTTTAGCACATTTTTCTCATTAATTTGACATCACTTTAACCTTAACTGCCTTCAAATGAACGATTATTAAATGATTAACTACTATTCAGTATTTAAACATTTTAAGTTTTCAAGTGGGGCTATATGTATATCTTGGAAGAATATAATAGTCCTTTTAAAATCAGTGTTGCACTGTGAGTTTACATCATAGGGTGCAAATAACTCTATTTGTGATATGCTTGTTCAATAACACTTCATTTACCCTCTTCCTTTAACAGTTTAACTAGTCTCTGGACAGGAGAGCCCCTTTATTGTGGTTCCCAAAGCAAAGGCCAGCTACAATAGGTGGATAGTTCTACTGATATACTGTAGCATCAATGTCTTTGGCAAGCATACTGGGTTCAACCACAGCATGACATGTAATTTTTTTTCTACTCAACTGGCCATAGCAATGGCCAGGAAAAACCTGATCTTTAAATCCCACTTTATATATTACATTGCTTCCAAATGGTGAGTTGCTCACTGCTTTGCACCAAATCTAAATCCTGCTATGGCATTACAGTTTTGAATTAAAGCCAATCTGCAGATGGACCTCTAAGAAAAGTTTTGACTACTTTATCCAGCTACTTTCAGCAGGGTAATGCCTCACTGCAAAAATTATTCAGGAATGGTTTGAGGAACATGAGAAAGAGTTCAAGGTGTTGACTTGGCCTCCAAATTCCCCAGATTTCAATCCGATCATGCATCTGTGAGATGTGCTGGACAAACAAGTCCGATCCATGGAGGCCCCACTTCGCAACTTACAGGACTTAAAGGATCTGCTGCTAACATCTTGGTGCCAGATACCACAGTACACCTTCATAAGAGGTCTTATGGAGCCCATGCCTCATTGGGTCAGAGCTGTTTTGGCAGCACAAGTGGAACCTACTCAATATTAGGGAGGTGATTTTAATGTTATGGCTGATCAGTGTAAATCACTTGTTACTCACTACTGCCATCTAGTGGACAGGTAATTACATGTGTTGCATATTACTACATTGTACCTTCAATGTACTGTACGTGTTGTGCTGCAAATCTACTCAATTAATCATTCTTCGGTCCCTTTGAGGGGTCTCACAATCATCATATGGCGAAGCCATGTGTCCTGGCAGGACAATAAGTGCTGCCCAAAGTTGAGATATTTTTTCTTCTATGGAAAACCCACACATTTCAATGTAGGTGATGTGCTGCAAATCTATTCAATTAATCATTCACATTAATTAGCCTCATTAATTATGCCTCTTAAATGTTTATTAATTGACTCGAAATTATAAAATCTCAATTTGAACAGAGATTAATGACCTAAATTCTCTAAAATAGTTTACTTTTAGGCAATATCTGAGTGATAAGAGCAAAATGACATTTAGTGAACACAAATCAGTAAAATACGAAGTAGGGAAATTATTTTTGAGCTGTCATATATAAAATCCTACACCACACTTAAAAGCATCAATCAGTGCTCAGACACAACACTCCTTAGTGTCCTACTGCAAGCTTCAGTTAATCTGGTAAGGGTCAGCAATTCTATTATTGGGCCTTATTTACCAATCTTTTAGAAAAGTTGTATGTAAATGTTTATGTAAGCTAGTCTGAATTAAAATTTTCCAACAGATTTACAAATGTTTCAGAAAGGGTGATTTTCTTCATGCTCACCTGCTTTTGCACTCAATGAATGATCAAGGTAAAGGCTGAAAGGCAGAGATGGAAGTTTTTTGACTCACTTCTATGCCAATAAAAATATTTAATAATATATAATATTAATATGTAATGAGCATGTACTTATTTATAGTACATGCTGATTGACACTAATAGGTAATGAGACTCCTAATCAACTCCTAATCAAGGCCTTAAATGTATCACTCAACCCCGGTAGAGCATGTAGCCATTCTGGTTGTTTGATTTATACATACATTTATATATATATATATATATAGTGTGTGTGTGTGTGGTTTGTGAATTTTTTCCAGAACATGGCAAAGAGATGAGATGCCATAGGTTGCCAAGGGCAGGTAACCAAAAAGATTTCCAGAGCCAGAAATTATTAGCTCATAGAACGTGTAATATCTAAGATGAGACTTCTAACAAAGTATGAAAAAGCCAAAGGCTACTACGACTACTACTACTACTACTAATAATAATAACAATAATTAAAGCTGCAAGCAGCATTTTCAGGGGCCAAGCACCCAGACTCGGTGAGCCACACATTCACAGACATGCTACAATTGTTGCCTAAGCAATCACAGGAAAGCAGAGCCATAACTTTAGGCAAATGGATTCAAGAGTGATTTGTTGTTTCACTCATGATCTGTATGTTTTTACCACCAGCAGTGGTGGAATTCTCTGACTGTAGGAGGAAAGGTCTACATGGGATGAACAAATGGGATAGATGGGATGAACAAATGGGATGAACATTGTTTAGACAGGTGACAGGATGATGTGAACCAAAATTTGGTGAAGATTGGAAAAAAATTTGGAAGAGGAGTAGCGAAAAAACAATTTTTAACAAAATCCAAGATGGTCGACAGGAAGTACACTTGAATTTCAGATTTTGGTGTATGTTCACTTCTGCATACTCCAGGGAATTATAGGAAAAATGAACTGTGAATTTATCGCAAACTCTTCAAATGATATAAGGAAAAAAATTAAAGTTGTTACAGTTCTTAACCACAAGGTGTTGCAGTCACAAAACATTCACAGCATGGTCCGAAGATACTTATCAAGTTTCGTGATGATACGTAGATGCATTGCTGAGATACACTCTCACATCCTGTGTTTTGCATTTGCCAGCTCATTACAGGAGAAGGCATTGGAATATCAAAATTCCTTTGATAAGTTTTGTTTAGACAGGTGTCAAGATGATGTGAGCCAAATGTGGGGGTAGTTGTAACAATGATGTCTTTCATTAAAAAACAGACAAACAAACAAAAACAAATCACTGACATTTCATTTATAACAACCAATAGCAGTAGTAATAAAAACATACAGAATGATCTAAAGCGATTTTTAATTATCTCATTGGGTCTCCCATAAAATCAACTCAAGCACCTACCTGCGTGGCTCCCAAGTGGCACAACAGAAATGTGCTTTCTCTTTGATGGGGAGATCGCAAGTTCAAATCCTGACAATGCCACAGCCTTACTTGGTGGGGGGTCCAAAAAACAAACTTGTCCTGCTCTCTGGGTGAGAGGGATGACAATAGTCTCACCCCTGTCAAACACTAGACAACTGTGAGTGTCTATGAGCTCATGTAGGCAGAAAGATAGTGCTTTCTGCAATGTGTCATTTATTTGTGATAAACAAAATTATTTATAATTCAAACATTAATAAATGTTTATTAATGGCACTTAATGTGGCTGGTGTTGGTCTTGTACCTTTGTGGGGTAGTCCCTGTGTTTGGTGGGCATCAAACTTAGTTATATCATGGTCTGTCTGAATACTCGATTCTGACTGGCTGGAAGGTGAGCGTTCAAACACTTGAATGCATAGGTAGTTCCAGTCAGTTTAATCACTGTTCTAAATTAATGTGCTGCGTATAAACAATTGTAACCGTAGTAACATACAGTTGCATACTGTAGTTAAACTCAGCTTCATTATTAGTAAAGACATGGCACAGACACAGGTAATTCACACATACACAATCTCTCTCTCTCTCTCTCTCTCTCTCTAATAATTATTTATTATAATTCATTCAAATAAATGAAATCTTATCACACTACTTTTTCTCTGTGCATGATTTAGAGCAGGCAGAATTCTGGATCTAACGACCCTGCAGATTTTGCACTGCAGATGTGGTGAGACTGAGGAGGATGATACTACACAAATACTATTTTTAGAATTTCAGGTAATAATTGACTACTCTACCCTGGGAAGTTCCCCCCAAGGAAATATTTGATAGAGCACGAACTAGCCCTACGTCACCCAGGTACATTTCTACAATGAGGGCAAGAGATGTGAATCCAGTATAAATAATAGAGACACTTTATTTTATAACAATAAAAAAAAACAATTTTCAGCCATCCACATAAAAATATTTCAAGGCCTGAACACACTAAAATCTAATCATAGAGCATCAAAGAATAAATGCACATACCACAGTCGTTGTTCCATCACAAAACACCAAAATTATAAAAAAGAAAAAAAACCAATTTATTTAAACCAAGAGTCAACAAGTCAACAAAACACAGGGCTGAGGCTTACCAGCAGAAAGGATAGATTCAAGAAGAAATATCCGGAAGTATCATCCCCCCCCCAAACACACACACACACACACAACCCTGCACTCAAATACCACACTTCACAAATTCAAGATAGGGTGATAAACACAGCACATGGTGAGGAAACACACCACCACCAACAGAGGGGAGGCAATGCCTTTCTGCTGTGGATCCCCAGCTCCTGAAATAAACCAAACACACAATAAATAAATTGACAAAAACTACTAATATTGCTCAATAATACCAAAAAACAAAAACAGAAAAATACCATTTAACATATGAAATAAACAACTCCAGACACCAAAATCAAATACTAAACAACAACAACAACAAATAAACCCAAATGAAACCAAACTCTAATAAAACAATAATGAAGCAAGACAGCAATGATCCTCATGTGCACTTCATAGGCAGCCACATGGCATGGGAACATCTGGTCAGCGTCTCGTATCAGCCTACAAAAGATACAGCAAATTACAGATGCATGCAATCACCACACTAATGCCACAACCACCAAAAGAAGGAAAGCAAACTTACCCAACGAAGGGACTCACCCCCAAAATGTAATCCTTCAATGGGTAAGGACCCCACAGTGCATAATCGAACAGCTGATTAACTGGAATACATAGGACTACACGTTAAAGAACTCTGAGTCACTAGGCACCATAGAGATCACTAAACCATCGGCAAAATACAGACAATAGACTTAGAAAACATACCTGGGGATTAAGCAGTCACTGTTTGTGCAACGCAAGTCTAACAAACAGAACAAACTGTTAATACCATAACAGAAGGCTTTTAGCCAAACTGCTACATGCTATTACACCAGCACGTACCTTCAAACAGCAGAAACACGGAAGTAGTGGATCACCCGGATGTGATGCATCCCCAGATGCTAACACAATCGGCTCTAAATAGGCGGCAGCCACCACCATTTGGCGGGCACGAATGTCACTCAATGACGCAACCAGGAATTAACCCATTCTACCACAATCTACCCCCAGTTTTTGCATTGTCACCTTGATGATGGATCAGCTAAACATGACCCCAGAGCAATCAATTTCAGGGTCAAAACCAGGCAAAAACTGCACTATACACCACACTAGGAGCTGTACCTACTCCTTGCATCCTTTCCCCCACCGACCAGAGAAGGTGATGCAAATCAGAGTGCTGATCAGCAGTACTTCTTCCCGTCTTTTGCACTGCACCCTGGCTTATGCAAGAGGAACCTATGTGAGTGTACTTCAGCCATATGAGGTACCTCTAGAGTTGCTGGTGCC
>CM040469.1:13174012-13184544 GCA_022758105.1 Pangasianodon gigas
GGGGGGGGGGGGGGGGGGGGGGGTGTCCCCGCAAGTCCGAATTTTCAAAATAGAGCGGTGCACATGCTTTAACTTACTTAAGTACAATCTCTTGAATGTCCATTTCGTTCTGGGCCTTTAAGTGCTCCCGAACCCCCTCAAAAGTCACCTGCAGCCTATTTTGATGTTCCAGGACCTATCTATGTATGCTACCTACCACTGGCTCCTAGACTCTACCAAGGAGAAAGTCAACTAGGAGTCTAGGTTCTTTCCCTTCAACTCCTCAAAGCTACTTTAACACTTCATAGACAAGGCTCTGAAGAAATCCTGCTCTGCTCGCTTCTTGCGTTTGGGCTGGATAGCTCCTCCGCCAATTTGTGCAGTGCACCAAATATCACAGAGAATGGGTTTCCACCAGTATTTAGTGGCAAGCAGCTGGATGGTTTTGATGACCCTCAGGTGACCAGTATCTTTTGAAGTATGTGCCCAGGTGATAACAAATGAGGTTGGAGGGAAGAAAAGTTTTGATCTAGGGAGCACTCCATCAGATAAAACATCTGTCATAGCATGTCAAAGTCCAGATGATGGTGGCAAAAATGTATTTGGGTAGGATCATCTTAGGTTTGGGGCTCAATGGGTAAATTCAGAATAAAGCAACAGCTTTGACATTTTTGGACCCAGGATGAGAGTAAATTGGAAGTAAATTCTTTAAAAGAAGAGAGGTACATCTACTATATCTCATCACTGTATGAGGCATTTGACCATTTTTAAGTATTTAAAGTTTGTATAATCAATTTCTCTACATCCTCTTGCCAGTGGCACCACTCCTCTAATTATATTGTAATGTCAATGAGTTTTTTTTTTTAAAGAAAATGATAGGTGATGCAATTGAGCAGGAGAGCCCTGATGTTGGGAGAGAGAGGTGTCAACCCCCTCTTTGGAGGAATCAAACTTGACAATAAACGGCAGGCTGGGATCTGGGTGTTTGTAGTGCCGCTGTAGTGAATGTCTATTTCAGGGAGGAGAATGCCATCTCAGCTTGTTCCAGTGTGTTTCAGATTTTATTATTCTTTCCTCCTTTTAACGGGGATGAAAGGTGTGAAGTGACTAAATGTAGCCTAATAAGCCTACACTGTGACTCCTGTAAACTGTATCAAACTTAGAAGTTTGCAAAATTGACAATGCCTAGAAAGTTCTGAATATCTTTGATGTTTTGGGGAACAGGCCAGTTCGTGACTGCTTGGACCTTGGCATCATCCATGAACCCCCTCCTATAATGCTTAAAATGTAGGGAACTCACATTTTGTGCTTTGATGAAAAGGCTGTTTTCCATTAGTCTCTTTAGAACTCTCTTTTTATGGTGGATGTACTTCTCAAGGGAATCAGCATATATCAAAAGTAAGTGATAAATTTGCCAAGCGTGTGTCTGAGGTAGTGCTGGGTAATTCTCACGATTAATTTTTTAAATTGGAATTAATGTTTTAATGCAATTTTCAAAATGTTCAAATCAAGATTTTTGCTTATATGTATGCTTACATTTACATAGACATATTACATATTTACATTTTTTAATGTTAAAAATCCATAAATTCTATTCAAACCAATAGGAAGCTAGAACACAGATGTCTTAATTTGATACATGCCTCCTGCAGTCTGCACTGCCTCCAAACAATACTCCTTGACAAAAAAAAAACCAAGCAATTCATAGAGGAGTTAGCATGTAGCAAAGAAAGGTTAAATACCACTTCAGAAATATGGAATTGGTACATGTTTGAAAAGTCATATGAACAAGTTCATGAAAAAATTAATTCTGCATTCGACTGGAATTACTAATTTAAAGCTACTGTTTTTACTGCTGATGCTGTGAGCAGCAATGTTGATTTGATGTCACTCTGTAAATGGGGAAGGGACTTGGAGTTGAGAAGACTAGCCCAAATTGACGAGTAGGAATTTCAAGTTGGCATGTTTCTTTGGCTTTTACTGGCTGGAGGTTGGGAATTACAAGTTGCGACCTCGAGTAGATTGCAGCATTAGCTGAAACATTTTCTAGCACTATTACATACAACTGCCCTGGTGGAAAGAAATTATTGATGCGTTGGCAATTAATATCGCAAAAGTGCCAATTTACTCTGTCAAGAAAAAAAGGTTTAATAAGTTTACAATTTAAATTTTTTTAGTTCTTACATAATTCAATTGAACAATGATGCAATATATTTCAAACAAAGTTTTTTTTAGAATGGACTTTGGAAAATTTAGATGTGCTAAAATAGTAACAGCACCATCTATAGCAAGCAATGTTAAATGTCAAGTGCAAACAATGTTTCTTTAAAATATCTTTTATTTAAAATTTGAAAAAAAAAAAAAAAAATCTAAATTGTAATCAAGAGTCATTGATAAATTTGAAAACAAAAAATCGAGATTTTTTTTTTTTTTTTTGCAGTATCACCCAGCCCTACTCTGAGGATGTCATTCCTAAATGCCTGGAAGATGGAGAGAGTGTTGACCAAGGTATATGGCATTACTAAGTAAACTTAGCATTCTTAGAGGGAGTAGAGCACAGGACTTGATTTTACTAAACACTTATTGGAAATCAGAGTAACATTTGGGGATTGTGATGAACTGATTTGTATTGGGGCTTTCAGTAGGTTGTACTGGAATTTGAAGTTCTTGAACAATGGTAAGATGCTTGCTTCTCTGGAATGAAGAGCATAGTGTCCGAATGATGGATTACAACTGCCATTTGAAATGACTTAGAGGATACAATGTTAGCATGTAGATGACACATGTAGACGCTGAGTCATCCACCCTGACCCACCATGAGAACAGGGCAAATGGTGATGATGTGTTGAGAAGCCACCACAGCAGAGACAGGAGCCTTTCTTTAGCCATCTCTTGCATACATCATAGGTCAGTCTGGTGCTGCTGATGTTCACAAGCTTTGGTTATACCAAATATCCCCAGTATAATGGGCAGGACAGAAGACAGGTTTTCATCTTTCAGTGAGGACCTTATCTAGACCTAGTGAGGCATGAAGGGCTACTGAAAACTACTGCATCCATTTTAGCTGTGAATTCATCTGTCATCAAAGCAGATAGGCGGACACAGGTGCAGGCTCAGCTTGTATTAAAGTCCTCCAAAATAGACAAATCAAAGCAACTAGGCAATTAGCAAAATAAGTGACAGGCATAAAGTCAGGCGTATGGCAAACACGCATAAAACTAGGACAGGCAATGTGGGTAGTTAGGAAACAAACCAAATTCTAACCATCTACACTAAACGTAATGCAAATGACTTAGAAATTGAGCAAGACTTTGCAAAGACTGAATGAAAGTCTGGGTTATTTATGGGTGTGTGTTTGAGTACAGTACATTTGGTCTGATTCAGTTACACTGCACAAATTGTAAGCAAATGAGGAAAAAAAGTTTGTCTGTGGGAAGAGGCACCCCAGGAAACATAAAACACAAAAGTATTTCATCTATTGGTCAGAAATACAGTGGGAGAAAACCTAAACAACACTTTTGAAAACATATTTCAAAAATAGAGTATGGAGCCATTACCAATTTTAGGTTTGGAAAATCTATCTTATCTATCTAAAAGTATCTATCTTTCCCCTCTCTCCATATCTTCTCAGTAGGAGAAGCTATGGTTAGATGGTGTTCCTGGATGCTGACAGTGTGAACACCAGCCTCTGCACATCCAGTAAAAAGCTGATGGATCTTTCCTGGTAGAAGAAGTATGTGAACTTTGTAAGTTGATATCACAAGGCGTTTGAAGGTACATAGACGACACCTGTCAGGCCCAGCATCCTTTTTGAACAGCCTGATCTAGATTGTCATTTGACCCATAACTGGGACAGTGGTTGGTGCCAGGGCATGTCCACATGCTGGTGGGCCTGTGAACCACATCTTTGGGGCCCACTGCTGCTCCATGATCCCCTACAGTTTAGCCTGGGGCATGATGCCAATTACTGTGTGTTGCTGGGAGGAGGCACTGTAGGTGTCTTGGTAGTGGAAAGGCTATGTCCTGGCAGGGAGGCATTTACAGAATCAACTTCCCTTTTCACCTCTGGATAGTCTTCAGCACTAGCCATTGCCAGCAGCTGAAAGCAGAAAGTGCAAGCACTAGCTACCACTACACTACTGCACTAGATGCATCACACACACGCCCTGTGGCAAAGCACACCAAAAAAAAAACATTATTAGAATAGAACTGATAAGAAGAAAAGGTACATATTCTCTTGAGCAATCAATCAATGACTCTTGGTGAGAAATTTGTTAGCTCTTCATATTGCAGGAATCTGATGTTTTAAACACAGTATGTGGAAATGAAGTTTTGCATAATAATGCAAATAACTATGTACACTATTTAAGGTATTCTTCAACTACTAATACTTAAATAACTAATTTAGGGAGTATATGTTACTACAATAAGCTACTCATCAACATATCCCTATTAAAATTGCAGGTTTTTGTGATGTAAAAAATGAAATCAAGATAATTCTGGTCAGATCATTTCCCACTTTTCATGTGATATAGCATTCAACAAAATTAAAGTGAAAAAACAAATAGAAATGTTTTGGGGAAAAAAGAAGAATAAAAACCTTCAGTAACCTGGTTGCATAAGTATGCACAACCCCTTGAATAATACTTTGCTAAAGCACCTTTTGCTTGTAATACAGCATTCAGTCTTTTAGGGTAAGGGTCTACCAACTTAGCCTCTTGATTTGGCCATTTTGTTCCACTCTTTCTTGCAAACATACTCCAGGTCTATCAAATTGCAAGGGGATCTCCTGTGCACAGCCCTCTTCAATTCAATCCACAGGTTTTCAATAGGATTTAGATCTGAGCTCTCACTGGACCATTCCAAAATATTGATCATCTTCTTTTTTTTTGGTGTTGTGATGGGTGCAGTCAGCTCCCTGGCCTGAGACGTGTGGTGGGGGTATGTGGCAGTGGGGGCATAGCTGAGCATCAGCTGCGGACGGAGAGGAGGCGGGTTGAACCGGCAGGTAACGCGTGATGATTCTCACCTGTGTCTTGTTAGTCAGTCTACTTATTTGTATTTCTTTGTGCTTTAAGTGACGGCCTTAATGAGAGAGAGTGAGTGATCAAACTGGCAGAGCATACAACACACAGACACACACACCCACACGCCAAGGAGCGTGAACTTGAACTTGAATGGAACGAAAGCCGCAAGTTCACGATTTCAGTTGGTTGTTTTTTATTTGAGTTTTTGAAATTGCACTGAAAAGCGTGGTGTGAACAATTGCCAGCCCAGAGCTTGCCTCCCAAGTCTTCCTTCGCACCCTCACACACCAGGTTCTACCCAGTGGTATGCCAATGACACTCAAATTTACCTCAGCACCAAATCCTTTTATAATCTACTTTCGCAACACATTGAACCTTGCCTATCAGAAAACAAAACCTGGACGAAACACAACTTTCTCAAGCTGAACAGCAACAAGACTGATTTCAACCTCACTGGCTCAAAAACTGTCCTCAATAAAACTGAACCTTTAACAATCCACATCGATGACACAGTTATTTCCCCCTCTCCCCTGGTTCACAGTCTTGGCATTACTTTTGACCCTTCCCTTTCATTTGATGCCCACAGTAGATCTACTGTTAAAACCTCTTTTTTCCAGCTCCACAACATTAGCTGTCTTAGATCCTGCCTCTCCTACTCTGCAGCTGAATCTTTTATTTATGCTTTAATTTCCTGTCACTTAGATTACTGTAACTTTCTCCTCACCAGCATCAGCTCTTCATAAGCTCCAGATGGTTCAGAACTCAGCTGCTACACCCATTCTCCAGAACCTCTATTAGCTTCCTGTACAGTATCGTATCACCTTCAAAATCCTTCAGCACACTTAGAAAGCCCTCAATGGTTGTGTGTTTATTGTTTCCTCTCCTGTATTTTTTGGTGGTATCTTTTGCTGTGTTTAACTCTGTTAACTTTTGTAAGTGTCTTTGGGTCATTGAAAAGCATGTTATTAGTGTTGGGTCTGAGTCCACCTTTGTCGAGTCCGAGTCAAGTCCAAGTCCTTAACCAATTGAGTCCAAGTCTGAGTCCAAAGGAGGCCGAGTTGGACTTGAGACCGAGTCCTTAACAGCTGAGTCTGAGTCAAGTCTGGCCGAGCCCAGAAAGTTCAAGTTCAAAGCGTTTATTGTCATGTGCACAGTGAGAAAAGCAAGTTTCCCTGTACAATGAAATTCTTTCTTTGCTGTCCACATTGAATGCCAAGACAAGTGCAAACTGTAAAAATAAAGTTTCAGAGGTAGAAATACAGATTATGTATATAGAAATATAGACTATGTACATCTGTATGTGTGAGTGTGCAATATTGACTTGTGCAAAACAGTAGTACAGTAACATGTGCAATGTTGACTTGTGCAAAACAGTATTATAGACAGTAATGTGTTCACATGTAGCAGTAATATGCAGTATATCTCTATGTGCGAGTGTGCAATATTGACTTATGTACAAAACAATAGTACAGTAGCCTGTAGCAAATTGAGTGCAACTACACAATAATAATAGCAGCTGTCACATTTAACAATGTGCAAATCGAGATGAAGCTACTTGATAAGAAATAGCAGCATAACATTTACAAATGTGCAAATTGAGCTGTAGCAGTTCAGTCCACCTATTCTATGAGATATGTGAGACTAGTCTGTGTCCACTGGCTACCCATTTATATATATATATATATATATATATATATATATATATATATATATATATATATATATATTATTGTATAAACAAGGTACTTAACTAGGGAAACAAATAGCTACATTGTGCAGAATTTGAACTATACTTAGCTCAAAGCTGGTTACAATAAGGCAGACATTGTGTAAGAGTAACATAACGTTAGCTAGCAAACGCTTTTAAGAATTAGCACAACTCGTTATCGAAGGAATTTTGTTATTCAAAACCGTTCTCCTGTAACGAGCTGGAAAATAAAAAAACAGAATGCGAGGGTGTATCTCAGCAATGCATCAACATATCATCATGAAACTTGATAAGTATCTTCAGGACCACACACTGAATGTACCCAAGATGTTTCATGACTGCATCTTCTTGTGGTCAGGAACTGTAACAATTTTAATTTTTTTCTGTATATCATTTGAGGAATTTGTGATAAATTCACAGTTCATTTTATCTATAATTCACTGGAGTATGCTGAAGTGAACACCAACATCTGAACTTCAAGTGTACTTCCTTTTTTGTCAAAAACTGTTGTTTTGCTACTCCTCATACAAATTTTGTCCAATCATCACCAAATTTGGCACACATCATCTTCAGAGTAAGCCTCACAAAATTTAGAATTTTGAATACTCTAAACAGTTTGTCTGTAATGGGCCAACAAATCTGACAGTGAAGCTGCCAAACAGGAAGTGAGGCTTTGCGCATTGTCACAAAACTTGGTAGGCATTTTCAGGACTATGTCCTGAGGCAATTCAACAAATTTCATGACAGTGCCAACTGTCTCAAAAGTTACAATAACATGCTAAAAAAAATGCTTACATCTAAATGCCATTTTTGCTACTCCTCCTACAAATTTTGTCCAATCTTCACCAAACTTGGCTCCCATCATCCTGTGAGGCAGGTTTGAGACCTGTCTGAACAAAAGTTTTCAAGGAACTCTGATATTCAAAACCGTTCTCCCATAACTGACCGGTAAATGCGCGAAACTACAAGTCATTCTTGAATCCCTTTGCCTATAGTTAGGGCTCTGCTTTCCTGTGATAGCTTATGCAACAATTGTAGCATGTCTGTGAATGTGTGGCTCACTGTGGCTGGATGCTTGGCCCTCAAAAATGCTGATGCAGATCTAGTTGAACTTTTTAGCAAAAGCAAAGCATCCAAGTTACTACCTCATCGTCCCTGGGATTATGTAATCCAGTTTTTGAGCATTGATGTAAAATTCTACACAAAATTGGACTTATACAGTTCACATAACTTCATCTGTATTTGAGAGGGGAATGAATGGAAGACTGCTTTTAGCCCTACTAGGGGGCACTATGCATATTTAGTAATGCAGTATGGACTCAATTAAAGCCCCCTCTGTCTTCCCAGTATTTTGTGAATGAAATTTTACAGGATATGCTGAACTGGTGTGTAATTGTTTATATTGATGATATTCTAATTTACTTTGCCCCCTTCCCTGAACATGTAACACATGCGAAAGCAGTCCTGAAAAGACCTAAGAAGCATAATCCCTTTGTGAAAGCAGAAGAATGTGCATTTCCCAAAATTGTGGACTTGATGGACTCAAGATGGAGGACAATAAGGTGAAGGCAGTTCTTTCCTGCCCAAAACCCCAAACCGTGAAGCAGATGCAGGATTTGCTAATTTTTCATCCACAATTTATTAGAACGTTCAGCACAGTGGTGGCTAGTCTCACAGCTCTCATTAAAGGTACCCTCCAATGACTGACTTGGACCCCAGATGCAGAAAAAGCCTTTACCCTTCTAAAGGTCAGACTCACAATGGCTCTCATTCTTAAACACTTAATTCTCAACTGTCCTTTGTAGATGAAGTAGATACCTCAGCAGTGAGCAACAATGGCATAGTTCTCCTCCTAAGCTGATCTCTTGTGTTTTTTTTCTCTAGATGTCTCTCCCCTCCTGAACAGAACTCTGACACTGGCAACCATGAACTACTAGCAATGAAAATAGCATTTGAAGAATGGCAACACTGACTAGAGGAGGCAATTCACGCATTTCTTGTCAGACAAGCATGTTGGGTTTTATTTATACCCATTTAAGATTCTCCATCTCTTACCAGTGTTGCTCAAAAAACACTAAAGCAGATTTGCTCTCTTGACTTTTTAAAGAAGAACAATCCAGTTTAGAGCCAGAACTGATCATCCCCTCATTGCTTGTTGCCCCAATCCATGGGGATATTATGAGGGAACTTATAAGAAGAGAGTATAAATGATCCCAGACTCAACAATGCACCCACTGACAAAAATGTATGGAGTAACCTAAAGTTATCCTGGAGTACAACACACCTGCACCCACCAATAAAACATACGGAGTAACCTGGAGTCACCCTGGGATACAACACATGTTTGAATTAATTTCTGCTAATTATTGGCTCCCAGAAATAAAAACAATGTAGCTATTCCTCTCCTATTATGTTGTATCTGTGCCCAAGCTAAAACCAAAAGACAACTCCCATCTGGTCATCTGCAACCTCTTCCCATCCCAGTATGCCCATGGTCACACACAGCTATAGATTTCCTAACTGATCTTCCTACGATTTTGGATAGAACACAATTTTTGTTATTGTCAACAGATTCGACAAGATGTGCTGCCTTATTCTACTAAGTACCCTTAGCCCTCCAAATAACAGAAAGTTTATTTCAAAATGTTTTTTGATTACTTGGTCTTCCAAAGTATATATTAGTCTTTGGCGGCCATGTTTTGTAGTCTGCTCTGGGTTCTGGGAGTTGTAGTCAGCGGCCATGTTTGTAAGCCGCTCTGAGTGAAGCAACGCCGATTCTGGTGTTGATGTGAAAGCTCACAGAAGAGCTCACTGCAGTGGCAGGCTTCTTCCTGGGTCTCCCTCTTGGGCGTGGACCTGGTATGATACTCTTGGCAGAGCTGTGGGTCAAGAATGTCCCAGGCTGGGACCCAGCACCTCTCTTCTGGTCCATAACCCTCCCAGTATTGAGGTATTGCAGTTGGCCCTCTCTACATTGTGAGTCCAAGATCCCATTGATTATGTTTGCTGGTTGTCCCTCAATGTCTAGGATAGCTGGGGGTGTGGGGGGAAATGTGGTCAGACTTGAGATTAGACACATGGAATGTGGGTTCAAGACGGCAGTGGCGTGGTAGGTCTAGTTTGTAAGTGACTTTGAAGGGACCTATGTAGTGGTGGGTATATTGTCTGCAAACTCCTTGTTCCCCTTCAGGAACTCGAGCTGCGTCACGAAACGCTATGGGAACGCCCCCGCGTGACTGCGCTCTGAATCACGTGTCTAATCCGTCCAATGGATGGGCGAGACGTCACGGGCGGGGTGACGTAGCGACCCGGAAGCATAAAAGCCAGAGCGGCGAGCCCCGCGTTAGCTTCCTGTTTTCAGCAAGCGCTCTGTGTCTATTGTCTGTCTATGTTATATATTTTGTGTTTTGTCGGCGGCATGCCTAAAGCCAAGGACAAATCAAAGGGCGAGAGCGGGCAGCGCTTCAGGCTGTGTGTTCCTCCCTGTCCGCGATATATTACGGGAGGGGATACACACAGTCTGTGCGTTGCCTGTTTGGGAGCGGAGCACGCTCAGTCGGCTCTCGAGGGAGCCGGCTGCGCACATTGTGAGCGTTTACCGCTGCGTGCTCTCCGCTCCCGTAGGGCTCTCTTTGAGGAGGGAGCCCTCACTAGCGTGCCTCGCGGTGCCGGCCCCGCTTCTGCTGAGGCAGAGCGGCGGTTGCGCTCGTGGGGCTCGCAGATGGACCTGGCGGAGGGAATGGAGACGGGCCCGTCCCTTTCTCCTTCCTCACCCTCCAGGTCCACTGTCCCCTCCCTGGGTTCGGAAGCACGCTCTG
>CM040469.1:13184644-13211035 GCA_022758105.1 Pangasianodon gigas
TCCCCGAGGGAACGAGACGCTGCGTCTCGGTGCCACACTTCCGGCATCCCTGCGGCGCTTGCTTCATTTTCCAGTAAGCTAACGCGGGGCTCGCCGCTCGGGCTTTTATGCTTCCGGGTCGCTACGTCACCCCGCCCGTGACGTCTCGCCCATCCATTGGACGGATTAGACACGTGATTCAGAGCGCGGTCACGCGGGGCCGTTCCCATAGTGTTTCGTGACGCAGCGTCTCATTCTGGGTTGCTTGTTCCAGATGTTGGTGTGCAACCTCCCACACTTGTTCACTTCTCCTGTACCAGTCATTGACAGTAGGGGAGTTGGAGGCGTTCCAAGGAATGAGGGGAGGTTGGTGACCTAGAACACACTGGAATGGGGTTATTTGCACAGCTGAATGACGTAGAGAGTTCTGGGTGTATTCTGCCCAGGAACCAGGCCCATTCCTACTGGTTGTTGGCACAGTATGCTCACCGGAACGGGCCTATTTTTTGATCGGCCCTCTGGACCTGGCTATTGGCTTGGGGATGATAACCAGATGTGAGACTGACTGATACTCCTAACTTCTCCATAAAGCTGCTCCATACCCGGGAGATGTACTGAGCTCTCTCATCACTCACTATGTCTTCTGGAATCCCGTAATGTCAGAATACATGAGTGAATATGAGTTCTGCCATTTCAATGGCCGAGGGGAGACCAGGGAGGTGAGTCAGATGTAGGGACTTGTAGAATCTGTTGACGAACACTATGTTGACTGTGTTACCTTGGAGTGGAAGGAGTTTACCAGTGGGTAGTGTTCTGGGAACCTTGGACAGTACACAGGCAGTACATGAATAGATGAACCTTGTGGGTTTTGTGAGTACCCTTGTGTCCAGTAGCAGGTGAGGTGTGTGCCCAGGTGTTGCGTTTGCTCCTTAACTGTGGGGGAACAAACTTCTTTCCTGCAGGACACTGACTGGGGATTCTCTGTCCTGGGTTTTGTGAGTACCCTCTCCCAGGTTACAGCCCCCATGAAACAGGCTGGTGGCAAGATGTGCTCTTCGATGTTTTCCTTGGGAGGGGCTGGGTATAGGCGTGAGAGGGAGTCAGCTTTTGTATTCTTGGAACCTGGGAAGTAGGAGAGGGTGAACTTGAACCTTGCAAAAAACAGGGCCCACCTTGCTTGTCATGAGTTGAGTCTTTTGGCCACCTTGATGTTTTCTAAGTTTTTGTGGTCAGTGTAGATCACAAATAGATGTTGGGTCCCCTCCAGTGACACCACTCCTACAAGGCAGGTTTTACTGCCAGGAGCTCTCGGCTGCCAATATCGTAGTTGCGCTCAGCCGGGGACAGTTTCTTTGAGAAGAATGCCACTGGGTGAAGCTTAGGTTTCTCTCCAAACCTCTGTGACAACACTACCCCCATGCCAGACTCTGAAGCGTGCACGTCCATGATGAATGGCTTGGAAGGGTTTGGGTGTTTAGGGGCTGACATGAAAGCTTCCTTGATCCATTGAAATGCTTGGTCTGCTGAGGGGTTCCATTGTAGCTTTTTGGTCCCTTTCATGAGTCGGGACATGAGGGGTGTGGTGATAGAACTGAACCCACTGTTGAATCAGCAGTAGAAGTTGGCAAACCCCAGGAACCTCTGTAGCTCCTTCACTGTGGTAGGGATCGGCCAGTTGGTGACAGCAGTGACTTAGACATGGTCCATGAGAACACCCTCTTGATTGATGATGTAGCTGAGAAATGATATTGCAGTACAAATAGCTGGTTTTCCAAAAGCTGTGCAAGAACCCTCCTGACATGAGTGACATGTTCCTCTTTGGAAAGGGAGTAGATGAGGATGTCGTCTTTTAAATTTATCCATTGTCTAAAGTTAAAGATTCATGTCTGCAGGCGAGCTCAGTAAGTATGCTTTCATTCAGTCCTTGTCAGTAGACATTTTCAAAATGGGGCCCCCTATACCTTTCACCACCCCCTATTCCCCAACATACACAACATACACATCCTACACTGACACAGATTACAACAGATTGCTGTAATATTAGGGACAATGTGTCATATTAACTATAAAATATTGTGTTTGAATACATATTTTCCTGACTAATATGTGTTTAGACACAATATGTTAATTCCAATTTGCATGCTACATCAATCTAATTAGGATACACCCAACATAATAACTAAGAAAGCTTGAAACTTGTGCAATGGCGAAAGTCAGTTTATACAAAAGAATAAAGCTTTAGCAGAACAACTTAAATTATTAAACAATCACAACTTGCAAATAACAAACACAAAGTTCACATTAATAAATAAATATTTTAAATAAAATTCTAAGACTGTGCAGTGCAAATAAAAAGGTACACAAACATTGCAATTACAGATTAAGAAAATAAATAATAATAATAAATAATAAATTGTTTACACAACGTTTCACAACAGTGCAAATGAACAAGATATTGAGTAAAATTAATTATGTGCCATTTAGGATCTGAGGTAGGTTTTTATTAGCTTTGAGAAGGTTCAGTATGCTGATGCCACTGTCACTGCGAGAGTAAATGTAATGTAAAGAGCTACCCAAAGGTTTGGGTACAACTCATATATCCCTTTATCATGTAGGAATGTAAGTAGTTCCAGTGTTGTCATTTTGTCTGTAGGGAGAGTTGGGAGGCTTTCCAATTCCATGACAAGGTCTTTCCAATCAAGATCAGACTCCTTTCCAGTGTTCTTCCAAGCTGCTCACATTGAAACCTTAGTGAAGGAGCATCAAGATTTTGAAAATTATTTAACACTCCAAAAGTTGTCTCTCATTTTACCCAGGGACCTGAAACAGTCCTCCAGCGTTTGCATAGCACAATCCACCACAACATTAAAGAATGACACTTCCATTGTTTTTAGGGCACTGGGTTCTGGCTCATCAGCTGCTTCCTAACTGACGTGTCTCTTTGTGGCTCTAAGCCTCTTCTCCTTAAGCACTGCTTGGACATTCATTTCCTCACACTTTTCTGTTGCTGTCTTGACTGCATCCTTGATGCAAGTATTGCTGGAGTTCATCAGAGAAGTTTTTGTCTGATGGATGAGACCTACAGCAACATCCAGCTGCATGGTTGCAGATTGAAGGAGTTTGGTGGTGACATTAATTTTTCTCAGAATATGACAACAAGACAGATTTGAAATCTGAAGGATTCAATTTCTTCAGAGAGTGACTGGGCTTCAATCCTAACTGTCGGATCTTTAGTATTCTCTTTCACCTGTAGCAGAGCCTCAAGGAACCTATAGTGCGTGTGGATTCTTTTCAAGGAGTCTGGCCTGCACTCCTTTATTTTTGCCCTTCATATTGGCTCCATTGTCTTTCGACTGGCCTCAGCTATTAATAAATGGTATGCTGAGCTCCTTCAGTCTTTTCAAGATGAGAGAAGACAAGAGCCGGTGGTAGCTAGTAGCTCCAGAGCCGGTGGATTCAGGAGCTACTAGAAACCCCAGAAAGTACTCCCTTATCTCTGGGCCTTTTTGTAGACTGACTATTCTAACCACCACAGACATCTGCTCATTGTGGCTGACATCTGGTGTGCGGTCTAAGATGATTGAAAAATACTTTGATTCCTTAATGCTAGCCACCATCGTTTTGACCAGTTGATCACCGATGCAGGAGATCAATTCATTTTGTATTCATTTGCCGAGATAGGTTGTGTGGTTTTCTCCCTTTTCAACTCATCTGACATGCTCTCTTAACACAGGGTCAAACTTAGCCATGAGCTCAACCTCTTATAAGGAATTTCCATTGTTGGGCAGCATTAATTTGTCTTCAGTGCCCCAGAAAGTGTCTATAGGGTTAATTGTGTGTGGTCAATTGTTTGTTGCTTTTTCAAATGTAGTTCCAGGTCTTTCCATGATACAACAGTTCTTATGTGTGCTGGGCTGTTTTCATGCTGTTTTAGGATTGCCCCAATATTACTCCAGTCACATTGTCCCTATGAGATTAGCTTTGGAGACCCCTTTGAAAACAATTTGCAACACCAGCAAAAAAACAGCATCACTTTTCATGCAGTACACAAGCCCCAAGTACGTCTGATTTTTTCCCCATTAATGAGAACCCGCTGAAGAGCAGAAAGTGCCCTCTGTGACTGCACTGGAGGCTGAGGTAGTGACGTCAGCACTGGAGGCTGAGGTTGTGGCATCAGCACTGGAGGCTGAGGTAGTGACAACAGATAAGCTGGAAGTAGAGGTGGAGGAAGCAAGACCAATGGAGCCTGAAGCAGTGGCAACACTGTCATGTGAGGTAGTAGCAGCTGCTACACAGGATATATGGGAAAACAGCAGTACATTTGATAGCCAATTATGATTATTTACAATTACCATGGTATAATATTTTGTTTGATTTTGCTAAACTTTTGTACATGATGTAGTAGTATTACTATAAAAGCCTAAATATTTTAGTTCTATTTCATTTTAGTGATTGACATGTATATGAAAATGATTTAACTGACCTGAATTTTCATCAGATGCTTGTTCTTCGGAAAATACTTCAAAAGTGCTCCTAAAGTGCACGAGCAGTACATAGGCAAGGCATGTAGTTAATTTTTCTCAACCCACAGAGTATCACATGACAATCATGAAGAAATGATTTGCTTCATGCTGATATTTTCAAATCTGAGACTCAGAGAAGGTGCACTACAAAAAGAATTTTCGGTAACACTTTACAATAAGATTCCATTTGTTAACATTAGTTAACTACTTTAGTTAACATAAATCAACAATGCTAAAAACTTCTGAAGCATTTATTAATCTTAGTAAATGTTAATTTCAACATTTACTAATACATTATTAAAATCAATTATTAAAATGTATCCGTTACAATGAACTAACAATGAACAATTGTATTTTTATTAACTAACATTAATAAAAATTAATAAAGTATTATGCATTTTATTACAATATATATAGAGAAGCAGCCAGGCACAGTACAGTTTGTGCAATTAAACAATTTAGACTTTCTCCCTTCCTCCTCCCATCGGCTCCCCGCCTTCCCCAAAAACAGCTCCTCATCCAAGCATCACACCACTCACACACACACACACACACACACAGCCACTCCAGAATTAAGAAGCGTTTTTAAAAGGTGACATTGACAGTGACAATGTTGTTACCTGGGCATTATCTGCAGCAATTTGTTTACCTTGTTTTATCTGCAACATTAGCTTGCCTTTCTCGCAGCCTCCTCAGGTGATCAAAAACACTTCATTAAAAAAATTTCTAAAGATTGAGTTTCCTCATCACTGTGACACCAGGACACCAAGGCTCTAATCTTGGGAGGGGAGAGGTACCAGGCAGGCAACAGTGCAGATGTTAAAACTGTGCTTTGGAAAATGTGGAATTAGAGCCAGTGAGGTGAACCTTGCTTTTATTGACATTTATTTTGCGGAAGCTGTTAGTAAGGGCAGTAGGAGGGAGGATGATGTTTCGTTCAGTGGAAAGTTAGAGCTGGGTGTTGTCCGTGTAATAGTGGAATTGTACACCATGGTGATAAAGGATGTTGCCCAAAGGAAGGAGTGATAAATAGCAATGGACCCAGAACTGACCCTTGGGGGACACCATGTGTAACTGCAGAACACTCAGACCTGCACAAATTGCTATCTATTACTGAGGTAGGAGGTAAACCACAGATGAGCAACACCAGTAACTCAAATGTCAGCCAAAGATTCCAATAACAATGGATGAGAGATGGTAATCGAACGCTGCAGTGAAGTCGAGGTGGATGAGGATAGACAGAAGGCCTAAGTCCGCAGCATGAAGGATGCCATTAGTGATTTTCACTAGGGCAGATTCAGTGCTGTCTTTGGGTTGAAAACCAGACTGAAAATGATCAAAGAGTTTATTGTAGTAGAGATGCAACTAGTGCTGTGCAGCTAATACTTGTCACAGAATTTTGGAGATAAATGGCAGATTAGAAAATTATCCTGTATATTTTGAAATCATTGGGACAGTTGCAAGTTTTTTAAGAACAGGTGTAACTGCTGCACTTTTTAATGAGAGGGTACAGTACCAAAGTGAGGGAAGAGTTAATTATTGTTGTAATTAGGTGGAAATGGATGGCAGACAGCTTTGATTAGACTTGTGGGAAATGGATCAAATGGGCAGGTGGAGGACTTAGATATCTGAATTAGCTGAGAAACAAGGTTATCAAATGCAGGTTTGTGTCAGGAACTGGAGTGGGAGATGGATGCACGCACAGATTTCTATTTGAAACACATGAAACACAGACAAAACAAAGACTATGATCAAGAAACCACACAACAAACAAGAACTAGACATGCATGCTAATAACATGAACAGAACATGGACTAAGCAACATTCTACAATGAAAAAAGCTAGACCATGGGAGCTAAACAGGACAGGACTTAAATACTAGTGCTCATTAAACATAAACGTGAATCAGGTGCAAACAGTCATGTGACGTGGTGAGTGTCGTGATCAGGTGAGAGTTTGAAGATGGAGAGGAACATAATATGTGGCAAACTAGGGTGTCTATACACTGTAGGTCACCAGCAACAGGACAACGAGGTAAGCTGCTGATGGATGGTATCAATTTCAGAATTAAATTGATACCATCAAAAAGGCTCGGCTTTGTTTACTAGATTGGTGGAGAATATGGGTGTTGGGTGGCTGGAGTATGTTATTGACTAGAGAGAAGAGAGATCTTATGTTGCCTTCTTAACAGGTGCTCAGCGTACTTATGTTTATGGATGGCAAAACCAGCCTTAGTAGTCAAGATAAGTCCAAATAAATATTTTATACACCTAAAACAAAAATAAAATAAGAACATGATGAGATGCTGTATATCCCAATGTATTCACCTAAATCCATATTTAATCATACACAGAGAATGGTCACTATACACACCTCACCATAACCACTCACTTATTACCTCTGCTCTCATTGAAAATATGTAACCAACATTCACTCCATCTCACTCACTCTAGTATGAGTAATATAGACAATTGTCTGGATGGGGATTAAAAAACAGCCCCTGTCTATTATCTATTATTCTGTATTCTGGCTCTCTTGAGTTGTAATTATTGAACGCCAGTTAGACGATCTATAAAGACTGCACCAGACACAGTAAGTGTGAATGGGTTCTGTATGGGAGAAATAGAGTTTAATCTGTTGTGTGTGTGTGTGTGTGTGTGTGTGTGTGTGGTGGGGGGTAGGGGGTAGGGGCGTGGGGTTCACATGGCCACAGCTCAGTGCTCCTGTTCCAGCACTCCTATTTTTCACACACAGGCAATCCTTAGTATATTTATTTAATTTTACTTATTCTTTTTATTCTGTTTTATTCCATTTTTTAAATTATTCTATCAACCTAGAGATAAGCAGGATAGGTTTGATCTCTGCCAATAGCACATTGTTCTTAAATGCAGACAAAGTATTTCTGCTTGGCACAAGATGAAACACTTAAGAACCATGTATTGCAAATAGGCAAAATAGATCCCAGCATGCTTGTTTTCCTCTCTTTTTAAAGTCAGAGACATTAACCTGAAAGCAGAATTTTTGTCGGCGGCTGAGATGTCTAACTGGTAGCTAGAGAATTACAGTAATAAGCCTGAGGGTCAGAAGAATGGAGTTTCATAGAGCAGTCATAAGCCAGCACACTAATAAAGTGCACTGTAGTGGCACATTTAGAACTAGCTTTGGGCTCCCAGTCAGAACCTCTGAAATAGCCTTCTGGGAATATAATGACATATAGCCCCAGCCTATTAATGTTTCTGTTTTTCTCAGCCCCTTCCAATGTAACTGTTGAGAACAAAATGAAGAATCACAATAAGCTATTTATATTTAAACAACTAACATAATAAGGAAAGCAAAACTCGATCAAATGTCTAAATAGACATGGAAAGGGTCAATTATTTTTTACAATTATTTTTGCCATTTATAATTGGCGGCAATTAAAAGCATATCACCTATTAGCACAAAATGTCTATGATTAATAGAAAAGATGATCAATGCAAACTATGTTGTTTTAAAGTGTCTGTTAGTTTATGCTAATTAGTTGTCTCGGGTTGTAATCTAGTGTAGTTCCAGTCACCCTTAAGATGTGAATTGATGGCAGCGCTTACTGAGATATATTTGAAGGTGTATCCTTCAAGTGTCTGTAGCAGTTAGAAATGAATGTTAGTTGGCTAGTGTTAGTTACCCGTTCCCTTTCAGCCCTAGTCAAACTCTCCTGACCTCACTCCAGATGGGACTGCCTGGCTAAGCATAATCTCCACTCTTCATCTGGCTAAGTGTAACCACCCTCTAGTGGTGCTGAATAACCTAAATAGTATACACATATATGAACAGGATCCTGAGTCCTCAGCAGTTGATGGTGGAACTATTATTTACCCTTCTCCTGAGTTACTGACTAGTTGTCTTAAGTATTAATCCTTTCCACACATATAAGCTGACATGAACCCAAATAGAATGTACAAAACCACAATGTCTAGAAAAGGAAAAAAATCTCCTAATTACCTAATCTGAACAGGGAAAGAAGAAAGGGCAAAACATAAATAAAAAAAGTCATACCAATTTCAGTTCAACACACACAGTCCACAAGACTGCGGCAATAAAAACAATTGTCTGAAAGACAAGTGTCTTTTTGTGTTGCAACCTCTTTATTATCTGTTGTTGAGGAGGAAGGAAAAAAAAAACTTTGGTAGTACTCACATAACCCATCATGAAATCACAAAATGTGCAGCAGAAGAAACAAAGAAGAAACAAACAGTTCTGGCAACTGATTAGCTTGGCAGACACTTTCCTTCCAGGCACTGCAGCTCTCACTAGTCTCGTTGGAGTCCCTTTTCCCATTAAGCACCCTGTAGGCTGTTGAGAAAAAAAAGCCCACTTGAGGCTTGACTGAAATAAACTCAAATACAGTGTATTTATATATAACAAAAAAGAACTTTTAGATATCAAGCCAAAAGATTAATGAGGCAACACCTTGATGAACTCTGTCAGACCTCCCCCTCACTAAGGACCCCCACTCCCATTATTTTTCAAATTTTTTCTCTGGCCTGTCAAATGTATGCTGATTGGTGCATCACACCTAAATCACACTGAAATACAATCTGAATGGTTAAAGCCTATGATTTTTTTGTAAGATTTCTAGTAGGAAAACTAATACTTAAAAAGAAATAAAGCATGCTGTTTAATGAAGTGATTATATACATGGCATATGTACAGATTACACCAAGGTTTTTTTTTTCTGGGACTCTACCTAAGTACTACCATTATTTACCATGGTTCGTGTTGCTTTCTTGCTAGCATGAGCCTCAAACCAATCTCTGACATCACATCTCACAGACTCAGAAGCTATTCTCCACAAAAAAGAGGCCATACTACCAGTAACCTCATCTACTCTCCACTGTTGTCTCAGTCCCAAACAATGGTAGTAGGTGGGCTCTGGAACTGCCAGTCTTTCTGGCACTGACTGAGACTTGGATCACTCCACAGAACTTGGCTACATCAGCTGCTCTGTCCTCTGCCTATGCTTTCTCTCACATGCCATGGTAAAAGGGCAGGGGTGGTGGTACAGGTTTCCTTATGTCTCTGAAATGGTGATTCATACTTCTTGCATAGTCTCATTTCAACATCTCTTCCTTTGAATTCCATGCTGTTACTGTTACCTCTCCAGTCAATCTTCATATTATTGCCATCTATAGCCTTCCAAGTCCCCTAGGACACTTTCTTTAAGAACTGGACAAGAACTGGGCTCTTTAGTCATTTTTCTATTGAAAGCACCCCTCTCACTCTCCTTGGAGGCTTCAGTTTCCCCTCTAACAAGCTCCAGTCCTCTTGCCTTCTCTCTCTTCTGCACTCCTTTTCCCTCACATTCAACAGCTACTCCTAATACACAAGGGAGGAACTGTTCTGAACCTGATCTTCAGCCGATCCTTCCCAGCTATAGACATCAATGTTACCCCACTCCACATCTCAGATCATTACTTTGTGTTACCTTCACCCTCACCCTCCCTGTCCTCATCTCTACCCCACTCCCTGCAACCTCCACTCCATCTCTCTTACCTCAATAGTCTCCAGCCCCTTATCAAACCTTCCAGACACTGACTCCTTTTCCTCTCTACCTCTTGAATTAGCCACCAATGCTTTCCTCTCCTCACTGTCTTCATCCATAAAATTCCTCTGCTCTCTATCTCCCAAACCTAGGAAGTCTTCTCACCCTGCTCCTTGGTTGTCAGATGTTTCTCATCAAGTTCTCATCCAATGTGACAGATGCTAAGACCTCCTTCTATAAAGGAAAGCTGGAACCCCCACCAGACATGATCCTCACAAGCTCCACAACTTATTTTCTTCACTTCTTAACTACCTACCTCCTCCTCCACCCTCCAAGTTAAGTCAAGTCAAGCCACTTTTTTACTGTCATTTCAACCATATACAGCTAGTACAGTACACAGTGAAACAAAACAATGTTCCTCCAGGACCATGGTGCTACATAAAACAACACAGAACTACAAGAGACTACACATTACTACATAAAATGCACGTGCAAATGTGTGCAAGCAGCACAAGACAGTACAATAACTACTAAAAAAGGACAATAGGCACAGTAAGAGACAGTGCAGTGCTGACCAGTAGACAGATCTAGCATGAAAGTGTCAGATATAACATGTAGTGCAAAAGAATAACAATATAATAGATTACTGTGAATGTAAATGTAACAATTATGACATAGTATTCAGCAGATAAGTTCATACCATATATCGACATAGCAGTTATTGGGGTAGCAGCCAGTTAGGGAGTATAGTAATGACAAGAATTATATATATTGAGATGATCTTCTCAGCTGTCCTCTCTATCTGCTGCAGGGTCTTGTGATCTGAGACGGTGCAATTTCCAAACCAGGCAGTGATGCAGCTGCTCAGGATGCTCTCGATAGTCCCTCTGTAGAATATGGTGAGGATGTGGGTCAGAGATGGGCTTTCCTCAGCCTTCGCAGAAAGTACTTGGGCTTTCCTGGTTATGGAGTTGATGTTGAGGGACCAGATGAGGTTCTCTGCCAGGTGAACATGAAGGAGCTCTTTTGGTGCTCTTGACAATTTCCACAGAGTAGCCGTCGATATTCAGTGGAGAGTGGTTGCTCTGTGCTCTGCTGAAGTCAACAACCATCTCTTTAGTTTTGTCCACATTCAGAGACAGGTTGTTGGCTCTGCATCAGTCCATTGGCCACTGCATCTCCTCTCTGTATGCTGACTCGTCGTTCTTGCTGATGAGACCCAACACGGTCGTGTCACTGGCGAACTTGATGATGTGATTCTGGTACACAGTTGTGAGTCAGCAGAGTGAACAGCAGTGGACTGAGCACATAGCCCTGGGGGGCCCCAGTGCTCAGTATGGTGGTGTTAGAGATGCTGTTCCCGCTCCGGACTGACTGTGGTCTCCAAGTCGGGAAATCCAGGATCCAGTTGTAGAAAGAGGTGTTTAGGCCCAGCAGGTTCAGCTTTCCAATCAGGTGCTGAGGAATGATTGTGTTGAATGCTGAACTGAAGTCTATGAACAGCATTTGAATGTATGTGTCCTTTTTGTCCAGGTGGGTGAGGGCCAGATGGAGGTTGGTGGTGGTGGCGTCATCTGTTGAGCGGTTGGGACAATACACGAATTGCACGGGGTCCAGTGGGGGGGTGCAGCAGGGTCTTGATGTGCTTCATGACGAGCCTCTCATGCAACGGGATGATGGTCATTGAGGCAGGACATTGAAGATTTCTTTGGCATAGGGACGATGGTGGTGGCCTTGAAGCACATTGGAACCATGGTGCTGCTTAGGGAGATGTTGAAGATGTCAGTGAAAACATCTGCCAGGTGGTCTGCACATCCTCTGAGCACTCTGCCAGGAATGTTGTCTGGTCCAACAGCCTTCTGTGGGTTAACACTGTGTAGAGTTTTCCTCACATCAGCTGTGGTTAGACACAGCACCTGATCACTGGGGGGGTGGTCTTCCTCGTTGTCACGTCATTCTAAGCCTCAAACCAAGCGTAGTTGTTCAGTGCATCTGGAAGGGATGCATCACAGGCAGATGATGTTGTCCTCTAGTTGGTGATGACCTGGATGCCCTGCCACATGCGCCGCATGTTGTTGCTGTACTTGAAGTGGCTGTGGATTCTCTGGGCATGTGCGCGCTTTGCCTCTCTGATAGCCCGGGACAGTTTCACCCTCGCTGTTCTTAGGGCCACATTGTCACCTGCTCTGAAGGTGGAGTCTTAGGTCCTCAGCAGCGCACGCACCTCTGCGGTCATCCATGGCTTCTGGTTGGAGCATGTGGTGATGGTCTTGGAGACACTGACGTCATCAATGCAGCTGCTGATGTAGCTGGTCACTGATCCCGTGTATTCCTCCAAGTTGGTGAAGTCACCATCGGTTGCAGCTTCCCTGAACATGTGCCAGTCAGTGTGCTTAAAACAGTCCTGAAGAGCAGAGATGGCTCTTGATGGCTGGGTTATCACCTGCTTCAGAACTGGTTTGGAGCGTCTGACAAGTGGTCTGTATGCTGGGATTAGAGATGTGGTCTGAATAGCCAATGTGGGGGTGGGCACAGGTGGTGAAAGCAGGTGGGTTCATCTCAAACACCCTCACTCCCTACACTGGAGCTCCCCAGAGCTCCCCTCTGCTGTACACTGTTCACATACAACTGTGTAACTACATGTGAATCCAAAACCATTGTAAAGTTTGCAGATGACACTGTGATGGTAGGTCTGGTCACCAAAAATGAGGACAAGGCCTGCGTGGATGAAGTGGATAGGATGTCCCAGTGGTGCCAACAACCTGTTCCTAAACATCAAGAAGACTAAGGATCTGGTTGTGGACTTCAGAAGGAAACAAAAGAGTAATGCACTGCTCTTGTGATTAATGGGACCCTGGTGGAGAGAGTGAGGTGCTTCAGGTACCTCAGCGTACACATCAGCGAGGACCTGTCATGAACTTGTCATGCCCACTTTGACTATAATACAGAAGGTGAGACAGTGTTTCTACCATCTACATCAGCTGAGGAAGTTCAATATATCCTCAGCTATCCAGAAGTCCTTCTACAACTCCACTACAGAGAGCATACTCACTGGGAACATTACCGCCTGTACAGGAACTGCAGTGCTGAGGAATGCAAAGCCCTGCAGAGGGTGGTTAGGTCTGCTGAAAGGATCCAGCCTGCAGGTCATCTAGACTAGGTGGTACAGAAAAGATCTTAAAGGATCCTACACACCACAACTATGGATTGTTCCAGTGGCTGCAGTCAAATAAACAAATGTTGTGATGTTATTTCCATCAAAAGGTGCATCAATTTTTGGTCAAGATCTTGTACTGACAGTGAAAGAGTTGAGCACTCTGTAAAGTCTCCTCCAGCACATCCCAAAGACTTTCACTGAGGTTAAGGTCAGGACTCAGAGGTGCCAATTCATGTGTGAAAATGATTCTTCATGCTCTCTGAACCATTCTTTCACAATTTTAACCCTGATGAATCTTGGCAGTGTCATCCTGGAATATGGCCATGATACGTCTTTCTACATGGTTATTAAAGAACTAAAAAGCTACACACTTCATCTTTTAAGATTAAAAGAACTGTTGCCAAACATATATCATGCTAGAAACATTATAATCACTCTAATAATGATCCATTCATAGACTCTTATGTATTTGCCTATTAAAATCTAAACAGTGACTTTTTTTTTGGCCGGGCAGTGTATATATCCAACATGTGGCAAAAATATCCTTTCTGCTAATTATTTTTCACCTTATGTAACATATCTTTATGACTGAATTTATTTCCTCTTAAAGGTGCTTGAAGAATGTAAGTGCAAAAATTATTAACCACAAAGATGCTGAAAAAGCAGTGTTCAATTGGTTATAACATATGTGATGGAGAGGGAACCCATGCACACAGCATTCACCAGAAGCTAACTCTATCAGGTAACATGAAGAATTAGTTTTGTGTTTTGACCCCAAACGGAATACCTATTATCTCTGAACACTGGTCAACCATGTAAATAATATAGGGATATTTTTTCCCCTTCCTCAGGAATTCTCATGTGCTTTGGGAGGGCTGACTATCATATGAGGAGTATGAGTAGAAGGAGACTTTTAGAAGTAAAAAAATGCTATAACTATTAGAAAAATTGAATACCACAGTTAAATATAAGATTCTTAAAGAGCTATAGTATAAATCTTGGCCCTATCATAATCCCATAGAGGCATCCACACGTGGAGCCACCATGAAAACAGTGTTGGCCCCAGTTTCCAGCCTATTTGACACCCATTTAGGCCCTACGTGGACATTCTGGCTAGGACATTATTGGCACAAAGTGGGTGGAATGAGCCAGAATGGAATTGACATGGAATTGAAAACCATTTTCAGAAGAGGGCTAATGGAAGCATTGCAATGTGAATTAGCATGTCATGATATTCATTTGCCACGGTCCCCAAGCGGCACCATCCCCAGCAATCCCAATGATCTTAACACTGTCCATGTTGGGCCACCCTCAGCGGCAGTGAGTGATCTCCAACCGATGAGAACTCCAACCAGAAGTAGGGTATCAGGATGGATCAGGCAGGTCTGGAGAGCAGAAGGGGTCAGGATCACTGGTATCTCAGGAGTAGCTTGTGTAGCTCGACAGAGAGACAGAGAGAGAGAGAGAGAGAGAGAGAGAGACAGAGAGGGAGAGATTGTTAGGTATGCTTTTTGTCCCATAATGATTAAGGACAATGTACTTTGCGTGCGGAGTGAGGGACTCCGGCAAGACTAGCTGTGACAACATAACTAAAAGGGCGAGCCAGAAGGTAACACAGACACGAGGGCACCCTGGGACATAAAGTGGCCAGCCACTCCACTGTCTTTGCCTCTCTATTCCTCCATCTGTGGTGTGGTTGTATGTAGCAGCCTCTCTGAACATATTCCAGTCTATCACAGATGTTGTCTATCACAGATGGAGGGTGAAAGGCATCATCAAGGACATCTTGCTCCCCAACCATAGACTGCTCATTCTTCTCCCATCCAGGAAGCACTACAGGAGCCTCCTCTACCATACTGGCAGGCTAAGGAACAGATTCTTCCCCTTGGCAATCAACATAGTAAACCATGGCACAGTTTGCACATACTGCACACACAAACCCCTATGTCTGCACATGGACTAACCTTGACAGCTTGCACAGGCCTCCCCAGTGACTACATCTATAGCACGCCTCACTGGCACTATTAATGCATACTCAGTACCACTGGCTGATATATGGATTTCTCATGCCACACAAACATGTCAACCTAACACAACCAGAATCATGTATGCATTATACCCAACTGATGTTGGCATGGCATAATGATTAATTGTAGCAAGAAGGTGAATTTTACATGCAGTGGCTTCAGTGGCTTTGTGATGAAGCAGGATTGTCCAATGCAGAGATAATGTTTCTGAATGATGCACCAGTATCATATTAAGCAGAAGGATAGAACAAGCACAGCAGCAGTGATAGTGCATTGCCATCAGTATCAGAATATAACACCAGCATCACATCAAGGAGAAGGAGCATACATAGAGCACAACAGATCAAAATAAAAAGTTGTTACATATGAAGATTAATGATTACTGATTTTTAATAGATAGTCTATACACTCAAGATTATTAACATATCCCTTTTTTCTTTCCCTTTTTTGATGGTCCTGTTTAAGGTTGTTTTCATTGTTGTTAGTGTGTAACAGAATTGAGCTGGAAAATTCTTTTTTTGCACTGTAGTATTACCATGAAATGAGGGTGGTTGCCTCTTCAAATCATGTAAAACTGAGAGGTTCAGAGAAAGATGAAGAGAGGCACTTTTATTTCAGCAAGCATCACTGAGCATTTTGTCTCACTCACTATATTGCAATGACAGTAGATACAGCACTCCTTGGATCAGGCTTTCAAATCTGTAGTTATAAAAGTAATATAATAGATCTGGCATTCATGAGCTGGCATTCATGCTGACTCATGTATATACACAATGGCATGTTAATTTAGAGGTGACAAGAAAGAACTTCAAGGACAACTACAGGGAGAGAGAAAAAGCAAAATACTAGCTAGAAGCTAGAGATTTTTTGGAGTACTTGAGTGAGTGGTGGAGGAAGCACTATATATTACTTTTTGGAGGACTGGTGCTGGTCAAAGCTTTAATGTTTTCAATCGAAGAGGAAGACAAAGAAAGCCAATCTACTGAATAGGTGAATAGGTCAGAGAAATGGAGAGCTGGGAGGGGGATCAATTTTATTTTAAAACACACCCACACATACATCTTACACAGTTAAAGAAGATGCATCCAGGTGGCTGTTGATTGGACTTGACAGGCCACGCTTCTACTCCGCCTGGAGAAAAGGTGAATAGGAAACGTAAAGATCACAGACTGCATGAGCGCTTGTTGCTCTCCCTTGTAAAAATGCCAGCTGCCATCTCCATCATTGAAAGAGTGCGTGTGTGTGTGTGTGTGTGTGTGTGTGGAGGGGTTTGCACAGCTGTTCCTGTTGTAGTTCAAGCCTCTAATGCAGTCTGTTGTTTGATAAAGAGGAGCCAAAGACAGCTAATGCATTAATGTTTCACTCTGCCCTTTGGATGATCACAAAAACACAAAAGGCAAGAGGAATGGAAGAAAAGGAGAAATTTAATGGTGTGTGTTTTCAAACAAAGGGTTTTTTGCTCCAATGGGGCACTCATTCTCTCTAGCAGAGTACTCACTATCCAACATAAAGTTTAACAATAAGTTTCACAATAACAGTAAAATAAATAACGTTATGTGAATAAAATCCAGTATTTGACTGTGAGTTTGCACAGACAGACAACAAAAGCAGTGGCATTTAAAATCACAGTGCAGATGCTGGGTTTAAACACACACAAAATGTGGAGCACCAGATCTTGCTGGATCTGCTGCTCTGAGCACACGCTGATTCGCAGTGCAGCAGCCCAAACACACTTTCAGCCTCTTTTATTTTACTCCATGGGAATGTTTCTGCTACTGACATTGTCGTCCTCTGCGGTAGAAAAGCGTAAATTGGCTTGGTAAAAAAACTACTCTTGGTTAAATGTGATGCTTATGTGGTATACTACCCTCTTGAATCCTATAGGCTGGGAGCATATGTGGTCTACTACCCTCTTGAATCCTGTAGGCTTCTTTCACGTTTATGTGAGGTGAAATGTCTGAATGTAGACAAGAACTTTAGCAAAATGTCCTCCTTCCTTTCAAAAACAAACACGCTGGTATTCACTTGCTCCATTTAAATTGAGAATGCGAATATTTCATGACTACGGTTGTACTGTTTAAAAATACTGCTTATTTTGAAGGTAGATAGATATGAGGGAGCATATTATTCACAATTTAGCATCATAAAATTATGATTCAATTTGAAATAACAGAATGCTATGTGAACTAGGCAGTGACTCTAGTAGTTTTTCTCCTAAAGAATGAAAGTGATGGCATGAAAGGACTGAGAAGCCTTTCTCAAGCCTGCCCCTGGCAGAGCACCACACAGAATGATCTTGATCTATAATTAATAGAACTACTCCCTGCTGTTACTTACCTAGTTTTTATAATCTAGGGCACAAATTTCAAAAAAAAAAAAAAAAAAAAAAAAAAAGGAAAAATGGCGCAGTCCTGTGGTACAGTGGGGTACAGTGCTGAAATGTTTTTGTTTTAAAAAGTGCAGTGCTGAAACATTTTTGTTTTAACAAAAACACCATTTCTGATTGTTACGTAAGATGAATTTTAAAATGCTATCCTTTCACTATCTTTGTGGAGACAACAAAAGTTGTGCCTGAGACCTGGGTGAAAAATGTCATGTGTTTATGGCCTTCATATAAGTCCACAAAAAATGTTCAAAAGGCTTTAACACATCAGGAGGCTCCAGGCAACAATTTGACATCCTTTAAACTTAGGATGCTTTATACTCAAGGTACAGTAATACACAGAACTTTGTTTGAATACTCAAGGTTGCATTGCACCCTTTAATGTGCTGTGATAACTGCTGTCCCTGAGTTTCTGACTGTGGTGAAGTCACCATATTTTTGCAGGCATTTTATTGTTTTTTTTTTTCTGACAAGTTTCTGACAAATATTTGAAATATGAAAGCTCATATTACTATTGAAATACTGAAATTTCATACACAGGCCCAAATTCTTTTTATGAATAAACTTGCCAATAGGAACCATAACTTTCACTATATTGGATCTTCTACAGTTCTGGACATATTGCTGTTTGAATCTCTCTTCCTCTGTCTCATGTGTGTTTTTCACACATGTATGTTTTTCACACACACAAAAAAAATCACTTGCTGAAGCATGGGGTAAAATTCCCTCAAGCAACTGTAATGTCAGATTTACAAACAGAAGAGTATAACAATTGACTAGAATATAAAGTGGTGGGCTCAATGGTTAAGGGTCTGGGTTACTGCTGGGATATATGAAGAAAAGAATTTCACTGTTCTGTGATGTATATGTGACAAATAGAGACTGCTTCTTCTTAAAATGAAAAACAGGTAACAATTACCTTACTGTTTTCCACTGATATGTTTTCAGATAGGTATTCACCTTTTTCACACTGTCAAACATTACCCAAATATTATTCCATAAGGTATTACCTTGAGTCACTGTTAAGCAATTGAGCCATGGAATAAAAAAGCAATAAGCCACTCAAAGTGGATGTTAGCTACAACACAGAGAAGACTAAAAACATTCTAATTTAGGCATGTCAGCTGAGTCCCATGCTGGGCCGCAGCTCTGCAGAGATTAATGTTTCCATCTTCCAACACTCTGAATTCAGCTCATGAAGGCTTTGGTAATTGGCAGATGAGTTGACATTGATGAGTTGCTTTTGAGCTTGGTATTTTTTTTTAATAAGAAAATCCATGATCTGTCCTGCATCATGGCCAAAAAACAAGGACTGAATTGAACTGTTAATAGGGTGAACCATTACACTCCTAATTAATATGTTTGTTTATCATTTCTAATACATAAGAGGCTGTAGAAAGCTGAGCTCAGTTGAGAGTGAGGATGAGCAGCCTGTAAGAAGAGTGAGGGTAAACAGAGAGATAGGAGTTAAGTATAGAACTGAGCAAGCAAGTTTACCTACAGCACCTCTTTTGCCACCACTTCCAGACACTCTGTGCTCTCCAGCTGCGCCTACCAGAGGAGTATGTACCTTCCCAAAAGATCACAACAAAACAAAAAAATCTAAAAATGCCTTAACTGATAATGTGAATTGTCCTTTCTAGCAATTACAGATTTCATTTCTCTCTGATGTGTGTTTGCACATTTTGATTCCATTTTCTATCATTCTTCAGTGCAAATTTCACCTTTCAGCACAACAGTGATCCAAAGCATACATCCAAATTAACAAAGGAATGGCTTAACCAAAAGAAGATCAATGTTTTTGAATGGCCTAGCCAGAGCCTAGCCAGAGCCCAGACCTGAAGTGGGCTGTGCACAGGAAACGTTTGACAGATCTAGAATGTTTTTGCAAGGAAGAGTGGGAAAATATTGCTAAGTTAAGATATGCCATGCTGATAGACTCTTACCCAAAAAAGACTAAGTGGTGTAATAAAATCAAAAGGTGCTTCAACAAAGTATTAGTGTAGGGGTGTACACACTTATGCAACTAGGTTATTGTAAGCCTTTTTTTTTCTAAAAAGTTTCTGATTGTTTTTCACTTTATTTGTATACTTTGCAATTTCACATTAAAGCTGGAAAAAGATCTTGCATGATTTATCTTAGTGCCATTCTTTTACATCACAAAAACCTGCCATTTTTACAGGGATGTATAGAGTTTTAACATCCAGTGTATAGAGCAGTCACATCTCCAGTAGGATACAACTACAGCCCTCAGTAGTGTCACGCACACTGCCATTAAACTTTTATCTGGTGCATCACCTCCTCGTAGTAGAATTTATCCTCTATCATAAAACGAAACCTAGGCCATGGAGGAATATGTTCAGGAAGCCCTATCATTCGGGTAAAATCAACATGTCCTGTCGCAGGAGGGTTCTTTGTGGAAAAAAATGGAGGACTGAGTCCTTGTATTGATTATAGATGCCTGAATTCTATCACAGAGAAGTATTGATATCCACTGGCACTAGTACCATCAGCTCTGGGAAGGGTACATGGAGTTATTATTTTCACTAAATCTGACTTACTGTACATAGTGACTACAGTAAATCTCATCAGGATACGTGAAGGGGATGAGTGGAAGATTGCTGCTGCTACTGCCTCTGGACACTACAAATACTTGTTAACAACATATGATTAAGTTAACACCTCTTCTTTCTTCCAGGCCTTCATTAACAAGGTACTTTGAGAGATGTGTAAAAGAGTAGTTGTAGTTTTCTAGTTGTATATTTTGATTACTTTCTGTTATATTCCTCATTACAGACTAAGCATGTGGATGATGGTTGTTAAAGAGACTCATGGACAATCACCTGTATGTGAAAAAATGTGAATTTCATCAACCCTCCGTTTTCTTCTTGAGATCTGTTCTAAATGCACAAGGGGTCAATATGGATAAGAAGAAAGTAGAGGCAGTCATTTCTTGGCCACAACTCAAAATGCTACATTTTTGCTGTGGTTTTTAGGGTTTGCAGAGGTTCATTCTTGGATTACCAGAGGTTCAATCATGGATCTCCATCACTGCCCCTCACTCCTTAAAAGGAAACCCAGAACTCTGAAATGAACAGAAGCAGCTGTACAAGCCCTTGACAACTTTAAGAGCCGATTCACCAATGGCCCTATTGATGTAGCCAATCTGCCTACCTGCATATATTTGATCAGTATGAGGAAACTGGAGAACCTGGAGAAAACCCATAAGAAAATGAAGAGAACATGCTAAAACTTAGTACAGACAGTAAAATTGAACCTGGGACCTTGGAGCTGTGAGGCAACTATGCTTCCCCAAAAGATATTTGGCCATAAAAAAATGATCTATATTCTAGTACCAAAGCTTTTGCAAATGTTCAGGATCTATAAAAGTATTATAAACAAAGGGTAATCTGCCTATATATGTAAGTCCAAAGCAACAAGGTATTACATTAGAGATGAGATGTTTAAGAGGTTTGTCTCATTATGGTTTAAAAGACATTGGGCCTCATTTATCAAGCTGGATATGAATGAATTTAATCATAAATTGTTTGTAGGACCATTTACCCAAGAAATTTTGTAAACATGAAAATCCAATCATTTTGCAAAAACGTTCATATCCTACTCATGCTCCTGAGTGTGTAAATTTATGCACAAGAAGACTACCTGATGTAAACCTTGATTGTTCGGCTTCAAATAATATAAATCGATGTGTTACTGTACTTTTATACGAATCACACTGTCAAGTTTAAATAGCTTGTGTGTTTTTAGTTACACACAAATTTAATAAAACATTTGAGACCTAGTCCTAGTCATATTAATGGCATTAACTAAATAAATATTAAATATGAAAAAATAAAGAAAGCAAGCCAACATAAATCCATAAATTAAGACAACTAAAACCAATGATTAAAAATGCTTCTGTATAAAAGGAGGACGGGCTGTAAACTCCCTAGTGTGCTGTGTACTATTTGGTTACTTCTCTTCTAACATGGCATCAGGGAAGGTGTGAGGGATTTCTGTCTGAGAGCAGCCAAGACATTTAGCAGTTTAAAAAAAGCAATTAAACATAGCAGTTTCCCAGTGTGATGTGCTTGGTGTCCATGATTACCTGGGTTCATTAGGTTTATATTCTTTTTATATGTTTTCATGTCAAACCATTTTATTTTCACTTCATTTAATTCACATCTAAATCAACTTTGGCTCCAAATTTTGGCCTTTCAGGTGTTGTTATACTGTTAAATAATATTGTTTATTCACATAGATGTGAATCAAAAATAACTTTCACTTCTACTTCTGAGAAACTATTTCATTTTTGCCTTTTGTGGAGTTTTGTGGGTGCAACCAAATGCAAATGAGTTGTGACCTTTTACACACCAGGTAGTTTACAGGTGATTAGCATTCATCAACATACGTACACAAAAACTAAGAAAATCTGAAACTTTTGTAAATCTGGATTTTCTAGCTAGTTTCCTGATTTCTGACAGGACGTTTTCAGTGATTTGTGTTTTGTGAAATATCCACCAGAAATATGGTCAGCACAGTGATCCACAACATTAATGTGTTCTTTTACAGTATTACGAGACACTTTGGGTTGGTAGATAATTTGTCTTCAAATTTTATCTGAGACATTAGGGGACTCCCTCTAGAATATGCTATGGACATTTGTATTATTAAAAAAAACTGTTTTCCTTTTAGTACTTTTTCTTAAGTCTATTTTAAAACAAAAGTTAATTAAAGAACTTGGTACATGATTAGTTGCATGTACTTCCCTATCTATAGTTTAAGAAAAAAACAATAGAAACACAACACTGGAAAATGCTAGCTAAAATGAGAATATTTCAAGATCAGAGAATACTTGCCTACACAAAGGTGTGGCAGGAATATCTAAACAACTATAATGATAATAATAATTATTATTACAATAATTATCAACCTTATTGTGAAATCAACCTCGGACTTTGGATTAACATTCACTACTGAATTAATCAAGCTGTTTTTGAGTGGGGCATTAGTAAATGCTTACTGTTTGACATTGGTATTGACTTTCGAATGAAAAAGCAGGGTCACCACCCAGTGTGAGTCATACTCTGTACCCTGTTTCATGGATTCAGTGATGGCAGCGCTCTTACAACAAGGACCTCTGGGTAACTGAAACCACTTAGGCTTCTGCTTTAGTTATTCTTTCCCTGCCTCCCTGATATAACGAGTATTAAAAACATAAAACACAAAAAAGCAAAGGAGTGAAAACAGAGTGAGATAACAGATGAAAGAGAGATTTTGCCACACAGTTTTCATATTGCTATTTCACATGTATTTTTAAGATTCATAGATTCATTTTAAGATTTTATATATAAAGGGCATTAAAATAGGGTCTTCAAAAAACTTGAGGGGTATATCAGTTAAAGATGAAAGTGCCTGATCATAACCCCTGAGATCAAACAAAAGCATTTAAATTGTTCTGACATGACTCTCAGAGAAGCTGTTGAAGCATTAGTGCAAGCTGGATTCTCTATTAATTCTTTAATTTCCCATCTATTAATCTGTTTTACTTTTATTCTTTTGCTGGTGTTTTACTTTTATTCTTCTGCTGGTGCTCATAATTTAAATAAGCCTAACCCCTAATATCTATTTATAGTTTTCTTAGTAAAACAACTATACTTAGAGTATATTATTTTGCATGGCATTTTGCATAATATATAGGGAGTTCAAGTATAATTACATGGAAAATTATTTCTTGATTAATTCTTGAATTATTCCTGACCCTTCTTGCCTATAATTAAAAACTATAAGAAGAGAAAGCAGACATCTTAACAGTTATCTATGGAATGTCTTTATATGGTGTACTCCTTTTTGTGAGGATCTTGTTGGTACAGTGATTTGCCCATATGAGCCCACAGGGGTATGCACTGTGTCTAATTGTCCTAATGATCTCATACTGTTTCCCTCTATCTTTCCTTCAGTTACATCATAATGATGTAAATTATATTTGCTGGGATTTTGCTGATGGGTTTCAATATAGTGTGATTAGATTAGATACCCTTAGATACCATTTCTTTCAAATTAAATTTTCTCTTTCACACTGGTGATATGAACTTGTTCTAACATGGACGGCTTTCATATTATTCCAGTGTAGGACTAGGTGCCAAGGTGGCCCTTCTCTGATGTATAGTTCAGAAATATAATCTAAATTAAAGATAGCATCACAGTATTTAGTGTCATTAGTACCAGATATTGCTTTTTAAGGCCTTTTTAAGGCTTTAGTCAGAACAAGCTAATTGTTAGCAGTTTCAGAATGGGTAAATTGATTAATAATTCTCTGCTGTGTTTTCTGAAACCAAGAGCTGAACAGTCACAGCCATGTCTCAGTAGTTAATTTAATAGTACCCTGCTAATTACTGAAATTTGAGGGCTAAGGAGGGAGTGTGTGAAGATCCTAGCTAGATCAAAGAAAACTGGGTGTGACAGTTTACAGTTAGCAAGAGAACCTTGGTTTTTCAACTTCAATAAAATGACACTATGAGGGGGGAACAATTTGTCATGAAAGCATAGAAAGACACTTCACATTATTGATCTAACAAGTTGAATAGAAATGAAGCACATAGAGCTTGGACAATATACAGTATAAAGAAAGCTGTTCTATACCTGACCAGAAAAACATGCATATCTATGTCATGTGGCAGAAACAGACACAAACACAGGTAACAGACGTTTTATTTAAAATGCAGGCAGACAAATCCAAAGAGTTAGACAAAATCATAATCAAAAACAGGCAATAGTAGGGCGATCAGCAAACAACATGAACTAGGCAAGACTGGACAAAAACCAGAAACAAGATCAACAACAGAGATACATAGCTGTGAGCTACAAAAGGCTTAGTAACAAAAAGTACAGGACACCAAGCATATACTTCACCATGAATCAGTGCTGTGAGAGTCCTTATATACTGTGTGTGTAATTAAATCCAGGTGTGTAGAATCAGAATGATGGTGAACATTTGTGATGGATGGGTGTTGTAGTCCTCAGTGGCCAATGTTTGTGATAATAAAAGACACTAATTAAAAGGGAAGTTTGAGTCAGCATTAGGGGCTAACAATGAATATTCTTTCTTTAATTAAAGTATGTACAAAACCTGATCCCTTCTTCTGTTAGCAAAATTGATACAATGATACTTTTAACCCTCTACTGCATGAATTATTAGATTTACATTAAAAAATGTTTTTAATGGATTTTTATTACTTGAATTATTTCAAGAAATAAAAAAATCTAAAAAAATTTGAAAAAAATTTTTTTTAGGGGGGTAGTTTGTAAATTGTTGTCATATGGCAACAATGTGCAATGGTGGAAAGTATCATAATGTCTTGTTTTCCTTAGAAAACACACCTTTTACAGACAAAAGATTATGCATGTCTTCATATCATTTAATGAAATTCATGACTTAATATTATAACAACAAAAACTGTCCTTTCAATTGTTAATCACAATGTATAGTATTTATAATATGATAATAACATAGGTACATCCACCTTTTTGTCACAATTCTAAAAAACATTGAAGTATAACCAATTTATATTTCCAGTGTGGATCTTTTCATATCCTACATTTCAATCTAAATCATATCTTTCGTTCTAACCCTCCATGCTATTTCCTAATTTCATCCCATTTCACCCCTTGTGAAAGTCCAAGAAGCAGTTCCTCTCACCTGTGATGCAGAGGAAGACGGAAAACTTTGAGCACTTCACAATGCCTTTGCATCCAAGCACCTTACATCTTCCCTTCTCATTTCCCTGTAAGGTCAGTGGTCAGTGTTGTCTCTCCTAACAGGATCTGGTGGCACATAGCTTTGAAGCCCTCTTTGTTGCTTTGTCAGGACAGCTTGAGCTCCCTTTTCTTTTGTTGGAGACCTTATTCTCCTTGCATAAGCAGGAGGCAAATTCAATCTTAAAATCCAACAGTAAAAGTTGGGCCTTCTCCTCGATCATCAGGGATCTGCAATCTCTTCAGTAGAGAAGCCACGCCTCTACTACCGTCAAGTCCAGCATATGGAACAGGATCCGATGGTACCACTTCTTGGAGCGGATCTTGGTGTGGTAGAGAGCAATTAGTGAATCAAGAAGATCCACTCCTCCCATGCTCTTGTTGTACAAAGGTACAATGTTGGGGCATGGGACTTGTATGAATTCTTTTCTTTTTTTCCCACCTCTGCACATGTGTCACAGGGTTTGCTCCAACAAAGGTGCTCAAGAGTGTGACAGGGCAGCTGTCGAACCATTTGACAGCTCTCAGGTTCACACCATCATGAGTGGTAATCTTCTCCTGATGTGTGCCTCGTCCCTTCTTCTTCATGGTTTGGTCATCTATGAATGTACATCCTGCAAGACGGTTTTGTCTCACTATTCCTATGCTGTGGATCTTCTTTTTTTCAAGGAGCACTTGAAGATCCACGCTGCAGAACAAGTTGTCATAGAAGATCTTGTATGACATGTTGCAGGGTACAATAGAGACCAGCTTCAACACAATGTTACCACTTGCACCAATATCAGGGCATCCATTACGTGGCTGAATTGGCCCTGTGTAGACATTGAAGTTATACACAATGCCATTCTGGTCTGCCAAAATGAACACCTTGTACCCCCAGTGTTTTGGCTTCATTGGGACATACTGCTTTACCTGGTTCTTGCCCTTGAAGAGGATCATCTGTGTTGTGTTAGTTATACACGCAAGGAATTATTCTATGGAGGCTTTTCACCAGACACAGGACAGACTCTTCATGTGAGGATACTCAGTGGTCTCTCTTTTATTAT
>CM040469.1:13211135-13242820 GCA_022758105.1 Pangasianodon gigas
GCAAGGAATTATTCTATGGAGGCTTTTCACCAGACACAGGACAGACTCTTCATGTGAGGATACTCAGTGGTCTCTCTTTTATTATCTATTCCCCAGCAACACAACACTAATACAAGGTTCCTACCTGGATATTTCACCTAATACTACAATCTGCTCATCCATGCACAACATTTCATCCATTTGGATACTGATGAAGCTAGCTGTCAGGAAATTGAGGCTTTACTTTTAACAACTTATCTCCACCTGGCACTTGGTCACTGTTGTTGGCGAAGTGGAGGAATTGTTTGATGGACTCCCACTGATTCACTGCCGGGATGTTTGCAACATTCTCTACTCTTGTTTTCAGATTCCAGTATAGCCGGGTCTGTGGCATGCCATGGACAGACATGTAGAAACATATCCCAATGAACTGTTCTATTTCTTCATATGTTACATTCAGTGGTTTGGTGACATCACACTGCAGAGCATACAAGTTAGTTTGCCTGACAATTTCATCAATTACATCTCTACGAAGAAAGCGGTGGAAGTATTCCATGGGTTCTGATAGGCCAATGGATTTAGGGAGTGTGCCTTTCCATTTCGGAATTGGTGGAATACTTCTGTTGGTATGCCACTTCAGGTCTTTTGCTTTTTGGAACGATTCTGGTCCATCCTCCCTCACTATTCCACCTGGCAAAATTTATAATAAGGATTCTCATCATAAATATTTATGATGGAATGATATTATAAACAAATATTGCAAAAACAATGCATTAAATACCACGTTATACCAGCAACGAAGTTCAAACCCACTGTCATTGATACTGTACACCCTGTTTTTTGAGTTTGGTTTAGCCATTTCTGATGTTAACCTATAACATGGAGTGGTATTGCAACCATTCTTCAATAAACTTATTCTCATACAACAATGCACCTACATATGTACTGGGCTGAGCCCACAGCCCAAATCACACAATTTTGTTCTAGCTGTACCTCCACTCCCGCACAGATCCGACCACCCCAAGTTGGTACCTGTACCTGCTGTACATACACACACACACCCTACTGGGTAAAATTCTATACCTGTCTCCTCTGGCTCTGGTTCTGGTTCTGTGTCTGAATCTGACTCTGAACTGTCACTGCTCTCATCCAGCATCCAGTCAATGTCGTTCTTCTCATCGCTGCTCACTAGCTCGTCCTCGCTCTCCTCTGGTGGAAGAACTAAGTCTCAAAGCAGCATGAAGAATGCAATAAGAACTTGATAGCTTCACTAGCTGCAGTTTATCCCTGTTTGATTCTATTTTACTCCATGACTTCATATAGAGGACTGTCAATCTCAAATTCTGCCCAGACCAGATCAACATTTTTGTGAGCCTCTGAAGGGCCATTTGTAATCTATTACTATCTATTCTATTAACACCAAAAACCTAGGCCCTGAAAGTAGAATAAGATGATTCTAGAAAAAAATAATGGCTTACAAAAACTATTCAGTTGTCCATCCCATCTATCCATCCATTTTCTGTACCACTTATCCTACACAGTGTCGCGGGGGAGCCTGGAGCCCAGGGGACTTGGAGCACAAGTTAAGGGACATCCTGGACAGGATGCCAACCTATCGCAGGGCACAAACACACAAACACCCATTCACTCACTACGGACAATTTAGAAATGCCAGTCAGCCTACAACGTATGTCTTTGGACTGGGGGAGGAAACCCCTGAAGCAAGGGAGAACATGCAAAGTCCAAGAAAACATGCTAACCACTAAGCCACCATGCCCCCCACTAGTTCTCAGTTGAAATGTGGACTCATGACCTTGACTCTGTCTGTATCCTCCTTACACCTTCATGTGTTTATTTCTGTCTTGTTCCCCAAACTCTCTTTCCTTTTTTGTATGTAAAACTACACACATACACAAACTCTCACACAGTTTTCAAATTTTCCTATCCCTGCCTTTCAAATTGGGGGAGGGACATAAGATATCCCTCCACTCATGTATGGCATCTCACCACAATCATTTAATATGGCAAAAATAATCTCAGTTCAGCTATCTGTAGAAAACATTTTAGAATAGTGTGAATCAAATGCAGAAGGAGCTCCCCTTTTGGAAGATGAAGAACTTTCTGAATATGGGAATCTTGTCTCGATCAATTCAGTTTCTGGCAGTGAATTTGAAGATCAGATTCTGAATCATGTTTATTGGCCAAGTACACTTATACATACAAGAAATTTAACACCGGTTTACAGCAATACCCACAATGCTTAGAAAAAAGTAGACATACATAAACTTTGGACATAAGTGGACATAAAGGACATCAGACATAAGTGGACAAAAATGTCCACTATACATAAATCTTCCCAGCACCAGCTTATCAGCACCCTACTAGAGAAGAAAGGGTGATGGCCAAAAATGGTGCAATCAAATGGTCTCCTCATCCTAGGAATGAGCCACCAAGAATGGCTGCCAGCATGATGAGGATGAAACTGAGACCAACATTAATGACTATTACACAAGTGCAGGACATAAAGTCTTCTACTGTGCAGACACAATACACATGTACCAAGTGCAAGTTGTACATCTGCAACACACACATTGTAAATCTGTCCCTCATGTGGTGTGTATAATGCATGTACCTGGGCTTATTTATCATTCATATACAGTGCATTCAGAAAATATTCAGAGCCCTTCATTTTTTTTACATTTTTTTATTTTGCAGACTTATGCTAAAATGCTTTAAATTATTATTATTTTTTACATCAAGCTACACTCCATAACCCATAATGACAAAGCAAAAACCAGATTTGTGATAACTTCAGAAATTTATTAAAAAGAAAAAAAAAACTGAAATATAACATTGACATAAGTATTCAGACCCCTAACTCAGTACTTAGTTGAAGCATCTTTGGCAGCGATTACAGTCTCAATTTCTTTTTGGGTATAATGCAACAAGCTTTGCACACCTGGATTTGCAGATTTTCTGCCATTCTTCTCTGCAGATCCTCTCAAGCTCTGTCAGGTTGGATGGGGACCCTTGATGGACAGCCATTTTCCGGTCTCTCCAGAGATGTTCAATTGGGTTCAAGTCCGGGCCCTAGCTAGGCCACTCAAGGACATTCACAGAGCTGTCTTGGCTGTGTGCTTAGGGTCACTGTCCTGTTGGAAGGTGAACCTTCGGCCCAGTATGAGGTCCTGAGTGCTCTGGAACAGGCTTTCATTAAGGATATCTCTGTATTTTTCTGCATTCAGGTTTCCTTCTACCCTGACCAGTGCTCCAGTCCCTGCCACTGAAAAAAAACCCACAGCATGAAACTACCACCACCATGCTTCACCATTGGGATGGTATTGTGCAGGCAAGGTGCCTGGTTTCCTCCAGACATGACGCTTGGAATAGAGTTCTTCTTCGTTTCATAAGACCAGAGAATCTTGTTTCTCACCGTCTGAGTGTCCTTTGGGTGCTTTTTTTGCAAATTCCAAGTGGACTGGCTTCCGTCTGGCCACTCTGCCATAAAGCCCAGATTGGTGGAGTGTTGCAGTGATGGTTGACCTTCTGCAAGTTTCTCCCAACTCCACACATGATCTCTGAAGCTCAATCAGAGTGACCATCGGGTTCTTGGTCACCTCTCTTACCAAGGCCCTTCTCCCCTGATTGCTTAGTTTGAGTCCAGGTTATTCCAGTCTTCTTCCATTTAAGAATTATGGAGGCCACTCTGCTCTTGGGAACCTTGGTAGCCTTCTCCAGATATGTGCCCAGACACAATCCTGTCTCTGAGCTCTGCAGGCAGTTCCTTTGAGCTCATGGCTTGATTTTTGCTCTGATATGCATTTTCAGCTGGTGTGTGCCTCTCCAAATCATGTCCAATCAATTGAATTTGCCACAGGTGGACTCCAATCAAAGTGTAGAAACATCTCAGAGATGATCCAGAGAAATGGGATGCACTGGAGCTAAATTTTACGTGTCACAGCAAAGGGTATGTCAGTGTGATATTTTACTTTTTTCTTTTAAATAAATTTGCAAAGTTACCACAAATCTGGTTTTTGCTTTGTCATTATGGGGTATGGAGTGTAGATGATGTGGGAAAAAAAAAAAAGCATTTTAGCATAAGGCTGCAACATAACAAAATGTGAAAAAATGGAGGGGTCTGAATACTTTCTGAATGCACTGTAAAATGTTTTGTATATATTATGTGTTTATTATAATGTGTCTTATATGTTATGTTTTATAACCACATATTGTGTTTGTACTACCTGTAAACGTGATGAATTAAACATTTCTGCATAACTTGATATGATTGTATTGTTTAACAATACAAATAATGTAGCAGGTCTACCAGAACCATGAACACTGGGTGTGTAAAAAATGTGAACACCACACAAGGACTAAATGTAATATTTTAGGCTTGATGAAGCCAACTCTACAGTCAACAGCACATTGTGTGAGGCACAATGTAATTTAAAAAAATATATTTTTTTGCTGTAATGGAACATGATTCACATTGATATGACCTTATATGAAGTGTACTGCACTAATCAGTTTTTGTTTAACTATGGAAAAGTTGACTAGTCCACTACTTTTTTGAATTACTGGTCACCTAGTAAAAAAAATAACAGCCATTATATAAATATTCAAAAGTAAGGAAGGAATTTACGAGCTTGTATGCTAAGAATATCCATGTACTTAGTCTCCTATCTCTCCTTTCTTCACGCTCCATCAACTTTTCTTTTTTAAACAAAATTGTCAGTCTCTACACTCTGTGATACATTTTGGGATTTGGAGTTAAATAGTGAGTTACACTAAAAGCCAACAAACAATGAGTTTCTGAATAATTCTTAGTCTAACGTACATCAAATGTAGCACATACAGGTGTTGATTTTAACTTTCAGTGTTGCAGTACAGTGGGCAGTTTCGATATTATTTGTTGCAAGTTTGTGGAAGCTGAATACAATGAGATGGCCAGCCATATTTGACCTGCTGGCCTTCAGTTTGACACATGTGATGTAGAGGATCTGATGGGAAATAAGTACGCAAACCCCGTGCCAATCACACTAACATACACACACTTCTCTCACCACTTTTGTTTGGACCAACACATTGTAAAGAAATTGTTATAAGAAAGAAATTCTGAGAAGACATTATGGGAATATGGGAAAAGTTCATCTGTTTAAAAATCTTTTCCCAGATCGTAAAGTGTTTTCTTATCTCTCACTACAGACTGAAGAGATACAATGGCCATCACTGTGACTATATTCTTTAGATGTGCTCATTTTTTCCAGGTAATTACTGTTACTGCGTGTTGTGTTAATAGTAAGCCAGTAAGCACTATACCTTAAAGGTTGTGGTAGTGACAAGGTAGGTGTAATCACAAGACAGGTAGAACATAACTCGCTTTTATTCCATAACTCCACAGAACTCACATAACCATGACTAATCTCTCCATCATACGTTCTTATTCCCTACCTCCTTCTTCTCCACTTGTTACACTCTTGTACTCATGAGCGCCCTCTATGCAACACTTACACAGGACACAACATCCCCCCCTACATAAAGTTACTGGGTGACTAGTTAAGCATCTAATCACAAGACAATGTGTACTTTAAGTAAGGGAACTGAACCATAACTGTAATAATAACATTTCCTAGGATACTTGGACATTACATCCATTACTGTCAAAATCAAGATTCAGGCTACTTAGATCCAGTATTGATCATCCTGAATTAGTATACTCAAGTAACATGTAAATACAATTCTGAGTACCAAACAAGTCTCAAGTAAACACATGTGCTATAACACTGTATGACAAAATAGGACATCAGATTACAGTAGAACAGGCATATGTGGGTTTTTTTTCACATAGACATACTCCAACTTTTATCCTTTCTCGTTGTGCTGTCCTTTGTCATTAACTACTTTATGAAATCCTTCATCCCCTCAGGTGGTTTAACAGATCTTCCACTCCTCCTGGGAGTATCTGGGGATCTTTGCACAGCCTGGTTTGAAATGACTCTCTCAGTTTGACCTGGAAACTTGGTAAGTCTCAAACCATTCCATTTCTTGCCATCACTAAGCAAGAACATACTCGGTGTGAATAGACAATTGACAATACTTAGGGCTACCTTTAGGTGCATGATCTGGCTTTCTGACTCTCACCTGTTCCCCAACCTTGAAAGAAGCAGGATTAGCTCTTCATTTCATGTCTGTATGTTTTGCTTTTCTTCTGTCTTTCCTTAACACTGTCTCTTACTGCTGCACATTTCTCACTTTTTCCCCCACAGGAAAAATATTCACCTTCATTCTCATTTTCCGATTGTGCAAAAGTTCAGATGGGGAGACACCGGTTGTAGAGTTGTAGAGTGGAGTGTTGCACAATAGCTTTGCAAAAACTCAGTCACTGGTCTCCAGCCTTTTTGCATTTGTTCTGCTGATAGGATACATTCTTTGAGTACTGTATTCCAGCACTCGAATGCACCATTGCATTGGGGGTGGTACATGTTCGTGTGCAGATGCTTGATTCCTCTTTCAAATAGAAAAGCGGAAAAGGCAGAGGATAGGAATTGGGGGCCATTATCCGTGATAACAAACAAAGGATTGCCTTCGCGTGCAAAAGCTGAGTGCAAGAATGAAGTATCGACTTTAGTGGAGACATGTGCAGCAAATGCCACTTCTGGCTATTTGCTGTAATAGTCCACTAATGAAACAGCAAAGTGACAATCAGATGCGGCACATTCGAAAGGACCCGCAATGTGAAGTCTTTCAGCCTCAGTGAGTGTACTCAAAGCAAAAGCAACAGTGCGTTCCACACTATCTGAATGGAGTTGCATTAACACTCCACCAAGTCCATAATCAGACACGTCCATTGACAAGTTAGTTGGAAGGGTTAAAGAAAGCAAGAACTGGACTCTCCACTAGCACTGCTTTCAGTCTATTAAAGCATTTGTCTGCTTCCTCAGTCCATTCAAACTGTGTCTCAGTTGCCTTTCTCACAAAAGCACGCATTGGCTCCACCTCTGTACCAAAGTTCGGAATAAATTTACTATACCATGAAATTAGTCAGAGGAACGACCGCAGTGAAGGTAAGTCATGTGGAGCAGGAGCATCGACAAGTGTCAGGTAAAATCCTGTCTGTAGAGATCACGTGACCCAAAAATCAGAGAAAAGTCTGATTGAACGTGCACTTTTGCATGTTCTGTGTCAGTCAGGCATCCGTCAACTTCTGAATGACAGCGTTCAGAATGTCATGTTCGGTTTGCGAAGCAGCATATACTATTATGTCATCTAAATAGTTCCTTATGCCTTGTACATCCTTCAAAACTGTCTCCATCATTTTTTGGAATGCAGATAGCGTGGAGGCCAAGCCATATGGAATGTGACAAAAGTGAAACAGTCCATCATACATTATGAAAACGGTAAGAACAAGACTGTCGGCATGTAGGGGAAGTGGGTGGTAAGCGCATGCTAAATCAATTGTTGAGAACATAGCTGTGCCCCTCAACTCACTCAGCAGTTCATCCATATGCTTTAAGGGGTGTTTGTCGACTATTAGTGCTTTGTTCGCCTCGCAAAGATCAACACACAGTCTAATTTTTCCTCATTTTTTTTGTAGTGACTATGATTGGCAAGACCCAGGGAGATGCATCACCTCGCTCAATAATACCTTGTTCCAGCACTCCTCTGAGACTGCCTGACGCACCAAAAGGGAAGTCAGCGAAGTTTTTGTTGGACCAGAACAGCATCCCCATGGACTTTAACTTTGTGCATGAAGCCCTTCATGCACCCGACCAAGTCAGTATTAGTGACACTGTGGACTGGAACAGAAGAAACTGGAACAGTAACAGTACAGTCACGGTTAATAGTATATTTCATTCCTTTGAGTACATCCACGCCTAATAAGAAGCTCCATTTTTGACAATGTAGAGAGGAACAGTAGCAGTAGCTTCTTGCTGCTGCTTATTGCTGCAGCTATTGGTTCTATAAAAATGGTGCATATGGATGGAGAAAGTGGGCATCCTAGTCTCATGCCCCTGTGCAATGTGAAACTGTGATATTAGTCCATTAGTGATAACTGTGGCCTTTGATGATGTATAGAGAATTTTTATCCACTGAATAAATGATTCACTGAACCTAATTTATGAAGTGTGGTAAGTAGAAATTTCCAGTTAACTTTGTCAAAGGCTTTCTCTGCATCAAGGGTTACTATTGCTGATTCTAGATTTTTATGTGATGTATAATGTATCAGGTTGAGGAGTCTACACTTGGTTGGTGGCTGATTGTTTTTAATGAATCCAGTTTGATCTGGGTTGATTATTGAAGGAATAACTGTTTCAATTCTATTAGCTAGGGTCTTGCTTATTAAGTTTGTGTCTGCATTGATCAGTGATAAAGGATGGTAACTAGAGGGTAAAGTGGGGTCTTTGTTGGGTTTTAGGTGAAGCGATATACTGGTGGTATTCATTTCTCTCTGTACTGGCATATTCTGTTTAATTTCAGATACTAATCTGTTAAATATAGCTGCAAGCAGCGATGATGGGCCCAAGTTCTACGGTGCCATCGCACCTGGTGGGTGTATGAAAACAATGCATAGTGAGGCGAGCGCTGTAGAGTAACTTGTTTTGCATTGATGTGTTACGTTAAGCCCAGGTCTAATCCCAGGTCTCTATGCATTGTTTTCATACACCCACCAGGTGGCGATGGCACCGTAGTGCTTGGGCCTGTCATCGCTGCTTGCAGCTATATTTTATTTTTGTTTTCAATATTTTTCTTTTTCTTACATGATGCATAGGATATTATTTTCCTCTGAGAATGCCTTTCCCTGTTTCTCATAGTAATGTTGGTGGGGTTTCTGGTGAATAATTTATTTTGATGAAGGACGTCCATTCTCTTGTGATGAAGCTATCAAATTCTGGATCTTTGAGTACTGATGTGTTAAAGTGCCCTCTGAAAACTGTCTTCTGAAGGTGATTTCTATTCCAGGTGAGAGATACAGGAGCATGATCACTGATTGTAATTGAGTGAATTTGTGTGTTTGATATATATGGAATTATTGAGTTACTGGTTAGAAAGAAATCAATGCGAGACTGTATACGGAGAGCTGGTGAGTAATATGTTCTTGGTTGTTTGAGGGAGGCCGGGAAGGAGGGGTGACCAGCAAGTGACCAGAGCTGAGCCACCTCTGCCACTGGAGATGAAGGGTGGATCACCCTTCATCATGAGCAAGTTACTCAGGTCCAAGTGCTATACTGACACAAGCTATACCTTGTGGCTTGCAAGGGCCTTGTAGAATGTTCCTGGGTTAGGGCAGAAGTAATTCAGCTTTGTGAGCCATCATCCAGTAACACCAACCCAGGACACTACTCCTCCCCATGATCTCTAGAATTCTAACATGACCTCTACCATTCCACTTTGTTTCAAAGTCTTTCTGAATATTATGGTTGTACATGTTCTAAGCCTTATTCACCTGTAATGAGTTGTGGCATTAATTTGATTCTGGACTGCTCCAAGTAAAAAGATCAGGAATGGAGTTCAGAGATACCATGCAAATTAAACCTGGTCATTTTGTGTTTAACCAAAATATCCCCTCAGGGCATGTTTGATATCAATTTAATCCATATTACATAATAAGCAATGTGGTGATTTCAACAGTACAGTACAAGTTTATTGAATAACATTAATAGAAAATCTTTTAATGTGTGATTCTCCTTGCAAAGACTCAAACATACTGTATTTTCAGTGGACCTTTTGTCATTCTTTTTCCAATTTCCTTCCCATTTGATAAATTTCCTTCCCATTTGATAAACGGGCCATTGAATGTAAATATTCACTTTAAAGTGTTACAGTATATGTAAGGGTAGGCAAAATGCAAGAGGAGAAAGAACAAGATCTTGGGGAAAAGTCCTTACTGAAAGGTAGTGTGTTACAAGCATGTCAACAATTAATGAATAATGTTGATTAAAGTAATGGTAATGGATACTTGCAAGTATAAATGCAACCTCTGAAAAGTAAATAGAAAAGGCCTTTGCTTGATTAATATTTTGCTTAATAATTAATAATTGCTTAATAAATGTATACATGTATCTAACACAATAATATCACATTCCAGTAAAAGCTTAGTATAAAGCCAGGTATATTAAATATAAAACTTCCAACTTTAACTAAAAGGTTATTGTTTGGAATCAGTTACATTAAGTTAACCTAGTAAATTGAGTCACATAATTAAGTTAATTAAATATTGCCATCAGATATTTAAGTAGTAATGCATGCATGTAACATTTGACTGCGTCTATTTATGGAGGTAATTATGTTGCAAAACTTGAGAACTTGTAGAACCTGTTCTGAGTATTTTTGATGTGAGAACTTGTAAAATAAAATGTGTACTTATATTTTCAGTGTGAGAACTTGTACAATAAATAATGTAATTTGCATGTTGAAATTTCAAAGAAATTATTCTCACAACTGTATTTTAAATTTGAAGACATGAACAAAAAAGGGCCAAATGTGTGAACTAATACCAAGATGCATAGAAATATATTTATTTTTTAAAGAAATTGATTTTTGGCACTACAACCTTAAATCTACCTGCTTTGACTTATGCAACACTCATCTCTTGGTAGATTTGTTACAAAACTGATTTGTGCAATTGTAACTGCTTCACTGAGGAATCAGAATTGGGGGTGGGGGCAGTGGGGATGAAATGTAATTTGTGACCAATCAACAGAGCTTATTTTAGTGTGCCAAAAATGTCTGAGGATTAAAAAATCACATTTTGCCCTCTGGACCTGTCTGATCAATTCTGAAGCCTCACCTCAGCTTGGAGCCTCTATCACCTGAAAAGCACTCAATGCTGCTGAGGTTGGCCCCACATGGATAGCCTAAAGATCACCATGGGATTACAGTAAGTGGTACCACACACATAATAGGTTCTATCTGTCAATTCTACAATTTTTAAATAGTGAGCCGTAAAGTTTTGACCCTCAAGAATTTCAAACCAGGTACAAATTTTCAAACAATGTCTCCTGCCTTCTATGCTTTCTTCTTTATACGCTTTCTGTTGTGTTTAGCTTAATGTAAACATTAATCCTGGCTCTGTGCCAGTTCTTTCAGGCATGTTGGGTTTTATTGGGCTCCAAAAGTACCAGTCAAAGTGGGAACAACTATGTGGAGTGATAACAGCCAAGCAGCTGTTGTGCGAGCTCACTTGTAGTTGACAGTAATGCTTTTGAACAGGTCCAGGTGTGTGGCCTGAATTTGTTCTGGCTACATACACCTCCTCTGAAGCCCACTCAACTAACGTGTTTTCCTTCCCAAAGGCCTGACAGCTGGAGTGAGCTGATTTCCTAATCACATTGTAGAGGTGCTTTTTCAATGGCATATGTATCTTTGAACTGTGTGAAATAAAAAACAGGAAATGAAACATATTATCGCATCTATAATTTGTAATCTCTTCTGTTTGCAATGCATAATTCTTTAAGAAGTCAAAACTGTGACTCATGTGATCCACTATTAAGACAAAGGGAGGAATAATAATTAGGGGTCCAAGCACAGAAGGAGCTGGAATCATATTGTTTTCTTCTTTTTCTGCCAATCAAGCTGAAATCAGGTATGCTGCATCTATGTGCTGATTTATAGCTGGAGTTTTGATGATGACCTAATTAATCAAAAAACATAGCTGCCATCAGCCAATCAGATTTCAGCAGGCATTTGACATGGTTAACATTAAGCTATCATCACAAAACTTGAAAGATAGTTTTAGGGAGGGACCTTCTAGTAGCTGATGCAATCTCAATCAAATTGGTCATTGGGAGGTGCTATTCATATTCATAGGGTTTAGAATTACGACTTGCTTCCGGTCCCTGTTTCTCAGGAACCAAAAGTCCAATTGAGATGAAATGTGGTGAGCTGCATCAGTCTACTAATCTGAAAGCGGATTTTTACATGGCCACTTTCAGCCAATGAGTTTTCAACAGGTATTTTAACCAACAAGCATTGAGCTATCATCACAAAACTTATTAAGTATGTTCATGTATGGCCTCTTTGTGGTTCTTTGTATCTTGGCAAGAACTGGACACTGGGGGCACTATTTGCGAAGAGTGCTTGGACCCCACAGGTCACCGCTTACTGCTATATTTCTTCTTCTTCTTCTTCTTCTTCTGATTCTCTGCTAAAATGGCATGCAAAGCAAAGACCATAAATCATGGAAATACCAAATTTTCAAGAAAAGGACAGTATTCACCCCACTACTCAGCCACTCGAAAGAACCCACATAGGCCTGTGGTGGCACAATAGCACAAAGTTTTACAATGTGGTTCATAGCTCAAGAACCGTAAGTCTGGCAAAGAAACTTCTTTTTGCTGCTGATTCCTTGGGTACTCCCAAATAAAAAAGCCTCAAGAACCATTTAGCTCCACACACTCTAATTTATGATAATTAGCATAAATATGCAAAACCTAGTTTTGCAAACTAGTTCTGGGATTTTTGGCCTATCTTCACAAATTTGGTGCCAAACTACTCAGTAGAGTTCCTGTCAGTTAGTTCCATTGAGGTGGAGCCTAATTTATTCAAAAAGATGTAACTCATAACTGCTTGAAAGTCTTATGCAGGACAAGATTGTGAGGTCATAAGCAAAGCTTGGGGCATCTTCATTCATAGGTTTGGAGCTATGGTGAGATACCATAAATTGCACTGAGCTGAAATTTGGTATTCTGCATCTATGTGCTAATCTGAAAGTGGATTTTTGATGATGATCTATTTAATTAAAAAGCATGCCTTCCATCAGCCAGTCAGATTTAAGCATGCATTTGACAAGGATAACATTGAGATATCATCACAAAACTTGAATGGTAGTTTCAGGTAGGGACCCACTACTATCTGATGCAATCTCACTCAAATTGGGCACTGGGGGCGCTATTCATTTTTGTGCACATAAAACCAAGCATATCTCTTGGAAAATAAGGTGTACAGTTAATTTCTCTTTTTTAAAAATCTTTATTGTCTTGCTTAATCCATACAAAATTTTATTTTGGAGCATTTAGCTGAGGACTGATTATATGGAGCCATATAAAATTTGAAAGGCACCTTCAGGCCATTATTATGAGGAGGTCTGAAATATTTGGGGTATGGATGTTGACGGGGAAATACTGGCTTTCAGCAACATTTCATACAATTTCAGACATTTCATACTTATTACATTTTGGGAGCAGTCCTCACAAAACTTGATAAATATGTTCATCTATGGAATCTTTATTGTCCTGAGTAACTTAGAAAGAACTGGCCACTGGGGGTGATGTTTGCTGAGGCTGCTTGGACCCTGATAATTGCCACTTGTGACTATGTTAATATTTTTGTGTTTTCTCTGAAATCCAAGCAATTCAATAATTCAGAAAGCTCACATCTCTTCCTTTTTTCACGCAGGAAAACTATAAAATGGTACTGTAATTTTTAAATTGGGATTACCAAAAACACCCAACATTTGAAAACTGAACTTGTAACAATAAACCAAATATAAGTTTATTAAACCTATTTCTAGACTTTTTTATACTAATTTGAAGCTCTCGTTTTATGGGTTGATAATTTTGCTTCTTTCTAGGAATAAAATTTCTTTAAATTAGCAAAATTATCTGCTAGTTTTAATAATCTTATATAATAGTCTTATACATATTTTATTCTAATCTTAAAATAGGAAATCCTAGATAAATTTAACTGTATTAAGACATTTCCACTTCCACTTGCTTGTCATTTTTGCAGTGATTTAAATGGGTGCCAAACCCATTTCTATACATACAGTACATGTCAGATTATTGTATTTCAGGTAATATGTATTTAAATGAGAACAATTGCAATGACACAGTGGTATAAGACATGAAATAAAGTATTAGCAGTTCTCCTAGCCTAACTTATAAAGTAAAGGTCTAAATGATTATTCTGTTGAATTAATATTTGGGAACATACAATCTAACATTGTTTTCTACATCGGTATTATCTGTATTATTCTCTATAATATCTATGTTTTTTGATTAATATTTTTTAAACATGGATTGCCTTGACATAGTAGGCCACATGTCAAACTCAAGGCCTCTGGGCCATACAGTGACTGCTACCACATTTCAGCCTGCACAAATAAAAAATAATACTGAGCTGGCCCATAGTACCTACTACTCATCATTTTCACACTATCTAGAATTCACACCATAGCATATATGGACCTCCTGCACATGTCATGTACACCGAGCATGGACTCACACAGGGCTGAAACTCTGGTTAAAATCAATGCCTATCTGCTGCATTTGATTAAAATTAAAAATGATTCAGAAATGTTTGGGACATTGGTCTTTAGTGTGATTCAGTGATTGATTCCAAATCCTGAAATGTATCAGCCAGTAAACTACAAATACTATATGCTGAAATAAAAATGAAATAAAAGCTAACATAGTGCAAAGATGATAGAAGGGATACTAAAGATGAGTATGCTCTTAGTGTAAAAACCTAATCAGTGTCTCGTTTATTCAATCGATCCAAATTTTTTTTCCATTTTCCATTTTATTTCTGAAAAAAAAAATCACAGATAGTTTCATATAAAACAAGCATTCATGTTCTGGGAAATATAAAAGTCAAAAAACTAAAAAAAAAAAAGACACATTTTTAAACTTGTTTCATCCAGACATGCATAGGTCACCAGCAGGGGGAGATATGAGGTTTTGAAGAGGAAAGACATGAGGAAAATTGTTAAAATAATAAGAAAAAATAGCATCATTCTAGCCATATAATTATGGCTCAAATCGGTGTAGAGAAATGCTTAGCCATGAACGTCTGCAGGTTTTGCTAAGTGCTTACTGCAACCCAAACTTTTTTTTTTAACAGTTGGGCCACTGATGCCTATTAAACAATTATACTGTGGGCTTGAAAATGTAGTTCATTTATTGACCTGGCCACTGCCATTTCTAGGCCATTTCTTACAGGACATAACAGAAGAACTGTTAAAATGTATGCCTGAATCAGTATATAGGCCAATACATCATATGCAGAGTCTAGCTTGTCCGCTAAAATAGAAAAATGCTATTTTTGTAGATTCATAGCCAAGGCAATAATGGGTATTCCAAAAAAACAAGTAATTTTTCGTCTTCTGTTTTTTAAATAAATAAAAGAATAGGACAAGTCTTTTCGTTATTTAAAGCAAAAACTAACGAGTGCAGACAAGACAAAATTATATCAAATTGAAAATGTTTCTGTAGAACTCTGGTGTATGAGGGTGTGGAGGAAGACACAGAAGACAGGCGGAATTTGAACTGAGCTCTGGGCTAGCCTTTATTCAGTCTGAGCTTTTCTGTGCACATTTGAAGCTCAACCAAAAACAGCACAACAACAGGAAACAGGTCTGTCCCAGACTCACAGCTTTCGCTTTGTCAGATTCAAGTTTACAGCTCTTGGTGTGTGTGTGCATGTATATGTGTGTGTGTGCGAGTCTTGCAAGCTCTGCCTAGCGGTATCACACTCTGTCTCTCTCTCTCACGCGTGCGCAGGTTACAAGAGTTACTGAAAGCACAAAGACACAAATAAGTAAACTGGCAGTAATAAGACACAGGTGAGAATGATCATCTGCCAGTTCGACCTACCTCCTCTCCGTCCACAGCTAATGCTCAATCACACCCCCCCTGCCACATACCTTCACCGCCCAACTCAAGCTGGGGAGCCGTCTCGCCTGCAGGTGACTCCAGCAACCCCTAATGCTAATGCAACAGCGGGCCCCCTTCACTGGATCAGATCTGGTGCTCCCTTTTTAGTCAGGTCACTCAGCGGGCTGGCGCCATCTGAAAAATTAGGTACAAACCCCTGATAATAGCCAGCCAGCCCCAGGAACTGCCTTACCCCCTTTTTTGTCTTGTGTCTTGGCCAGGCTGCAGTCACTGCTGTCTTATCAACTTCCACCCATCCACTTACATACTTTTTTGGGTTTGCTGTGAGTCCTGCCCATCTCAAGGATCTCAGGACAGCTCTCAGATGTTGTAAATATGCATATGCATTATGCGGGTGGAGAATTCTGTCCATGAGATGTTTAAATGTCACTGGGGCTCCAAACAGCCCAAATGGAAGGGTGACAAATTGGTGTAACCCAAATGGAGTGGAAAAGGTTGTTTTTTCACAAGATATTGGAATCAAGGGAATCCACTAATACCCCTTGGTTAAGTCCAGTGTCAAATAAAAGCGAAAAGTTCCTAACCAATCCAGCAGTTCATCAATGAGAGGCATCGAATATGCATCAAATTTAGATACTGTGTTGACTTTGCTCAGGTACACTCAAAAATGGCCCAACCCAGTGGCCTTGGGCACCAAGACCACCAGGCTGCTCCAATCACTGTGGGACTCCTTGATTACTCCCATGTCAGGAGGAACTCAAGACTCCCATGTCAGGAGGAACTATTTTTTTTGTGTTCAGGTAACCTGTATGGGTGGATGCATACAATCCCACCTGGAGGAGTCTCAATGTGGTGCTCTATGTGACCGGGTAGAGGCAAAAACATATCGTAAAATTCCTTTTGCATCCTGTGCTAGCTGGGATGGTGAAAGGTGCTCTCCTCAGGGGACCGGGATGAATTGGGCTGCACTTTTTAGACTTACCTCCCGTCCCAGCTGCTCTCTCTTGGGAACCACCATCACCAGAGCCACAGGAACCACCTCTCTCCACGGTTTCAGGAGATTGAGGTGGTATATTTGGTCCAGAAAGTACTGAATTTAATTTTTGCTTTTAGAAGGTTCCTCCTCCCAGTTTTCCCTAATGATTTCTAAGACCCCACAAGGATTGCGCCCATACAATAATTCAAACGGGAAAAACCCTATGGAGGCTTGCGGGACCTCTCGCACTGCAAACAACAGAGGTTTGAGCTACTTATCCCAATTCTGTGAATCATTGTGAACAAACTTACAAATCATATTTTTAAGCATTTGATTAAAGTGTTCGACCAGCCCATCTGTCTGCGGATGGTAAAAACTGGTGCAAATCAATTTATTCCCTAATAATTCATACAGTTTGCGAAAGGGTGAGTGACATAAAGGTAGTGCCCTGGTCAGTCAGGATCCCAACCCAGGAGATAACATGGAAGAGTGCCTCCGCAACGTTGCATGCTGAGATGTTGCAAAGAGCCACGGCTTCCAGGTATTGTGTTGTGTAGTTCATTAAAGCTAACACAAAGCAATACCCTTGTCCAGTCCATCCTAATAGCCCGACGAGCTCTATGCCAATCCTTTCGAAGGGGACCTCAAGCACCATTGCGCCTGCTACCAATAATTTTGAGGTGGCCGGCGGGTTCACCAGCTGACACCTGCTAACATTGCCGCGAATGCCCTGCCAGTAGAAATGAGACATGGGATTATGATGAGCCGCATGGACCAGGAGTTCCCTATGGCTCTTTGGTACCAACAACTGGGTCGTCTCTTTCTTGGTTTGAGTGTCCTGTGTCACTTGATACAACCTATCCTTAATAACTGAAAAGTATGGGTGGGATAGCCCAACATTAGGCTGGATTTGCTGAAAATCAACGACTCTCATCATGTGACTGCTCCAAGGGGAAATCCCCAAGGGCAATACCCTCAAAGGGTGGAAGGGCAAAGCCTTTCCCACCTCTGTGTCCCCCTGATGTGGAGCTGACATCGACGGCCCCGGCACTGCCTCCCCAGCCAAAGCTGCACACATTCCACACTGTCCCTCACTCCTGCAGGACCCATTTACAAACATTTCTTTTACTAATGACTGAAACCTTGGCCAATTTGTCCCAAGAATTAGTTATGTCCCAAGAACCACCACCTCTACTCTATGCTTTTGCCCCCAAAAGTTAATCATGACTGGCACCAGCAGATACTCATGAACATCCCCATGTACACACCTCGCTGTCACCAATCTTGCATTTCCCAATGCCCCGCACTGAATCAGGATTTGATGGATGGTTGTCTGTTTATACCCTGAGTCCACCAAAGCCTGATGTGTACTCCCTTGTATAGTCAATGACATGCAGTGTGTTTCTGCTTAATTGGGGGAGGCCTGTGGTGTATCAGGGATCTGGATCAGTGTTCTCGCTGATCCGGATAATGCTGATCCTGGAAATGCCCGGATTCCAGGCTCGATGGCCTGTTCTGGGGCAACCCATATTGGAGAGCTGCATTGACCGGAAGCCTTGGCAGTGCTCCTCTGGTGTCTGGCTGACACATTGCAGGACCACTTTCTTGACACGTGGATTCTCCAGCTGCGTCTGTGATGGAAGGTGCTGGGTGGCGAGGGACTTTATGATCCCGACGAGTGGGCAGGCTTCCATGGTAGCATCTGAGTCCCAGGTTTCAGCACCACTGTAGAACCCCGTGTGTGAGGGTGCACAGGAAGACTCGGGAGACAGGCAGAATTTTAGCAGAGCTCCAGGCTCACATTTATTTGCACTGTGCTTTTCAGCACGCCTTCAAAAACTCAATCAAAAAACATACAAACCAACAGAAAAAGGGGCCGTCATTAGTTCATGGCTTTCGCCCCATTCAAGTTCAAGTTCATGTTCTGTGGCCTCTGTGTGTGTGTGTGTGTGTGTGTGTTGCACGCTCCACCAACTGTATCAACCTTACTCTCTGGTTATAGAAATTTTGAAAGCACAAGAAACAAACCTAAGTAGACTGGTGGTAATAAGACACAGATTCAACCTGCTTTCTTTCTGCCCACAGCTGATGCTTGACAAAGCCCCTACTGCCACAGCGGCACAGAATGATTTCTCCAGGTTCTGACAATGGCATTTGAGCCAACCAACTCGTGTCTTTATCCTCTTCTGTTCTCCTTCTATACCTGCTCACTTGGTGAGGTCATATCCTCATGTTGGCTTTCATACCACTGCTATGCTGATGACTCCTCTCTTTTCTCACTCAGAAACTCATATTTCTGCTTGGATCTCAGCATATCTGGTAGACAACTCATCATGTATGACAGCTTATCAGCTGAGATGAAATCCCAGCAAAACTGAGATGCCATAAGTCTCTGGAGATTTGTCCCCATGTCACGGTCTTGTGAGCTCCCTGGACAACTCTCAGATCTCACTATCTGTAACTGCATGCAACCTTGGAGTAACCATGGGTAACCAACTGTGCTTCTTCCCTCATGCCTTTATACAGTCTCTGACATTCAGACTCCTCCTTACATCAGGAGGATCTGGCCATTTCCATTCACAGAGGCCACTCAGGTGCTTGTTATTTCCCTTGTCATTTTGAGACTGGACTATTGCAACTCATTCCTGGCAGTTCTGTCCTTGCATGTTATCTGACCACTGCAATTGATCCAGAAAAATGCTGCTGAATATTTTGTTTTCAACCTCCCAAATTTCTTCCACGTCATCCTACTTCTATGCTCCCTCCACTGGCTTCCCATAGCTGCCAGCATCAGAGTTAAAACACTAATCAGTCACTGATCAAAATACAATTAAAATACATCCAAAATAACTCAAACTGGTTTCTAAAAAGGAAGGTGGTGGTGCATACATGGCCTGAATTTATTTATGGAGGATTTTGAAATTGTGGGTCCATCAGAAGGACAACTATAACCTTGGGGAATTGAAGACAATTTACCAAGAGTTATGGGCCAAATTTGAACCACAATGTTGCATAAACTTAATTGTGTCTTCACACTGCCAACAACAGTTGGCAACTCTTTTGCTACTGTACTAATGTTGTTAATTTGTTGATGCCTGAATACATTTTTCCCTATCAATTTAGTTCCCCTTCAGGAACTCGAGCTGCATCGAAACGCTATGGGAAACGCCTTCAGCGTGACCACGCTCTGAATCACGTGTGTAATCAGTCCAATGATGGGGCGAAACGTCACGGGCGGGGTGACGTAGCGACCAGGAAGCTTAAAAGCACGAGCGGTGGATACAGCTGCAGTTTTCATTCATTCAGCGCGTGCTCTGTGTGTCAGTCCTTTTATACTGTTTGTTTCACTTTCGCTGCGGCATGCCGAAAGCCAGTGCAAAGACTAAACATAGGGGCAAGAGCAGGCAGCGTTTCAGGCTGTGTGTGGCTCCCTGCCCACGCTATATTACGGGTGGGGATACACACGGTCTGTGCGTTGTCTGCTTGGGAGCGGAGCACGCACAGTTGCCCGCATTGCGGGCGTTTGCCGCTGCGTGTGCTCTGCTCCCGGAAGGCTCTTTTTGAGAAGGGAGCCTTCACCAGCGTTCCTCGCGGTGCTGGCCCCGCTTCTGCAGAGGCAGAGCGGCGTCTGCACTCGTGGGGATCGCAGTTGGATTTGGTGGAGGGAATGGAGACGGGCCAGCCCCTATCTTATTCCTCACCCACCAGATCCACTGCCTGCTCTCTGGGATCGGAAGCCTGCACCGCGGTTTCTTCCCCCAGGGAGAGGGCTCGACGCTCCTCCTGTCTTCCTCCGAGGAGGTTGATGTGGAGGGCGTCGATGAGGATTCGCCCCCTCAATCTCCCCAGTATGAGGAGCTCTTGGAGGTGGTTACTCGTGCTGTGGCCCAGCTGAATATCGACTGGCCCGCCGAGAAATGGGCTGAACCGCAGACAAGCAGGCTGGATGAACGCTTTCTGCGGACTAAGCCGCCACCTCCACACCGGAGCCTACCTTTCACCGAGGTGTCTAGGTCGTGGGGGAGGCCTTATTCGGCCCGTATCTTCAGTCCCACCTCCAGCTATTATGCTAATGTGGCGGGGCTGAGTGAGCATGGTTACAGGGTGATGCCCCGGGTTGAACAGACGCTGGCTAGCTATCTGTCCCCTGGCACGGCATCGTCCCTGAAGGCTCCAGCATTGCCCTCCAAGCCGCTGCGGACCACATCAGCACTGGTGAGCAAGGGGTACACAAGCGGAGGTGTTTCAGCGGTTCCTCCCTCGCCGCTCTCTAGCTCGTGGGGCTGCTGGGCGGGAACAGCCCCCTCCATGTACCAGCTCCTCATACTGGGAGGCTCAAAAACACTCTAAACATCAAAAAACGCTCTAAGCCAGGAGAAGACCTCGGCCAGGAAGTCCTGACGCTTGGGGCCCAGGACTTCTGAGGGCAGGCCCCTCTGGGGAAGAGCGGTGTACACCTCATCACACGGTGCCCGTCTCTCCTCAGTGCCCTCAGGAGATCGGTCTGCCAACCCTGCCACCCAGCGGTCTCCGGCGAGCGCTTCTCTCAGTTTCCGCCCGGGAATGTGGCGATACTGGGAGGCTCGCTACCTCTTCTGAGGCTTCCAGAGCAGCTAGTTCGGCCGTCCCCTGCCGGTCCGCCGCTTCAGGGCACCGAGCTAGCCTCTCTCATTACACCAGACGTCAGTCTCAAGAGACTGATTCCCTTAGTAGACTATTTGGCAACGTGGGAATAGAATCAAACTCAGAGAGGCGGGAAGCATTGCCGTGTCACAGCTCCAGGGTCTCTGGTTCAATTCTGAGCTTGGCTTATTGCCTGTGTGGAGTTTCACACATTCTAACTTCTGCCAAATGTGTCTCAATGGGTCCTGCATACTGTAGAGAGAGGCTACCGAATCCGATCCAGTTCTCCACCGCCTCGTTTCTGTGCATCTTTCATGCCCTGCATCCTTTCCCCTTAAAAAAAAAAGCTCTGGTAATGGAACAAGAAGTAAACACTCTCTTGAGGAAGGAGGCCATCGAGGTGGTCCCTCCTCACGACAGAGAGTCCGGGTTCTACAGCCGGTACTTCATAGTTCCAATGAAGGATGGAGGGTTGCGTCCCATTTTAGAATTGCGTCATTTGAACCGCTCAGTCATGCCACTGATGTTCAGGATGCTCACAATCAATCAAGTCGTGTCTCAGATCAGGTCCGAGGACTGGTTTGTCACGATCGATCTAAGAGACGAATATTTCCATATCTCCATCCTTCCCCGACACAGGAAGTTCCTGAGGTTTGCTTTCGGGGGCGAAGCTTACCAATATCAGGTTCTTCCGTTCGGCCTGGCACTCTCACCCCGCACTGTCACGAAGTATGTGGATGCTGCTCTGGCTCCTCTGCGACTCCAGGGCTTCCGCATACTGAATTATATCAACGATTGGTTGATATTAGCTCAATTGGAGCAGGTGGCGGTTCGGCGTCGGGATGTCATTCTTGCCCACATGAAAGAGCTGGGGTTAAGACTAAACGCCAAGAAAAGTGTGCTTTCTCCAGTACGGAGAACTGCTTATCTGTATGTGGTGGGGATTCGACCACGATGCAGGCACGTCTGTCTCCTGCTCGGATCGAGTCGATCCTCACAGCAGTCACGAGAGTGTGAGAAGGCCGGTCACTTACTGTAAAGCAGTTCCTGAGACTGCTGGGTCTGATGGCCAACGTGATACTGTTTGGCCTGCTGTACGTGAGACTCCTACAGTGGTGGCTCAAGACCATCGGTCTGTGGAGCGGCCACCATATCACGTGGCACATCAGCTGCCTGGAGATGCTGGCCGTGTTTCTAGCATCGAAACACTTTCTTCCGGACCAAAGAGATCGCCATGTGTTGGTGCGCACCGACAACACTGCGGTGGTCTCTTACGTCAACCACCAGGGAGGTCTGTGTTCGCGCCCCCTTTACACCAGGTCCTTGTGTGGTTCCAGGGGACACTCCTCCCGTTGAGAGCAGTTTACACCCCTGGACATCTCAATATGGGAGCGGACATCCTGTCGAGGCAGGGGCCGAGGCCCGGGGAATGAGGCTTCACCCCGAGGTGGTGAGGCACATATGGAGAGTGTTTGGCCAGGCTCAGGTGCATCTGTTTGCGACTCAGGAGATGTCGCACTGTCCCCTCTGGTTCTCTCTGATTCATCCAGCTCCTCTCGGACTGGATACCACGGTACAGACTTGGCCAAGGCTTCGTCTGTACGCCCTTCCCCCGATTGCTCTGCTCCCGGGAGTTCTGGGAGAGTGCCCCGGGACGGGGTCCATCTGTGGTTAGTAGCCCTGTTCTGGCCGGGCCGAGTATGGTTCTCGGACCTGATTTCCCTTCTCGACGGCCCTCCATGCGAGATCCCCGTCAGGAGGGACCTCCTCTCACAGGCGGGTTTCCACCCCCGCCCGGAGTTGTGGAAGCTGTGGGTGTGGCCTCTGAGGGGGCACAACTCGTAGCTTCCGGTCTCTCAACCGAGGTTGTTGGGACCATTCTCCAATCCAGAGCTCCCTCAACAAGGAAACTGTACGCCTTGAAGTGGAAACATTTCACTTCTTGGTGCGGAGACTGCCAGCTCGACCCAGTTAACTGCCCTGTTGGTACAGTGCTGGAGTTCCTGCAGGCCCGTCTCTCCACAGGGTTGACCCACTCCACCTTGAAGGTCTACGTGGCGGCCATTGCGGCCTGCCACGCCCCCCCCTCGGTGGTCAGTCTGTGGGCAGACACCCCCTAGTTACACGTTTCCTCCGCGGTGCGCTGAGGCTGAGGCCTCCGGTACGATCTCGTGTCCCTCCGTGGGACCTGGCTGTGGTGCTGGAGGCTCTCTGTAAACCTCATTTCGAGCCTATAGAGGAGATATCTGATCGTCATCTCACTTTGAAGACATCTTTTCTTCTGGCGATTTCCTCTCTCAAGAGAGTTGGGGATCTACAGGCCCTCTCAGTGGGCCTCTCTTATTTAGACTTTGCGCCCGGGCTGGCCAAAGCGTTTCTTTACCCTCGAGCGGGGAATGTTCCTAAAGTTCCCTCCTCTACACCACAGCCTGTCGTACTCCAGGCCTTCTGTCCTCCTCCCTTTCGGGAGCCTGACCAGCAGAGGCTTAACTGTATGTGTCCAGTGCGAGCACTGGATGCATACGTCCACAGAGCTGCCCTGTGGAGAAAGGTGGACCAATTGCTTGTGTGATATGGTCCCCCTAAGAGAGATCTTCCTGCTACTAAGCAGACCCTCAGCCAGTGGATCGTGGATGCCATCTCTCTGGCCTATGAGTCCTCTGATCTCCCCTCGTCTTTGGGAGTCAAGGCTCACTCCACTAGAAGTGTGACAGCCTCCAAGGCCTTTCTGGCAGGTGTCCCTATGCAGGACATCTGCAACGCTGCGGGTTGGTCCGTGCCCCTGACTTTCGTCAGGTTCTATGGCCTCGACATGCGAGCCACTCCTGGCTCTTTTGTTCTCTCGCCCTAGCTGTGCTCTTCCACACTAGGCAGGGATTTGTAAGTCTGGTGGCGTGGGCATACTCGTTCCCATAGCGTTTCGACGCAGCTCGAGTTCCTGAAGGGGAATGTCTCCAGGTTACGTATGTAACCATGGTTTCCCGAGGGAACGAGATGCTGCGTCTCAGTGCCATACTTCCGGCATCCCTGCAAGCGCCCGCTTCATTCTCGAAGCTGCCGCTGTATCCACCGCGTGTGCTTTTAAGCTTCCTGGTCGCTACGTCACCCCGCCCGTGACGTCTCGCCCATCCATTGGACTGATTACACACATGATTCAGAGCGTGGTCACGCTGAAGGCGTTTCCCATAGCGTTTCGACGCAGCGTCTCGTTCCCTCTGGGAACCATGGTTACATACGTAACCTGGAGACGTTTTCTTTAAAACATATTTTTGTTTATGCTTATAAATACATACTTTATTGCTCATATGTGGAAAGTCAAAAGGCATTACCCATGTAAATTTGAAGTAGATACATGCATGCACTGGAAGTATATTAAATAACAAAAAAGTGTCTGAATACTTATTTCCCCTCACTGTAAGTCACCTTTAACATAAAGGTCCATGATAAACATAAATGAACATAGATTTGATCATAGAGACTGAGCAAACAATTAGAAACATTAAGGCAAATTGCTGATAAAGACAATTGATATCTGCAGGGAAGCTGAAAAAAACAAAGAGCAAATACATATAATGGCAGGGAGATGCTGGAGGCCCTGGAGTGGAACGGGCCATGGCTATCCTGGAAATCGGCAGGGGCAATCGTCGTGAATTCCCTCGAGCCCTACCACCCCGTCAGCTGGAAATGTCTCCACCTGGGGAGGGGAGACCTAGCCTGATTCGCTCCACGGCCAGGACGCCCCAGGATGCTTCCATGCCAACCGAGCCGGGCCCTACCAGTCAGCTGAAACGTGTGAGCAAATCTCGGCTTGCAGGCTGAGCCTTACACACCAAAACACCACCCAGCCTGCCCACCATCCCAGTAGAAGTTAATGGACACCCTGTCTCAGCTCTCCTGGACTCTGGCAGCACAGTGATCCTGCCGTGGCCCTCCCTCCTGTCGACACTCAAAACTAAGGGCTCTCTCATGTTCTCCTGTGTGCACGGGGATGTTCAGAAGGTTCCCATGGCCCGTGTCAACCTAAGGCATCAGGGAAAGAATGGCCCTTGCTGGTGGGCCTTGTCCCTGAACTCCCTGTGCCCCTGCCAGGGAGATTGGCCAGGGTTCACCTCTACCGGAGGATTGAAGGCTCCCTGGAGGAAGAAAGCCAGAGCCAAGCAGCCAAGGGCCCGGCTGGCGTGTCTGGCCCAAAGCGAAGGAGACCCCGGGGCGACCTCTACAGGTGACTCCTCCATCCCCACTAACCCAGTGTCGTCTGTGTTTTCACAGGTCGCCCGAGAGGGGAATTTCGGCTGGGAGCAGAAGGAGAACAAGAGACTAAAGAACTGTTGGGGCCAGGTGCAAGTCATCGAGGGGGTCCACCAGAACCCTGACCAATGACTCCCAGTCTCCTACTTCCTGGTGCGCAGGGGTCTCCTGTACTTTCGCACAGAGAGAAGAGGTCAGCCTTACGAGCTGCTCGTTGTGCCCCGCACCAGGATGGGGATGGAGGCAGAAGTTCTGACTTTCTGCCAGCAGTGCCGCCAGTGTCAGCGGACAACCCCCTACAAGCAGAAAGCAGAATAAGGTCAACAAAGTCATTAGATGCTTGCCAGGTTTCTGTGAGCATCAGCATATCACAGTTGTTGTCAGCGATGAAGTCCCGGAGAAACGTTAATTTCCCAGTTAAAGACCGAGTGTTGAGTAGGGCAAACTTACCACATTGCTGCACACTCTTGTTAAGCACAGAGTCATCTCTGGTCTTTTCTAGTGGCCTTAGAGACGATAAACAAATTCCGCGATGTATATACGTAGAGGACGACTTCCATGTGCTTAATCTGTGAGAAAGCAGGTGAAGAGCAGTTAATGTTCAGGAGTCGTTTTGGAGAGCGATGAATATAGCGGGGCCGATGAGCAATTCCAAGAGTTTTACACAGTCCATGTGTAGCGGGATCCAGCCGGGAAAAACAGTTCAAACGATACAACTGCGCCGATGTGTAGCAAAGTTCCATTTGAATGGAAAAGAGCATGGTTAGCAAAAAAAACACAAGAGGCCATCACAGCCAAATGAGATTTATTTAAGAAAAATATTCCATACATGACTCGAAGCACAACACTCACCAGAACGATACACAGGACACACAACACTGACCCACGTTAGCCAGACCAGACAGTGGTACACAGGGCACAGCGCGGTGAGAAGGTGGAAACCCACCCATCGGCAGTGCCCAGAACGAACACACAGAGTGAGATCCGGGCCGAGGGCTCGTGAGCGCCGTGCACCACGTTAGCCAAACCCGTGACAAAAGATAGACAATACCAAGCACGACGAATCAATGAGAAAGTGGAGACTTACTCACCGACACAGTCAAGCGGTACAAGCACACCGTCAGTCTAGGCAGAGGGCTCGCGGGGGTGTGAGGCGTGTGGCGAGTTAACGTCCAAAAAAGGTGAAAACTTTGATTATAAATCCAGTCTGGAGATCGATAAGTGAAAATGGAAATGTTCACAAAAAACAAAAAGTAGATGAACCAAGCGATTTCACAACAAAAACAGACAAAGAGAAAGCGAAGAGAAGCAGCTGCCAATTTGCGCACTGCGTACTCTCAACGGAAACGGAAGTGATTTACAATTACAATGATTACAGTCTGAGCTGGTGGACCAGTTTGCTGACATCTTCTCCTCCACCCCTGGCCTCACGCATCTGGTCCACCACGACATCAAGACCCCACCAGGAGTCGTGGCCAGACAGTGGCCCTACCGCGTCCCAGAAGCCCGCCAGAAGGCGATCGAGGAGGAGGTCAGCCGGATGCTCCGAGACGGAATCATCGAGGAGTCCACTAGTCCCTGGTTCAGCCCCATCATCATGGTACCCAAGCCCGATGGGAGCATCCGGCTGTGTAACGACTTCTGGAAGCTTAACCAGGTCTCCGAGTTTGACGGTTACCCCCTCCCTAGGGTCAACAAGTTAGTGGAGCGACTAGGGAGGGCCCGGTTGATTTCCACCCTGGACCTGACGAAGGGCTTTTGGCAGGTAGCCCTGAGTCCCGACGCCATGCCAAAGACGGCCTTTTCCACCACTGGAGGCCATTGGCAGTACCGGGTCCTCCCCTTTGGGCTGCACGGGGTACCCGCCACCTTCTTTTCACACTGGCTGTCCCCCAGAGAATGGAATTACGATGTTGGCACCAGTGAACTGCTGGCCATCAAGTTGGCCTTCGGAGGAGTGGAGACACTGGTTGGAAGGGGCCCAACAACCATTCACTGTGTGGATTGACCACAAGAATCTCAATTATATATACAGCAGACGAGAGACTAAACCCCTGTTAGGCCAGGTTGGCTCTGTTCTTCAACCTGGAGGTCCTTCCAACTGACTTATTGTCCCTGCTTCTGTGTGTGCCCAGGTTCTGCAAAGGGAGCATGGTTCTCACTTTGGCTGTCATCCAGGCACTATGCAGACCCTGGACTTCATCAAGAGGCGCTTTCGGTGGCCCAGCATGGAAGCAGATACAAAGGGTTTTGTGGCTGCTTATTATTATAATACAACAAAAAAGGATGAGTGGAGGCTATCCCCAGCTTTTCAGGACAGGATACAGGTAGCTCCATTCTGTGTACTCCAAATGTAGTACTCCACCTATCTTTCTCCTACATGCACATGAATACTAACAAACTTTCACAAACTTAGACTGTGCCTATAGATTTTCTTAAATAAACCAGCAACAGCTGTGTCTAAACCCAGCTGAATGCCCCCCCCAAGCTCCATGCCGAGCAGTGAGCAAAACTAAGAGAGACAGGTCTGGCAAGTAGGGAGGATTAAATATGACCTCTTGCTCTATGATCTACCCTCACACTTAAATGTCATGCTCAAGGCCCACCTGTTGAGAAAAACATCTCATCTGTAATTACTGCTCATTTATTACTTACTCATGACTTTCCGTAATGATGAGTTTATTGTTATGAAGGCCATATTTGTCTCCCAAGAACGTTCTTTTTTGTATCCACATTCACATTTCTGTTAACATGGTAAAAAAAAATGTTGGCAATAAATATTTGCACACATTAAAAACAACAACAACAAAAAACTGTAAAGTTTAACTCACAGTTTGTACAGCCAATATCTCAGGACACCTATCTAGCGAGATCCAATCAGAGTTCCAATCAGAGTTCATCTATCATACGAACGATCAAGAGTAAATAGGCCATATGAAATATGTTCTATATAAAATGTCTTTTATAAGACCTTTTAAACACTTCCATTTTTCTATTATCCACCGTGTGTACTGCAGCGGCAGTAGAAGTGACAATAACAGCTTACAGAATATCTTAATAAAAGAAATTTCAAAAACATGTTTCATTCTTTTAAAATATACAATATGTGTGCATGTGTGTGTTTTAGATTTTAGCATATTACAATCAAATTCCATGCTTGTGCTTATAAGAATTTTGCTAATTTTAAGCATTTATTTCTATTGGCAAAATTATTTTACAATTTGAAGCTTGTAATTAGTAGAATAATTACAAACATAAAATATAAAATTTATATAAAATTAATTTTAATTTTAATAATTTTATATTTGGTTTATTGTAACCTTATAATAAGAAATAATAAGATAAGTTAATAAATAATAAGAAAAATTTGACTATATTCAAGAAATTTTCACTGATAAAATATAATATATTGCAGTGTACAGGTAGACCTTCCAAATTTCTTGTTAACAAGATGGAACCTTGTTCCACAAGGGAATTATTTGAATGAGTGTATTGATCAAAGTGTGAAAACTGTCACTGTATTCTTATGAGAAAACAGGAAAGTTAGGACTAAATGTGTGACAGACAAGTGTTATTGTGCCATAAAATACAAGTTTGTCAGGTTTAATATGCAAATACAAGCCATACATGAAAGTGTATGAAGTGTTATTCTCAAGCCTACTCTTGGATTAAAAAGCCGTTTTGAACTGAACTAACTCTAAACTATCTCTATTTTCTGGGTCAGAGATAAAAAGTCAGATTTAGCATAATCTAGATTTAAATGATGTGACAGCCAAGTCAGAGATTAACATTACTCCACAAGTAAACGAGATGCAGTTTAACCAGTTTAACATTGTTTACTGAACACGTGAATTATTTAGACTACTTTAATGAAGACCTGGTGGCATAGTGGAGCAGCAGGTAGCTTTGCCACCTCAGAGGTCAAGGTTTCCTGGATTGATCCTGGGCTTGGGTGACTGTCAATGTGGACTTTCTGTGCATGTTCTTTTCATGTCCACATGGGTTTCCTCTGGGGTCTCCAGTTCCCTTCCACCTCCCAAAAACATGCCTTTGCCAAAAACATGGGATTGGCTAAGATAAATCCCCCCTAGTTGTGAAGTGTGTATGAATGTGTGTGCATGGAATAGGCTCCAGATCCACCATGAGCCTAATTAGGATAAAGCAGTTACAAAAATTGAAAGAGTGAGTAATGAAGACCAACCTGTGTTAGACATGGAGAAGATGGCAGAGACATATGCAGATTAAAATAACTAATGGGATTTATTAAAAAAATAGGGTAAGGCAATCAGTCACAACTTCAGGCAGAAATCAAAGTGAAATAACGAGGCAGAGTTAAAATATCAAAAGAGTTATCCAACTCTTTGGCATTGGCGCAAAGGGAAAGTCCAAAGCATAAAAAAGTGAGAAACCAGATTAAAACGTCATACACTGAACAGTTGATTTGTAAATGTGGTGTAGATGACTGTAAGTAATTTGGTGAATCTAGAGTGGGTTGGCTGGAGGGGTGGGTTGTGGAGGTTGGCAATGGATTGTGGGAAATGGGATTCTCAGAGGATGTGACAACAGGCACCACCAAACAGACAAACTGACAGGAAAGTTACATTATATAGATGAAATGATTTTTTTTATTTTAGAAATATCAAAGACAGATTTTGTGTACTAATATTTTGAAATGTTACTGGGAATCACATTCACATTCACGTTACTCACCCAAGGACCCTCATGGAATGAGACCTTTGTTCTCCCCAGGAACACAAAGTTTACCACCCTTCACACATTCCACAGAACCCAGCTTTAACAGACTACATAAGGCTACTTTACATCTCCTGTAAGGACAATGACTTTTAAGATGATGCACCAGAGTTTGAAAACTTGTTGCCTCTTTTAATGTCATTCTGTATATGTATCATGCTTATAGCCACCAGGTCATTATGATGCTTTTGATCATTTAACAGGTATCATAGTGTTTGTGAGTGTATCAATAACAGCAGGTATGTCATGTTTGGTATGTGTGTGATCGCTATTGAATTTCCTGAGGGTTGGTATAATAGGTTGTGAAGTTGAGTACAATGTATTACATGCATGTTACCAAATTCCTGACCAAAGTTGTAACTTAACCTTGTGCAAAGTTTGCAAAGCACATAACTCAGAGTCCAGAATGTTAATTAGTGTCAGAGGAGGAGAATATAGTTTACACCCTGCCCCAAGGTCCTGCTGATTGGAGCAAACACTTTGGGGTCAGCCCAATTGCAAAGGGTTAAAACCCCCTGACACAAAGGAAACTCTGAGTCTCATCCACCACATCTTTGCAAGAGTCTCATCCAATACATCTTTGAGAGAGTCCAACGCATCTTTGGAGTCTCATACAACACATCAAGAGTCCATCAACATCTTCAGGGAGTCTCTACCAACATTTTCAAGGAGTTCTCTTCAACTAACAGCTCAAGAGAGTCTCCATCCACATCTGAAGGAAGTCTCATCAACCAAGAGCTTTAGAAGTTCATCACGAGGAGATCACGCTTGCTTCGAGACTCCGCATCCAGACTGGTTCTTGCAAAGCCTCCAACTCTTGCCTTCGCACCGCTGTGAACCATTCATCAAAGTTTTGCAACCCGCCTACGAGACTCCGCCGGGTTCACACCTCACTCTGTTTATCTTCCTCATTGGTCTTTCGAGACGCTACATAAGGCCAACCAGACCGCCGACCAATCAACATCGCCGGAAACTCCTTCCAAACAACGACGCAATGAGGGAATCCTGGCAACACAAACGCAAGTACAGTACCTCCAGATTCTCGCTGAACTGGTGCATTTAATACAAGTTTAAAGCCCTTCTAAACGAAGTGAATGTTAAATTAAACTGATAAGTTGATGGTTCGTTCAGGTCATGGTCTGAGAAACTGCTAGAAACTTGGAATTTCATTCACTCTCTTTTCAAAGCCATTTTCAACCCGTTTACGTGTGTGTGTGTGTGTGTGTGTGTGTGTTTGTGTTAGATTAGTTTCTGTGTTTTAGAATAGTAATAAAGTCTTGTCAGATTTTTGAAGGCCAGTGTCTTGTGTCTCTGTGCTTCAAATTTATTGCCTTAAACTGCCGATCTTGTTACTGTGCTCTTAATATAGTGTTTCACTATATTTAGGATATTATTGCCGGTGGCCACGGAGGTAATATCCCATACACAATTAATAAATACACTCATTTCAACTTATCGCTGGACGAATAGTTGATCAGCTATTAAAATAT
>CM040469.1:13252873-13292439 GCA_022758105.1 Pangasianodon gigas
GGAGGAACTCTGTAAAAAATGGCTGTAATTCCTAAACAGTTAATGCAATATTTTTGTTAAACCCCTTGAATTAAAGCTGAAAGTCTACGCTTCAGTCACATCTTGACTGCTTCATTTCAAATCCACTGTGGTGGTGTACAGAGGCAAAATTACCAAAACTGTGTCACTGTCCCAATATTTATGGACCTGACTGTATACTGTATATACTACGATCAGCCATTAAAACCACCTGCCTAATATTGTGTATGTCCCCCTAGTGCCACCAAAACAGCTCTGACCTATCAAAGGATGGACTCCACAAGAAGACCCCACAAATCCTGCCATTCACAAGACCGGTGTATTGATTCTTTTTAAGAATGTACCAAACTGTTGATTTGGCCACTTCTAAAGTTTCTGCTATCTTTCTGATAGGTCTGTTTTGTTTTCTCAGCTTAATGATGGCCTCCTTCATTTGCACTGACAACACTTTGGACTGCAGTTCCCATGAACAGCTACCAAATGCAAATTCAATTCTTGGAATCAACTCCAGACCTTTTATCTCCTTAATTTGTCATGAAATAACAAGAAACAGGCCACACCTGGCCATGAAACTGCTTATCAGTCAATTGTCCAATTACTGTTGAGCCTGTGATAAGACAATGATAAGACAATATGACTGTCGGACTGTGGGGCTGTTCCCCTTCAACAGTACTTAAGTTGAAATATACATTCTGGACTTTTTTGTCAGTAATAAAGATGCCTATACCTTGACAGTGCTAACACAATGCCTTTTTGCATTTGATCAGGTGACTAATCTTGGGCTTATCAGCACCAAAACTGAGCTCAAACATTCTAACTCTCCAAACAAACATTTAAAACTTCCATAACACATTGGATTTGAAACTTTCATTAGTTATTTATGAATCTTATTATGTCATCACCTCAGGTTTTAGAACAAAAACTTTAAGTAAAATATTGCTAATGCTGCCTTTGCCTGGGAGTGCTATCACCTCTGACCTTGATGTGTTCAGTAATAGTGACATAAAAAACACAAGAAATGAGAAATACGGCATCTTTAAAAAAGAGCATAGGCATAAATAGTCAAGCATAATATGAAATAGAATACATGAATGAACATAAACTTCAAATGATCATAGAATCAAATGTAATAATTAGAAGCAAATAATTAAAGGCATACATTTCCTTCAATTCTCCTTCTTATACTCTTTAAGGGAGTATCATGAAGCAAGATTAATCAACCTAAACTAAGCCAGGTTAATGGCCAGTCATACCTACCCTTGCCCATAAAGCTATCTAGACAAAATTCTGGATGGTCAAACCTTAATTCAGTGTACCATATTTAGATAATTTTGCTATGAGTACAAACTCAAGACAAACAAGACATCATCTGTTTATGTAACAGACATACAATAATGATCAGGACAATGATGGAGATAATAAATACACCAATCTCAACAACACTGTCAGAAAGATCCAGTGACTCCTTTTAGCCATCCCAGAGCTTGATCCAGCAAGGTAACCTGTAATGAATAGAAATACAGTCCTTAAGAATGCCAACACTCTATTCTATACTCTATACACATGATCACCTATTAGTGATCATGTTCTACCCCATCTATTCTATGATCTATGAGTTGGTGAAAAAATGCCAAGTACATATGGCATCAGCAGGCAAGAGTTGGTCAGTATTCATACAGCTCGTTGAGATAATGATGATGTGTGTCTTCATGTCGCATGTGATTGCAGTCCCATGATGTGACAGTGCAACCAGCATGCACATGGAACAGGCCCAGAAGGTTGGCATGATCCATACCATGCTAAATGGTTATCAGAAATCAAGTATCCTCAACTTGATGTCTTTCTTGGTCTCATCTCAGGCAATGTTAGATTGTAATCAAAATAACCAAATATAAGATTATTATGCCTATTTTTAGACATTTTTGTACTAATTTCAAGCTTTAAATTTTCTTATTCTATTGGCAGATAATTTTGCTTATTTCTATAAATAAGTTTTTAAAATTAGCAAAATTATCTGCCAATAGAACAATATTATTTCAAGCATGAAATTAGTATATATGTCTAGAAATAGGTTTATTATTTGGATTATTATAATGTTAAAATATATAGGAATAAATAGGAATTTGACTATATTCAAGATATCTTCCCTTGCTAATATGTCATTTTTTGCAGTGCAGGCAACATCAGATCGTCTGATTTTTCAGCTCCAAATGACAAGAAAGAAGAGCGAGAGATGCACAGTGTTTTGTCCACACTGTTTTGTGATTCACCCCAGAGTGTTGCTCTTGTTAATTAGTTGTGTTTGTTGTCTCAGTTTTTATGCTTGTCTCTGTTCACTGTTGGATTTCCAGGGTTTTATCCACTATTTGTCGTCTTTCACTCATAATAGTTAAAGAGATTCAAGAAAAAAAACTTGAAAAATTACCATTTTATGACTTCATTTATCAATCTTTTAGTAAGGGTTTTTTTGAAAATGTTTTTGTGTAAGCCAAACTGAACTAAACAATACCTGCTAGCTTTACAAAAATTTTGGAGTTGCTGATTTTCTTTGTACTCATGTGCATATATTGATGAACACTAATCGCCTCTCATAAGCAGGCGCATGCATGGCATAACTGATTTGCATTTGGTGACACCCACAAAACTCCATAAAAGGCAAAGCTCACAGTGCCAAAATGGTGAGTAAATGGAAAAAAAAAGACTTTCTCAGAGGTAGAAGTGGAAGTTCTTTTGACTCATGTCTATGCCAATAAAATATATATTATTTAACAGCATAACAATCCTTTGAAAAGGCCAAAATCTTTAGCTGAATTACAGAAGAAGTGAATTAGATGTGAATTAAGTGAGATGAAGAAAAAAATGGTTTGACATGAAAACAGAGAAAAATATGTACCCAGGTGATCATGCTCCAGGTTCCCCGCGACCCTGTGTAGGATAAGCGGGACAGAAAATGGACGGATGATGTGTATCTGTACTTGTATTCATTTAATACACATTATATTTGTATTCAGTTACATCACTGGTGAAGGCCACTGTAGGTTTTTTGGAATCATCTTACTAACATGTTACTGTTTAAAATCAGTAAATGGGCCAACTATCTTTTCAAGCTGGTAAGTCATTTTTGCAGCTTCCTTGTTACTTGATAAAATTGATCAACAAATGTTTAAGATTTTGTAATTTCCTTACTGTTGTGTTATTTTCTTAAAAATAACTTGTCTATGATGTAGCTATATTAGTCATAATTCAGAAATGGTTTCCTACCAGCACTTACCAGCTGGGAAAAGATGGTCTACTAGCTGGACCAGCACAGTATGTATTATTTCAGTATCGGGGTCAGGGTTGCAAACTGGAGCCTATCCTAGGAACACTGACCACGAGGCAGGAATCCACCCTGGATGGGAAACCATCCAATCACAGGGACTATCCACACATATATTTGCACAATCTCACCTAGGAGCCTTGTATGGCCTCAATCTGATGGCCAGCTGCTCAACATCAGGCAAGAAAACTGCTGCTTTCGCAGTAACATGCCCTGGGTTACACCATTTGGAGTTAACAAAGTCAGCAAGTCCTCCACCCAACTTCTTACCGCTCTTTCTCCCTGTCCACCCAAACTAGTGAGAAGCTGGCTAGTTCTACTGAACAGTCAGCCATGTCTCCATCAGACATAAGACGCTGCACTCCCGGTACTCGCGCTGTCTGCTAACCAGGGCCGAGAGTTTGTCCACCTTGTTAGTCAGCTAGCTTACATTCCCCATGACAACCGAGGGAAGACAAGGTATATATCTCCACCTCCTCTCCATCTTTTTGTTCTTTACCATCGCCCCGGCTTGAGTTCCTCGCCTCCTTATCCTCCGTAAATTGACTCCACCAGGATTTATTTAGGACATGTTACTGGTCGATTCCAGTACTGAAGGAGCTCCTCACATGAGTAGACTATGGTGCATTGTTGTTTGGTGGTCACAGTGTCCTTTGTCTTGGTTGCAGTGTCCCTGTCTTGTACATTATTAAAAAAATAATAAATAAACCGGTAATCCTCCTGACACAATAAATACGACAAGCTTGTAGCGGTGCTCAAGCAATAAAAAATAGTAATAAAAGCAAAAAAAAGTAAAGAAAAAGTAAAGAGTCAAGTTAGGAAAGGGAGAGAGAGCTGCTGTGCCATGCTGCCACTCGCTGTGGCACTGGACCAGCGTCCAACATATCGACTACAAGAACCACCTGTTTGCTCACTGTTTAATATATTCCAGACCTGCCATTGTTATAAGATAATAAAGTTTATTCGCTTCACTTCTGAGTGGTCACAATGTTTTGGCTTATCTGTGTACACTCCTTTATTTTGCATTCATATTGTATTTTGAATAGTTTTTCAATGTATCTCACCATCTTTAATCTGTTTTATACTGGGCACACAATTACTAGTGTTGCTCTTCTTAGACAACAAATAGCCCATGCAAAAACCAAATTTACATATTGCTTCCTCCACTATTTGTTTCTGACATAATTCATACAATTATTTATAAATCATGGCCACTATTTGCTTGCACAATTTAGCCTATTGCACATGCAAATTAGAGCTTTTATGTGGGATCATTGTAAGGCCTCAAAGTATATTTTTGTTGCATTGTGAAAGCATCTTAGTAATTCAATAATTCAATGCAATTTAATCCAGTCAACTGCCATATAACTGTACATGACACTTAAACAAAAGAATGAAAGAAACACACATACACCACATTGCAACATTTTGCTCTGAAACATTCAGAAAATTTACTATGTGATACTAACAAGAATAAATAATTCACCTTTGTTAATATAAAATTATGATTCACATACTCAGTCTTAAAATTTTTAAATCTTTTTATTAAAACAACACAAAATATGTGAAAGTATGGTTGCAGATATTTCATGAAAACAATCTTTAACTGATCTAAACTTAAAGTGTAGCCTTTGTGTTCTCACTTGTTCATGACCAAGACTTATTATGCAGTGTTAGAGCAATGCATCTCCAGGATGTGGTCCCTTGTTACCTTGACGACTCAGCTAGCAGAGCATTTGAGCGTGGTTGCTGCGGAAACACCTGGATAGCTTCCCGCCTGCCTTGTCCACCAATATACTGCACTTTTGTGCTACTCTGTGCCACCGGCCTTTATAGCACTGACCAGATATTTACAAGAAAACCAGCAACACCCCCAGAACAGAGGGATGAAATTATTTATAAGGAATCATAATAGTTACAAGGGAAATTGATGTATTATCCAATGTGTTATCTCATTTACTGATAATGAGAAAATATTCTTCTTGCATTTTGTTTTTTATGGTACTATGCTTTCATAATGAGTCCTTGGGATTAATTTTCACTCTGAAACATGACCAAGAGGTTGACTACAAAATGTGAAGATTATAAGAGGCTAATTATTTTGACATTTGTCCATGAAAGCCAGGAGTAGATCAAAGAGTAGTCTTTATGTGTGTGTGTGTGTGTGTGTGTGTGTGTGTGTGTGTGTGAATATCTATGTGATGCATATGTGTATTCAGCATTCATGTAGAACACCCTGCCTGGCCACTATTACAACTGAAATGTGGACTAGTTAATAATGTTTTTCTTGTAGTTTTGAAAAATAACTAAAATAACTAAAAATGAACAATAATACTGCTTAATAGAAGAAAAGTAGTAGATATTTATTAATTGTGATGTTAATTGTGATGAGTTAATAAGTGCTGGGAAGAAAGGATATCACTGATGTTGCATCATTAAGAATTAAATATTAAGAAATTTTATGAAATGACAATGCCCCATAACTGACACATTCTTGAAAAAATAGTAGTGTCAGTTTCAACATAAGTGCCTACCTTTTCCTGATAAGAAGGTAATATTAAACTTCCATTATCTGCTGAACACAGATGAGCAAACTTGGGCCAGGCACACTATCAATATTAATAAATAGGTGGAGATGAAAGGATGGTTCCCTTCATCTCATTCATCTGTGTGTGCAGGTTTGAGTTTGTGGATAAGAAATTACTCTGATGTGGAAGCGCAAAGATACCTGCCTTCTAGACCAGATATCCAGCTGGCTTGATAAAGCATTACTTTAATTAACTCTGTCAAAAATGTATGTAGCTATTACTCGTGGAGTAAAAACATTTTTTTCAAGTTTTAAGCCTTTTTTGTAAGGCATTACAGTGCTAGAAATCAAACCTTACATGCTAGCACACCAAGACACGCACCTGAAATAACTAAAACAGAATTCTGCTTTCAGTTATTTGAGGTGTATGTCTTGACGTGCTAGCATGTTAACAGAATCTGCTGGCTTAATTGCTTGCCTGACTGACAGTGACTCTTCAGAGAGATGACCCTGCTGCTCTTTTCATGGCCGGCAGGCACAGGCACACTCTTGCAGGCACACCCCTCGATCTCAGAGCATGGACAGGAATAGATTCTGAATGCCAAGCAATTACCATCAGTGAATGGCACTCTGGGACAGGCAAGCCTTGCCCTGTGCCTGCCTACGCCTAATCACTCACATTTTCCATTTCTCACCCACCTCCACTCTTGATTTTCATTCCCTTTTGAAGTATGCTATTTTGGCTGTCTTTTTTCTTTGGACAAGTGTGATTACTATCTGTGATTTCACATATGATTATTTATATTTCAGTGAAACAATAATAGCTATCCTACCACAATTGCTTGTGTTCACAGCAAATTAGCCCAAATGTCTGATGGCCTTGTATGATAAGGAAAATTTGAAATAATTGCTTACAATGTGCTATATAAGTTGTATGGTTTCAGTTACAATGTTCAAGGTGGAATCCTGAAGCTCATATTTTTTTTGAGACATGAAATTATCATGACATGAAGTTCTCTTAAATTAATGAGATCACTATCATCCTACACCAATATTAGCTGGTAAAGTTTTATCCTGAAACAAAACTAGCTTTCTAACCTCAAAGAAAATACCCAAATAAAATTTAATATTTAACTTTTAAATCTATGTAAATCTAATATTTAGCTATAGCTAACTTTAGACAGTAGCCCTCAACAAAGCTATCTATCTAACACTGGAATATATGTAATGTTCAGATTTGATCCACTACCTGATTAAAATATCTGAAAATTTTCAGAACTGTTTAAATCCATATAGCAGAGGACTCTAGTCTGGATCCATTTTACCTACACCAAATCTACATAACAGTCAGTTATTTCATGCCTTTGTCTGACTTTGGGGAGGGCCTGATGACGGATGTAAGTTAACCTGCAGCCTAGTGTCATTAGTGAACTGGCATGGTGCCATGACAAGATATGAAACAGACACACAGACCAGTGAGACTTTAAGTCTGTGTGCACTTAACAATGTATGTTTGATGTTTTAAAGGATTTTAATTCGCCTAATCTTCTGTTGGGTGATGATTTTTAATAACTTGTATTTGATCATCTTAAACCCTAAATCTTAAAAGATGTTGAATAGCTATCTAAGATAACAAATTTACATAGTATGCTAAAATTACCTACTAGCTATTTATTTATATTTATTCATTGTATTGTATTTTGTATTTTTTTATTCATTTATTGATTGATTGATTGCTAATAAACTTGCCTATATATGGACATTTGGTCTACATGTAGCTGTTATGTAGAACATCTGGCCAAAGTATGACATGGCTGAATGGAATTTGGCGAAATATGAACATACACTGATCAGCCATAACATTAAATCCACCTGCATAGTCGATTTAGGGAAAAGTTTTTAATGGCCATTCACCGATTTTATTTCTGAAAACAGATTATTTATAGTAGCATGTCTACCCATTTCTGAGAAATTGCTATAATATGTTTTTTTTTTATTTTGGCTATATTTTATCAGGGTCCCTGGAGGACTAGTGGTCCTTCTAGGAGACAGCGCTCTCACTGCTGCAGCCGGGGTTCAATCCCTGGCCAGGTGCACTCTCAGTGCTAGGCCCAAGCCTGGATAAAATTCGTGAGGATTGCATCAGGAAGGGCATCCAGCATAAAAACCCCTAACAGGAGCAGCTGAAAGAGGAACAACAACTTGGCTATATTTTATCAGACAACTTTAGCTATTATGACTGAACTGTTAGTTTTCTTGTACTGAGACAGTAATTGTGCAAAGATTTTATAGCTACAAACCCACTCCTGTCACTATAGCTTATTTTAGCCAGGAGGCTAGCAATATGTACCATTGAAGACTGCACTGCAGTGACTAGAGTTTACTGAGGTAAAATATAACAGTCTGTTCTGTCCATTTTTTTTAACTGCAATTCATCCATTACTTTTATTCTAACAATTTTCATTGCTGTTTGGTGCTACTTTGCAAAATTTGTTGAATTTCAAAAGTACTTCTGTCAGATTGACATCATTTATTTATTTGGCTATTGATATAGAGAGCTCATATAGTGTTAGTAGGCTTTCATCTCTCAGCAGAATGAATGAAGTACCAGTGACTCCATGCTACTTTGTTTTATGCTAGTATAAGGTACATTTAATGTTTAAATGTTAATGTGGGAAAATCGGACAGATTTATAAGGTATTTTTAGGAAGCGTATTTTCAGGAAAATGATGCAGTATGAAGTAATTCCAAAAAGATTTGACAGAGTGTAATTTAAAAAAAATTTTAAATGGCATTTTCTTTACACTACTGAAACTATTCACTGCTCATATATTGGAGAACACAGCTGACTGCTGAGAAAGTCAGGATCACAGAGAATGCTGAAGACCAGGTGGGCATATACAAAGAAATAAAAGACTCCTTAGATGGTCTCTGTGGTGATTATTAGTAGGTCGTTGGGGACATGTGTTGCAAATAAATTGTGTGTATGCTGACTAATTTATTATAGTATCTTGAGAAATGCTTATATTATACCAATTTTCTTTTTATTTGTTTTATATATTTGTGCCGCAGTATATTTTCTTCTTATCCCAAACTAGACACAGTAGCACTGAAGCTGCTTAAATTATGTAAATTATTGTTTCCAGGCCTAGTGCAGCAGGTGGCGAAAGTTTTTATCAGGTTCTCCCTGTGTTCATGTGGGTTTCCTCCAGATTCTCTGGTTACATCCCACCTCCCACATCATCTGGTCTTTTTCCAATATTCAACTTCCAATATTCCACTGTAGGCTCAGATTTATTATAGTATCTTGAGAAATGCTTATATTGTACCAATTAATAATAATAACCAATTACCAACAACATTTTTGAATATGGCTTTAAAATCATACTAGGTTAACTTAGCTGTATGGCTAGCATTAGCAATTAGGACTGAAGTGATTGTGACTAAAGTCAGGCTTACACTTAGAATGTAACTTGATTTAGACATGACTGCTGTTGCCAGCAGTTTATTTTATTTGATGGTAAATGGCATGTGAAATGCACAGTGTGAAAGGGTAGGTAATACTTGATAAATGAGATACACTGACCTGTCAGAGGTGACAGCAAATTTGTGTCATATAAGCAGCATCATATTCAGATATACATATCAGAAGCCTAGTGTGCATAATCAGATTGTTTGCTATCATCAGTATGGCGTGGTTGCTCATTAACCATATTCACTTGCTGTAGGCTGCCATCAGTCAGTGACCAGTTTGTTTCACGAGTTTAAATCCAACAGCAAACTAGTTGCTGAGTGAAAAAGCTGAAAAGTGTGCAGTGCAAACTGAGCTCCAACTGTTTGTCAAGATTTTCAGCTTAAGTTGATTAGTGGCATCATTGCTATTTAACTTTTCTGCAATTTGAGGTATCATAAAGTGTGAGTAGCTTTGTGATGTGATGAAGTGAGATGGACGAATGCAGGTTTTGGCTGCTGTTAAAAGTAACCAGGGAAAACAAACCAAATTGTCTAGGAAATACTCACAATAGTAAACAGGCAAATGGTCAGGCAATAGACAAACAAGTAGTTACTAGATAGGGCAAACGAACAATAAACAAAGCTTAGCTCAGGTCAGGTCACCAAGACAAACCGGGCAATAATCCAAAGGCTTGGTAACATCACAATGATTGAGTGAGACCTCATAGTGAGTGTGTGAGATTCTTGGTTATTTAAAGGAATGTGCTTTTAAAGGAAAGGGAACAAGTGACTGTAATCATAAGTCAGGAGGTCTAGAACCGGTATAAATGTTTTCTTGGTCCTGTGACATGGTCTTTGGCTGGGCTGAGTTTGCACTGCATGCTTTAAGGGGAAAAAATGGTGATTCATAATTAATTCAATAAATATTTTTGATTTTATGAAAGGTTATTATAGTGTAGCAGTTTGAAGCTTTCTGTGTTTTGCAGAGGAGGAAAGTGTATGTACTATACAAACCAAAACTAATAGCTGCATATAACAATGCATGACCTAATAGTGGTGTCTGACTTTCATTCAGGTTAGTGACACCAGAAGTGAGGCCAAACCTCATATTAAGTGCAGATTGTAATACCCAAGAATACTCCAGTAAACAGATGAAAAAGTAATTAAATTCAACTCTGACTTCTGTTAGTAATTTAAATTTTAAGTTACATTTTATCACAATGAATATGTTAATATTAATTTAAATAAAAATTAAATTTGATTGTTGGCTGGTGGTTTTAATGTTTAATAATACCATGCTAGATTAGATTAGTTGTAATGTAATGTTATGCAAGTAAATAAAATATGTTAATACTGAGTTGGTGGTGAAAAGTGGTGCCCAACATTTTTCAATGATTTTTAAAGATTTTTTTATGTCTAAATGTTCATGTATTTTTAAACTTGCCTAGAAATTTTGTTTAAAATGTAATAAGTATTAAAATCCAAACTGGTTCCTGGATCAGCAAAACGATCCACAAGTGTGGCTCTGGTGCTCATTTGAACCACAGAAGCACTGAAAAATGAAGGGCCAGTGTTTCTTTGAAATCTCAAATACAGATCAGTTCTGGTTTTGCATCTGGATTTGCACATTTGGACACTAGACAATATCCATCCTACATAACCGGCCCAACTATTATGATACATCCATTCTGAATTGAGGCTAAAAAGTCAGAAGACAATAACTGTAATGATTTAGTATTCAAGCCTATGTTTATTTTCCACTATGTGTTGCTAACCTTACCTATTTCTATGTATGTACACTGTATGATCATCACTGATGATGAAACATTTTTCAGGCATTTCCATTTAATTGAATAATGGAATAATATCAAAGCCTGGCTGTGTCCACTATTAAAACATCAGGTCTAATTTAACAGTACAGAGGTCATGAATATTTGCTGAGGTCCTGAACTGAAGCACATCATTGTTGGACATGAATAAACAAGAAGATTGTTGTATGTAAATAGGAAACTGCTAGGAGTAGTGGCCTTTAGCTGGACAGATAGAGCTGTACATGATGTAAGAGCTTACAGAGAACAAAGAGTGTCCTCCAGTGCCCTTCATTCCTATCCCTTTCATTATCATTATTATTAATGCCTTTCTTGAGGATCTCATTCTCATGTAGCAGACACAACCATGTGCATACAAGGAAAACATGTACAAATGTATGCTTATATTAAAATGCACAGAAAACCATCACATTCTGTTAGTCAAACCTTTCACAGTGGATATAAAAACCCTACACACCCCTGTTAAAATTGCAGATGTTTGTGATGTAAAAAAATTAAACCAAGATCAATCATGTCAGATCTTTTTTACATCTTTATTGTAATATAATGTGATATAACCAACAAAAATTCAAGTGAAAAAAAAAAAATTAGAAAGGATTTAGGAAAAGGAAAATTAAAAATAGTGCTTTGTTTTTTAAAGCACCTTTTGTTTGTAATACAGCACTTAGTCTTTTCGACAAAAGTCTACTATTTTAGCACATCTTGATTTAGACATTTTATTCTACTTTTCCTTGGAAAAATTCCCCAGATCTATCAAATGTCCTGTACACAGCACACTTCAAGTCATTTTACAGGTTTTGATAGGATTAAAATCTTGGCTATGACTGGGCCATTCCAAAATGCTGAGCATCTTTTTCTGTAGCCATTCATACATTCCTGCCACCACCATGCCCTGAGGAAGGGGATCTTTGGATGATAAGCTGTCTTGTTTTTTCACCAACATTATACCCAAGTCGTTCTACCTTGGTCTCATCAGACCATACCACGTTTAGCCACATGTTTTGGAAAAAATAGGTGGGCTTGGATGTTTTTATTTTTATCAGAAAGGACCTCTGTCTAGCCACCCTACTCTCATAATCCAGACATGTGAGATTGTTGTCACATGCAGAGAGTGACCGGTTCTTGCCAGATATGCCTGTAGCTTCTTTAATGTTGCCATAGGTCTCTTGGCAGCCTCTCTAATATGTTTTCACCTCGTCCATTCATCAATTTTGGAGGGATGCCCCATTTTCTCCACTTGTTGATGAAGATCTTCACGCTGCTCCATGATAAATCTAATGTTTTAGAAATTCTTTAGTACCCCTCTCCTAATTGATACCTTTCAGCAATGAAATCCTGTACATGCTTTGTAAGCTCTTTGTGGACCATAGCTTTTATAAAATCCTACAGAAGCAGCAGGTCTTTATTTGGTGTTAATCAGAATAACTTAATTGATGACAGATGTATGATAATTACTTTTGAAGATGAGTTGAATGGTTCATTCTGAGCACAGTCACATGGCCCATTATACAAATGTGTACACACTTGTGCAACCAGGTTATTGTAAGTTTTTTCTTTTTTTTTCTCTAAAATGTTTATATTAATTTTCACTTGAAATTTGTTGGTTGCTATTAAAAGGTCACACTAAAAGGTAGAAAAAGATCTAACATTATCCATCTTGGTTTAATTGTTTTTACATAACAAAAACCTGCAATTTTAACAGGGGTGTGTAGACCTTTTATATACACTGTATCAAATGAAAGAACAGAATTATGGGATTGTGGATAAGTAGTAACATACATGTCATTGAAAGCAGGAGACAGTTAGTGGAATTGTTGCTAGTGCTTTAGAAAATATATAGCTACTGCTTTTCGACAGTCATATGTTCATCACTAGAAAAACATCTGTAGCTGTAGCACAATCCTGTTAATCTCAAGATTCACTATATGACACTATATGCTATGTGGACACCTGACTATCACACATATGCGCCCATTCCAAAATACTGAGGTGGTCCTCCTTTGCTGTTATAACAGCCTCCACTCTTCTGGGAAGGCTTCCCGTTAGATTTTGGAGCATGGCTATGGGAATTTGTGCTCATATAACCACAAGACCATCAGTGAGCTTAGGCACTGATGTCAGGTGAGAAGGCCTGGTGTGCAGCCTGTGTTCCAGTTCATCCCAAAGGTGTTCAGTGGGGTTGAAGTCAAGGCTCAGGCCACTCAAGTTCTTCTACGTCAGCCTTGGCAAACCATGTCTTTATGGATCTTGCTTTGTACACAGGGGCACTGTCATGCTGGAACAAGTTTGGGCCATTTAGTTCTAGTGAAGTCTTAATGCTACAGCATACAAAGACATTCTAGACATTCTGCTTTCCAACTGTGTGGCAACAGTTTGGGGAAGGTCCAAATATGGCTGTGATCGTCAGGTGTCCACAAACTTTTGGCCATATAGTGTAGGTTCATCAAAACTGGAGTGAACACACTTATGTGCTTTCTACACCAGTTAGAAGGGTTGAAATTGAATATTAATGGATATAGTCATTTGCACATGTGGCCAAGATGATTGGAGGAGCTGTTGTTTGTGCCTATCAGAGGGTGCGACTCCTCTTCATATATGCCACTTGACCTCTAGATGTGCACTATAAATGCATCAACGCCATTTATACGTATCATTTTAGCTTGACAGGCTGTTATTTCGGGTGCCTGATAGTCTGTGGTCACACTTTGGTTGCAGGACATTGCCCGAAGTGTATGGTTGCTGCATTTTGTTCATAGTTGTCTTGTACAGCTAGCCACAAGCTATTTAGAGATAAAATTAATCTGTTGCATCTGACCACTGTTTTTCCCACCTTTAGTTTTTGGCTATTATAGAAGTTAATTAACTGTGAGTGAAAGGAGAACTACTATTATTTTGCAATTGTATGGATGTATGGGGAATGTATGGCGGCGCGTACACACGCTGCGGCTTCTCTCTCTCCCGACAGAACGGTGTTTTCGTGTTTTTTATCTTGTAAGTCGCAGTGTTATTGTAAGTATTCGTCACGTCTATCTGTCTTTAAGCGTGCATACAGTCGTGAGTTTCTGCTCGACGTTGGTAGAACCACATTTTTAGAGTTAAACTCTGCGCATGCCAAAGAGCTGCGGGACCTCGGTCTGCTCCGGTGGCCTATTCCATAACTGACCCCCACTCCTGCATCTCGCCCACAGTGGATGCGCCACAAGCGGCGTGAGAGGAAGCAGAAGAGGGGTAAGCGCGGAGGTATCCGGGCTAGGCTAGCAGCTAACCCACACAAGCCAGCGATCCCCACCATCGTACTGGCCAACGTACGCTCTTTGGACAATAAACTGGACTACATCCGTTTACTGCGCTCCACTCAGAGGATTGTAAGAGACTGTTGTGTTTTTGTATTCATGGAAACATGGCTCAGCAACAGCGTCCCGGACTCCGCCATTCAGCTCGACCAGCTAACATGCTATCGTGCAGACAGAGTTCTCGTCGAGGGAGGCAAGTCCCGCGGCGGCGGGCTTTGTGTGTACATCAGTGATGCTTGGTGCCGCGATGCTGTTGTGGTCTGCAGACACTGTTCACCCCTGGCGGAGTTCATGATTATTAAGTGCCGTCCGTTCTATCTACCGAGGGAATATACAGCCATACTGCTCATTGCTGTATACATCCCTCCCAGCTCCAGTAACAACAACAGGAGTGAGGCACTGAATGAACTATACCACCACATCAATGTGCAGCAGACAGCCCACCCTGATGCATTTCTCATCTTGGCTGGGGATTTCAACCATGCAGACCTATAGTGTGTGTTTCCTAAAATATATCAACATATAGACTTTCCAACTCGGAGAAACAACATACTGGACTTTGTTTACACCACCCAGAGAGGAGCTTACAAGGCCCTTCCCCTCCCCCACCTTGGTGCCTCAGACCACATCACTGTCATGCTAATGCCTGCATACAGACCGCTTGTTAAAGTCACCAAACCAGTTCGCAAACAAACACTGGTGTGGCCAGAGGGGTCTTCAGAGGCTCTTCAGGACTGTTTCAGCATCACAGACTGGAATATGTTTAAGCAAGCTGTCACATACAACACCACCACTGACCTCCAGGAGTACACAGAGACTGTCACTGCCTACATTGCCAAGTGTATTGATGATGTAACGGTCACCAAGACCATCACTGTTCGGGCCAATCAGAAGCCGTGGCTGACAGGCGAGGTCTAAAGACTCCTGAAGGCTCGTAACGCTGCCTTCAGAACTGGAGATGAGGGGGGCCTGAGGACAGCTAGGGCCAACCTTTCCCGCGGCATCAGAGAGGCTAAGAGACAGTACTCCAGGAAGATAGTTCATCATTTTAGCGACAGCACAGACACTCAGAGCCTGTGGCGGGGGATACAGACCATTACGGAGTACAAGCCTCCACCACAGACCTGTGACAGCACCATCTCTGTGCTGAACGAGTTGAACGCCTTCTTCGCTCGCTTCAAGGCACAAAACAGCACCACTACACAGAAGACTCCACCTCCTCCTGGCGACCAGGTGATGACACTGTCCCCACACAGTGTGAGGCGATCCCTCAGCAGGATCAACGCACGCAAAGCTCTGGGTCCTGACAACACACCTGGTCGTGTACTGAGAGACTGTGCAGTGGAACTCGGTGATGTCTTCACAGACATATTTAACATCTTGCTTAGTCAGGCTGTTGTTCCCACATGCTTCAAAGCCACCACCATCATTCCAGCCCCGAAGAAGTCGTCCCCTCCTGCTTCAATGACTACCGTCCGGTTGCACTTACTCCTATCCTAATGAAGTGCTTTGAACGACTATTCATGCACCACATCAAGTCTTTCCTCCCCCCCTCCCTTGACCCCTTTCAGTTTGCATATCGGTCCAACCGCTCGACTGATGACGCCATCGCCACTACTCTCCACTCAGCCCTCACACATTTGGACAAAAAAGACTCACACGTTAGAATGCTGTTCATAGATTTCAGTTCAGCATTCACCACAATCATCCCTGAACAGCTCATTCACAAATTGGTCCAGCTGGGACTCAACACCTCGCTGTGAAACTGGCTGTTGGACTTCCTGACTGGGATACCTCAAGCAGTATGGGTCAGCGGCAACACATCCAGCACCATCACACTGAACACAGGGGCCCCTCAAGGATGTGTGCTGAGCCCCCTTCTCTTCACTCTGCTGACCCATGACTGCACACCGTCACACAGCTCCAATCTCTTCATTAAGTTTGCGGATGACACGACTGTGGTGGGTCTCATTAGCAACAGAGATGAGACAGACTACAGGAGCGAGGTGAGCCGCCTGGCCGGGTGGTGCAAAGACACCAATCTCTCTCTGAATGTGGAGAAGACAAAGGAGATTGTTGTCGACTTCAGGAGAGCGCACACTCAGCATGCTCATTTGACTATCAACGGTGCGACTGTGGAAAGAGTGAGCAGCACTAAGTTCCTGGGTGTACACATCACAGAAAACCTCTCCTGGACTGACAACACTGCATCACTGGCCAAGAAATCACAGCAGCATCTCTACTTCCTGTGCAAACTGAAGAGAGCCAGAGGCCCGGCCCCCATCATGTGCACCTTCTACAGAGGCACCATCGAGAGCATTCTGACGAGCTGCATCACTGTGTGGTATGGCGCCTACAACGCGTCCTGCCGAAAGACTCTCCAACGCATAGTGAGAGCAGCTGAGAAGATTGTTGGTGTCTCTCTCCCCTCCCTCCAAGACATTTACAGCTCCCGTCTCACCCACAAAGCCCTCTGCATGGCGGGTGATCCCACCCACCCGACACACAGCTTCTGAAGGACAGGTTCATCCACCAGGCTGTCAGGAAGCTCAACTCTCTCCCGGCTCTGCCTCCCCTCCCCTCTTCTGCCCCATGCACTGACAAACTCTGACCCTCTGGACCCCATTATGGCAATCATGCCTCAGTAGTATTCATTAATCTGAATAGCCATGTGGGACACCCCATGTAACCTGAGATCTCCTACCCATGATGAATTGGAGTGGCTTAGTCCATGGTTGTTTAATTGTGCCCCTACCCATCACACACAGTGCAATGTATTTTAACTATTTATGTTAAAAGTGAAATGTTGGTGTAGAATTTTGTTGCACTACACTGCTATTTGGTGAAAAAAAAGTAGCTAATTACTGGAAAAACTACATTATATTGAAATTATCAAAGCTACTGTCATGCTACTTAAAATGTTATGATAGTAGCCTCACTATTTGTAGATAGCTAATTCCTCAAGGCTGACAAAGAGTGACACTTACCTAGCCACTAAGATAATTTGCAAGGACATTGCAAACTACCAGAGAGCACTGACACAGATGAAGGATTGGATTTTGAAGCTAGGATAAATAAAGTTAAAGAAAGGTGAGTAAAAATGTGTTTCCAAAATGTATAACAGCCTAAGCGGTCTTGATTTATGAGTACTATAAATATATCATGATCAATATCACTGAAAATAGTATGTATGGCAGCGGGGTGTGGTTGAGCATCAGCTGCAAACGTAAAGGAGGCAGGATGAACCGGCAGGTAACACGTAATTATTCTCACCTGTGTCTTTACCACCAGCCCAGTTGTGTGTGTTTCTGTGTGCTTCCAGTGACTGCCATGAGCCAGAGAGAGACAGACAGACACACACACGCACAGAGCATGATCTTAACCTTGAACCATGCAAAACCCATGAGCTTTGGGTTGCATTTCTTTTAGTTTTTTTTTTTTTGGCTTAGTTTTTGAAAGTGCTCTGAAAAGCTGCAGAGAAATAAGTGAGCCACATCAGGTTCCACTCCTGTCAGCCAAGAACAAGAATCTGAGGCTATAATGGGCACAGACTCACCGAAATTGGACAGTTGAAGACTGGAAAAAGACCAGGTACCCAATGTGGTGTTCTGCTGTTTTTTTTTTTTTTCTTCCAATTTCAAAAATTTTTCTGTTTTTTTCAAACTCACTCACATTTTCCCCCCATTCTGATGGTTGTTGGGAACATTACCCGAAGCTGCTGGCCCATATACCTGCATTGCACACTGCTGCCACACTATTGGCTGATTATATAATTGCATGAATGAGTAGCTGTACAAGTGTTCCTAATAAAGTGCTCAATTAGTGTAGCTATTAACTAGGAAGAAGGACGTTTGAGTGGGACATCAGAAGTATAGAAAGATAACATTAATCTAATAGAAAGATACCAAATCCAAATGGCAAAGTTAAAGAAAGAATTAAAGAGAGGGATAAAATATTAAGAGACAGCATAGCAGTGAAGTTCTTAAAATGTCTTTTGAAGTCCTGAACACTACATGGTCTTGCCAAAATACACCAAATGTATCATTTGCAATTCTCAGAGGTCTAAAAGTAGGTCTCTGGGTTCAAACATGATAGCATCATTTGACTGCAGCACTTTTTCCTATCAGGAGCAGAAGCAGAGTTTCAGGTGAGACAAGTGTAGATTATAGACAAACTGCAAGCATATGCTTTCCTTCCATGAAGGAAAATCTATCTTCAGCTACTAAAAATTGTTGTTTAGCACTGTCATATTTTGGCTAATGCTTTGTGTGTCATGAGAAAGAACCTGCACTTTGTTTTGGCTTGTTTCATCATCATCTAACTGAAGGGTGAGCCTGGTTGGTGGCTTGGTCAACTGGTGGGCATGGTTTGGTGGGGACAGCCCAAAGGGGACACTGTGCTACATGGTGATTTGGGCTGCTAGAGTAGTAACACAGTTTCTCCTTTCTATGTTGTTCACATTCTTTGTCACTCAGTTTGGCTTGGCCCACATTCATGGGTACAAGGCTATGAGTCATAGGTTGGGAAAATCCACCCTGCCTTGGGTTTTTGGCAATTGTGCAGGAGATGATCTAAGAGGACAGTGAGATCAATCAATGAGTCCAAAGACAGTGAGTCATCACAGAACGTGAGTTTGGAGATAATGTCTGAGTTTAAACCCCTGTGATATGCAGCCTTGAGTGCAGTCCCATTCCATTCATTCCCTGCAACAAGGTACAGAATTCCAGTGCATATTCAGTGGCACTTCTTTGACCTTGTAACAGAAAGGAGCTGATCTCCAATTTCCTTTCTTTCCAGAGAATGATCAACGACCGCTGGAAAAGTTCTATGAAGCGGTTGTAGGAAGAAATGTGCTCCTGTTCCTGAGACCAGACTGCCGTGGCCCAGGTTAGCACCTTGCTGGTGAGCAGACTGACAAGCTGAGTGACTTTATATTGTTGCGAGATGCACTCCTGGCCAGAAAAGTAGAGGGAGCATTGCAGCATGAAGCCCTTGCACTGAGCTGGCTCTCCAGAATACTTGTCAGGACTGGAATGAGGGAAGGAGCTGAAATAGCAGGAGCCTGTTGTTCCGTGAAAGCTGACAGGAGTATGTTGGTGAGTTGAGTGAGTTTGGTCCAGGTGTGTGTAATCAGTAATCTGGTGACTATAAACATGACAAACATGTGAGTGTGTGTTGGGAATCATAGTCCATGGCAGCCATGTTTGTAGGCTGCAGGGTGTTTTGGGAACTGGAGTTCAGTGCTGAATCTGGCACTTGTCTTGTCTTATCTGACACCACCACAGAAGCATACCACCAGTATGTGGTAAGACAGTGTTTTCAATTACAAAATTGAAAATATTAGGCAAAAAATGTATACTATTTTAAAGCCGGGCAGTTTGATAACTGGACATGTAGATGACATTATAACCCCATCAGATCAGCGATTAGAATGCTTTACTCCCTTTCAACAGACCAAACTAATTTCACTAATTCCCTCACCAAAATCAACTTGTGTACTAGATCCCTTACTTACACATTTCTTCAACAGATACTACCAGAATCAATTGAACCTCTTTAAAAAATAATCAGTTTTACCCCATAGCACTGGCTATGTACTTAAATCTTTTAAACTAATAGTTATCAAACCCCTGATTAAAAAAACCTGAACTCAATCCCTGTCAGCTGTCCAACTATAGACCAATATCAAACCTGCCTTTTATCTCTTTATCTTTTTACACAATAGATCATAACATTCTTCTAGATAGATTAGAAAATGTTGCTGGAGTTAAGAGAACAGCCCTCTCCTGGCTCAGGTTTATTTGACTGATCATTATCAGTTTGTAGATGTAAATGGTGAGATTGCTATACATACGGTAGTAAGGTTTGGTGTTCCACAAGGCTCTGTTCTAGGCCCACTGCTCTTTTCTCTATATACGCTACCTCTGGTACAATTATTTGTAAACATGGTATTAGCTTCCACTGTTATGCTGATGAAACACAGTTATATGTTTCAGCAAAGTCAGATGCAAGAAAGCGGCATAATAAAGTTGAGGAATGTGTAAAGGACATTAAACACTGGATGCTGAGTATCTTCCTCCTATTTAATTCCAACAAGAAATAACTACTTTTACTAAGACCACATGCAACTAGAGGCAAGCTTTCTGATTACTTAATAAATTTAGATGGCTTTTCAGTTGCATCATGTGTAGCAGCAAAAGACCTTGGTGTGATTATTGACTCCAGTCTTTCATTTGAAAATCATGTAGATAATATTACTAGGATAGCCTTCTTTCATCTCAGAAATATTGCTAAGATAAGAAATATGTCACTACTTGATGCAGAAAAAGTAGTTCATGCTATTGTTATCTCTAGGTTGGATTATTGTAATGCCTTGCTCTCTGGATGTTCCAGTAGGTGCATAAACAAGCTCCAGTTAGTTCAGAATGCAGCAGCCAGAGTCCTTACTAGAACCAAAATATACCTTATCCACACTGCATTGGCTCCCAGTAAAATTTTGCATTGATTATAAAATATTAGTTTTGTCTTATAATGCACTGAATTATCTCGTGCCACAGTACCTGAGCACATTTTTGGTCTTTTATGATCCACCACCTCTTCAATCAAAAGGTTCAGGCCCATTGGTACTTGAATAATGAAGGTGTCATCAGGGGGCAGAGCTTTCTCTTACAACCCCCCCCAAGTTATGGAACAACTTTCCAATTAGTGTTCAGGACACAGTCTCAGTTTTTAAGTCTAGGCTGAAAACCTAATTGTTTAGTCAAGCCTTTTTGTAAATTTTTTTCTTAGGTAAAGGTGCACATCTGGAGGGTCCCCCCCAGCATTCTCACATGTTCACTCAGGCTTTTTGACGGTGGAGTGACTGGCCGCTTTAGGTCCTAGGGTGTGCTCATGTCTGTGTTACCTTCTGGCTCTCCCTCTTAGTTATGCTGTCATAGCTTGTCTTGCCGGAGTCCCTGCTTGCACTCTGTGCACAATGTACATCTTCTTAAACCACTACAATACAAGAGGGGACACTTCTGTAAGTCACTCTGGGTAAGGGCATCTACCAACTGCCATAAATGAAATGTAATGTAAATGTGGTACCACAGGAGCATATTTACCACTGATTCTGCCAGTGTTGCACAGAATTCAGCAATTATACCACAGAGTCCCTCTTGTGGCCCCAAAATGGCTTCCAGTGCTTTTGCTAGTGGTTGGAACACCCTGACGGGTTCCTACCTGAGCAATTTTGCTATCTCAAATGGACAGTGAGGTTTGGCAACACTAGCAAGATTCCTTAGCACATGAACATTGTATGACCCTCAGTGGAAGCTGTTACATGAATGGTGTGCATCTCAGCAATCCGGTGTACTGCTCTGTTTCCAAAATACTAACTTTCTTTCAGGTAGATAGACAGAAGCAAGTCCCTATTTACAGTAAAGTCATCTCTCTGGGAGCTCATAAGTGGGATCTCCCCCTTATGCTAAAGTCACTTAAGGCACCTCCCTATGTGCCCATGCAAGATGCTGAAATGGATGACTCTAAAAAGTGTTTTTGTTAGTTGAAAAAGAGTTAGTGAGCTGCGTTCTCTGCCGATAAGCTCAACTTACATGCGTGGTAGCTTGATAACTCTGAATGACCCAGGTTTCCTGCCCACAGTCATATAACCAAATTTTGTAAATCTGTTGACTGCCCATGCATTGTTCCACTAAGGTGAACCTGCAGAGTGTTCCATTAATTATTGATCAAGTACCACTAAATTAAGAATCAGTGTGCAATCAGAGATATGCCCCCCTCCACTTTCACTTACTGTGATTTGTGAGTTAAAACATCTCCAGTAACAGTTTGGAGAAGACTGAGCAGAAATTGAAAGTTCTCTTCTGCTTTAATCATGACTATTGTGAAGGAGCTTTGGATATCAGGAAAACTAAGTGCTTAATTAGAAACTGATGAATCAGAAATGACAGAGTGGTTATAGCTCTAAAAGGCACTATGAAGTCTCTGTGGACATTTTCTCTCCATTACATTTATTCTAGTCTGGTAATTGATACATGGAATCCCCTAAGGCATTTCATTGTGTCACAGTACTAAGATCTTAAAAATGTTCCTCTTTAAGCCTTTCTCTCATTTGGATGTTTGTTAGAGATTACCTGTCTGCTGTTTCAGAATGTCACGTAGACATACAGTCACCCCCCATTTGTTGTTTTTTTGCATTTGTTGTTAAAAAGGACGACCCACCATGAAGACCAGAGAGCTATCTATGGGAGAAAAGCAAGCCATTTTGAAGCTGAGAAAAGAGGGAAAATCAATCAGAGCTATTGCAAAAGTATTGGGCATAGCCAATACAACAATTTGGAATGTCCTGAAAAAGAAAGAAACCACTGATGTACTAATAAACAGACATCGAACAGGTCGGCCAAGGAAAACAACAGCAGTTGATGACAGAACCATGAAGAAAAAGCTGTGAAGAAAAATCCAAAAACAACAGTCAGTGGCATCAGCAACAATGTCCCCAGGGGAGGGGTGAAGGTATCATAATCCCCTGTTTGAAAAAGACTTTGAGAGCAGAAATATAGAAGCCATGCCACAAGCTGCAAACCACTCAGATGCAAGCAGTAAGAATCGGAAGACCAGATTTGAATTTGCAAAGAATTACAGAGATAAGCCATAAAAGTACTAACTCATGATGGTAGCAGCAGAATGAATTCAGAAGTCTACAGAAACATTCTGTCTGCCAATTTACAGAGAAATCTAATTGGGAGGTACTTCATCATGCAGCAAGACAATGACCCAAAACACACTGCCAACACAACAAAGGACTTCATCAGGGAAAAATTTTTTAGACTGGCCGAGTCAATCACCAGACCTTAACCCAATTGAGCATGCATTTCACCTCCTGAAGAGGAGACTGAAAGAAGACACACCCAAGAAAAACTGAAAGAAGCTGCAGTACAAGCCTGGAAAAGTATCACAAAAGAAGAATGCAACAGTTTGGTGAAGTCATTGGGTCGCTGACTTGATGCAGTTATTGCAAGCAAGGGATATGCAACCAAATGTTAAGCATTATTTACTTTAATTTACTTTAAGGCTATCTATTCCTATAATTTTGCTTGCCTCACCAAAGATGCCATAAGTTATTTAACACATCTAAATGTAGATATCAGGAAATGAAAGCTGAAATTCTGATCTGTCGTCTTGTATTCATCTTTTGGTCTCAAACCCAAATGTCTTCAGTGTATAGCAAAAAGAATTGGCCTTGATGTTCCAATACTTTCAGAGGGGACTGTATATAGTGGCTTTGCAGGGAGTATTACTATATAATGAGATTTCTTGGTAGGACTTGCAAATCTGATTATCTAGTGAATAAGACAATCAACCCATTCAGTGAAACTACTGAGTGATTGATTTAAACTTTGAAGGGAGGTGAAGTCCAGAGTCATGGTTTCCTTGGATGTATTCTAGAACAATATCTGCTCAAACAGTTAAAAATAACTTTGACTCCATTCACCACTGAACTGGCAAACTAATTATATGTGAGAATTTGTGGCTTATTTTGTAGAGGCATGGTGAGAACATGCTTTGCACCTATCAGCAAAATTGGTCAAGAACAAATTCAATATATTCGAAAACCAAATATATAATTTATCATGACAATGGGAGAAACAATACTGGATTACAGTATTCCAGCAGTTAGATTAGGCTACCAGATAGCAATGACAACAATATCTAACAACCTTCAAGGACCAGCAAGGAGACGGATGCCCTTATGCAGAATGCATTTTTATTATATTTATTCTTCACTTCCACAAAGAACATTAGTTAAAAAGTAAACAAGTACAAATGTATTAATTATTATTAAATAATAAAAAAAACAATGGATATCAATTCAATTCTTATGTGAGTGCTGATATGTCTTTGTATTTTCATTAAACATGCTCATATGAGAAGTCAGCTAATTAAGGAGTAAATTTATGTTAATTCAGTAGGTAATGAGACAGTGTTATTTATATGCAGATCTTTTATCCCCAATGCCAGGCATTACGGCAAAATCATTCTTAATTGACAGAATTCAATTACTTTTAAAATGATGCCTCTGATTGTTATATAAGTCAACAATAAGTTGTTATATAGAACTCAACAATGAGTATTTTTTGGCTCACATAGTCAAGGAAAATCTTTTCTAGACTAAGGTAACCTCCTTGTATTGTGGATACAATCTTCACTACAGGTGCTGTGGAAGAGACAATCCTACAGGGATGCATGCCTGTTCCAATCAGGGAGTATTAGCATCACAGACCTTGTAAAAAGGCCCATCCTTTACAGACTTCTGGACATAACCGGATACTTGGATAAAAAGAATGCACACTGAAGGCATATCAGTGGTATGGAATGTTCTGTATTTAGAATAGTCTTCAGTCTGACATGGCGGAGAGGTTTGCATCATTTGCTGTACAAAATTTATTGGGTTTAAAATTAGTTTATTCTAGGGCTCATATTGTCTGGCTCTTGGGTATAAACTTCATTATCTTGTAGGACAGCATTTCCATTTTTGTAGTAGTGGCCATTTCAAAGGGAGCAATAAATTACATGTGTGTAACAAAGGGTGAACGCAGGATAAGAGGAAGAATCATTAGCCACTGGTTTTATGATGTATTATGGTGTTAGATATCAAATTTCTCTAAACGTCTACTACTACTAATACTACTACCCACACTGAAAAAATTAATTTAACCTTTAGTAAATTACAATTATATTTTTAAATTTAACTTGTCTATTCAATTTAAATATGTTGAATTAAATATTATTAAGCAATTTTAAAATAAGCATAGTAATGAATTAAAGTCAGTAATAATTTAATTAAGTCTGTGCCACTTAAGGACCCAACTGTGCCATACTAATTGTGTGAACTTGATTTGCATGTTTTGAACAAATTTGAACTGTGTGTGTACACAAGTTGGCTAAGTAATAATTTTGGTAAAGACTCATGTAAATGCATGATCCCAATGGAGTTCTATTTTTGGTTTGAAAGGTATAAGGCGTTACTGCTATTTAGCAGTAATAAGGATAAGTCATTTGCAAAATCAGATGTTTCCAAACAGGAACACAAAACAAGGGAGGGAGCTGGCATGTAGAGCTGCTTTCTACATGTCACTAGCATCACACCTGATTCTTGTTTCTAGCCCTCACCTATTCTCAATCAGTGCAAGTATGAATAGAGTCTGAAATAGCATGTCAGTGTTGGAACTTTACCCCTCTACACTGGGTTTTTCTTCCAAGTTCTGCCCACAATGGACCAAAGTGTTTGCCCACATCGGGCCCTCACTGGCTCAAAAATAAGCAACCCCAATATATTGGGGATTTGCACATTGGGGCCCCAATGCTGTGGTGCCAATGTTGCTCCAAATCTTCAATAGCCAAATAACTAACATGATGTGGGCAAAATTGAAAAGACTATTGTTCCAGTAAGACTGTATTTGGCTGTCCATTTGACTGACATTCTGCATTTTGCCATGTCATCACAAATGATGCTCATAAAGAATTTGGAGATAATGAACAGAATTTAATTTATGAAGTAAATACATTTCTCACAAATTAAGTAACAAACAGATCAAAAAGAACTGTAACAGATGAATCAGATTTATTTTCATAAATAGAACAAAGTATTAGTATCTCATACATATGATTAACAAATATTCAAATAAACTAAATAAGTAAAAACAGCTGATAGTAATTAAAACAGCAATATTTTGTATTGAAATGGACTAACCTAATATATAAATAGATAAATTATTTACACATATAGAACATAAACTAGGATCACATAAATATTTGAAAAATAACCAACCAATATTTAACCATACACAAGTATATAATTGCAGTTACACGGATTGATAAACATACATCTGTTATAAAAAATAAAAAAAAATAAATAAATAGAAGTTGTTCATTAATCCCTCTTAAGAAACTGCATGATGGGCTCCCTCAATCTGTTAACAAATCCAAGCAAGTGCAGATAAGCTTTATTAAATAAACTAACAAACACAAGCAAAGAAAGAAACAAAAACTAGAAAAACTATAACAAATGAGCAAGGGCAAAGCAAGCTCAACATAAATGCAAGCTACTCACAGTACAAAAACAACAAAGCAGTAATTCTCAGCAACTAAGGAGAGCAAACACAGAACTTACAGGTAACTAATCAGGGGAACACAAAACAGGTGTGCACAAACACAGGAAATGATTACAGACAACAGAAGAAGCCCTCTGGTGGTCTGGGAGGGAATTGTCCATGATGAATGTGACATAGTACCCAACTTTAGGCACAGCTCCTGAAGCACCCAAAACTTAGGAGGGCCTGGACCCCTGGGCAGAGCCAACGAGATCCCCGATCTTGGATATTGTCCCCTCCCCTGACCATATTCTCAGGGACAGCAGTGCAGTGATTTCATTCTGCTTGCCAGCCAGTTTTTCAAGCTGCTGCTGGTGCTGACTGAAGAGAAGGACCAGCACTGCCAATTCCAGCCCTAGCACCCCCAAGTCTTATGTATCCATATTAGGGCTGAGCATTCTGTAACAAAATCAAGGGAATGGATGCAACTGCAGATAAGCTTTATTAAATAAACAACTAACAAACAAACACAGGCAAGAAAAGAACCAAAAACTAGAAAAACTATGACAAAGGCAAGCACAACATAAATGCACGCTACTCACAATACACACACAACAACATTAATACGCAGCAGTAATAACAGTAATACTCAGCAACTAAGGAGGCTAAACACAGAACTTATACAGGGAAATTAATCAGGGGAACACAAAACATTTGCAATCACAGAAAGTGATTACAGACAACAGAAGAAGACATTCAAAAACTGTGAGTGAGTGTGCCCTCTGTCGGTCTGGGGGGAATTGTCCATGATGAATGTGACACGCCTGAATGGTCTTCTGCATTGCGGAGGTATAGCTGATATTCTCACTACCTCTAAAAATTATAACATATTGTGAGAATGCAGTCAAACAATAATTACATCTAAAGTTAATTAATAATTTAATAAGTACAGCAAGTATAGAATAAAACAACTGAGTGTGCAGTTATAGGATAATAATTAATGAAGGTGTGGTATGATATGGAGGGCCCTTAACCACTCCAAAGTTGATTATTTTCCAGTAACCACACATCTCAAAGTTTTTTTTCTTTTTACCACAGTTATTTATTTTTTAAAGAACAAAATGTCATGACAGCTCTTACATTAAAAAGGGTGGATTAATATCTGCCTGTATTTTGCCTTGCAGCTGACACTACATCATAACTGCATGGTTATAGAAAATTTATCAATAATCACATTTAGTAATCTAGTGGTGCTATGGTATAAATACACGTGTGTTTGTGTATGTTTATGTATATATATATATATATATATATATATATATATATATATATTTATATATTTATGCACACACACACCAATCAGCCATAACATTAAAACCACTGACAGATGAAGTGAATAACATTGATTATCTCGTTACAGTGGCACCTGTCAAGGAGTGGGATATATTAGGCAGAAAGTGAACAGTCAGTTCTCAAAGTTAATGTGTTGGAAGCAGGAAAAATGGGCAAGAGTATGGATCTGAGTGACTTTGACAAAGGCCAGATTGTGATGACTAGACGACTGGGTCAGAGCATCTCCAAAACAGCAGGTCTTGTGGGGTGTTCCCGGAATGCAGTGGTTAGTACCTACCAAAAGTGGTCCAAGAAAGGACAACTGGTGAACTGGCAACAGGATCATGGGCAGCCAAGGCTTACTGATGTACATGGGGAGTGAAGGCTAGCCCGTCTGGTCTCATCCCACAGAAGAGCTACTGTAGCACAAATTGCTGAAAAAATTAATGCTGGCTATGATAGAAAGATGTCAGAACACACAGTACATCACAGCTTGCTGCGTAGGGGGCTGTGTAGCCACAGACCAGTCAGAATGCCCATGCTGACCTCTGTCCACCGCCAAAAGTGCCTAAAATGGGCACGAGAGCATCAGAACTGGACCATGGAGCAACGGAAGAAGGTGGCCTGATCTGATGAGTCATGTTTTCTTTTACATTATATGGATGGCCAGGTGCATGTGCATCACTTACCTGGGGAAGAGATGGCACCAGGATGCACTATGGGAAGAAGGCAAGCTGGAGGAGGCAGTGTGATGCTCTGGGCAATGTTCTGCTAGGAAATCTTGGGTCCTGGCATTCATGTGGATGTTAATTTGACATGTACCACCTACCTAAACATTGTTGCAGACCAAGTACACATCTTCATGGCAACAGTATTCCCTAATGGCAGTGGCCTCTTTCAGCAGGATAAAGGATTTGCCACACTGCAAAAATTGTTCAGGAATGATTTAAGGAACATGACAAAGTGTTCAAGGTGTTGACTTGGCCTCCAAATTCCCCAGATCTCAATCCGATCGAGCATCTGTGGGATGTGCTGGACAAATAAGTCCGATCCATGGAGGCCCCACCTTGCAACTTACAGGACTATATACACACACGCACACACACACATATATACATTGCATTATAGTATATATATATATATATATATATATATATATATATATATATATATACTATAATGCCTAAACAGAAACATATAATGTATAAGCTTTATACATTAATATGAGGCAGTCTGCAAAAGGCAGATGTTGCTCCAGCTGAGTTCAGGAAAACAAGCAAAAAGATCAAAATTGGGTTGAGAACAAAATTGAGTTACTCTGCCAATAATATACTCTATACACTACATATATACTATGTAGCCAAAAGTTTGTTGATGCCTGACCATCACACTCATATATGGGCATTCTCAACTGTTGCCATAAAGTTGGAAGCACACAATTGTATAGTATTGTATGCTGTAGCATCACAAATTTCCTTCACTGGAACTAAGGGGCCCAAACCTGTTCCAGCATGACAAAGCCCCTGTGCACAAAGCACAGTCCATGAAGATGTGGTTTGCCGAGGTTGGAGTGAAAGAACTCAAGTCAACATCAACATTTCCGATTGTAGATTTATAATACTTTAAAATTTGTCAGCAATATTGTTTTTCCAGTACATTAAATATATAAAGTCAGGTCCATACATAGTTGGACAGTGACACAATTTTCGTCATTTTGCCTCTGTACACCACCACAAGGGATTTGAAATGAAGCAATCATGTTGTGATTGAAGTGTAGACTTTCAGCTTTAATTCAAGGGGTTTAACAAAAATATTGCATTAACCGTTTAGGAATTACAGCCATTTTTTACAGAGACCTTCCATTTTCACAGGCTCAAAAGTAATTGGAAAATTGACTGATAAGTAGTTCATGGCCAGATGTGGCCTGTTTCCTCATTATTTCATGACAAATTAAGGAGATAAAAGGTCTGGAGATGATTCTAAGCATTGAATTTGCATCTTGTAGCTGTTCATGAGAACTCTCAATATGTGGTCCAAAGAGGTGTTGATGCAAGTGAAGGAGGCCATCGTTAGGCTGAAAAAAAAAACAGACCCATCAGAGAGATAGCAGAAACTTGGCCAAATCAACAATTTGGTACATTCTTAAAAAGAAAGAATGCACTGGTGTGCTCAGCAACATCAAAAGGCCTGGAAGGCCATGGAAGACAACTAAAGTAGATGACCGCAGGATTCTTTCCTTCATGAAGAAAAACCACTTCACAACATCTAGCCAAGTCAAGAGCACTCTGGAGGAGGTAGGCATATCATGTCAAAGTCTACAATCAAGAGACACCTTCATGAATGTAAATACAGATGGTTTACCAACCCACTGGTAACACTCAAGAAAAGAAAGTCCAGATTAGTCTTTGCTAAAAAGACCTCTAAAAAAAGCCTGACCATTTCTGATGCAAGATTAACTGGTACCAGAATAATGGGAAAAGTATGGAGAAGGAAAGGAAGGGCTCATGATCCAAAGCATACCACTTCATCTGTCAAGCATGTGGAATCAGTGTTATAACATGGGCATGAGCTCCCAATGGAACTGGGTCACTGGTGTTTATTGATGATGTGACTGCTGATCGAAGTAGCAGGATGAATTCTGAAGTATATAGAGCTATACTTTCTGCTCAGATTCAGTCAAATGCTGCAGAACTGATAGGACAGTGCTTCACAGTACAGATGGATAATGAATCAAAACATACCATGAAAGCAACCCAAGAGCTTCTTAAGGCAAAGAAATGGAATGTTCTTAAATGGCAGAGTCAGTCACCTGACCTCAACCCAATTGAGCATGCTTTTCATTTACTGAAGACAAAAGTGAAGGCAGAAAGACCCACAAATAAGCAGCAAATGAAGGCAGTTGCAGTCAAGGCCTGACAAAGCATCTCAAGGGAAGAAACTCAGGATTTGGTGATGTCCATGGGTTCCAGATATCAGGCAGTCATTGACTGCAAAGGATTTGCATCCAAGTATTAAAAATAATCCTTATATTTATAATTATGTTTGTCCAATTACTTTTGAGCCTGTGAAAATGGACAGACTATGTAAAAAATGTCCGTAATTCCTAAATGGTTAATGCAATATTTTTGTTAAACCCCTTGAATTAAAGCTGAAAGTCTACACTTCATCTTGATTGCTTCATTTCACTTCATCCATTGTAGTGGTGTACAGAGACAAAAATATGAAAATTGTATCACTGTCCAAATACTTATGGACCTGACTGTATATTTTTTTAATATGTAAATGTAAATGTATAAATGTAGAGCTAGTCCTTCAATGGAAATAGAATTAAATCTTTAAATGTGACTAGACTAGACTAAAATGCTATAACTTTACTTTTGGTTGAGATATGTGCAAAAGAGAAACATATTTCAGTTCAGCAATTCTTGTAGATTTCAGAACTATATAAACTATAAAGTAGAAGGGTCACCATACATATTATATAGGCACTTATAATTATAAGCAGGTTACTAAGTGAAATGCCATAGCAGCCACAGACACTTGGAAAGTTCTTGACACCAGACATATTTTCTTTGCTTAACTGAGTATCATTTGCCACTGTCTGCTTCATTTCTTAATTTTAAAATGACTTTTTTTTTTTTGCCATTGCTGCCTGTATTTATAAGCATTTTTATCTTCATCTGGCATAGCTTACATTATGTGCTTATTAGTACGTACATCACAAACAGAAAAAAGAACAGAGAAAACCCAAATGTCAAGCAAGTGCACTTAATGAGTTGATAAGGGGTGCCCACAGAAACCACACTTGGGACCAATGTGGGTAAAATAGGTTATTGGCCCAATGTGGGCTAACCCACTGTAGTCCCATATGTGATTTGTGTGGGCATGCCAAAGTGAGGGCTGCCCACAGAAAACACACACTGGGCCAATATGGGGAAAATAGGTACTGGATCAAAGTGGACTAATTCACAGTGGTCCCACATGAGATTGATGTGGGCATGCCAAAGCTGAAGAAACCCACATTGGGCCACTGTGGGGGGAAAAGGTATTGGCCCCGTGTGGGCTAACCAACAGTGGTCACACATGGGATTTGTGTGGGCAGGTCAGGGTGGCCTACCCACAGAAAAACCATATTGGGGCATTTTGGGATTTGCTGGGAAGTTAATATAACTACAGTTACATTTACATTTATGGCATTTTGCAGACACCCTTTTCCAGAGCGACTTACAGAAGTGATTGGAAGTCTCTATGAATAAATGCATTCTAATACAGCTTCACTAGGTCATGGACTGAACTAAAAAACAATGAGTAAATGTTACCTTTTTTTCAGTGCAGTATAAACCTACTTTGATATATGGTAATTGTATGCTAGACATGAGAATGCTTTGAACCTGCATAATGTCGCCCGATCTTGAAATGGATGTATATGACTTTTGTATCTTATTTCTGAAACAATAAGATCTTTTTGCCATGGTTCCTGCTACTAAATCCCTCATTAACTCATCATACATCATGACTCTAAAACGATATGAAATCTCCATCTGTTTAAAACTGCTTATTTAAATCTTACCTGACCAATTTGATGAGTCTCAACAAGCTGATACATTTTCTCTGTTTGGCTTTTCTTCGAATAAAAAATCGTGGTACTAATCCTTCCTTGCTTTAGTACTTTTAAATGCATCCTGTATATAACATACATAACACGTCAGGTAAGGTGTAAAATCGAGTATTCCTTAATCAAAAAGAGCTGTTTTTCTTACAAAAAAGAAAGAAAAAAAAGAAAAAAAGAAAAGAAAAAAAAAAGCATCTTTAAGACAGAAAAAAAAAAGAAAAAAAAAACCCGCCACACCAGTGGTAGTGACGTAACGCAATCGCACTTCATTCTTCCAGTTGCTGGGAAGCGAACAATCCGCGCTGCTTGGCTGGAGTGCGCACCAAGGAAGTCTCCCCTAAACGGTAAGAAATGCAGATTTTTTTTGTTTTGTTTTTTTAATTAAACACGCACTCAGTAATGTACGTTGCCTTTGTGGATTTTTTTTTTTTTTTACTTTGCTTTGATCAGCTATTTTAGAAAAAACAAATTAGCCTCCAGTCAGTGTATCTAAATATAGCATATTTGTTGTTTTTGAAATATATATATATATATATATATATATATATATATATATATATATATATATTTGTGTGTGTGTTCAGACATATATTATGAGGTTAATTTTCCCGTTTCAGGTCTCGTGATGCCAGAAGCAACAGATAACCGACCCCAGCCACCTCACATTGGAGAAAGAACTGCGTGACTGTTTATGAAATAGAGCAGTAAACCTGGAGACACGATTTTTACAATATGGAGAATATTTCAAACCCCGTCAAGACAAACTCACAATGCAACTTCAGCATGTACTTTTATTACTATAGTTCTCCCAACCGGTCTGATTTAAACTGTACGCCACCGGCGGACTACTTCTTTTACGCAGATCTGTACGTAGTTCTCCCAGTTATTTACTCCGTGATATGTGCAGTGGGATTAACCGGTAATACAGCAGTTATCTATGTGATATTGAAGGCGCCTAAAATGAAGACAGTCACTAACATGTTTATTCTAAACTTGGCAATTGCCGATGATCTCTTCACGTTAGTTTTGCCCATTAACATTGCTGAGCATCTCTTGCACTACTGGCCCTTTGGTGAAGTGCTCTGCAAAATCATTTTGAGCATTGACCACTACAATATTTTCTCTAGCATATATTTTCTCACGGTTATGAGCGTTGACCGATACCTGGTAGTTTTGGCCACGGTGCGCTCAAAACGCATGCCGTATCGCACATACAGGGCAGCCAAAATAGTCAGCCTGTGCGTTTGGTTGCTGGTGATTCTAATCGTGGTGCCCTTTACAGTGTTTGGAGGAGTCTACATCAGCCCGGACGACACCGAGCGAAAAAGTTGTGTGCTAAGTTTTCCCAGCCCAGAAGGTTTATGGTTCAAAGCAAGCCGGATTTATACCCTCATACTGGGCTTTGCCATTCCCGTCTCCACCATCTGCATACTCTACACTATGATGCTGTACAAACTGCGCAACATGAGGCTCAACACTAACGCCAAGGCGCTGGACAAAGCTAAAAAGAAAGTGACCATTATGGTGTTCATCGTACTGGCCGTGTGTTTGTTCTGCTGGACTCCATTCCATCTCAGCACCATCGTAGCTCTTACAACGGATCTGGGCACCACGCCACTCGTCATCGGTATTTCTTACTTCATAACAAGTTTGAGTTACGCAAACTCCTGCCTAAACCCATTCCTCTACGCATTCCTGGATGACAGCTTCAGAAAAGCTTTTAAGAAGATGCTAGAATGTAGGGCTGGTTGAACATAGAGCAGATGCTGCAGTTGTCTGTCTTCAAAGAGTACCGTTCCGTTGCTAAAGAGTAAAATCGGGCAGCTGGCTTGAGCTGATAGATTGAAACGTAATTAAGTGGATGTGGCATCGAACGTCAGCATTTGTCTCCCTCTTGTGCCAATTATGTGAACATCTCTTTTATCGATGAGAGCTTTAATCATTACTAACTTTGCTATATTGCTATATAACTATTAAGATAACAAAATATCATTGTCTAAACAACTAAGATTTTTAAAGGAAAATGCACATGTGCACATGTGTATATATGTGTCTATACTGAACTGTTGTCACCTAAACTTCATTTGTAACCTAGTATCATTTAGAAAAATCTAAAAAGATAGATGTAGAAATATTGTGCCCACAGTACACTGGAATTCACACTGAAAGAAAGCTTTCTAATCGAAAGATATATTTTCTCACATTTTCTCACTGTAAAGCATATAGTACATGGTGTTCAGGCTTTGTTATAAATAAAATGGATTACATTGTTTGGTTTCATTTGCTTTGTTGACAGTTGTATAGATCAATAATGAGAAAAATGTCCCAGTATTTATCAGCATTGTTTTAAAGTTTTGTTTTTGTCTTTATTAAAGACTTATGCATAAATAACTTTTTCAGAGACTATTTAATTTTTACACACAACATTTTTAATTATAATCACACAAGGGACAGTTTCATTGTTCTTGTCAGTAAAAATTCTATTCAGTGTATGTAACATGTATCTTTTATGTAATCTTTTAAGGAGTGGATGGGTGAGTGAGGTTTGAGCCCACAGTGGAGTGGCTATTTACAATAATTTGCTAAAATGCTTTTACTATTCACAAAGCTTCTTGTAATTTCCACATCCTTGAATTTGTTGTAATTTCTCTTTCTTCTTCATTTTGTATGCTTTCCATAAGTGGAAAGGCTGTAAAAGCGGCAGAAATATAAAATGGGGATAAAGGCTGAAAGTGGACAGAAAAGAGCTTTGGAGTAAATAATATGCTCAGAGCAATCATAGCATGCAAAACAGAGAACGTACAACTATGCAAGTTTAATTGAATGACACACTGACTGGGGTGGAAAAAAGTATAATAAAAATAGTTTTCACTTAAAAATAGTTTTCATTTCAATGCTTCCTGCTGAAAGCTTGTGATGAGCCTTCAAATCGGACAACTTGAACGTGCAGCTACAATCAATCTAGATTACAGATTTAGTTAATTTGATATGCCATTTATTGACTGCAAGAGGAAAGTCTTCTGGGTAACAAAAACTAATGCCTTCCTGGCAGACTAACAAAATAACAACCTTTATGCTTGTGCCAAATGAAAAACACTGAGCAAAACTATAGGGATACATGCGAATTTTCAGAGAATACATGAGAGGATTTTCTTCAGGATTATGAATAACCATGAATGTTTATATTCCCACTTTAACAAATGCTTTAAAATATATATACTTAACCCATGATATAATTTACATTTATTTATTTAGCAAATTATATTATTAAAATGACTTTGAAGCGATAGAGTATATTAACACCAGTTCTATTGGCAGTGTACATTTCTGGTAGCCTGAGCAAGGTCTTTGCTTAATTGCATCCCTATAGTACAGTTCCAGAAACCTGTACAATTCATGCCTAGGTGCATTGAAACTGTTCTGACCACTCATGGTGGCCCAGTATTTTAATGAGATACTTTATGTCAGTCTTTACTTTAATTTGTCATCTGTCTGTACTTAATGGCATAAAATGGCCTCTTGTTAGACAAAAAGATGAGGAATTATTAAATTAGGATTGTTAGAAAAGCATGTCATTAGGCATTTTGAGGATCCCATTTTAAATTTATTAATAAAGAGAGACCATGGAATGGTGGTATAAATAAAGAAAAATAAGTTTATATCATCTAGTGCTAACATACGTAATTACTAGTGTTACTTATACATACTCTATGAAGCCCTCTTTGAAGCTATGTCGACAATGGCATATCAATGGCGTATCATTGTCAAAATCTACAATCAAGAGACGCCTTCATGAATGTAAATACAGAGGGTTTACGACAAGTTACAAACCACTGGTAACATTCAAGAACAGGAAAGCCAGATTAGACTTTGCCAGAAAACATCTAAAAAAGCCTCCCATGTTCTGGAATAAGATTGTTTGGAGGAAGTGTTATGGCATGGGCATGTATGGCCCAAACAACCTTCCTGGCAGACCACCACCGGAATCATCCAGTTCCCGTTGGACTGCACGGTGGATTGCATCCTCCAGACCCCAGCGCAGGGGGGTGAATATCTTAGGCGCAGGGATTATGGGCTGGGGAGTAGGTTCCTGTGAAGGGGGGGGGGTCCCACTGGCGTGAGAGCTTGTCTGGTTTGAGGTTCTTCGACCCAGGCTTGAAGGATAGAACAAAATTAAACTGGGCGAAGAACAGGGACCACCTGGCTTGTAGTGGGTTCAGGCACTTGGCCTGCAGGATATAAGTCAGGTTTTTATTGTCCATTAGGATGGGAACGGATGCTTGGCCCCGTCCAGCCAGTACCTCCGCTCCTCTAAGGCCAATTTAATGGCCAAGAGCTCCCGGTCTCCTACGTCGTAGTTTCTCTCTGGCGCAGCCAACCGGTGAGAAAAATATATGCAGGGGTGTAACTCCTTTTTGGGCCCTGACCGAGATGACAGCGCCCACCCCGATATTGGAGGCATTAACCTCTACTATAAATTGAGTCTCGGGGTTGGGCATTCGAAGCACAGGGGCTGAGGTTAGTCCTCCCTTTAGGGCTTTGAAAGCCTCCTGCACCTTGGCTGTCCATCTAAACCTGCCTATGTCTTTCGTGGTCAGGGTACACAATGGGCCAGCCACGGTATGAATTGCCGGAAGAAGTTTATAAAGCCCAGGATCTTAGCCGGATCCATACTCAGCCCCCCACAAGATACAACAACCAGGGACCAGGTTGTTGGAGCAATTGAACGGCCTGTGAGGTGGCAATGTTTGGGCCCTGCGCTTAGAAAAGACCTCTCTGAGGTCCCAATAATCCTCCGGGACCCGTGACAGGTCCACCGGCTCTGTAACAGTAGAGGGGGAATTGCCCATGCTCCTGAAGCAACTCTGTGGGCATTGGGACCCCCAAACAGAGACCGAGTCGGTAGACCAGTCAATCCGGGGGTTATGCTCCCGCAACCAGAGGAAGCTCAACACGAGGCATAGCTCAGGAACCCTAGTGACGTATAGGGTCAGGTGTTCTGAGTGATGCCCTATTCGTAGGGTGATCAGTACTGTCTGGAAGGTTTTGGGGCCGGAGGTTATTGGTCGCCCATTCAGGGCAGAAAAAGGCAGGGGGTGTGAGAGGGCCCCCAGGGGTAACCCCAGTCTGCAGCCTAAGCCCTCATCTATGAAATTGCCTGCAGCCCCAAAATCAATTAATGACTGGAGTCTAGCCTGTTTGCCCTCTCCCCAAAGAAGAGTGGCCGACAGGAAGAGGATGGGAGAGTGAAGGGCTGTATTTAGGGCCAACCCTGATCCCCCATCTGGGAGGGCCCCTGTCTTTTAGCAGCTTATGCGAGCAGAGGGCCTGATGATGGCCCAACTGCCCATAGTCCTGGAATGTGGGCGACTTACAGTGAGCAGCGCCCCCCTCCTTTGGTAAACCGGTGGCATCCATGGTCTCAACCAGTCTCTCTATGGGCTCAGGGTCTATGGGAATCCAACTGCAGTCAAATTCACGCTGAATTGCCCTAGTCGACTGGCGTTCCAACCATTGCTCTCACAAACAATTGTCCAGGCAGATGGCAAGACTGTACAGGGCCTCTAAATCCCAGGGAGGATCACGAGCTGCCAGGTCTTCTTTTACCTCCTTGGAAAGACTCTGTATATATACCGCCTGGAGAGCAAGATCTTTTCAGCCTGAGCTGGCTGCCACAGTTCGGAACTCTATCGTATAGCCTGCTACGGAACGGCTGCCCTGATGCATCCAGAGGAGGGAAGAAATCAGGCCCTCTTCACCGGGCAGGTGATCAAAGGTGCTCCGTAGTGCCGTAATAAAGCAGTTGACCATGGGGTGGTCTGCCAGGCTCTGCTGCCAAACCGCTGTGGCCCAGGCCAGAGCTTTACCAGTCATTAGGGCAATCTTGTAGGCTTTCTTAGCCTTCTCTGAGGGAATTTGGAAGGGCTGCATCTCAAAAACAAGAAAGTATTGTAATATGAATGGGTTGCACCCTCCAGAATGCCCGGCCTAAGGCTGTGGGGCCAGCAGGTGTGTTTCCGTGACTGCAAGTGGAGCTGGCACTGGGGGCCCAGGTTGTGGGCTTTCTGCCTGGGCAGTGCCTATAGAAGAGGCGGCCTGGGACTGAAGCAGGTCCTGGATCTGCCCTACCCGTGGCGAGACTCCCTAGACCTCGGTGAATAGGGCAGCCAGGGCCTGCTCAGGCCGTGGCTTGGCCAGCCACAATCTCCCTTATCCGCTCCAGATTCATGAGCTCACAGTCTGGTGTGGACATACTGTTACAGGGAGGGCTCGATACAAGGGTGGAAAAAGTACCGGGCTAGGCCTGCTATCCAAATGGATAAAGAATGGGAAATAAAAGCGCATAAATGCAGCACTGAGGTGAAAAGAGACACACATTGGCTTAGATGCAAGCTTGACTGATACTACCGGTAGCGAGGCACGAACCAAGGAGCACGTATACCCCATGCCAATACACTAACCACTAGGCTATTTGCGGACTTAGCAAAGTGCAAGCAGAGCATGCTGAAAGGGGCGGTGAGCTGCCCCCAAGCCCTAGCACATGCTCTGACTGCCTTGCAGCAAGACGGAGAGCAATCTCCGCACTGGCCAAATAAATAGCCAAACATTAGCCCCAGGTGGTTTTAATAACATTATGACCCCCTGCCTAATATTGTGTTGGTCCCCCTTTTGCTGCCAAAATAGCCCTGACCCGTCGAGGCAGGGACTCCACTAGATCCCTGAAGGTGTGCTGTGGTATCTGGCACAAAGACGTTAACAGCAGTCCTGCTGAGGAGTCCTGTAAGTTGCGAGGTGGGGCCTCCATGGATCGGACTTGATGGCCAGCAGACCCCATAGATGTTTGATTGGATTGAGATCTGGGGAATTTGGAGGCCAAGTCAACAACTTGAACTCATTGTCATGTTCCTCGAACCATTCCTGAACAATTTTTACAGTGTGGCAGGGCGCATTATCCTGCCGAAAGAGGTCACTTCCATTAGGGAATACCGTTGCCATGAAGGGGTGTACCTGGTCTGCAACAATGTTTAGGTAGGTGGTATGTGTCAAAATAGCATCCACATGAATGCCAGGACCCAAAGTTTCCCAGCAGAACA
>CM040469.1:13292539-13328548 GCA_022758105.1 Pangasianodon gigas
TATATATATATATATATACATATATATATATATATATATATATATAAATATATATATATATATAAAATTGTGTATATATATTATACACAATATTAATATTAAACACTGTATCCATCAACGTTAACTTGTATGTTTATGATTCAAACTAGCCATCCCTGGGTAGAGCTACTTAAATCTAGAGTGATAACTACAGTACAAGATAGACAAATATACAAGAATTTATTACTTAAATATATTAACAAACATACACAAACATATACAAGAATGTATTAGTTAAACATATCCCATACATTAAAATATTATACTATATATACACACTATACTATATTCAAATTTTCTGTCAATGATATGATTCAAAAAGTATTTAAAACAGACTACATACTGAGCCCTTTATTTATTTATTTAATTATTTATTATTATTATTATTATTATTATTATTAATAAACAGGAGTCCTACCATTATTATTATTTAAAAAAAACATTGTATTACAGTTCCTGCACCATACATTAAAATGCAATGTGATGAATAATGTTTTTGTTTGTTTGTTTTGTACTTATTCTCTTAAACATTTATGGGTATATATGGGAGAATTAAAAATAAATGATAAGCTTGTGTGAAAGTGCACAATATTAAAATGTTATACAGTTAGACTTTGCATGTACATGCATCATCAATGATTGTGATAAAATAAATGTAGTGCCTTGTTGCTGGATCTGTAAAGTCCGCTGCGTGTACACCCTTAAGCAGCATAATATGGCAGCATTTTATCAGTGATCTGCTCAGAACTTGCTAGTAGATAATAGGCCTGTACTGCCCCAATTTGACGCTAATGCTAACTTGCTAAAGGCATTACAGCCAAGTTAATGCGGCATCTAGGTATGTCTTATAGGGACCGATGTGCCAAATAGGGAGCTCCGATTGAAGCCCATTTGTCTGAGAGGGCTATATATATAAAGTGATGAAACTGATCAAAACAAAATATATAGTGAGTTGAAGCCAAGTGCAGGATCTGAGCAAATGGGAAAGCACGCTCTGGCCACCAGACCTTTTCTCCCAAAAACAGATGCCTCAGCCGAGGCCAGTGAGGCGGCGAGGCGGGGAACAAATTCAAAATGTTCCCATAGCTGGCAGTGTTCACAGACACCCACTAACAAGGGACGGTTCTCTCTCTCACTAATTCCCAAATAATAATCTAAGCAAGAGATTCCCCTCGCTAAGTCTTGAGGCATCTAATCTGTTCCTAAATCTCAGTAATAAATCTTCTCTAAATTCTGAAACTCAATAAATCTTCTTTAAATTCTGATCTTCAATAAATCTCCTCTAAATACTGCTTTCCTGGAAATACCAACCAGAGTAGTGTGACACCCCACTGTACCTGGCGATTTATGTCCGCACGTGTAGTGAGGCAACCGGAGGCCTTATGAAGGGGAGTGGCCAGGTTTGGCATGTTTACACTGATTACCTGCACGGGAGCCCTGTGCTATAAAAGCCCATGCAGGTGGCCATGGATTTAAGGCCTCAGTAATGTTACATTACCCCCCCTTTAGGAACGGTCCCTGACGTTCCCATGCCCGGTCCCCGGAGGACTACACAGGACCCGTTTCAGTCACGAGACATGAAAGGTGGGGTTAATTCTCATCATGCGGGGAAGTGACCACCAAATTGATCCTCCTAAGGACCTTAAATGGTCCAATATACCACGGGGCCAGTTTCTTGGATTCTACCCACAACAGGAGGTTCTTGGTCGCCAGCCATACCTGCTGACCAGGATGGAAATTTGGACCCAGATGCCACCTCCGATTGGCCAAATGGGCCATTCTCAGAGTGGCTGCTTGCAGGGCCTGTGACATCGGTGCACCATCTGCTCTGCCACGGGAATTCCCTCGTCCTCCTCCTGCTCAGCAAAGATGGGCAGAGAATAGCCGAACTGGCACTCAATGGCAGCATGCCCAGTGAAGAGTGCCACAGGGTGTTATGAGCATACTCCACCCACATCAAATGCCTAGCCCATGTGGAGAGGTTGGAGGAGACCAGACATCTGAGGCAATGCTCCAGATACTGGTTGACCCTTTCTGTCTGGCTGTTAGACTCCGGGTGGAAACCCGAGGACATGCTAACCGTAGCCCCCAAAAGGCGGCAAACCCAGCAGTCGCGGCCTCCTTGTTACGGGTGCAAACCTCACAGGCTGCTACGTAGGCCTGCACATCCTTGTCCATGTTGGGCCAACAAAAGCGTTGGCATAGAAACTCCAGGGCTCTGACTTCCCTGGGATGTCTGTTGAAAGGGAATGTATGGCCGCAAGACAGAACCTGAGGTCTCATGGCCGATGAAACATAAAGCCTTCCTGGAGGGCCGCCACCCGGGTCAGGCTCCCGATGGAGCACCTTATGGATGGCCTCCTCTAGGCCCCAGCACAGTGAAGCCACTATCCGGGGGAGGGGATTATAGGCTTGTGGGCGGGTTCCCGTGATGGTGGGTCCCATTGCCTGGAGAGCGCATCCGGCTTCAGGTTCTTGGTACCTGGCCTGTAGGACAACACAAAATCAAAGTGCTTGAAAAATAAAGACCACCTGGCCTGCAGGGGGTTCAGGAGCTTGGCCCCCTGGATGTAGGCCAGGTTTTCATGGTCCATCCAAATGAGGAACTCTTGTTTGGCTCCCTCCAGCTAGTGCCTCCATTCCTGTAGGGCCAACTTTACGGCCAGTAGTTCCCAGTTCCCCATGTCATAATAACTCTCCACTGGGGTCAGACAGTGGGAAAAGTATGCACATGGTTGCAACTTTTGGTCGGGATCCGCATGCTGGGAGAAGACGGCGCCCACTCCTTTATCCGAGGTGTTGACCTCCACTATAAACTGCACATCAGGATCCGTCATCTGCAGCATGGGAGCTGACGTTAATCTCCCCTTTAAGGCTTCGAAAGCTTGCTGCGCCTCCAAAGTCCACCTAAAACTACCTGGGGTCTTCTTGGTCAGGGCCCTGAGGGGAGTTGCCAGAGTACTACAATTCCGGATGAACCATCGGAAAAAGCTGGCAATCCCAGAAAGCAATGTACCGCCCGGACTGAGATGGGTTATGGCCATTCTCATAACACCCTTATCTTGGCAGGGTCTGTACTCAGGGCCCCGTGGGAGATCACAAAGCCCAAGAAAAAAGGTGGCAAACCCAGCAGGCACCATCTCCTTGTTACAGGTGCAAACCTGACAGGCTGCTATGTAGGCCTGGACATCCTTGTCCACAAAGCCCAAGAAGGAGATGGTGGTCACATGCAATTGTGACTTCTCAAGTTAGACCTATAACTGGTGCTGCAGAAGGAGCTGCAGAACTCGACACATGTGAACAACACGTTCCTCCAAGGAGTTAGTAAAACTCAAAATGTCGTCCAAATAGACAAAGGCATAATGATTCAGGGGCTCTTGGAGGGCCTCGTTCTCTAAATGCTGAAAGACCGCAGGAGCATTCATCTGGCCAAAGGGCATCACCAGACTTTCGGAGTGCCTGGATGGCGTGATGAAGGCAGTCTTCCATTCATCCCCTGCCCTGATGCGGATTAGATTGTACATGCTGCGTAAATCTAGTTTTAAGAAAATCCTCACCTGCTCTAAGGATTCAAAGGTGGAGTTCATCAAGGGCAAGGGGTACCGGTCCTTCTGACAGTTTTAAGGCCACAGTAGTCTATTCAAGGGTGCAGGTCCCCCCCTTTCTTTTTAACAAAAAGAATCCCAGCCCCACCAGCAACCTGGAGGGGCGGATGAACCCCAGGGACAAAGCCTCTTTGATATACTCCTCCACTGTGCTCTGGGGCGACAATGAAAACAACCTACTCCTAAGCGGAGCTTGCTCCTGGAAGCAAGTTGATAGCACAATCAAAGGACCTATGGGGTGGAAGTGTTTGGGCCTTGCACTTGGAAACAACCTCATGGAGATCCCAATAATCTCGGGGCATGCGGGATAAATCCACCAGTTCCACAGCAGTCGGCTGCATCTCAAACACCAGTGAGCACTGCATTATAAAAAAGGTACATCTGCCTGCTTCTCCTGCATAGGGCTGAGGAGGCAGTAGTCTTGTCTCTGCACGTGCAAAGGGAGGTAATAACATGGATTGGCCCTGAAGAGTCGACTGATGAGCCGATGTACAACTTGACTCCATGGAGGAAGCAGGTTGGGGTTGTAGCATGGTCTGTATTTGTGTGACGCGTTCAGAGACTCCTTGAATCTCTGTAAACAGCACTGCCAATGCCTGCTCATGTTTCGCCAGGGCAGTGACATGGCCAGCCACGAGTCCCCCTATCCGCTCCAGATTTGCTGGTTCCTTTTCTGGTGCAGACATACTGTTACAGGGGGTGATGCGCCAAAGAGGAAGTGCCGAATGAAGCCTACTTGTCTGAACGGACAATATATATGTGTCGCACTAATCACTGGGCCAACTAGGGGGATAGCAGGTATGAGTGCGATAGTGCTTATGTGACTCTGCGAGCACACCAGAGCCAATGGCTTGAACACACCGGCTCAGTGGTGAGGCGGGGAACAAACTCAAAATGTTCCCGAAGGTGGCAGTGTTCACAGACACCCAATAATAATGGATGGCTCTTTCTCTCACTAATTCCCAAATACTAATCTTAGCAAGAGATTAGCAAGAGCAAGAGAGTCTCGAGGCATCTACTCTGTTCCTAAATCTCGGTAATAAATCTTCTCTAAATTCTGAACCTCAATAAATCTTCTCTAAATACTGCTTTCCTTAAAATACCAACCAGAGTAGCGTGTCACTGCTCTGTACCTGGCACAGATCTATGTCCACAAGCACAGTGAGGCAACCAGAGGCCTTATGAATGGGGGAGGCCAGGTTTGGCGAGTTTATGTTGATTACCTCCACGGGAGCCCTGCGCTATAAAAGCCTGTGCAGGGTGGCCACAGATTTGCCTGAGAAGGCCTCCATAGCATTACAGGTACGTATATCTATGGTTGTAACAAGGGGTTCAAAAGTGAAGCCAAAATGTCTCTGATGCCCTCTAGTGGCTGGTAGCAGTACAATTTTTAACCCCACCCATTCCCATTTTGGTGAAGGGAACATGAGCCAAACTTAAAATATAAGTTACAGCTACACAAATTATTTTTGGGAATAGTGTTCTATCATTTTTACAAGTTCAGTTAAACACGTTATCTCTGTCAGTATTTTCTTCTTTATGATAAGTTCATTTGATATGAGTTATCAAATGATGATTAGAAGGGCATGGTTGATGAGGTGATGGACAGTTTTGGACATGACCGTCAGTTCTCATTAATATGGACGCCCTTTCCAACATGCACCTGAAGCTAGTAACAGGAGTGATGACATAAACCAAAGCAGCTAACACTAGCCAAATTTCATAATCATGTAGAACAGCGATTTTTTTCCTCAAAATATATGTTCAGTGTAAATTTTGACTGCTGTTTCCAGCTAGCTAGCAAATAGTTGTTTATTCAGTAATGACTAATAGCTCCAAAATCTGCTCTGGACAATGGTAAAATCAATAAACTTAAATTATATGACTACAATTGAGCATTTTATATATTAATTAATTAATAACGCTGTACTTACCACTTTATGATGGTGTTTGATGCGCCACCTCAAGTTGCACTTCAGGTAATATCTCTCAGGGGGAATTATATTTATTGTATGTAAGATTAAGTGTCAGAATAATCCCTAACAGTAAGTTTTTAAAGACTCTGCATATTTTGCATCAGCATCAGTCTTAAGAACTGATGTATCCCTTAACATTTCAAAGACTTCTTAATTAACATTATTTACAGCAAAAACAGAAGTCAAACCCAGTTTCAATAATTTTTGGAGATACAGGCACTGGAAAGCAAGCAAAGAAGACAGAAGCATTAAAACTTTAAAATCCAATAACGTTGTTTTTAAAAAAAAATCACTGAAATATGTAAATTTGTATCAGTAAAATTCACTATTCACTAGATGGCGCTCAATCATTACTAACTGCAGGTTCCAGCAGTAAGGGTGAGAAAGGAGTTCATGCATATCAACTGTTTAGCTTCTAGAAATTGTTAATTTACCACAAGGACAATAAAACTCACCAAGGTCTTTTTTTGCTGAATACCAGAATGTATTTCATGGTCAAATAGTTCAAATTGGGGTTATTATCTAATCTATAATCAATAGATGTGATGCAAAGAAACATTAGAAACAAACAATACAGAGGAAAGCAAGCAATACAGATAGCTGTTCCATAAAGAATACCCCCCAAAAAATCCAATGAGTAAATAAACTCCCAAATCCTAAAGTCTAATCTGAATTTACCATGGTTACAATGCTTGTGATGGCTACATAATTACACAGAAGGTCACGGATAAAATCTGCAGAGCATTGCTGCCCATTAACATTTAACCTAATGCACTATAGCAAACACCAAAGTTAACTGCTATTGACTTTCCACAAATTAAAGTCTGTGCCATACCCCATTTCTTTAATCCAAATACTCAAACAATGGAACAGAAACTGGAAAGCTCAGTCATGTCCTGAGCTTCACCCCTTTGCAGATCAGTGTTATTTATTTCTTGTGGGGGAAACACACATCCTGTCTAAGAAAATATGTCTTCAGTGATAACCATATTGATGGATAGTGAATTGATCTTTTCTTTCTTGTGTGTGTGTGTGTGTGCATGCTTGGGGATGGGGGTGGCTGCATATTGCTATAGTGTTTAGCAAGCACAACCACTAAAAAAAATTACCTTGTAAATCTACAGTATCTTAATATTTACAGCATTATTACTGTAATATTTGTTTACAGTATTGTCACATTGTTATGCATTTTTAAAGAATGAAAAACTGTATTTTTACAGGATTACGTTGGTATCAGTATGGGTCCCTGGAGCACTAGTGATTAGGCTTTGGCATGCTCGCCACTGCGGCCCAGGTTCGATTCCTGGCCAGGGAACAAAGCCCAGCCATTGGGGTTGCACAAGACAGTGCATTTCCCGTGCCAGTCCCAAGCCCAGATAAAACTGTGGAGGGTCGCATCAGGAAGGGCATCCGGCATAAAAACTCTGCCAATTATGCAATTATGCATCAATTATGCAGTCCAATGATCCGCTGTGGCGACCCCTAACAGGAACAGCCGAAAGAAGAACAACATTGGTATCAGTATATTACTATAAAAACCACTGCTGCAATTGTACAGTTTAAAATCACGATAAAAAAAATATGATAAAATCAAAAGAATATGATAAAATACAATATGTTTCAAGCAATAATGTTATCTCAGTTCACAAAAAGTTTGAAGTGTATATAATAATTATAAGATATAGGATATCAAATTGTAATGAAAGATTGCACAATATAAAACTGGTAAAATGAACAACAAGAACAACAATGACGGAATCAACAGGTCACAGTCCTGAAAAACAAGAAAAAACTAAGCTACATGGATTATATATTTATATGTTTATATTTAAAATAATGGTAGCTAGCATTAGCTACATATAAATACTAACATTACCTTGCATTGCCTATTTTTACCTTTCATTTAAACTTTGCTTAAAAAATAACATAACAATAAATATAACAGAGATGTCTTTTCACCATAGTTAGGATGGCAAAATAATGGAAATGCATCAGTCTCACTGGGGACAGCTGTACAATGGGTCCGTGTTTTATACACTTAAAACATGGAACAGCAATCTATTGATAAACTTAGGAAAGAACAGATGCAAGGACCTCCACTACCACCATATGTTTTTTCCACCCATATTTAAACAAATTCTACCACTTGTAGAAAGATTTTTTTTTTGCTTTATGCATTAGATTTGCTAGTAGTTCTCAGTCACAAGCAGTCTGACAAGTCTGATATTGTTTGAGTATTTGGCTTAAAGAGATGGGGTATGGCACAGACTTTAATTTGTGGAAAGTTACATGTCTTGCTAGGGTTGCTACCGTGGTGTGAATGATTCTTCAATATCCCTGATTCTTCAGTCTTAATCTTAGGTAAGTCATGGTGCAAATGGCAGAACTGATATTACTAGAAGAGTTAGCACATGATGCCCTAAGAAGGAAGTGGATATTTAGAGTCCGGTATGTTTTTTTTTTTTTTTTTTTTTTGGAGAATGAAAGCTGCCTTAAAAGTCAGTTCTTTTTGCCACAGCATAAAAAGTTTTGTCATGGTTTGGCCTCCCCCAGTACCAGAGAAACTCTGTTGATTAGCAGTAATACTTATTTTTTTTAACTCAGTTTGTGTGTCAAAACATTTTCTTTTGACGTCACTTTTATTGTGCTGGCTGGTGACACCAAATTCACATACATAATTTCTCTCCATATTTTGGCCAGGTGCTGTGACTCCACTGGATATGATGCTAAATAATATATATTTTTTTATTCGTGTAGACATACATACTTAAACATCTGCTTCAGAGAAATTCTTCTCTTTTTTGGCCATTTAGTATCCATTTTGTGCTTTCCGCTGTGTGAACTTTGCCTTTTTATGGAATTTTGTGGGCATCACCAAACACAAATCAGCTGTGGCGTGCACATGCCTGGTAATTTACAGGTGATTGCCATTTATCAAGGTACACATGTTAATGCAAAGATAATTGCACTTCGTAAACAGCATTTATGAAACTTTTGTAAATCTGGCATAAACCTTTTTATTTGGTTTGGTTTGCAAACATTGACATACAACTTTACTCAAGGACTGATGAATGAGGCCCATTGTTTGCCAGGGTTAGTGTTGAAGAACACTAGTGTTGAATGTGGCCAGCACAGTGCCCTGACCTCAACCCCACGGAACACCTTTGGGATGAATTGGAATGCAGACTGCATGCCAGGTGTTCTCACCCTACATTACTGTCTGACCTCACTAATGCTCTTGTGGCTGAATGGGCAAATCCCCACAGTCATGCTCCAAGACCTAGTGGAAAGCCTTCCCAGAATAGTCAAGGCAGTTATAGCTGCAAAGGGTAGACCAACTCCACTTAATGCCCATAGTTTTGGGATGTTCAAAAAGCACAAGTGGACGTGATGGTCAGGTGTCCAGATGCTTTTTGGCTATATAGTATATATTGTCAAAATAAATTTGGTCTATGTTCATGAAATGTGTCATGGTTATTACAAAAAAAATAAATAAATAACAGAATAGAAAGTAGAACATTTTCAAATTAGTTGTGTCCATTGTAGACATCATTCAGTAACTTTTTTCCTCTTAGTTGATCACTACTTTTACTTATACTCAGGTGAATTATTAGTACAGTAGCAGTACTTTTTCTCAAATCAGTGTGTTTTGTACTGTTTCCATATTATTATTATTATTATTATTATTATTATTATTATTATTATTAAATAGGAATCCTACCACTATGCTCCCAGAAAACACAGAACACTGAGAACTCCACAGGTAAAAATGGCAGAACTGTCTGTGAATTCTGTCTGTGACAGTTTCTTATCACTCCAGTTCATAATTGGTGATGTTGACAGGGCTGGTCATGCAATTATTATTTTTGTTTGTACCGGTCAGTGATTTGTTAAAAAATATTTAGTTGGTTCTATTCCCAAAATATGTATAAACAAACCAGGAGCCTAATTCCAAGCACTATGACCTGATAGGCAATTACTATGTAAATGCACTGTCCAGCTACGCACATATTTCATATATGACTGCTCATACCCACACCCAAAACATCCTGCTTACTCTACTTTTATGTTGCATGCTGACATACACCTCTAGTCTCAACCAGATGAACCTTTGCCCTATGAACCTTCCTGGCAAGCTTTCCAAAAAAAAAAAAAAAGAAAACTAACAGTGTGCCTCCTGTTGGTACCTCTATTTCTATCTGTTTAGAGCACAGTATTTGTTCAATTCAAATAATTATTTGTAATCTGTCACATCTTTAACACATATGTACACAGTATCTTCTAACCCCAGTGATCTGTGTGTTGACTGCTGCAGTGGGTGCACAGACATATGCAAAGATCAATCCAACGATTTCATGCCAGAAGGGAAGCAAAATCCTGCCTTGGGTCAGTATTTATTGCTTCCTACAGCATTGTGAACAGATACAAAGAACTATCCAAGCATGTTTGAAAAAATTCAGAAATGAAAAAAGCTAAAGGCTGCAGTAATGAAATGGGTTAACGAATCTCTGTAAAATTGCTGCTATGATAAACTGTAGGACAGTGTGTATTTATTTGTGATACAGCTTATTATTAACACATTATACTGTATACATGCATACTTTATCTATTAATAATGCTTAGCACTACTCCCTCTTGAGGAAAAATAAGCATTTTCAATTTAGGAAATGGAACTGAGGCTAAACAATCAAAGCCTAAACACATTTCATAATTATAAAAGACAAAACACTTTCATATACCTACACTATACAGTAAATGTCTATCTCTGTCCCTGTATTTATTTTTAAGGTAAAACCTGACTGTGCAGGTATCCTGTGCAAAAATCCTTATGACTCATTAAGATAAGTTAAGTTGGGTATGGCTCATTGCTTTCCATTGCTATATGTCTACCTCAGTATAGATCCCTCATTATACACTAGCTGCAGTGTTGGATGGGATAAAATGTCTGAAAATAGAGTCATTTAACCTGTGCTAACATAATATATTAAGGTACCCAAATAGTAATTTCACACTATAGACAATATAGTTAATTAATCAGCTAAATCAACTAAAAAAATGAGCTAAAAAAAGGTATAGGCAGTTTGATAGAATAATGAAACTCTTAAAGAAATATGTCAAACAAAACAGGTAGAGGGTAAAAGGTAAGCAAAGTAAAATGTTTCAGCATTGCTTTTATTGCAATATTAATTATTATCCTTGATAATTTTTTGTCTTGTCCTTCTGATAATTTTTTACAAAAAAAAAAAAAAGCTGCAATTTTAACAAGAGACTGTAGACACCATATATCCACTGTATGTATTAACTCAGAGTCTACACTCTCTTGTTAAAATTGCAGCTTTTTTTTTTTTTTTGTAAAAAATTGTCAGAAGGACAAGACAAAAAATTATCAAGGATAATAATTAATACCAAGCCTGCCTAAGTTTTGCCAAAACTGAGAGAGAAGTAAGATAGAAATTTGTTTTTGCTTTTCGAATCAAGTTAATGCATTTATTCTGGAGATGGAGATTTATTCTGAATGTCTGTCAGTCCACATGAGAGCCAGTGGTTCTAGCCACACCCACATGTCTCTAAAATGAAGTTCACCAGCAAGTTCACCACCAAGGATTTGATCTATTTTTTTATTCTAAATCTTTCATAATCGGGTGTATTTTTCTGCTTTAGAATTAAAGTAGAAAATGGTCCAGTGTAATATCAGGATTGGGAATGGAACAAACTCTCTGTAAATAAGAGTAGTATATATCAGTAATAAAGGCTTGATCAACATAATGGATAAAATTTCTTTTTACAGGAATGTGCTCTAAACCTTTAGGTGTGACCCTCTAAGCTTTAGTATTTCTAATGCATCCAGTGGGGAGTGAGTAATAGCTGGTCGATAATTTAAAATGGTGTTATTGTTCCTCTTTCGGCTGCTCCCGTTAGGGGTTGCCACAGTGGATCAGCGGTTGCCCGGATGCCATTCCTGACGCAACCCTCCCCAATTTTTATCCAGGCTTGGGACCGGCACTGAGAGTGCACTGTTGCACGCAACCCCAGTGGCTGGGGTTGGTTCCCTGCCCAGGAATTAAACTCGGGCTGCAGCAGCCTCTAGGGGGTGCTACAAGTACCAAAACGTGAGCATAATCAAATCACATTAGTTTATATAGTCAACTACTAGTAGATTGATGGAGCTTGCAAAAGATGTTAGCAGAAAGTTTGCATGTACTTACATTATTGGGGTGGATTCCATCATGCTTATAAAACTGCAGATGATCCCAAAAAAGGTTCGTAGAATGCAGAATGCATGAATGTATAATGTATGCTGAGGAGCAAAATGATGACAGCCAGATCTGGTGAATACAATGCTGTGATTAAAAGAGGGGATTGGACCAGAGATAAAAAAAAAAAAAAACCTCTTCCCAAGGTATTAAGAAAGTGACATCATTTGCTCTGTTTAATGGATAATACCAGTAGCATGTGTATAAAATCTTAGCACCCGGAAAACTGTGTAACAGCTCAATTCACCATTCTAATGATAGCATCACCAATAACAGCATATTAATAATAAGTGTGGATTGGGAACTTTGCGCCATTAGAGTAGTGATTTCCAGGGAAGAATTGTTGTTGTGCTGTGTTTGAGTTTGCCAGACGTTCGCTTTGATGCATGCATGAATGGTGAATTCTTCTGTCACGAAGGTGGAGGAGGTTAGATGAAAGTACAGGTTCTTTAGTGAAAATCAGCCAGACAATTCAAAACACAATTGCAAAAACATGATCAAAAAACAAGCCAGAGTCAGGTGATCAGCAATCAGGCTGGACGATGGCAAACACAAGATCAACATATCAAACAAACAGGGTCAGACCCAGAAATTCATACCAAAAACAAAAGGCTTACTAATATCACTATAACTGACTAGGAGTGAGACTTCACAAAGAGTGTTTGAATGTTCGTGTTATTTAAACAGGTGCAGGTAATTTGGAACAGGTGTGGGTAATCAGAAAGTCAGTGAACTAAAGTGTGTGAATGAACCATGTGACATGGTTTGTAGTCTGTGATGCTGTTAGGAAATGAAGTTGGTTGTGGCTTTGGTTGTGACTTTGGTCTGTGAAGTGATGCTAATCAGTCTGCCTTTAGTTGTGAGCACAGGGGGCGAGTTTGAGAAACCCAGAAATGGCATTTGTCATCTAATGCACAGTGCAATGGCACTCAAGGGATAGCAATTAGGAGCTTTATTTTAATTAATTCAGCTTCATTCTGCTATTTACCACTCTTGGAGATGTATCATATAAATTCAGACATAATAAGATGAATACCCAAGTTTCACACAGTAGGAAGAGTATAATCTAGCCAATTAAAGAGAAGCTTACGCTCCTTTTAATGCTTTTCTGCATTAATGCAGAAAAGCATTAAAATTAAAAATTCTGCTTGAAATACTAGCACCCCAAGGTAAAATGCCTTCCTGCATCCCTGTTATATAACCATGCAACCTGTAATTCTTTTCCTTTTCTGTTAAACACATATGCTTAACGCTGTTAAAAAGGATCATCTGCATTACTGATTTTTACTGGCATTTTTTTTTCTTTCTTCACTGTTGAGGCTTTCATGGTTCCTTGTGCTTTGAAAGAAGTAATAAAACAAATTTTGTTGTTGACTCAACTATTAATGTCAAGTCTTCCTCCATCAGTTTTGCAAACTACCTTGATCTCCATTGAAACAATAACACTGCCACTATAATACAGTATCACACATTATAATATATTTTATAACAGAATCAATATGATCTATAATTCTACTTGTATATAATAACAACAAAATATTGTATATGACTTCAAACCTTTTAATTTCATGATGGAGAATTTTTGAGATGATACACTGTATTCTTTCTTCTTAAAAGCGGGAGAGCAGACTCCAGTTTGGTGGTCCTGAGTGAAAATCAAAGCATAGTGAAACACCTACCGAACAGTTGTTCAGACATAAAACACACCCACAATCACACTCTTGCTTTAACATATTGCATTTCAATATATTAACTATGCTGGGAATATCACACAGTATATATCCGTATTAGCTGTCTAGAAAAGAGATTCTGCTGACTTCTATAAAGTGAACTCTAGCCTTGATAAGCCAGACGCAGCACACACAGCTAAGAACCATATACACTCACTTCATACAGAAACATTCTTTATTTATTAATCTCTCTCTCTCTCTCTCTCTCTCTCTCTCTCTCTCTCTCTCTATCTCTCCCCTTTTTGCTGTTGCTGGTGTTTGCTGCAGTGCGTACAGGGCTGATTCTGTTATAGTGCAGTAATCCCAGTAGTGGTCTTCATCAAATACAACATTCCCCTCTCATATTTGTAACACAGCAGATCTCTGCCACAACTCTTTTCTCCATTGTTACACATTGATTAATGCAGATTCAGGATGGAAAACAGTAACAATTTGAGCACTAAAAAAACATATATAAATAGGAGGATAACACTAGCAACATTCAGTGCCTTTATTCAATGCCATTTATTTTTTTGCAGATCATAAGGCATTGTTTTGTTGTTCTGCAGCACATACAATTTTTAAGTTACATCAGGTTGACTTAAGCACATCTTTGCTGTCATGGGTGAACCATACAAGAATAATACAATTTTCATACAGTACTTTGATCCTGCTTATTGGCAAGAAAATGAATTCTGATATACACTGTAAAAAAAATTGTAAATTCACAGACAGGAAAAAAAAAAACCACTAAAATTTGACATTCTCACCTTCTCACAATTACACAGGTAATAAATGATTAAGTTAATTTGTCCCTTGTGGCCAGATGCTCAGTTTTAGAGGAGCAAGACTATTGCATTAATTGACTAACCATGACATGTCTGTGTAACATTATTAGTATTAGTGTTTTCTTATTCCTTCAGGATCAGTCAAATATCCTATATATTCATATATGTACTTATTCCAAATCATTGTGCCTCAGACATATTCATTTACATCAGTAAATGTGAGTGACCCAGTTCTATATACTATGCTTATATATTTCTCTCTTGTCTTAACTTTGTAAACTGAGATCAGGAAGGGGGTTGTCCATGTCAACTGCAGGCTCGCTGGTGGCTGACAAGGCTTATACAGGACAGGCAGGTTTGGTCGCAGCAGCTGCAGATGAAAGTCTGGTCTGGGATGTGTGCTGGGGATGCACAGTTCTTCTGCTTGTTTCTCTTTTCCCTCATGACTGGCTCTGTGAGAGTCTTCGAACCTCTTTTTGCTGCCCCTCTGATGTGGTGGCCAGAAGACAGCTCATCATACAGCACGAATTTGGGCAGGTCCAGATATGCTGTGTAGCTGTGTCTTCAGTAGTCACTCCAGTAAATGTTGAGGATGGTATAGAAGCACTGCTGGTAGAAGCACTGTCTCTGTCTCTGTGTGGGCAATGAGGGCAGCATCATCAGCGAACAGTGGTTCTTGGGTTAGCCGCTCCATTGTCTTGGTGTGGGCCAGCAGGCTCCTTAGGTTTAACAGACTGCCATGAGTGTGATACCGGATATAGATCCAGTCTGCACTTAGGTCTTCGGTGGCCTGCTGAAGCTGCTGAAACCACTTTAACTTGTTCCTCCAACATACTTTGTAAAAGTTTAGTTCTATCATAAAATAAGCAGTCAGTAAATATGTACTTTAAGAACATTAAAAATACCACATTAGCATACCTAAACTGAAGTACACTTTTCCAAAGTAGGCTTGGAATGAATGACAATAGTATTAGGAATCGCTGATGGATTCCAGCTATCAGGATGGCTATCAAGTTGGGTGATTTAAATATCTGTGGGAAAATGTGGTGTATGCAGCTTTAAGAGTGACAAAAAATAATGTGTGTTGTCTCTCTTAATATGTGTTTCCTTTTCACCCATTTTGTGTTCTACACAAACCTTAACAACCTGCTGTCTGATTTCAGGGCAGAGGAAATAAAATTTAAATTAAGAAAATGACACTGCGTGTTGTTTTTCAGGGCGATGTCCCTATACAAGAATACAATAAGTAACTCTGTTCAACACTGCTGTTCAACACCGAGCACATGCATGCATAGTTCATATAATTTTATTTAAATTTTATAATGAGCTTTTTTACAGCTAATAACTTGTTTATTTACAGTCCCGACTTCAGTTTTGCAGCATTCCTGACCTTGTTAATGGGTAATTAATTTTAAAAAAATGCTAACAATTGCAGCTACAGCCAATTCATAACCAGCTTCTGGTATTTTTACCACTGTAAAAATGTATATCTGAGCACATCCCCGTCCACAAATCATTCTGTCAATAGTAAAATATTTTTAGAGCAATTTGCTGATAAATGAATGCCTTTCAACCATAATTTGTTGAAGTATAGTTTTAACACAGAATTATTACATGTTCCACCAACATGCTTTGTGAAAATATAGTTCCATCATAAAATAAGCACAGTCAGTAAATATGTAATTTTATAAAGTACTTTAAAATACCAAATTAGGATACCCAAACAGAAATACACATTTCCAAAGTATACTTAAATATACAGTATAAGATATACAGATAAAAAATAAGTAAATAATTTTATATATATAGATAAAAAATAAGTATAAAGTGATACAATAAAGTTGAAGCATTCTGAATACAATTCAAGGAGACTATTAACATATTAAAAGTAGACTATTTTTAAGGAAAAAAAAATGTGTAAAATGCATTACATTTTATAGAATTTTTTGAATGAAATGAACTGTTATTCTGAAAGGTATAAATTCTCACATTTCCAAAATATGAAATATGAAAAATTGAAAAAACCCAAAACACAAAGTTGTTTTTTTTTTAATGGGGTTTGGGGGGGGGGGGGGGGGGGGGGGGGGGGAGTTAATGCTTTTGATGACATTCTCCATGGCCACTGAGAGCAGGTTGCAAATTATATTCTGAATTCATTGACCTCTTCCTCTTTGACAGATGTTTTCTGATCTCAGAATGCTATGTGAAAAGCTTTAAAGTGTTCTATGTGGAATGCCACATTTCTCTGACTATTATGTAGTGCACCCAATATACTTTCCACATTTCTGACATGCATGGTCAGTGGTTAACATTGCCAAATCTTCTTGATGCAGTCCTCTGTGAGGCCAAAGCTGATATTATTTTCTGATATGTTCTTGAGGTTTCTGTCCATAGCACTTCAGAAGACTTTACAAGCTTTTGAAAACAAATATGTCCTCTTTGGACACATGCAGGTAACAGCACCAGCAGTTGACCAAGGTGCAATTTTTGCCCAGCTGTAGATCAGCCGCTACTATTTGTTGGATCAAACAGGTCAACACCACCATCTGCATATTATAATCCTTTATTATATAAAGGTGGTTTGACTTACTCTGTTGCATGCATCTGCTTTTCCGTCTTTGGGTGGAGACTTCAGAATAGACAGCCACCATACATGTCCCTTAATGACTGGGAAACAATTGAAAAATAGATGTTAACTGGATCATCCGAAGTGAGAACATACTTAATTACCATCACTATGTAGGTAGAAAACTGACATCTTTTGAGAAATGGTTCTTTGGCATCTTTATTTTGAGTCCCTTTCAAGGTGTATTCCCACCTTCTGCCAAGTGTTCCCAGGATAGGATTCAGATGCACCCTAACCCTCACATGGATAAAGAAGTTACTGAAGATGAATGAATGAATCTTTTTAACTTTCTTTAGCATTTTTCATTTTGAAGGTGGTCCATAATTGTTCAATTCATTGATGATATTTGTTGTTTCTGAAGCATCACTGTCATAATCTGTATCATTAGCAATTTTTAGACTGAGGCACAACTGTGATGGTCATAGATTCAGGAGGGCTGTAAAGGTCCAGAAGGTGCAAAATGTATGCCAAATTATAACTGAAAAATCTATTATATCCAACTGCATTAAAAGCAAATACTTGTTAAAAGAGTTGTAAGGTTTATTTCTCTGCAAAATGCAACCTCTGTTGTGTTGTTTGTTTCTATGTTTCTTTTAACAAATTGCTACATATCTCAGTGAATTAAAGCCCTCTGCCCAAGAGCCTTATCTACATAATCAGCTTCACACCAGCTCCAACAGTGAAAAATTATTTCATACCTTACAACATTTACATTTATAATGTTAGTATATAGAGTTATTGGATATTTAAATGCTTTGAGATCATCTTTTAAGCGTAGCCTTAGAAGTAATGCATCAAATAACACTCATGCAGGAGAGAAAGTGAAAGTGCAGCACAATCTAGAGGAAGCACCCTGTAAAGGGCAAAAGTGACAAAGAATGCTTTTGATTTCATCTGTTAAAAATAATCCTGTAAAACCATGGTCAAAAGACAGGAGTGCTGGTAAAAAAAAGTCAAACTATGTTTCTGTTATTTTAAAGCAATTACTTTTTATAAATGTCATCAACATATACAGTATATTAACAAAACAAGACAGATGTGTGCGCATTTTTACTATTAAAAATAGATGATTGTGCTTGAGTAAAAGATTTATGAATGTTTTTTTTTTTTTTGTATAAACTGACCTTTAGTAGCCACACCTGAGTTATTTGTTCTTGTATGTTATGGCTAAAATAATTAACTTTGTTGTATTTAGTTAGTAATTGGTTGACATACTCTATTTATATTGGAGAGGGGTGACATAAATAATGAACATCAACAAAATTGGGTTGTAAGAAATGGGTTGTGGTCAGCCAAAAACTGTCTTACCTGTAGATTTGCACTAAGAGGGTGTCTATGTGTTTATCCACATGTTTAGCCTAGATGTTTTAAAGCCATGACTGATGTCATAAATGGCTAACCATCTGGGTAAGGAGATAAAACCCTTTTTAATTTTTGAAGACAACAAAAAACAATTTTTTTCAGCTTGAGAAGGTGACCAGGTCTTTTGTGGCCTTGTGATGTCAGAGGTATTGATTGAAACATGCAGAGGACTAAAGACATGCCACTCTCTCATGATCTAAGAAAGCCTCCAAAAAAAGAAAATCATTACATCACAGGGCTTTCACCTTTGTTACAACATGTGTAAAACAAAACAAAACAAAAAAAGATATATTATGCATACTATAAGTGATGGGAAATGGATTATTTAATGTGTGGCCTTTCTTCATTAGCAGAGATTCTGTCACATTAATCAGTTTCAAGGCTGTTTGGAAAGTCTTTCTTTGTTCAGTTACTTTCTACTTTGATTGCAGTTGGCCACTTCTCCAAAAGCCTGATTGGCTATTCTGACATGCCACATTGCCACAAAGACCATTGAATAATCTTTATTTTCCAAGCCAGGAAATCTTGATCACAGTGATGTTCCTTTGTGGGAAAGGGAGATGGACAGCATAGAAAATGCATTATTTTCCTATTCATATGCACAGCCCTACTATTTCATTTTGTTTTTTTGTTCTTGATTTAAAACGTCATGATTCATTAGCTAAATCATGTGCATGTTAGAGCAAGAAAATGCGTTCACATGCGTTGGCCATGCAACACACTAAAATAGAAGCACAAGTTAGTAGTAAGAAGAGCAAGTTAGGCTAATAACAGCCATGTGATGATCACACACCTGCACACACACACACACACACACACATTTACAATGTCGGCTAGACTTTCAATTTTCAGTTTCATCTGATTCATATGCAGAGGTCTCCAATGATGTCATCCCTATAATAATGTCATCCCTATAATTCATAACTATTCAGGCTTTAAAATCAAGATGTACTCAATAAATTGAATTATATTTGAATAAATACATAACAAAAATCAAGCTAAATAAATAAAATTATATTTATTTATAAATAGATGTATGTAAACAAAAATTAAGCTAAATAAATTAAATCAACACATTGAGCCCAATCTAAGAACAAATATACCTGCATTTGGCTGCTTCACCCCATCCTCACAGACATCATAATCTACTTCTGTGCCAGACTCCTCATACAGGTTGGCAGCAGACCGACTGGTAACTCATATTCCAAATGTGACAAAAGTTATAAAGGAGATATTGTTGAAGGAAATTACTGTAATATCATTAGAAGACTGCTCTAAATTTTAAGATCTAAATTTCTGAACACTTGCCTTCACAAAACAAGCCACTGAGGCTTGGGTCAGTAATTCTGATGTACTTCTGCTCTCCTTCATACTTATATTCTTATATATATACTTCATACAAGCATCACTGATACAGGGACTTAGTCAGCGATATAATCTCTAAAGTATGACCTTTCTTGTCCAACCCATAAACCTTACCAAAACTCCACTTTCTGCCTTTGGGATGGAAGCTCATGTAAGGTTATCCGCAATACCAACAACCAGGATGGCCAGAACATACCCAAGTCTCCAGGCCTCTCTGCTCCAAGGTGGGACAGAGCAAGGAAAGATAAGACTGTCTCTCCAGGAAGACAAGTGAACAGAAAGTTATCCGATCTCTGGTGTTATATCACCCAAAAAAAAAAAAAACAACACTTTCTTTTCAAACACATCAAATCAGAAAATTGCTCTGGACATTCATAACCTCCTTTTTCATATACTGTGTTGTTTGTGTGACAATTGCATGCTGTATAATGCGTAATCTGCCTGCTTGTCTCAAAGGCACAGGAAAACTCGAAAACTACATTTTCAACTTAATTCTGGCTGATTCTGGCTTTATTAACTATAAAGCTTCTCTACATACATTCTTCAGTGTTATGGTAGTTTAGCTAGAATTAGTCAAGTAGTTATGTAGAAAGTCAAAAGTTAAGTAAATTAGTAGATTTTGCCCACTTCACATAAACAGCTCCAAACAGCTGCCTACATTCACTGTGTATGTCCGCCATTAAGCATAATTCCACTCATTATCCAACTGTCAGTTACTTTCACTACATTTGTATATATTTTCAAATGCTATATATTTTGTATTATACTGATGCATACTTTTCTTGTTATTATTAAACTTTGTGTTTTTTACTTGTATGTTTCTCTTGTCCCAAATGGGTTTTACAAACTATTAGTGGATTCACCTAATTTGATGTAAATCAATATCCTTCAGATATCAGACAAATTATTACTATTTCCCATCTTGGTGATGCAACCATCATCAAGATGTAACTCATTCTGAGATTATTTTGCCCACTGGACTGGTGGCCCATTTAATAGAATTATTAACATTAAAAATAATAGAAATTTCTAACATTTAATTTAACATTAATAATTTACCCATCTTACCTACCCTACACTGAGATAACATGCAATGTCAGTTTTCTGGCTAATATAACTGAATTACAGAAACATAATAATTTCATTTTACATTTGTATAGTCCACACCTTTTATAGACCATACCCACATGACAGCACACACATTTGTTGTGCTCTGAGGGGTTTAATTTTTTGAAAAATATTCTATTATTACCATTAACACAAGATATAGCTTTGAGAAATGGCAATAGTTTTATAACCAGTGTGTATATAAACATCTGATTAATTGTCTTCTTCAGTTTTTGCTAGAGGGTGGATTGCACAATGCCTTCACTTTAAAAATGGCAATTGGCAATTAATTACACTTTAAAAATGGCAATGGCAGTTAATTACAGTTTTCATTACTTATTCTAATCTCTGAGCATACCTTAACCCTGAGAACCCACAAGAAATGGCCATCAATGTGTAGAAGATTTATAAATTGTGGCAGTAAGATATTGCTGGGCTGGTCAGATTAAAATGATCAGGAACGTTGGTCAGAGAGACCATGTGGAATAAATCTGGTCATCTAATTTACAATGGATATAAAAAGTCTACACACCCCTGTTAAAATGCCAGGCTTTTTGTGAAGTAAAAAAAATGAAACTAAGATAAATCCATGTCAGAACTTTTCTCACCTTTAATGTAAAATGTAAAAGTATACAAATAAAGTGAAAAATGATCTGAAACATTTTAGGGGGAAAAAACCTTACAATAACCTAGTTGCATAAGTGTGCATACCCCTAAACTAATACTTTGTTGAAGCAATTTTTGATTTTATTACACCACTCCATCTTTTTGAGTAAGAGTCTGTCAGCATGGCACATCTTGACTTAGCAATATTTTCCCACTCTTTCTTCCAAAAACATTCTACAGCTGTCAAATTGTGTGGGCATCTCCTGTACACAGCTCACTTCAAGTCACCCCACAGATTTTTAGTTGGATTCAGATCTGGGCTCTGGCTGGTCCATTCAAAAACATTGATCTTTTGGTTAAGCCATTCCTTTGTTGATCTGGATGTATGCTTTGGGTCACTGTATTGCTGAAAGGTGAAATTCCTGTTTTGCACTAAAATCAACTGGTATTTGTAGCTATTCATGATTCCCAGGGAGCAGATCAATAGTACAATCGTATGGGCGGTGAGGTGTAGTGAAAGGGCCCGGTCCTTGCTAAAAACCTCACCCAGGTCATGTTACTCAGGGGGCACTGCAGCAAGGTCCGGAGGAGTGGGAGCGGGGAAGCCATAGTGGCCGCAGTGGGAGGAAGGGCCAATTTCAGGCACGAGGAGTAACAAAAGGGATTCCAGTTCTCAACCTTCCCAGCTGACCAGTCTACTTAGGGGTTGTGTTTCTTCAGCCAAGAATAGCCCAGCACCAGCAGTTTACATGGAGAGGAGATGAGGTTCAACAGAACATGTTCATGGTGATTCCCAGAGAGCACAAGGAGCAACGGGGCAGTGCAATGGGTGAGCCGAGCCAGGAATCTCGGCTCACCCGGCTCAGCATTAATAGTAATGGGGGGAGGTCCAGGGACTTGATGGGCAGGCCAGACTGGGACGCTAGCTCTCTATCCAGGAAGCTATCTTCAGGGCCCGAGCCAATAAGCACGAGGAGGGGAATGGAGAGCTGGTTGTGGCACAGAGTGGCAGGAATCTGGAAGCAGGACAGAGGTTCAGGAGCGGGAGCTGTTTGGCTCACCAGTAGCCCCTTTCTACTGATGAGCACCCCCTTTAAACCACAGGGAGCAGTTAGCCATGGAGTGGCCTGGTTGGACACAATATAAGTACAAACCTGCCAGGAATCTCCTCTCCCGCTCAGCAGGGGTAAGCCGGGCCCGGACCACTTGCATGGGTTCTTCCCTGGGTTACGTGTTACGAGTTAGGCAACGGAGATCTGGGACTAGGCTGAGGTTTGGGGGCAGGATTGGCAGACGAGCGGGGGGGAGAACTCGGGGCTAGAGGCACCTGGGGTCAGCTAGCTATCTCTCTGTGTCGCTCCCGCATGCAGTTATCCGCTGAGTCCGCTCACAAACGCTCCCTGGAGTGCCTCCTCGTTCCAGGCGTACTCGGCCACCAGAACCCGAAAGTCCACAGAATATTCCACCACACTAAGGGACCCCTGGCAGAGGGAGAGCAGGCATCTTGGGGCCTCCTTCCCCTGGACTGGGTGGTCGAAAACCTTCCGAAGTAGGACCACAGAGCAGGGCACCGTGGTTGGTTAGGGCTGGGTCTATGTTGACCAGATTGTTCTGTCACAGACACCAGAACGAGAGGTCCCAGAAGCAGAACACAGACACAGGAAGCAGGTTAAGAGGGTTTTATTAACAATGTGAGGAGGGTAGCTGTGTGTGGGAAGGGAGCTGAAAATCAGTGTCAGTTGAGGTCAGGATTTGAAGCGGGCTTGACAGCCTGAGACACGAATGTTGGTGTGATGCGCCACGGGGGAGGGGGAGTGAAATTGAGCATGAGCAGGCTTGAGTGTTGGCTTGAGCGGGGCTTGAACTCGGGTCCACAGGCTGGGAGCCAAGGGCAGAGCTGGTGAACCACGAGGAAGACAAAGCGGGGCTGGGTGTAGCAGGAAGAGAACCGGGAACGAGCAGACAGGCAGGATGAGCAGGGAACCTGGAACATGGGGAGAAAATCACCGGATAGGCACAGGATAACTTGATGGGGTAAACCACTTGACATAACATGAAAGAAACCGCAAGGAAGGCCGGAAGTGTACCGCACTGAGGCCGGAACAATCTGGAGATGAGTGCTGAAGAACCGGGGCTTATAAATGTTGCAGATTGTGTGAGTAGATGAGAACCAGGTGTGATCAATCTGTAATCAGGTGAGGCATGAACTGGAGTGATACGCCCAGACACACACAAATGTAAACAGAAGAGAGAGGGACAGAAAACACTGGAAACACAAGGAAGGGGAAACACAGGGAGCTCTACAAGATCTGGCTGGACTGTGACACAGTCCGATGAAACCAAGATGATGTCAAGAAAATCCTACAGAAATAGCTGGTCTTTATTTGGGATTAATCCAAATAAATGATAATTACTTTTGAACATGAGAATGAATGTGATCGGTTCATTCTGAACACAGCCACATACCCAATTATAAAAGGGTGTGCACACTTGTGTAACCACGTTTTTGTAACTTTTTTATTTTTCCTATTTTTCCTTAAAATGTTTCTGATTGTTTTTCACCTAATTTTCATATGTTGTAATTTCATACTGAGGGTGGAAAAAGTTCTGACATGATTTATCTTAGTTTCATTTTTTTTTACTACCCAAAAAAAACTGCAATTTTAACAGTGGTCCACTGTACATTTAACTAAAATATTCCTCAGAGCATGTTTGGTATCAATTTAATCCATGTTCCATGATGAGCAATGTGGTGATATCATAAGTATCATACAAGTTTACAAAAATAACATTTACAATATACGGTTTTATATTTTGCAATGTGTGACTGTTCTACACACATACTGTATATATACTAGGACCACCTGGTCTATACGGGAGACCTTTTGCCATTGTTCCACAGACCCATTCTCAGGAACCGAATTAACATACAGCACCTTAGGGTGAGCATACTCAACTTGGGGTCCATCCTATCATAAAATACATTGTGTCTCTCCTATTTGGTATTCTGGTCATTATACATTTCAAAGAGGCTCAGGGGTATAAAAAAGGTTTACATTATGCAATGGCATTATGCAACACCATCCACATCCTATGCCGGCGACTCTGTCCATTGACTTTTTAAGTTCTCTCTATTTTTATTGTCTGTTTACCATGCATTTGTGTTTTGTATAATAAACCCTTTTATTACTTTACACCTAAATACTCAGTAGTTCTTCTTCAAGAAAGTATGGTGCATTAAAAGTACATGATTTTTATGGTTTGTACGTTAGACGCATTTGAAAGCAAATTCTGACAAGCTAATATAAAATGCTAATACTTGCAAGTTTAAATAAAAACCTCTGACAAATAAATAGGAAAGGCCTAGCCTTGTATGTCGATAGAAACCTCTGAGCTAACAGAATAATTGTTTAATTAATAGGCTATATAAAAGCCTCTGACGTAGGAACGTCACTTTATAATGAAAGCTTAGTATGAAGCTGTTTTAAATTAAATGTAATTTGAACACTGAGATAGCACACTTCTAGCTCTAACTAAAAGATTATTCTCTGGAATTAGTTAGATTAAGGTATCCTAGTTAAATTGGAGTCAGATAAATAAGTTAACAGTTATAATAAATTGGAATCAGATGTTTAAATAAATGTATTGGAGTCAGATGTTTAAATCATAAAGTTAAAACATGCATTTAACCTTCGGCTGCACCTATTTCTGTCCTTGATCATAGGAGAGCAATGGACTAAGATAAGATCACCCGGGATCAGCTGTTAGCTCTATGTCGCGCCGGACTTCTCTACGGGCAGAAACCGGAGATTCCTTCAGAGATACGGAGAAGGAGAAGAGGCTGCAGAGCAGGACTGAGACGCAAGGAGAGGAAATGGAGGTATAAACCATGTTTACAATCTATTGTCATGGGAAACGTCCGCTCCCTCTCCAATAAGATGGATGAGCTAACGGTGCTAGCCCGGCTGCAGAGAGAATACCGGGTGTGCAGCCTTATGTTTTTTACTGAGACGTGGCTGAATGATCTCACATCGGACTCACTGGTAACTCTGGATGCTTTTAAAATTGTACGGGCGGACAGGAAAGTTGCGGAGAGCGGGAAGAAGAAAGGAGGGGGCCTGGCGGTGTTTTTAAACGAGAAGTGGTGCTACCCAGCGCACATCAGTGTTAAGGAACAACGCTGCACCAAGGACATTGAGTTACTCGCTGTCAGCATTCGGCCATATTACCTTCCGAGGGAGTTTTCACACGTCATCGCAATAAATGTGTACGTACCTCCTTCAGCCGATGCCACCGCTGCATGCGAGCTATTACACAGTGTTTTAACTCAGTTACAGACCCAGCACCCACAGTCTCTCCTTCTCATCTCTGGTGACTTCAACCATGCCTGTCTATCTTCCACTCTTCCCACATTCACACAATACGTTCAATGCCACACCAGAGACAATAAAACACTAGACCTGCTGTATGCAAATGTAAAGGACGCATACAGCTCCTTCCCCCTACCCCGCTGGGCCGTTCGGATCACAACCTCGTCCGTCTGCTTCCTGAATACACACCCAGGGTGAAGAGAGAACCACCACAGAAAGATCTGTGAAGATCTGGTCCGAGGAGGCTAGTGAGAGACTGAGAGACTGTTTCGATACTACAGACTGGGAGACACTCTGCAGCTCTTATGGCAAGGACACTGATGGTCTCACCCACTGCATTACTGATTATATAAATTTCTGTATGGAGAATACTGTACCATCCAGGAGGGTACGGTGTTTCTCCAATAACAAACCCTGGGTGAACCCTGAGCTCAAAGACCTGCTAAACGAGAAGAAGAGGGCTTTTACTTCAGGGGATAAAGAGGAGCTTAAGAGAGTTCAGAAGGAACTCAAATACAAGATGAGACGGTGCAAGGACAGCTACAGGAGGAAACTGGAGGAGCGGTTAACGCAAAACAATGTCCGTGATGTGTGGAGAGGACTGAAAAACGTCTCAGGGCATGGTCAGAGTGGCGGGAGAGGATCAGTAAACAGTGATCAGCTCTGGGCAAATGAGTTGAATCTGTTTCCCACTTCCTCTCCCACCAAGCATTCTCTGTTTCCACCCTACTCCAGACCAGCAACCACCCCCCTCCCCAGACTGTCTTCACCTTCACTTCAGTTACACCTCACTGCACTTCCCCTCACTGCCCCCCCTAGTCTTTCACAACCTTTCACCCCCGTTCACTCATCTCAGTCTAGTCTTTCACCCCCTAGTCTTTCACAACCTTTCACCCCCGTTCACTCATCTCAGGGACCGTTTACACGACAAAAATGGGAAACTTTTTATGCATTTTGCCTGTTCGTTTACACGACAACGGCGTTTTGGGGACTGAAAACGCATATTTTTGAAAACAGGTTTCAAAGTGCAAGTTTTGGAAAACACCGCCGTTATCGTCTCCATGTAAACACCCAATATGGGAATCTTTGAAAACGGTGACGTCATGCGCATGCGTAGTACGTGTTAGGTATGTAGACATGCGCAGTACGTGTCTATTGTAAAGGCAAGCGCGAACAAACATACACAACAATAGCGGAGTACATGGTAGTGCTGTTGTTGCTCAAGAGTTTGCTAACGCTTCTTCAGCAAAGTGTGGATTTACTTCACCAATATTACAACCAACAGCGGAGACGCATCATATATACACGACAAATTCTAAATACACATCAGCGCCGACGACATGTCTTAAAAAGGCGTTTTTGGATCAGACCTGTAGTACCCTACAGGTATTGTTTACTAACAAGGTGACAGCGCCAACTACTGGCCTGGCATACGTAATACAGCGTTTTTGGCCGTTATCGCGGATATGTGTAAACACGAATTGTTTTGAAAACGTTGTCGTGTATACTTGAAACTTTTTGAAAACGCAAGAGAAAAACTTTTCCGTTTTTGACTACATCGTTGTCGTGTAAACGTAGCCTCAGTCCTCTCACACCCCCCTCTCCTTAACAACAGATCAGGTGAGGTGTGAACTAAGGACGATAAAGGCAAGGAAGGCTGCAGGGCCGGATGGAATCAGCTCCAGACTGCTCAGGGACTGTGCTGACCAGCTATGTGGGGTGGTCAGGTACATGTTTAATCTGAGCCTCAACCTGGAGAAGGTCCCAATCCTGTGGAAAACTTCCTGTGTGGTTCCAGTACCAAAGACTGCATACCCCAGGGAGCTGAACCACTTCAGACCTGTTGCCTTAACCTCCCACCTGATGAAGACCATGGAGAGGATCATCCTCTGTCACCTCCGTTCCTTAGTGACCACAGTGCTCGACCCACTGCAGTTTGCATACCGGCCTGGCATCGGTGTGGATGACGCAGTGATCTACCTGCTGCACCGGGCACTGACTCACCTGGAGACCACCGGGAGCACTGTGAGCGTCATATTCTTTGACTTCTCCAGTGCTTTCAACACGATACAGCCAGCACTGCTGCATGGGAAGCTGGAGCGGTCAGGGGTGGATGATCACCTGGCTGCATGGACAATCGACTACCTCACCAACAGACCACAGTGTGTGTCTGAGGTGGTAGTCTGCAACACTGGGGCGCCCCAGGGCACGGTGCGCTCCCCATTCCTTTTCACACTGTATACCTCGGACTTCAGTTATAACACTAATACCTGCCACCTCCAAAAGTTCTCAGATGATACAGCCATTGTTGGATGTGTATCTGATGGGAATGAACAAGAATGCAGGGACGTCATCAAGAACTTTGTTGACTGGTGTGAGTGTAACCACTTGCACTTGAACACCACTAAGACGAAGGAGATGGTGATTGACTTCCGGAGAAGGAGAACACCGCACCACATACCAGTGACCATCCAGGGCTTGGACATTGAGTTGGTGGATAGGTTCAAGTACCTAGGTGTCCACTTAAACAATAGACTGGACTGGCTGGATAACACTGATGCTCTGTACAAGAAGGGCCAGAGTCGCCTCCACCTGCTGAGGAGACTAGGGTCCTTTGGAGTGTGCAGGACATTACTAAGGACATTTTTCGATACTGTGGTGGCCTCCGCAATTCTCTTCGCTGTAGTCTGCTGGGTGGGAGGCAGTACAGAGCGGGACAGGAAGAGACTGAACAAGCTGGTTAGGAGAGCCAGCTCTGTCCTGGGCTGCCCACTGGACTCTGTGGAGGAGGTGGGTGAGAGGAGGATGTTAGCCAAGCTGACATCTATTATGAACAACACCTCTCACCCCCTGTATGGGACTGTGGAGATCCTGTGTAGCTCTTTCAGCAGCAGACTGCTACACCCCTTCTTACCAGTGGCTGTCAGACTTTACAACATCGCATTACAGTGATGTTCAAACGTGCAATATTTTATAATTTTATATAATTTTATTTCTTTTTTTATTTAACTTTTCTTTCTTCCTATCGTTAGTCTTTAATACCTGCACTTTAACTGTCTGTGAGCTGCTGTGATAAGTGAATTTCCCCACTGTGGGATCAATAAAGTTTATCTTATCTTATCTTATCTTATCTTAATTTGTGATTCTCTCTCTCTCTCTCTCTCTCTCTCTCTCTCTCTCTGTCTCTGTCGAGCTACACATGCTGCTCCTGAGATATCTGTGACCCTGACCCCTTCTGCTCTACTTCTGTTTGGAGTTCTCATCAACTGAATATCACTCACTGCTGCTGAGGATGGCCTCACATGGACAGCCTAAAGATTAATGAGATTACTTTGGATGGTGCCACATAGAAACCATAAAATTGGCTGTGGATGTTCCTCCTTGCATAGCCTTAGGACTGCAATTGCTACAGTTTTGCACTCAAGTGTCCATCATTTAACAGTTGATAACTTCAACAAAATAGAATTCTTGTTAAAACTATAATGAATTTAGGAATGACTCTGATGCTCATAAGTTGCTCATAAGTTCCTGGTTACACAGTTGCACTTTTTGACTGTATAGAATATAGTTATAGAAGGGAAATTATCTACAATCTCACTATCCGGTCTCATGCAGATGAGGATAGATTCCCTTTTGAGTCTGGTTGCTCTCAAGTTTTCTTCCTCATATTGTGATAATTTTTTACTCTGCAACAATGTCCATTGTTAAAAGTACTATACAAATAAAACTGAATTGAATTGAAATTTATTTGCATTAAAATTATATCAATATCTACACACAGAAAGGTACCCATATTCAGAGATGGGTTATGCACAGGCTTAAGTCAATTTTCTGGTCGGCCCTAAATCACCTGCATGTAGTTCATGCCTCTGAGATATTGTTCTTGAGTATAACTGTCAGAGAGAGGGTTTTTCAAGAGCAGTGGCTTTGAACACAAGTACTTGCCTTTAATGCTGAAAAAAATTTGGGGATAGAAAATGTGGACTAAAGCAAATAGCAAATAATAGTATGATATGTGGATGAGAAGATGGCAAGCATTGAAATAAACATTTAATAGGAGTCTACTATATTGCCAATCAATAGTCCTAGTTATAATTATCACATTAATCACTGCAAATTTGGTTTAACCATATGGCTTGTATCTTCATTATTCAGCAACATATAAAAATGCACATACTATTATTTGGCATTATATATATTTTAGTATTGTGTCCTGCCATAATTGTGCTCACAACTTAATGTAGCCATGACATACTAAATTGAGGTCATGAACTCTTGATGAAGGTTATTTGATCACACTTTTAATTCACAATTCTGAGTTGTCGATTTAATCAAATTATGCCATATCTAATAATAATTATTAATAATGAAATAATAAATATTATTTGTATAATAAATCATGCTTTTGCTCATTTGTTGTGCTTTCCTGTCATGAAAATGTGCCAATGATTTGAACGATAAGCTGACTGAGCACTCAACTGCTCAACAGCTCATTTTAAGTGTTGTTCATAATTTTATCGATTATCAACTTTAAAGGGATCATACTATTAATTGTGTCATATTTATGTATTTAATATTGGCCTTGCATGGCATTCCATAGGTTTTTTACAGCTCAAAGCATAAACTTCAGCATGATATATTATGGTTACAATATCATGGTTGCAATATCATGAATTAGAACAAACAAACAAACAAATAAAATCTATTATCTCAGCATGATGAGGCCTGGACAAAGGAACAAAGTAAGAGTTCAGATCTCTCAAAATCTTAATCTTTGCAGTCTTTCATATCTTATAGATGCACCTTCATATTATTCTCATCCTCAAAAAAGCATTAGGCTGAGGCTCACTTGAGGAGAGAAATGACACAGAGTCATTTACCTTGGACAGTGCAACAGGTTTTACCTTAACAGCAGGGCAAATTCTTTTGTTTTTGCTATACACTGATGACATTTGGGTTTGAGATCAAAAGATGAATATGAGATGGTAGATCAGAATTTCAGTTTTCATTTCCTGATATTTACATCTAGATGTGTTAAACAACTTAGAACATGGCAGCTTTTGTTTGAACCCACCCATTTTTTCAATTGATCAAAAATATTGGAACATGTGACACGTGTTTCTTGTTGCCCAAGTGTGCCCTGTTAGATTGATTGCGTAAATGTTTAAATTAATAGCTCTGAAAATTTACTCTTCGTTTGAGCCTTGGGTTTCACTAGTAAAGACTGCATTTGTGGTTAAAAAGGATAAACCAACATGAAGACCAGTGATCTGTCTGTGAACATGTGACTGACACGTGTTTCTTGTTGCCCAAATGTGCCCTGTTAGATTGATTGCTTAAATGTTTAAATTAATAGCCCTGAAAATCTACTCTTGGTTTGAGCCTTGGGTTTCACTGCATTTGTGGTTAAAAAGGATAAACTAACATGAAGACCAGCGATCTGTCTGTGGGAGAAAAGCAAGCCATTTTGAAGCCAAGAAAAGAGGGAAAATTAGGCATTGGGCATAGCCAATACAGCACTTTGGAGTGTACTGAAAAAGAAAGAAACCACTGGCGTACTAACAACCAGACAGGTCAGCCAAGGAAAACAACAGCGGCTGATGACAGAAATATTTTGAAAGCTGTGAAGAAAAATCCACAAATAACAGTTAGTGACATCACTAACAACCTCCACAGGGCAGGGGTGAAGGTATGACAATACACTGTTCAAAGAAGACTTAGAGAGCAAAAAAAATAGAAGCCATACCACAAGATGCAAACCACTCATCAGCAGTAAGAATCAGAAGGCCAGACTGGAAATTGCAAAGGAATACAGAGATGAGCCACGATAGTTCTGGAACCAAGATTAACCTCTACCAAAGTGATGGACAGGCCAAAGTGTGGAGAAAGAAGGGATCTGATCATGATCCAAAATATACAAGATCGTCGGTCAAGCACGGTGGAAGTAGTGTAATGGCTTGGTCTTGCATGGCTGCTTCTGGAATGGGTCACTAATCTTTATTCATGATGTAACTCATGCAGCAGAATGAATTCAGAAGTCTACAGAAAACTTCTGTCTGCCAATTTACAGAGAAATGCATCCAACCTAATTGGGAGGATCTTCATCATCCAGCAAGACCCAAAACACACTGCCAACACAACAAAGGACTTCATCATGGGAAAAAAGTGGAAGGTTTTAGGTCACAGACCTTAACCCAAATAAGCAGGCATTTCACCTCCTGAAGACGAGACTGAAGGGAGAAACCCCCCAAACAGACAACAACTTAAAGAAGCTGCAGTACAAGCCTGGAAAAGAAAAATACAATAGTTTGATGATGTCGGTGGGTTGCCAGCTTGTTATTGCAAGCAAGGGATAGGCAACCAAATATTAAGTGTTATTTACTTTAATTTACTTTAAGACTATCTGTTCCAATGCTTTTGCTCACCTAAAAATTAGACGATCTGCCACCAAAGATGCCATGTTCTAAGCTGTTTAAACCATCTAGGTAAAGCTGAAATTCTGGTCTAAGTAAGTTTTAAGCATATTTACATGATATAGAGAGGCAATTATAAAATCCAAAGCATCCAACTTTTTCTTTACCCCATAGGTATAGCAAAAAAGGATATAAGGATGAATGAGGAACAGATAACAAAATAAGGGCCGTGTAGCCTGGTGCAAAGGTGCATGTATATGCATGTCAATCAAACCAAACTTCCTCTTTTTTTGCTGACACTTAAAGGTTTGTTTTGACAATTGGCAAGCACTATATACTTTAAGGCACAAATCAGAGATATAGGCCAATACATTCACAGGTAAAATTCCTTAGGTAGCCACTTATCTTTAAGTAGCTTCAACGACCCACCAACAGTATTTCCAAACACTAACTCCAAAGATTCTTGGCTTTCATCCCTCACTGCAAACAAGACCAAAGGCACACCATCATCCCAGTCATATTCAGATTCAAAACCATAGGCACAAAACATTGCTCTTAAGGTCTGATGGAAGTGCTCTGACATGGATTTAATTTTTGAGATGACAACTAGAGTCACAATGTTTGATTGCTTGTTGAAATAGTGACAACATAAAATATGTCCCTTGGTCCGAGTGGACTACTTTAGGGAGGCCAATCAAAGAGGGAAAAAAAAAAACAGGTCAGTACCTTCACAATTATTGGGGCAGCTTCAGGGAAATGAATGAATGCAAACATGACTGTGAACAGAAACTTTAGCAGCAAAATGATAATCATAGGCCAAACTTACAACTTCTGTAGGTTAAACACATGGATCACCTATTTATATCCTCCCCAAAAGCAGTGGGGAGCCTCCATTTTCACATCAATTCATCACTGCAAACAATGTAACTCTGGGACATATTCCCAAATTAATTTTCAGGGACTTGGTTCATTTCTCTGTTCAACACTCTGTTCAAAGGCATTCATGGTCAGAATCACCCTTAACATTCACTGGAACATCTAAACCATTTTAGAAGGATTTTGACCAAATAAATTAGAAGCAACAAAGAGCATATCACCAAAATTAACAATATCTTCTACATTCACAACATTCTCAACCTTTTCATGCTTCTTCTTCTAGCACATAACTATACAAGTAGAAAACACTGTTGGGTACTTCTGGGCCATTTCTAAACATTTTACCACCAGTCAAGTCATTCTGCAGAAAATTTAATAGGACAGCTATATTGTATATCAACTACAACATATTCTGTAACCAAGTTATATTTTAATGCAATTTCATGAAGCACCACACTAACAAAACTCATTTTAAAGCACTGAACAAGGACACTCAAGCCTACAAGTGATACAATTGCTGCACAAAGTATTTTGTCTGGTTTCTCTATACCATTCTCACTAGTCTAGGACTCAAAGTTCTTTTTGTATAATATAATAATTGGTAATAACATGACCTGGCTTTACAGTAAAATCAAACAGTAAAATCTACACTGCCTTCACATTTGCTATGAATACCACTAAGAGAGGAAGCAATTCAAATGTTTACCATCAGTTTGCACTGGAGCTCGCCTAGAGCCAGAAAATATTTACACTTTAATGAGTAAGAGAATTTCATCTGATAATATAGAAACATTGCCAAGTTTTTTAACTATCTGTGCATTACGGTTTGAGGCATCATGTTCTTGGTGGCAGTTCTTAAACTCCTCACGAGCAACTAATTCACGATGAAACTCAAATGTTTTAACATCCTGAGGACTCTCACCACCCATCAACAACAGTCTCTTACTCATGGTAAAACTCAACATAAGTTTGACGTGATCATTTACAGTAATGCTGAAATCTTTTGCGATAGGCTTCAGTTACCAATTCATAGGCTATCAAAAATAGCTGATCTTAGCTTCATACTCAATTGAATCTTCCACAGACAAGGAAGAGTGTGCTTCCTGTGACTTGTCTTTAAACCTACTCTAAAAGATCATGGTCCATACCATACTGGCCATTGTAAAATCTTGGCAAAAGGCTAAGAAAAGAAGAAAAATTAGATTTCTGCTCATTAAAAGGAGGTACAAGATAAAAAAAAATATAAGACAGATCAATTCCTTAAGCATATAAACCTATAAGCCTATGATTTCCTATCAAATTCTTGCTGCTCTCTTCCTCTCTCCTTGCTCGCTGCTCTCCTTCTTTCTCCCTCTCCCATTGCTCTTTCTCCTGAATCAACTATCTTTTACAAACCTCTAAACATTTGAATTCTAGCTGGAATTTTCAAACAGATTTCATAACCAGTAGTGGTATTTTAAGTTGGCATTTTCTCTTCCTTACAGAAAATATAACCTGAACTTTCTGTTAAGTAAGGACATCCATTTTGTAGTGGCCAGCTACTTTTAATAAGTATTCCTTTGTTAGATTAAACAAGACAGGTTGTGCATGGTTTAATACAAACTCTTCTAAATGTGATTAATTACAAAAAGTGCTCAAAAGAGCTCAAGATTTTATATTGTGCTCCTTGTTGTCACCTCCTCCACTTGTTTGACAAGTGGCCACTTGCATGATGTAGGTGTTACGCATGTCTGAGTTGTGAGGTGAAGTTCAGAAAGAATAAAAAAGGCATGTTAAAAGGAGTACTGAACCAGGTCAACAATCCATCTTCTGAATTGACAGACTTGAGAAGGGTGGTTTGTTCCAGTTTAAAGAAAATAGTTTACTGACAAAAACAGTGAATAAAAATACAATTGGGTTTGACATGATTAATGCAGTGATACTTGGTGGACATATTTTGTATACCGTACACTAATAAAAATTGGCCTAAAGTAGAAATTCCACTTGTGTGAGAAACTATGAATGTACTTATGTTTGATAACATAATTATTGAAGCCAAATTCATACAAACAATCTTGACATTATTTATAAGCCTACTTTGAGTTACTGAGGTTTAGATTAAACCTATACAATTCCAGTGATCAGTCAAACAAGGCAATACATATGGGAACTCAGTAATAAATATAATAAGTGATAATGGTGTGTTGAAGCACACATTAAATTAACAAAATTTAATCTGTGCTTCACGGACCCCACTTTGAGGACCATGGCATAATGATGTGCAGGCCAATAAACATGTGGTTTTCCCAGTACTCATGGATGGGTTTTTACATGTGTGAATCTCATATTTTTACCCCAGAAATATAGGAAGACAAAAACAAGAAGTGTACCATTAAATATAAAATAAACACAAAGAGTGAAGTTATTGCAAAAAAGCCCATTCTTTCTGAACAGTTGCCGTCACAAGATACTTTGTCATAAATTTCCCCATCACACAGCTCTTTCACCATTTCAGGTAACCACTAGGCTATAACGGAATAAATGAGTCTCAACACATGCTACATCTGTGCAGGACTTCTTCAAGACTTCTTACATAGACATAGACAAACATAGACATTTTATACTGAATGCTTAGGAGAGCTGATATATTTAATATTGTAATTTTCATCTCACTAATGAAATTCAATTTAATCTCATTGGCAGATGGGTCTCAGTCACTTCAGGAAGATCTGTATAATATGTGGCAACAGGCAAAGTGATTTATTCATGCATGACATACACATCTTGGTTTGCTTGGATGAAGCAAATAAAATTGAAAATTGATTCTCTCTTTCTAATTGGAAAATCATGCAGATGTGCTGTCAAAAAGGCTGCTATCTTTAATCAGTGTCAAGATGGACTTTGATTCATAGAAATTCAGTTTGTGTCAAACCT
>CM040469.1:13328648-13347303 GCA_022758105.1 Pangasianodon gigas
TAATAAAAAATATATATATCCTGTTGTTTATATATGAGAACATGTGATTTCTTCTGTGAACATGTGAAAACATGGATATCATGATTTATATTTGAAATAAATAATAACAAACTGTTCTTGTGTGTGTGTGTGTGTGTGTGTGTGTGTGTGTGTATGTTGGGGGGTGGGGGGTAGTTGGGGGAGGAGATGGTTTGCTATTAAATGAATATGTTAAACCAACCAACAAACAAACAAACAAACAAATGAACAAGCACACTGCATTTCCCCCAGGGGATCAATAAAATCTGTCCACTTCTCTGTCCATTGTCGATTCACTGATTTTGTTAAAGGAAACACCAGGATATCAACACCAAATACCCATATTTCACTATCAGTCTGTTCATCCTTTCTAACAGCAACAGTGTAATTAGTAGTATAACAGGTATACTTAACTCAAAAAATGCTGTGCCATGGGAGGTTGGCATGATGTCACGTGCATAATGCTAAGAGACAGTGCTATATTTTACCCATAATTTGGTAACACTTTACAATACTGTTATGGTACAAAACAGGGCTGATGAATTAATTTAAAAGTTACATTCTATTTTATAACAATAATAATAATAATAAACTGAACAAACACTATCAGCATACTGCTTGCTCATATTACATTGAACACAGAAGGTAAAAAAAAAAACCTTTTCGCTTTTTTAAACAAAGAAAATCATGAGAAGACAATGTCATAATTTCATCATTTACTTTAGTTTTTAAATGCATTTATATTTAATTTCTCTTTCTGTACCTACAGTAATGTTTTTGCCAAGTGATCATTTCTTAGTCTACAAAAATCTGTGTAAAGCCCCACAATCTCCAATGTGTTTTTTATACAGAATCTCAAATGAATTCCTCTTTACTAGTGCCTCTCACTACATAGTGTATGTTTTAATGCAGTTGTAGAGCCTACATAGCACACTATGTGGCCACTAGGATTTCATTTTTAAAAATCAACCACAGAAAATGTGCAACTCTACTGAGTGCCTGACTAAAATGTATAACAATATGTAAGTTATACGAGTTTTGGATGTGTATGTATTAATATATCAACTTTAAAATTATAATTAAATATAATTATAAAATCCTAACAACTGATATTGTCCTAAAATTGATATTACATATACCACGTTAACAATTTTAATCAGGTGCTCAGTAGAGTAGAGTTTTCCTGTGGTTGAATCTCAAATGATATCCTAGTGGCCACGTAGTTCACTACGTAGGTTCTACAACTGCATTAACCACATACATTCAACAGAGTCCTGTACACCTAGGGTGGGAGTGGCACAATCTATAAAATCATGTAGATACAGGTCAAGAGCTTCAGTTAATGTAAAGAGTGGATATTTGACTTACTGTAGCCTTCCTGTCAACTCAAACCTCATGAGTCTGCCTCATGATTGATTGATCATTGAGGGATCATTGCATAAACAAGCAGATGTACAGGTGTTCCTAGTGATCAGTGAGTGTATATGATAACTCATTTTCTCTCAAAGAGCCAGATGAACCTCAAAAAATATTAACACAATAACAACCGTGAAGATGAAAAGGTTTTATGAGATTCAATCTTATCAGTCTTTTTGCCTGTTCTTTTATTCATGAGCATTTGTCTCTCCCTCTCTCACCCTCTCTCTCTCCCACAGAGAGACCCATGTGACAATATGCATATTTGTGGATATTTACTTAATTGCTCATTAACAAACATGCAACACACATACACACACATTCACACAGAAAGAGAGAGCGAGAGAGAGATGTTTATAGATGTGTTTCACAAGATCACATAAAAAAGCTGCTCAGGCATTTAAGTAAATTCAGTGGTTAATTATATCGGGACTAAAATGGCATTATAAATGAACAACCTCATTCCCTGACTGCTATGCACAATATAAAATAATGCTTTATAGTAGATAAGCCTTGCATAAACAAACAGCATCTTAGCTGGCTCCTCACAACCCCTGTTTAATTCAGACTGCAGGGCCAATGCAGTTGCAGATCCTATTCATCTCCTCTTTATACCTCATTTCTACTAAACCAAGTTCCAAAAAGAATTTAACGCAAAAAAATTTAAATTAAAAATGTAGCAATGTGAAGTACATTGTATGAGTGTATTGTGTAAGTTATAATGATCATTTCTCTTTTAGTAAAGTTGTGCGTAAATGCCTAAGCCAAACTGAACTTTTTCTGCTGGATTTACAAAAGTTTCAGAAACACAGATTTTATTCATACTCGCGTCCAAAGCACATTCTTGACACAGTTCATTTGCATGTAGTGACACCCACAGAACTCCATAAAAGTTCAAGTGCACAGACAGCTGGGAGCATAAAATGAACAATGAGGGTAAAGGTTCAGAGGTAGAAGTAGAAGTTATTTTGATTAATTATGGCAGCATTTCTTTTGTCATAATTGAATGATTAGTTTTTGTCTTAATTTATGGGTTTGTGTTGGCTTGCTTTCTTTATTTTATAGCGTATTCTTTAATTAATGGCAATAATATAAAATGACTGGGTTTCACAAAGTTTTCTTGATGGCATTTCTTGATAGACTTTCAGGAATAACAAATTTCTTGTGTAAATGCTTGTATAAATGATTTACAAATAAATCTGTTTGTATCCAGATTGATAAATGAGGCTCATTGGTAAATTAGCTACAGGATTTGACATGATATTATATGAACATTTTTCAAACTGCACTAGAAAAAAAGAGGAAAAGCTATAGCCTGTGAGGCAGGACTGAGGATGAAAAATAGGATGAATGTCTGAATGGAGTCATCTGTTTAAAACATGGACATAAAGTGTCACAGCTCTACAGAGATGTACATGTCTATACGAGGATTTATATGAGGTAGGATGCAAAAGTCTGCAATGCTGTTATCCTCCAGGAGTGCGACACCTCACAGTGTGTTTGTAATGGACCTGTGGGAGGAAGGGCAGGGCCTTCTTACACAAGACACTGAACTGGCACTATCCAATTGCTGGTTACCAAGTTGATATAGGCCCTGTTCAGACTTAATTTCAGTGATCCACTCACAAGTAGACAACCAAGTCAGATAATAACAGGGTTGCAAAATCTTCCAAAAGCAACAGATTTCACAGGAAAACTGTGCAATTGACAACACTAGTTTGATGTTGCCAAGCATGCATCAAGGTGGTGTTCACGCAATACATATACTGTGGTCTGAGTGATTGGATCACAAGATTAATTTGATCCTGTCCAGACCTGTATTTAGTGCTGTTCACTTGTGATCCTATCACCCATGGCAGATGTTAATACCAGGTTGAAACGTAGTCATACGCACTCATACAAGATTGTAATATCAGGAAGTAATGACCCATTATTCAAGCTTGACTCATGGCTAATCAAGCTGCTCTAGACAAGCAAACCATTATGTATACACCAATAGAAATAAAGTCTTTGATGCCATGGCATGGGCAAACCAGTCTTATCTCTTTGAAAATGCCACAAAAGAAAGGGAGCAGCAGCCAGAGTTGGTCTAATCAGTCCTGTTTCACCTGGGTGAACCATTTCCAATTTCCAATGCTCTTCTCCACCATTCTTGAACACAGCAAGGAGTGCTAAAGTGTCTAGACGTGACATTACAACAGAGGTGGAAACTGATCTATCACATCTTGAAATGGCAAGCCAAATCAATAAAATGAACCCCTTGCCTCAAAATTAACAGTGTGCCCCTTTTTTAATGGGTTGTGCACAACCTGTGCAAACCCTAGAATGTTGCTCACAAACCCTACACCTATATTAGCCTATATGTCATCCCACAGTAGGTGTTTCTCATGCCTGAATTTTTATTTTGACCTTACGCTGTTCCAGCAAAATGGAGCTCACACTCCTGTTTCAGACAGGACGTAAAGGCATAAACAATTTCCACAGTTAAAAAACAGTGCGACACTCTGGTGTGCATATTCAAACACTGCCTCCAGCTTTTTGGAACTGGAGCTCACAGGGACACATGTTGTGTAGCCAGAACTGAACATAAGCCTCTGTCAAAATTTGGTGTCTACCACTGCATCTAGCACAGAGTAGATATCACTGGGAGTAGGAGGTGCCTGCTATTTATTTAACTGTTTGTCTATATTTTTGTGCTAGTGATGGAGTCAGGGAAGTGGGCTGTTCTTCTGTAGCTTTTTTTTGTTGTAAGTCATTTACAGTTGTGTATTCCAGCTATGTAATTGCTACCATTGCCACAAGAAGGTACTGCACAGACAATTGCACAGACAGCTGGGAGGATAAAATGAATGATGAGGGTCAAGACTGAAAGGCAGAAGTGGAAGTTATTTTGACTATATGCCAATAAAAATATTTATTAATACATTAATAAATACATTTATCAATACATTAATACTTATTAATACTTTTAGGTTTGTTACACCCACTTTACCACTTTTGTTATCTCCCTTATTACCTATTTTGTCTGGGGGAGCTGATGTCAATCTCTGCTGTGGAGGGTGGATGGGCGGCATTTCTGGTGGTACTGAGATCTGCTGAACTCTTTGGTTGACTGTGTTTGTTTCAGATGATCTTCCAGCTCAGCCTTTGATATCTTGAAAGTTCCATTCCTTTCTTTTGTAAAAATGTCTTTCACAAATCTATAAGGGTCCTTGTAGAAGCATGTCTGAGTGTGTTCTTTCTTTGTTCTTCAGAGTCTGATGTCTTCTGCTCTCCTCGGGCAGTAGTCGAGCTCTGTCTGCAGAATGCTGATTCCATCTCTTTCCTCCATGGTGTATTTTCTTTATTGCTTCTTTAGTTATCGTCCTTCATGAGGACATCCATCTCCTTTTGTAGTCTTGACTTGGACTATGTTGGAGTTTTTTCTTATCCCCATGCCAACTCCAAATCTTTCTGTTCTGTAATTATATATGATTTCATCCATCTTCTCAATCCTCTTCTCCACTGTGCCCTTTAGGTCACTGAGGAGTCTGCATAGATCCTCATTGACTGTAGCCCACTCTTCTTGTTGCATGTTTGTGGCCATTTTACGAATGTGTTCCCCCCGGAGTTTCTTTTCTGCTGGATGGGACTTTGTGATCCTTGTTGCCGCTGAAATTCACTTCATTGACTTGCCCTTTTCCTCAAGAAATATTGGCGGATGCAAGGTCCCAGTCTTGTGTCTTTCAAGCACTTCATTTGCCTTGATTTATCTTCAAGGCCCTTAATTGATGTTACTTTAAACCAGCCACAGATGCAATTCTGGAGTGTGTGTCCTGCTGGTGTTCTTGATTCGAGTACTGTCATTTCCCATAGTCAGAATAATGCCATGGTCTGTTACAGGAGTATCAATCCTTGAGTCATCTTCAATTCAATTTCAATTCAATTTTATTTGTATAGCGTTTTTAATGAAGGACATTCTCACAAAGAATCTTTACAGAAATATATTCAGGATATAAATTGTAAATGTATGAATTTATCCCTAATGTGCAAGCCAGGGGCGATGGTGGCAAGGAAAAACTCCCTGAGACCATAGGAGGAAGAAAACTTGAGAGGAGCCGGACACAAAAGGGAACCCATCCTTGTCTGGGTGACAGCGGATATTGCATAAATATAATAAATCCCCTTTATAACTGTGTACTACATGGACAAACCAAGGTAACCATGGTAACCAAGAAATTCATTACAGTTTTCACATGAAGTCTGTTTTGTTGAACCTATCCATTGACCACTGATAGATACCTGAGTGCGAAACTGCTCGCGGCAACCACAGCCCCAAGGCACCACAGCAATCGCAGTCCCAAACCATCACAGTGTGCAATTACCCATATGAACAGCAGTTGAAAGCCATCTCCATGGTCCCCAAGCGGCACCATCCCCAGCAATCCCAATGATCTTCAGGCCATCCATCACCCCCAGCAGCAGCGACCAATCTCCAACCGATGAGAACTCCAACCAGAAGCAGGGTATCAGGATGGATCAGGCAGGTCCAGAGAGCAGAAGGGGTCAGGATCTCTGGTATCTCAGGAGTAGCATTTGAAGCTCGACAGAGGGAGTGAGAGAGATTGTTAGGTATGCCTTTAGTCCTGTAATGGTTAAGGACAATGTACTTTGCGTGCAGACTGCAAGCAGGTAACACAGACATGAGGATGCCCTGGGGCATAAAGCGGCCAGACACTCCACCATCAACAAACCTGAGTGAAAGTGCCTGTGCCTGTGCCTGTGAACCCGCCAGATCTGCTCCTTTACCTAAGAAAAAACTTTTCACAAAAGGCATGACTAAAGAAATATGTTTTCAGCCTAGGCATAAACACTGAGACTGTGTCTGAGCCCTGAACACTAATTGGAAGGCTGTTCCATAACTGGGGGGGGGTTTGTAAGAGAAAGCTCTACCCCCTGCTTTAGCCTTCACTATTTGAGGTACCAAATAGCCTGCACCATTTGATCGAAGTTGGCATTGTGGATCATAAAAGACCAAAAGTTTGCTCAGGTACTGAGGCACGAGACCATTCAGTGCTGTATAGGTCAATAGTAGTATTTTATAATCAATGCGGAATTTGATTGGGAGCCAATGCAGTGTGGATAAGATGGGATGATGTGGTCATATGTTCTGGTTCTAGCAAGGATTTTCACTGCTGCATTCTGGACTAACTGGAGCTTGTTTATGCACCTACTGGAACATCCAAAAGGCAAGGCATTACAATAATCCAAACTAGAGGTAAAAAAAGTATGAACTAGTTTTTCTGCATCATGTAGTGACATTACATTTCTTATCTTAGCAGTATTTCTGAGATGAAAGAAGGCTATCCTAGTAATATTATCTACACGAGCTTCAAATGAAAGACTTGAGGCAATAATCAGACCAAGGTTACCCATGGCAACTCCAACAGATATATTAGGACACTATACAAATAAGTTAGGCAAAACAAGTACCTTTTAAATTAGCGCTTGCATTTTTAATATTTTCCAGAACTTAGAAGCAATATTTTAATTACTTTAATATTTTAAATATTTTAAATTCCATCAGCTGAGCTATGAATGATATTTTAGATTAAGTGCCTCAGATAAGCAACACATGCCATATCTAAATGACTTAAGTGGTAAAATGTCAATATCAGGATCTTGTAGGCAATTTAGATTGGCTCTAATAGATAAATGGAGTAATATACTCTGACTTTCTTTTTCTGGTAAGAGCATAAGCTGCCATATTTTACATTAGCTGAAGCTCCATTAGGACAGTAGGACAGCCAGGCAGCAATACTTTGCAATAGTCCAATCTACAGGTGAATGTATTTTTAGGAGGGCATAGGTCTTATTTTGGATGTTACTTAAATGGTGATATGCAGTTTTACATAGGGTATATGGCATTAACTATAAGTAGCTATAAGCATTAACTATAAGCATTAACTATAAGTAACAAATATACATAATAGTGGTGTAACCTTTTGACCAGCCTCAAGGTTTATATCTTAGCTTATCTAGGGTGATTTCATATCCCAGTCTACCTCTACTACTAGCAGAGTTTTCCAGTGCTCCACCTCAGTGCTTTGACTCTCACAGGGTTCATCTGATTGTATTAGTGAAATATCTTTGTTCAGGCCACATTTTTAACATTGCCATATAAACTTCTAATGATCTCCTTAAGTAAATTTTTAAATATGGTCTCATTTAAAACACATTTCAATTTGTGCATGTTTACTCAGTGAAGAAAAACTTAAAAATATTTTAACTGGAAAGATGACATACAGGAGGCTAAAATTGCAGATAACTTAGGACAAGAGACTTTCAGAAATTTAATATTATATTTAATATTATATACACAGTGAATATAAAAAGTCTACACAACCCTGTTAAAATGTAAGGTTTTTGTGAAGTAAAATCACAAATTTATTGAAGATAAATCATGTCAGAAGTTTTTCCACCTTCAATGTGAAATTACAACCTATAAAAAATTAAGTGAAAAACAATCAGAAACATTTTGGGAAAATAGGAAAAATAAAAAAGTTACAATAACCTGGTTGCATAAGTGTGCACACAATTTTATACTTTTATAATTGGGGGTGTGGCTGTGTTCAGAATGAACCAATCACATTCAATCTCATGTTCAAAAGTAATTGTCATACTTATTATATTATACGTATTATCATCTTGACATGTTCTTGGTTTCATGTGACTGCTGAAGCCATGGTCTACAAAGAGCTTACAAAGCCTGTACAGGGTCTCACTCCCGAAAGGAATCGATCAAGAGAGGGGTACAAAAAGGTTTCCAAAAAATTAGATGTACCATGCAACACTGTGAAGGCCCTCATCAACAAGTGGAGAAAATGGAGCACCACAGTGACATTACCAAGAACAGGACATCCCTCTAAAATTTACAAAATGACAAGATAAAAACTTACCAGGGAGGCTGCCAAGAGACCAACAGCAACATTAAAGGAGCTGCAGGAATATCTGACAAGTACTGATTACTCTCCGCATGTGACAACAATCTCTCGTATTCTTCACTTGTTTGGGCTATGGGGAAAGGTGGCTAGACAGAAGCCCTTTCTCACAAAAAACATCCAAGCCCAACTAAATCACCATAAACCATGTGTCAAAATGTATTATGGTCTGATGAGAACAATTCCAAAAGGTATGATAATTCCATAATTCCAAAAGGTATGTTTGGCACAAAAAAAAACACATCACCAAAAGAACACCATACCCAAGGTGAAGCATGGTGGTGGCAGCATCATGCTTTATGGTTGCTTTTCTTCAGCCAGAACAGGGGCATTTATTATGGTGAAGGGAATCATGAATAGCTACAAATACCAGTCGATTTCAGTGCAAAACATTCAAGGATCTGCTAGCAAGCTGAAGATAAAAAGGAATTTCAACTTTCAGCATGACATTGACCCAAAGCATACATCCAAATCAACAAAGGAATGGCTTAACCAAAAGAAGACCAATGTTTTTGAATGGCCTAGCCAGAGCCCAGACCTGAATCCATCTAAAAATCTGTGGGGTGACCTGAAGTGAGCTGTGCACAGGAGATGCCCTCACAATTTGACAGCTCTAGAATGTTTTTGGAAGAAAGAGTGGGAAAATATTGCTAAGACAAGAGCTGCTAGACTCTTATTCAAAAAGACTGAGTGGTGTAATAAAATCAAAAGGTGCTTCAACAAAGTTTAGGAATGTGCGCACTTATGCAACTAGGTTATTGTGAGTTTTTTATTTTTCTTTTTTTCCCTAAAAGGTTCATGCATATATATATATATATATATATATATATATATATATATATATATATATATATATACTGTATATATATATATGTATACACAGTGGGAACCAAAAGTCTTAGACCACTTTGAAAATCTGGGATTTTTTATTATTTAAAACTGGAAATAAAGAGAAAGTAAAGCAAATTTCTGATATTGACCATGTTAATTTCTTTGTTCAAAAGGTCAGAGTTTCCGTGAGTCTTATCCCTTTCACTGAAGCATGTGTTCAGATGACACGGCGGTGGATTTGATCTAACATGGTTCATCAGGTTTTACATAAACTTGTGGAGTCCATGCCAGCTCGAGTGCACTCTGTCATTATATATATATATATATATATATCTATATCTATATCTATATCTATATCTATATATATATATATATATATATATATATATATATATATAATTACTTATGATTAACATTAGTGTTATTGACTGAGAAGATGCTTTAACTGAAAACTGAGCTGTTAGAAGTAATGGAAACATGCTTTTTATTATTATTATTACACAATTCTATAATTCTGTCTGAATATAAACAAAACAGGATGATTATGGTCTTCTTCAGAGATGTCAGTGATACAGAGATGTATTAACAGTGGCACTAACAGTACAGTTCAGCACCCAATGCTTTATTCTATTAGTGATTAATAGACATCTGTGTCCTTTTTCTGTAAAGTACTGCCAAATATTTGCTACAAAAATGTCTGATGTGCTGATGTTTCTAAAATGTGATGCCAAACAACTGGAGTGCCTAAGGGAAAGGAGCAATGGGAGAGAAATGCTTTCGGACATCAGAATGGGTAGGCATCCAAAATTCATTCACTAGGGATCGAGGACAAGAGCGAGGAGGAAAAAAACAACACTTTTTTTTTTCTCAATGATAGCTTTTATCCGTACACTTTTATCCGTAAACTTTTCCACAGCTTACCACAGAGGATGCCAGTTAAAGGTCTCTACCTAAATTTAACAGAAAATCACAGACATCTGAAAGTCAGACCAGCATAGTAGAATCTTTAAAATCCAGCTTCTGAAGAAAAGAACCAAAATCACCTTTTATGAACCATTAATGTTTCATTAAGTGGTGGAACATGCTTTATAGAAAATTGTCTATAACAATAATAACAAACAAAGCTGTAGGCTTTAGAACTCTCCTTTATCAATTCTGTGTTAATTGTGTGTATGAACCCTTTACAGTGTATATACAAAGTCTACAAACCCTTGTAAAAATGGCAGGTTTTTGTGAAGTAAATAATGCCACTAAGGTAAATCAGTAACACTTTACAATAACAGTACATAAATAATCATGCACTAATACCTGAATTAATACTTACTTAAATATGAAGTAATGATGAGTTAAGGCATGTAGTAATCACGAGCTAATGAAGCGCTAACCTCAACTATGACTAGGAGTCTTATGAATTCATGCGTGAATAACGACTACCTTAATAGATGTTAGTAGATGTTTCTTAGTTAATGTAGTAATTAACACATAGGGGTAAACTAAATAAACATTTTTATTTTATTTAGAAAAAAAATCCCTTGGTCTTTTTCCAGTGTTCAGCTGTCAAGCTTTGGTGAGTCTGTGCCCATGATCGCCTCAGATTCTTGTTCTTGGCTGACAGTGGAACCTGATGTGGTCTTCTGCTGTTGTAGTCCATCCACCTCTAGCTTAAATGTGTTGTTGTTTTTGAGATGCTTTTCTGCTCACCACGGTTGTAAAGAGTCCTTATTTGAGTCACTATAGACTTCCTGTCAGCTCAGAGCATTCTGTTCATTCTCCTCTGATCCCTCTCTTAAACAAAGTGTTTCAGCCTGCAGACCCTCTGCACACAGGATGTTTTTTTTTTTGCCCCGCACCATTCTGTCTAAACTCTAGAGACTGTTGTGTGTGAAAATCCCAGAAGATCAGCACTTTCTGAAATACTCAAACCAGCCCTTCCGGTACCAACATGGTTAAAATCACAGAGATCATATTTTTCCCTATTCTGATGTTTGATATGAATGTGAAGTGAAGCTCTTGACCTGTATCTGCATTATTTTATGCATTGTGCTGCTGCCACATGATTGCCTGATTGAATAACTGAATAAATGAGCAGGTGTACAGGTGTTCCTATTAAAGTGGACGGTGAGTGTAGTTCCAAGCGAATGCCTCTTGAAAATTTAAATTGGTTCAGTATAACAATTATAACAATACCAAAAATGCCATTGGGTCATAGACAATGCATCATTCTCTAGCGTATTTATACAGTATACAGTCCCCTCCGGAAGTACTGGAATGGCAAGGCCTATTCTTTTTTTTTTTTTTGTTATACACTGAAGACATCTGAGTTTGAGATCAAAAGATGAATATGAGATGATAGATCAGAATTTCAGCTTTTATTTCCTGATATTTACACTCACTAATCTTTATTGATAATGGAACTAATGAAGGTAGCAGTAGAATGAATTCAGAAATCTACAGAAACATTCTGTTTGCCAATTTACAGAGAAATGCATCCAATCTAATTGGGAGGAACTTCATCATGCAGTAAGACAATGAGGCAAAATGACACTGTCAACACAGCAACAGGGGAAAAAGTGGAAGGTTTTAGACTGGCCAAATCAATCACTAGACCTTAACCCAACTGAGCATACATTTCACCTCTTGAAGAGGAGACTGAAGGGAGAAACTCCTTAAACCCACAACTGAAAGAAGCTGTGGTACAAGCATCACAAAACAGCTTGATGATGTCAGTGGGTCGCAGGCTTGATTCAGGTATTGCAAACAAGGGATATTCTACCAAATATTAAGTATATAGTTTAAGAATATCTGTTCCAATACTTTTGCTCACTTAACAGTTAGGTGATCTGCCACCAAAGGGGCCATGTTCTGAGTTTAACACATCTAGATGTAAATATCAAGAAATTAAAGCTGAAATTCTGATCAATCATCTTATATTCATCTTTTGATCTCAAACCCAGATGTCTTCAGTGTTTTACAAAAACAAAAGAATTGGCCTTGTCGTTCGAATACTTTCAGAGGGTTCTGTAATTCTGTAGACTATTAATAGATCTGTGAATGTGTGAAATTACTTAACAGCTGTTTGCAACCTGTAATTACTCACTAATTATCCTAACCCCTAACAAGTTACTGCAAATAATTAATTGAAGCAATAAATATCAATAAATATTTAATTGGAGCATTAATAAATAAATAAATAAATAAATAAATGCTTTTATGCTTTAATGCTTCTCATGTCTTAGTTGCCTGTATGCATTTATTATGTAGTGATTTGCACATTTAGCTGTAATTCTCTTCATATCCACAGGGTGTCGGTAATTCCTGCTGTTTCTTAAAATGCTGCGGCTGGCTCTAGGCATTAGGTCTAAGCTTCCGTAAATATACAATTTTCCTCCTGGAATTTCTTTTTAAATCCCGGTTTCTGCATGGGAGGTAGCGTACGCACATTTCAGACCCATTTTTTTGAGTACGCACTCTTTATACATGAGGCCCCTGGACCATAAGCAGCAAGTTACCACTGCTGGGTCCTTGAGCAAGACCCTTAACTCTTCAGTAATATCATGTAATTTTAAGCTGCTTTGGATAAAAGTGTCAGGCAAATGAGCAAAAATGTACCAGTTAGTATTTCCACTCCAGGTTCCTCTAGTTTAGACAACTTTTTAAGGGCATCAGCAGTTAACATGCACACACACACGTCCATAAATGCATCTACTTTGAGTAACAGATTAAAGGATCCTTGCCTCTATCAGCTGTCATTAAGAGATCAGGGAAAAAGAGCAGCAGTTGGCTAGCAGCTACTGTAAGTTATTCTTGCAGCCCCTAAAAGCACAAACAATACCAGTTTTCCATGACTTTATCTCTACTAGATACCACTTTTTTAAAACAGGTTTTTATGTTTTGGTTCGGTCATTCCACAATTTCACTGATTGTTCCACCTATAGATTATGAAAGATAAGTGATATGTTGTCTCTGCTTAATTCCTAGCATGATTGCTTAGTCCATTATGATTTTTGCTATAAATTAAGTACCCCTGTCTGATTTGAAACACTGAGCTATTTCCCATCTACACCTGGCTTCCGAAGAGAAAATGTATGCACGGGTTGCAAAAAATTCTGGCAATCACAGGAAAGTGTCCATAATAACCAGGATGTATCTCTAAAAAGATCTGAATACTAATTCATGGGCCTTCTTCTAGTTGTACTTCCAAATGCAGGCATTACAATAATCCTGCACATCTTTGGCTAAATTTATCCACCAAAATCCTGTTTCCAGTCGCTGAAGGAGCTTTTTTGCCCTATGCTCCCTTCATTATGGTTGAAAAAAAAAAACAAATCACAATGATTCAGGTGGAACAAATAGGCAGAACAAGAAGTCTTTCATGCACAGAAAACATACCATTGTTCCAGTAAGGATGAGTTAGCTGAACTAGTAGCAGTAACTCATTGTAGGGTTTCATCTGTGTGTTGAGTGTCCTTGAGGTCAAAAGATGTTGTGGGGTATAATCTAGCATTTAATAAGTTTGTTGGTGGTGCGGGAGAGGACATGGGATTGTTTTTGTCTCCTCCAAAGATGTGCCCCTTTGACAAGGATGAAGTGTCTCAAGGGGGAGTCCATTCTTCTTCTATATTGACCACAATTTTGGTTGTTGCAACAGCTTGATTTTTTTTTTGTAACTGCTTGGTGATTCTATCTGCTTTGTCAGGGCAGATGTGCTGAATATTATGACTTTCAAATGCTAATAATGCCCCTGAAGACAATTAAACCTTGTCTTGGCATGTCGGACTGGCCTTCACTGTTAATACAGCATTGAATTGATTCGGCCTTGCTTAGTCTCTGCAAAATCTAATCAGGCCCAAAACTGATCTTGGTGCCATTACAGATTTAGCACCTGTAAATTCCTGATGGAATCAATTTTGTGGGGGACAGGCGCTCTTCCTCCTAACATTCCCCACAAATGTGGCCTCAGGCTGCATGACTTAGAGATTTGTGGGGTTCAGCTCAAGACCTGCTTGTGCCAGTAATGGTTCATCCAGCAGCTATAGATGTTTTGTTTCAGATTAAACACAGATATTGTATCTTCAACAAACAGGGTAAGAGCTGAGGGGCAGGAAAACTGCTTCAGGATCTTAGATAGACACCTATAAAATATAAAATAAAAAGGAAGTGGTAGTTCAGTGATTAAGATGTTGGATTTCTGCTCAGAAGGTTGAGAGTCCCATTACTGCCAAGCTGCCACTGCTGGGCCCTTGAGCAAGGCCCTTAACTCTCAACTGCTGTAAATTATATATATATATATATATATATATATATATATATATATATATATATATATATATATATATATATATATATATATATATATAAATGGGATAATTGTAAGTCGCTCTGGATAAGGGTGTCTGCTAAATGCCATAAATGTAAAATGGTGATGTGTAGTAGAGCCTTCCTTGTGTTCCAGAATGTCCTCAAAAGTGAAAGCAAATTTGTACTGTGAGCCCAAGTGTATAAGAACACTCCAAAAGGCATTACAAATCACACACAGACAGATATTTAAAAATGTCCAACATGTATATGGATACAAGAAGAAGAACGGGAACAACAGCCATTGATGGCATTTTTTAGCATCATATGGTCACCATGTGACTTTGTATTAAAGGTCTTGACATGTGTGTGTCTATGCATAAGAATGTATCCAGATATTCAAACTCTGCCCCTAGAACTTAGGGAAAAGTTCAGCAAGTAACTCTGACCATGACATTTTAAAATTTTATTTTTCTTTTTGATTTTATATATTTGGTCCAAGATTTCTTACATTTTTTGTGAGCCAGTAGCCAGGAGCTGAGTTAGTGCAGGGGAACTTTCACCACATTGAACAGTATGTTGCATAATGAGTGGAAAACACCAAGAACTAAAGCCAAATCTTTGAGATACCAATGCTGCTGACCTGCTGCAGGAAGGCCAGCGTGCTGGATTCTTTAAATCATCATCACTGCCATGTAAGCGTACAGTTTGATTGGCCATTTGGTATATTGGTGAAGGGCTGTTTTAACTATCCACTTAAACTTTCTACTATTAACATTTACATAATTTAGATTTTTCTGATAAAACTGCTGAATTTATATCTCCTCTCTATAAAACCTCACTGTGGCTAAAGTTATCCTTTTATTGCCATTATAGTGAGAACAATGTAGAGATGGCTGAGTTCATTGTATCAGGGAAAAACATTAGTTTTAAACATGGATAAAAGTGAAGATAAAATACACTCTTTGCAAATTTATATAGTAAAGCGGGTCAGCAAATACAATTTGAAATATATTGCCTTTGATGAGTTAGGAGAGGCCAAAGTTCTTATGCAATTTTTTGAGGAGCTCATTTCCAAAATGAAGTTTAAGGGCCATGTGTTCAGTGTTCATGTAGTCATGAGTTCCATAACCCTGAGCCAAACAGCTTCCCAACCCGTTTACTGACAGCAAGCAAACAAACACAACCACATTCCATTCAACTGATCCAACAACAAAATAGTCAAGACGTTAACTTTTCCACACTTGCTAGAGATTTCCTTACCAAGATGGAGATGATAGTGAGGCCGAGGGAGATTTACTGTAGATAGCATAACTGCACTGTAGCTGTGCACCATGTTAACCTGAGACTAGCAGAATTTGTTAGAATCTTGGGAAAAATTAACCCTGAAAAGCATAAACTACGAATGCTTTTAAACCAGTTTGAAGCAAACTAACTAGACTGCAGTTATGTGATTCAGATATATATAATATATTTCCTGTTGCACTATGCGTGTGATGATGTAGATGCTTTGGCCTTGTGTCGACAACAAAAAGATGAAGAGGCTAGATACAAAGCCTTTTATTCTCTAATGGGAGTAGAGCCGGAGGTCAGCATGACAGATATCCCCGTTTAATCAAAGAGGGGGTCACCCAAAAGATTTGTCCAGTGCTTGTTCAAGGCATATGTAGAGCTCTAGTTTACGGCATATGCATGCCCAATGCCCAGAAGGTAAATACCATATTGTTGATAGTATTTAAACTTACAAAGGTAGCTAAAACAAAACCAATGAAAACCAATTAGTGTCACCTCTATAACATCTTGTTGAAGGCTTGATGTTGCAAAGGCAGTGCTGATGAGGGGTGAACCAAATCTATTCATTCCCTGATCTCTAATTCCCTGAATGTTGCCTTCTGGTTTTCACAAAATGTTCCTCTTTATAAAAAGATAAAACAAAAGAGAATGTTCATATTCATTTAAAAATATAATAAAATCAAATATATGGGGGGCTCATGTGACCTCAACGAAGATGGCTGCATAGCGGGAGAGCTCCTCACAACTTTGCACATAAAACTACCCCAAGCTTCTACAAACCAGACCCTCAACTTGGACTTGATTATGCCCAAAACTTTGTTAGTCAAGGAGTGCGACATTTTTACATAAGCACACAAGACAAGTACACGAACTACTAAAGCAGCACCGTTGGTGGAGAGCACAGAGGCTAACAGCATACTGAATATAGCTGAGGTGCTAACTGAGCTAAAAATCCTCTGCTCCGAATTTGGATCAAAGTTAGACGGAATAGATAACTGTCTGGGTGCAATGGAAAGCTCTGTCACAGCACTGGAGAATAGCCTGACTGATATCAAACGTGAGGTATCAGCCAATGGAAAAAAGTATTGAGGAAGCTGAGACCAGCATAGCTACAACACAGGACAAGATAGACAGAATCAAATCTGCATTAGCCTCGGCTACAAAGCAGATTACATAACTGGAAGTGAAGATGGAGGATCTGGAGAACTATGGAAAGAGAAAGAATATCCAGGTGTTCGGTCTCAATGAAGGAGCTAAAGGCAGTCAGTCCTTACTGGATTTTATGCACAACATGCTACCTCAATGGATGGGCCTTGGACCTGACAAGTCCTTCACCTTGGAAAGAGCCCACCACACCCTGGCACTTGCAAACCCCAATTGAAACGGAGCAGTTCTCATCCGTTTTCTCAAAGTTCAAGATAAAGATAATTTGTCCTGTGCACTATGAGACAACGGAATATCACACATGATGGATCCAAACACTCATTCGCCCAGGATCTTTCAGCAGAAGTGATCCAACAGAGACATGAGTTTAAAGGCATCAATTAAGTGTTTATCGATATGGGGACTTTCCATGGGTTCCATCACCATCCGTGCAAGCTGAGGGTGCTACATAACAGGAAGATACAATTATTTTCTTCATCACAAGTGATCGAGGAATTCCACCGCAATATCAGTGCCTGATAAAACACATGTGGCCAGGTTTGACTGTTCTATACAAGAAGGGGTGAGCATGACTCTCTTATGTATAAATATAAGCCTATCATCCTGATCTCTACCAGATTAATTTGCCATTTAATCTTCTCTGCAGAGGCAGACAATACAGATAGCAACACAGGTTTTTATGCATGTAAAGGGGTGCTGTTCATTTGACCAGCACTTTGTTTGCTTGGACTAGATCGTGTTTAGCTCAGAGGCAGATTTTGAAATATTTAACAATATAATGGGGCTAGAATCTTTGTTTTCTTTGCCTGTACTAATGTATCAGATTTTTTTAAAATTCAATCTTTATTTATTTAACTATTCTAAAGCCCACAATTTATCTATGCCAATCTGTAGATGTATATATCTATTTACTACTAAGGATGATTAATCTGCTCTGAAGTCTGTGTTGTGTTGAAGTTTTTTTTTTTTTCATAATCCTGCTGTTCGGGGCGTTTTACATACCCTTTCCTTTCTACCTTTTTTTTCCTCTCTTGGTCAATTTGTATTTTGCCATTTCCTCATCAGCTCATGTTTTCCATGGTCAAATGCTACCAACATAACACACATAAACCAGCATGGCTAATACACTCAGTGTGATGTCATTTAACGTCAGAGGCTTAGATCACCCAATTAAATGTAAGAGAGTACTTACATTCCTAAAAAAAGAAAAGGCGGCTGTGGCCTTACTATAGGAAACTCATCTGTCCAGGGAGGAGCACAAAAAACTCAAGAGAGATTGGGTAGTTCACGTATATTTTTCAAGTTTTACAAGTAACAAAAGGAGAGCAGCAATACTCACTTACGGAACAATATAATGACTGTGAGGGTAGATATGTACTAATTCGTGGAACACTTTATGGCCAAGAAATCACATTGCTCAACATTTACAGACCGATTGCGGATCGCCCCAAATTTATTCTATTCAATTCAATTCAATTTTATTTGTATAGCGCTTTTAACAATGAACATTGTCTCAAAGCAGCTTTACAGAACATAAGAAACAAAAAGCATGCAAACAGAAACAAAAACATGCAAACAGTCCTAGATGTTAGACAGAATTATCCCTAGTGAGCAAGCCTGAGGCGACTGAGGCGACTGTGGCAAGGAAAAACTCCCTT